>CM038682.1:80833889-81433889 GCA_021605205.1 Aegilops longissima | reverse complement strand
ACACCATTCATTTCACATAGATCTGAATGTATGAGTTCTAGTGGTGCAAGATTTCTCATTTCCACAGTCACATGAGACTTACGAGGTTGCTTAGCTTGCACACACACTTGACACTTAGATCCCTTGACATTGGTGAAACTAGGGATTAAGTTCAACTTTGCTAACCGCGTCATGCAACCAGAGTTAACATGACAAAGACGTGAATGTCACACATTTGATTCACTATTACTGCAAACATGATTAACAACTTTATTGCAAACATCTGACAAGGATAAACGAAACAGGCCTCCTGACTCATAGCCTTTACCAACAAAGGTTCCATACTTGGATATTACAAATTTATTCGACTCAAAGACAAGCTTGTAGCCATCTCTACACAGAATAGATCCGCTAACAAGGTTTTTATTGATGGAGGGGACATAATGCACATTCTTCAGCCACACGATCTTCCCCGAAGTAAACTTCAGATCGACCGTGCCAACACCACGAACAGAAGCACTTGACCCGTTACCTATCAGCACGGTGGAAGTCCCTGCGGACTGATAAGATGAAAACATGGAAATATCACCGCATACATGCACATTAGCACTCGTGTCAATTAACCAATCAGGAGAATGACATACTGAAAGAATAGTCGGAAATATACCATACCCACATGTCAGTGTCTCCAATGACAACATTAGCGGTCTTGCCGCCTGTCGGTGTCAAAACCGGCGGATCTCGGGTAGGGGGTCCCGAACTGTGCGTCTAGGCGGATGGTAACAGGAGACAGGGGACACGATGTTTTTACCCAGGTTCGGGCCCTCTCGATGGAGGTAAAACCTGTTGGAAATATGCCCTAGACGCAATAATAAATTAGTTATTATTATTATATTTCCTTTTTCATGATAATCGTTTATTATCCATGCTATAATTGTATTGATAGGAAACTCAGATACATGTGGGGGTACATAGACAACACCATGTCCCTAGTAAGCCTCTAGTTGACTAGCTCGTTGATCAATAGATGGTTACGGTTTCCTGACCATGGACATTGGATGTCGTAGATAATGGGATCACATCATTAGGAGAATGATGTGATGGACAAGACCCAATCCTAAGCCTAGCACAAAGATCATGTAGTTCGTATGCTAAAGCTTTTCTAATATTGAGTATCATTTCCTTAGACCATGAGATTGTGCAACTCCCGGATACCGTAAGAATGCTTTGTGTGTACCAAACGTCACAACATAACTGGGTGGCTATAAAGGTGCACTACGGGTATCTCCGAAAGTGTCTGTTAGGTTGGCACGAATCAAGACTGGGATTTGTCACTCCGTGTGACGGAGAGGTATCTCTAGGCCCACTCTGCAGGACATCATCATAATGTGCACAATGTGACCAAGGGGTTGATCACGGGATGATGTGTTACGGAACGAGTAAAGAGACTTACCGGTAACGAGATTGAACAAGGTATCGGGATACCGACGATCGAATCTCGGGCAAGTACAATACCGCTAGACAAAGGGAATTGTATACGGGATTGATTGAATCCTCGACATCGTGGTTCATCCGATGAGATCATCATGGAACATGTGGGAACCAACATGGGTATCCAGATCCTGCTGTTGGTTATTGACCGGAGAACGTCTCGGTCATGTCTGCATGATTCCCGAACCCGTAGGGTCTACACACTTAAGGTTCGATGACGCTAGGGGTTATAGGGAATAGATATACGTGGTTACCGAATGTTATTCGGAGTCCCGGATGAGATCTTGGACATCACGAGGAGTTCCGGAATGGTCCGGAGGTAAAGATTGATATATAGGAAGTATGGTTTTGGCCACCGGAAGTGTTCCGGGCATCACCGGTAGTGTACCGGGACCACCGGAGGGGTCCGGGGGTCCACCGAGAGGGGCCACGGGCCCCGGAGGCATACATGGGTCAAGTGTGAGAAGGGACCAGCCCCTAGGTGGGCCGGGGCACCTTCCCACCAAGGCCCATGCGCCTAGAGAGAAGAGGGGGCAAACCCTAGGGCAGATGGGCCCTAAAGGCCCATGCCTGGTGCGCCTCCCTCTCCGCCCCACTTGGCCGCCACCCCAGATGGGGATTGGGGCTGTCGCTGAAAGAAATATGCCCTAGAGGCAATAATAAAGTTATTATTTATTTCCTTATTTCATGATAAATGTTTATTATTCATGCTAGAATTGTATTAACCGGAAACATGATACATGTGTGAATACATAGACAAACATATAGTCACTAGTATGCCTCTACTTGACTAGCTCATTAATCAAAGATGGTTATGTTTCCTAACCATAGACATGTGTTGTTATTTGATTAATGGGATCACATCATTAGGAGAATGATGTGATTGACATGACCCATTCCGTTAGCCTAGCACTTGATCGCTTAGTATATTGCTATTGCTTTCTTCATGACTTATACATGTTCCTGTAACTATGAGATTATGCAACTCCGCTTACGGAGGAACACTTTGGTGCTACCAAACGTCACAATGTAACTGGGTGATTATAAAGGAGTACTACAGGTGTCTCCAAAGGTACATGTTGGGTTGGCGATTTCAAGATTAGGTTTTGTCACTCCGATTGTCGGAGAGGTATCTCTGGGCCCTCTCGGTAATGCACATCACTATAAGCCTTGCAAGCAATGTAGCTAATGAGTTAGTTACTTAAATGATGCATTACGAACGAGTAAAGAGACTTGCCAAGAACGAGATTGAACTAGGTATTGATACCGACGATCGAATCTCGGGCAAGTAACATACCGATGACAAAGGGAACAACGTATGTTGTTATTCGGTTTGACCGATAAAGATCTTCGTAGAATATGTAGGAGCCAATATGGGCATCCAGGTTCCGCTATTGGTTATTGACCAAGAATAGTTCTAGGTCATGTCTACATATTTCTCGAACCCGTAGGGTCCGCACGCTTAAGGTTACGATGACAGTTTTATTATGAATTTATGAGTTTTGATGTACCGAAGTAGTTCGGAGTACCGGATGAGATCGGGGACATGACGAGGAGTCTTGAAATGGTCGAGACGTAAAAATCGATATATTGGACGACTATATTCGGAGTTCGGAAAGGTTCCGAGTGATTCGGGTATTTTTTGGAGTACCGGAGAGTTACGGGAATTCGCCGGGGAGTATATGGGCCTTATTGGGCCATACGGGAATAGAGGAGAAAGGCCGAAGGAAGGAGGCGCAGCCCCCCTCTGGTCCGAATTGGACAAGGGTGCGGCCCCTTCCTTCCTCCTCTCCCCTCTTTCCCCCTCCAACAAGGAAGGAGGAGTCCTACTCCCGGTGGGAGTAGGACTCCCCTGGCGCCCTCCTCCTAGGCCGGCCGCCCCTCCCCTTGCTCCTTTATATACGGGGCAGGGGGCACCCCATGACACACAAGTTGATCTACGGATCGCCCTTTGGCGTGCGGTGCCCCTCCACCATATTCCACTTCGGTCATATCGTCATGAGCTTAGGCGAAGCCCTGCGCCGTAGAGTCATATCGTCGCGAGCTTAGGCGAAGCCCTCGCCGTGGAGCATCATCATCGCTCCCACGCCGTCGTCGTCTGACGGAACTCATCCCCGACGCTTTGCTGGATCGGAGCCCGGGATCGTGATCGAGCTGAACGTGTGCTGAACTCGGAGGTGCCGTATGCTCGGTACTTGGATCGGTCGGATCGTGAAGACGTCGACTACATCAACCGCGTTGTCATAATGCTTCCGCCACGGTCTCACGAGGGTACGTGGACAATACTCTCCCTCTCGTTGCTATGCCATCACCATGATCTTGCGTGTGCGTAGGAATTTTTTGAAATTACTACGCTCCCCAACAAAGGCATCCGAGCCTGGTTTTATGCGTTGATGTCATATGCACGAGTAGAACACAAGTGAGTTGTGGGCGATATAAGTCATACTGCTTACCAGCATGTCATACTTTGGTTCAGCGGTATTGTGAGATGAAGCGCCCGGACCGACATTACGCCAGACGCTTACGCGAGACTGGTTTCACCGCTTGAGCACTCGTTGCTTAAAGGTGACCGCGGGTGTCTGTCTCTCTCACTTTAGTTGAACTGAGTGTGGCTACGCCCGGTCCTTGCGAAGGTTAAAACAGCACCAACTTGACAAACTATCGCTGTGGTTTTGATGCGTAGGTAAGAACGGTTCTTGCTCAGCCCGTAGCAGCCACGTAAAACTTGCAACAACAAAGTAGAGGACGCCTAACTTGTTTTTGCAGGGCATGTTGTGATGTGATATGGTCAAGACGTGATGCTATATTTTATTGTATGAGATGATCATGTTTTGTAACCGGTTATCGGCAATCGGCAGGAGCCATATGGTTGTCGCTTATTGTATGAAATGCAAAGCTATGTAATTGCTTTACTTTATCACTAAGCGGTAGCGATAGTCGAGAAGCAATATTTGGCGAGACGACAACGATGCTACGATGGAGATCAAGGTGTCGCGCGGTGACGATGGTGATCACGACGGTGCTTCGGAGATGGAGATCACAAGCACAAGATGATGATGGCCATATCATATCACTTATATTGATTGCATGTGATGTTTATCCTTTATGCATCTTATCTTGCTTTGATTGACGGTAGCATTTTAAGATGATCTCTCACTAAAATTATCAAGAAGTGTTCTCCCTGAGTATGCACCGTTGCGAAAGTTCTTCGTGCTGAGACACCACGTGATGATCGGGTGTGATAGGCTCTACGTTCAAATACAACGGGTGCAAAACAGTTGCGCACGCGGAATACTCAGGTTAAACTTGACGAGCCTAGCATATAACAGATATGGCCTCGGAACACGGAGACCGAAAGGTTGAGCGTGAATCATATAGTAGATATGATCAACATATTGATGTTCACCGTTGAAACTACTCCATCTCACGTGACGATCGGACATGGTGTAGTTAATATGGATCACGTAATCACTTAGAAGATTAGAGGGATGTCTATCTAAGTGGGAGTTCTAAAGTAATATGATTAATTGAACTTTAATTTATCATGAACTTAGTCCTGGTAGTATTTTGCAAATTATGTTGTAGATCAATAGCTCGCATTGTTGCTTCCCTATGTTTTTGCTTCCCTATGTTTTTATATGTGTTCCTAAAGAAAACTGTATTGAAAAATATTAGTAGCAATGGTGCGGATTGGATCCGTGATCTGAGGTTTATCCTCATTGCTGCACAGAAGAATTATGTCCTTAATGCACCGCTAGGTGACATACCTATTGCAGGAGCAAATGCAGACGTTATGAACGTTTGGCTAGCTCAATATGATGACTACTTGATAGTTTAGTGCACCATACTTAACGGCTTAGAATCGGGGCTTCAAAGACGTTTTTGAACGTCATGGACCATATGAGATGTTCTAGAAGTTGAAGTTAATATTTCAAGCAAATACCCGAGTTGAGAGATATGAAGTCTCCAACAAGTTCCATAGCTAATATAAAAGATGGAGGAGAATCGCTCAACTAGTGAGCATGTGCTCAGATTATCTGGGTACTTCAATCGCTTGAATCAAGTGGGAGTTAATCTTCCAGATAAGATAGTGATTGACAGAATTCTCTAGTCACCATCACTAAGTTACTAGAACTTCGTGATGAACTATAGTATGCAAGGGATGACGAAAACAATTCCCAAGCTCTTCGCGATGCTAAAATCGGCGAAGGTAGAAATCAAGAAAAAACATCAAGTGTTGATGGTTGACAAGACCACTAGTCTCAAGGAAAAAGGGCAAAGGGAAGAAGGGCAACTTCAAGAAGAACGGCAAGCAAGTTGTTGCTCGAGTGAAGAAGCCCAAGTCTGGACCTAAGCCTGCGACTAAGTGCTTTTGCTGCACTGGAACTGTTCACTGGAAGCGGAACTACCCCAAGTATTTGGCGGATAAGAAGGATGCCAAAGTGAACAAAGGTATATTTGATATACAGATTATTGATGGGTATTTTACTAGTGTTCGTAGCAACCCCTCGGTATTTGATACTGGTTCAGTTGCTAAAGAGTAGTAACTCGAAACGGGAGTTGCAGAATGAACAGAAACTAGTTGAAAGGGAAGTGGCGATGAGTGTTGGAAGTAGTTCCAGGATTGATATGATCATCATCGCACACTCCCTATATTTTCGGGATTAGTGTTGAAACCTAAATAAATGTTATTTGGCGTTTGCGTTGAGCATAAATATGATTTGATCATGTTTATTGTAATACGGTTATTCATTTAAAGTCAAAGAATAATTGTTGTTCTGTTTACATGAATAAAACCTTCAATGGTCATACACCCAATAAAAATAGTTTGTTGGATCTCGATCGTAGTGATACACATATTCATAATATTGATGCCAAAAGATGCAAAGTTTATAATGATAGTGCAACTCATTTTTGGCACTGCCATTTAGGTCATATTGGTGTAAAGCGCATGAAGAAACTCCATGCTAATGGGATTTTGGAATCACTTGACTATGAATCACTTGATGCTTGCGAACCATGCCTTATGGGCAAGATGACTAAAGACTCTGTTCTCCGGAACAATGGAGCGAGAAAATGACTTATTGGAAATAATACATACTGATGTATGCGGTCCGATGAGTGTTAAAGCTCACGGCAAGTATCGTTATTTTCTGACCTTCACAGATGATTTGAGCAGATATGGGTATATCTACTTGATGAAACACAAGTCTGAAACATTTGAAAAGTTCAAAGAATTTCAGAGTGAAGTGAAGAATCATCGTAACAAGAAAATAAAAGTTTCTACGATATGATCGCAGATTTAAAAATATTTGAGTTACGAGTTTGGCCTTCATTAAAACAATGTGAAATAGTTTCACTACTCACGCCACCGAACACCACAGCATAATGATGTGTCCGAACGTCAGAATCGCACTTTATTGGATATGGTGCAATCTATGATGTATCGTATGATTTACCACTATCGCTTTGGGGTTATGCATTAGAGACAGCTGCATTCACGCTTAATAGGGCACCATCTAAATCCGTTGAGATGACATCGTATGAACTATGGTTTAGCAAGAAACCTAAGTCTGTCGTTTCTTAAAGTTTGGAGTTGTGATGCTTATGTGAAAAAGTTTTCACCGATAAGCTCGAACCCAAATCAGAGAAGTGCGTCTTCATAGAATACCCAAAGGTAACTATTGGGTACACCTTCTATCACAGATCCGAAAGCAAGATATTTGTTGCTAAGATGGATCCTTTCTAGAGAAGAAGTTTCTCTCGAAAGAAGTGAGTGGGAGGAAAGTAGAACTTGATGAGGTAATTGTACCTTCTCCCTTATTGGAGAGTAGTTCATCACAGAAATCAGTTCAAGTGATTCCTACACCAATTAGTGAGGAAGTTAATGATGATGATCATGAAACTTCAGATCAAGTTGCTACCAAACCTCGTAGGTCTTCCAGAGTAAGATCCGCACCAGAGTGGTACGGTAATCATGTTCTGGAAGTCATGTTACTAGACCATGATGAACCTACGAACTATGAGGAAGCAATGATGAGCCCAGATTCCGCGAAATGGCTTGAGGCCATGAAATCTGAGATAGGATCCATGTATGAGAACAAAGTATGGACTTTGATTGACTTGCTCTATGATCAGCAAGCCATGTGAAATAAATGGATCTTCAAGAGGAAGATGGACACTGATAGTAGTGTTACTATCTACAAAGCTCGACTTGTTGCAAAAGGTTTTCAACAAGTTCAAGGTGTTGAATACGATGAGATTTTCTCACTCGTAACGATGCTTAAGTCTATCCGAATCATGTTAGCAATTGCCACATTTTATGAAATCTGGAAAATGGATGTCAAAACTGCATTCTTTAATGGATTTATTAAAGAAGAGTTGTATATGATGCAACCAGAAGGTTTTTCAATCCTAAAGGAGCTAACAAAATGTGCAAGCTCCAGCGATCCATCTATGGACTGGTGCAAGCATCTCGGAGTTGGAATAAACGCTTTGATAGTGTGATCAAAGCATATGGTTTTATACAGACTTTTGGAGAAGCCTGTATTTACAAGAAAGTGAGTGGGAGCACTACAGCATTTCTGATAAGTATATGTGAATGACATATTGTTGATCGGAAATAATGTAGAATTATTCTGCAAAGCATAAAGGTGTATTTGAAAGGAGTTTTTCAAAGAAAGACCTCGGTGAAGCTGCTTACATATTTTGCATCAAGATCTATTGAGATAGATCAAGACACTTGATAAGTTTTTTCAATAAGTACATACCTTGTCAAGATTTTGAAGTAGTTCAAAATGGAACAGTCAAAGAAAAGTTCTTGCCTGTGTTGCAAAGGTGTGAAATTGAGTAAGACTCAAATCCCGACCACGGCAGAAAATAGAAAAAAGAATGAAAGTCATTCCCTATGCCTCAATCATAGGTTCTATAAAGTATGCTGTGCTATGTACCAGACCTATTGTATACCTTGCTCTGAATTTGGCAAGGGAGTACAATAGTGATCTAGGAGTAGATCATCGGACATTGGTCAAGAACATCCTTAGTGAGGACTAAGGAAATATTTCTCGATTATGGAAGTGATAAAAGAGCCCGTCGTAAAGAGTTACATCGATGCAAGCTTTTTACACTGATCCAGATGACTCTAAGTCTCAATCTGGATAAATATTGAAAGTGGGAGCAATTAGCTAGAGTAGCTTCGTGCAGAGCATTGTAGACATAGAATATTTGCAAAATACATACGGCTCTGAATGTGACAGACCCGTTGACTAAGCTTCTCTCACGAGCAAAACATGATCATACCTTAGTACTCTTTGGGTGTTAATCATAGCAATGTGAACTAGATTATTGACTCTAGTAAACCCTTTGGGTGTTGGTCACATGACGATGTGAACTATAGGTGTTAATCACATATAGATGTGAATATTAAATGTTGAATCACATGATGATGTGAACTAGATTATTGACTCTAGTGCAAGTGGGAGACTGAAGGAAATATGCCCTAGAGGCAATAATAAAGTTATTATTTATTTCCTTATTTCATGATAAATGTTTATTATTCATGCTAGAATTGTATTAACCGGAAACATGATACATGTGTGAATACATAGACAAACATATAGTCACTAGTATGCCTCTACTTGACTAGCTCATTAATCAAAGATGGTTATGTTTCCTAACCATAGACATGTGTTGTTATTTGATTAATGGGATCACATCATTAGGAGAATGATGTGATTGACATGACCCATTCCGTTAGCCTAGCACTTGATCGCTTAGTATATTGCTATTGCTTTCTTCATGACTTATACATGTTCCTGTAACTATGAGATTATGCAACTCCGCTTACGGAGGAACACTTTGGGTGCTACCAAACGTCACAACGTAACTAGGTGATTATAAAGGAGTACTACAGGTGTCTCCAAAGGTACATGTTGGGTTGGCGTATTTCGAGATTAGGTTTTGTCACTCCGATTGTCGGAGAGGAATCTCTGGGCCCTCTCGGTAATGCACATCACTATAAGTCTTGCAAGAAATGTAGCTAATGAGTTAGTTACGGAATGATGCATTACGTAAACGAGTAAAGAGACTTGCCAGTAACGAGATTGAACTAGGTATTGGATACCGACGATCGAATCTCGGGCAAGTAACATACCGATGACAAAGGGAACAACGTATGTTGTTATGCGGTTTGACCGATAAAGATCTTCGTAGAATATGTAGGAGCCAATATGGGCATCCAGGTTCCGCTATTGGTTATTGACCAAGAATAGTTCTAGGTCATGTCTACATATTTCTCGAACCCGTAGGGTCCGCACGCTTAAGGTTACGATGACAGTTTTATTATGAGTTTATGAGTTTTTCTGTACCGAAGGAGTTCGGACTCCCGGATGAGATTGGGGACATGACGAGGAGTCTCGAAATGGTCGAGACGTAAAAATCGATATATTGGACGACTATATTCGGAGTTCGGAAAGGTTCCGAGTGATTCGGTATTTTTCGAGTACCGAGAGTTACGGAATTCGCTGGGAGTATATGGGCCTTATTGGGCCATACGGGAATATAGGAGAAAGGCCGAAAGGAAGGAGGCGCGCAGCCCCCCTCTGGTCCGAATTGGACAAGGGGTGCGGCCCCCTTTCCTTCCTCCTCTCCCCCTCTTTCCCCCTCCAACAAGGAAGGAGGGAGTTCTACTCCCGGTGGGAGTAGGACTCCCCTTGGCGCGCCTCCTCCTAGGCCGGCCGCCCCCTCCCCCTTGCTGCTTTATATACGGGGGCAGGGGGGCACCCCATGACACACAAGTTGATCTACGGATCGTTCCTTAGCCGTGTGCGGTGCCCCCCTCCACCATATTCTACTTCGGTCATATCGTCATGAGCTTAGGCGAAGCCCTCACGCCGGTAGAGTCATATCGTCATGAGCTTAGGCGAAGCCCTGCGCCGGTGGAGCATCATCATCGCTCCACGCCGTCGTCTTGACGGAACTCATCCCCGACGCTTTGCTGGATCGGAGCCCGGGGATCGTCATCGAGCTGAACGTGTGCTGAACTCGGAGGTGCCGTGCGTTCGTGAAGACGTACGACTACATCAACCGCGTTGTCATAACGCTTCCGCTTACGGTCTACGAGGGTACGTGGACAATACTCTCCCCTCTCGTTGCTATGCCATCACCATGATCTTGCGTGTGCGTAGGATTTTTTTTGAAATTACTACGTTCCCCAACAGCCGCCACCCCTAGGGAGGGAACCCTAGGTGGGTGCAGGCCTCCCTCTCCCCCTAAATATAGTGGATGCAAAGGGGCAGCCAAACACACGAAGTTCTTCTCCTGTTGGCGCAGCCCTACCCCTCTTTCTCCTCGTCTCTCGCGGTGCTTGGCGAAGCCCTGCTGGATTACCACGCTCCTCCATCATCACCACGCCGTTGTGTTGCTGCTGGACGGAGTCTTCCCCAACCTCTCCCTCTCTCCTTGCTAGATCAAGGCATGGGAGACGTCACCGGGTTGTACGTGTGTTGAACACGGAGGTGCTGTCCGTTCGGCACTAGGATCTCCGGTGATTTGGATCACGACGAGTACGACTCCTTCAAACCCGTTCTCTTGAACGCTTCCGCTTAGCGATCTACAAGGGTATGTAGATGCACTCTCCTCTCTCTCGTTGCTAATCTCTCCATAGATAGATCTTGGTGACTCGTAGGAAAATTTTGAATTTCTGCTACTTCCCCAACAGTGGCATCATGAGCTAGGTCTATGCGTAGATTCTATGCACGAGTAGAACACAAGTTGTTGTGGCGTTGATTTTGTTCAATATGTTTACCGTTACTAGTCCAATCTTGTTTCGACGGTATTGTGGGATGAAGCGGCCTGGACCGACCTTACACGTACACTTACGTGAGACAAGTTCCACCGACTGAAATGCACTTGTTGCATAAGGTGGCTAGCGGGTGCCAGCCTCTCCCACTTTAGTCGGATCGGATTCGATGAAAAGGGTCCTTATGAAGGGTAAATAGCAATTTACATATCACGTTGTGGTTTTGCGTAGGTAAGAAACCTTCTTGCTAGAAACCCATAGCAGCCACGTAAAACATGCAAACAACAATTAGAGGACGTCTAACTTGTTTTTGCAGGGTTTGCTATGTGATGTGATATGGCCAAAAATAATGTGATGAATGATATGTGATGTATGAGATTGATCATGTTCTTGTAATAGGAATCACGACTTGCATGTCGATGAGTATGACAACCGGCAGCAGCCATAGGAGTTGTCTTTATTTATTGTATGACCTGCGTGTCACAGAATAATGCCATGTAATTACTTTACTTCATTGCTAAACCGTTAGCCATAGTGGTAGAAGTAATAGTTGGCGAGACAACTTCATGGAGACACGATGATGGAGATCATGATGATGGAGATCATGGTGTCATGCCGGTGACGATGATGATCATGGAGCCCCGAAGATGGAGATCAAAAGGAGCAAAATGGTATTGTCCATATCATGTCACTTTTTGATTGCATGTGATGTTTATCATGTTTATGCATCTTATTTGCTTAGAACGATGGTAGTAAATAAGATGATCCCTCATTAAAATTTCAAGAAAGTGTTCCCCCTAACTGTGCACCGTTGCGAAAGTTCGTTGTTTCGAAGCACCACGTGATGATCGGGTGTGATAGATTCTAATGTTCACATACAACGGGTGTAAGACAGATTTACACACGCGAAACACTTGGGTTGACTTGACGAGCCTAGCATGTACAGACATGGCCTCGGAACACAAGAGACTGAAAGGTCGAGCATGAGTCGTATGGTAGATACGATCAACATGAAGATGTTCACCGATGATGACTAGTCCGTCTCACGTGATGATCGGACACGGCCTAGTTGACTCGGATCATGTAATCACTTAGATGACTAAGAGGGATGTATATCTGAGTGGGAGTTCATAAGATGAACTTAATTATTCTGAACATAGTCAAAAGGTCTTTTCCAAATTATGTCATAGCTCGCGCTTTAGTTCTACTGTTTTAGATATGTTCCTAGAGAAAATATAGTTGAAAGTTGACAGTAGCAATTACTTAGGATAGTAGAAGGCTTATGTCCTTAATGCACCGCTCGGTGTGCTGGACCTCGAATGTGGTCTGTGGATGTTGCGAACATCTGACATACACGTTTTTGATGACTACATAATAGTTTGGTAATGTTAAATGGTTTAGAATTGAGGAACCAAGGACATTTTTGAAATGTCGCAGAACATATGAGATGTTTCAAGAGCTGAAATTGGGATGAGACCTCCGACGAGTTTTCTAGCCTACAAACTAAGGGAGAAGATCTCAAACGTTGAGCTTATACTCAGATTGTCTGGGTTCAACAATCACTTGAATCGAGTGGGAGTTAATCTTCCAGATGAGATAGTGATGTTTCTCCAAAGACATTGCCACCAAGCTACTAGAGCTTCGTGATGAACTATAACATAACAGGGATAGATATGATGATCCTTGAGCTATTCGCAATGTTCGACACCTCGAATGTAGAAATCAAGAAGGAGCATCAATTGTTGATGGTTAATGAAACCACTAGTTTCAAGAAGGGCAAGGGCAAGAAGGGGTACTTCATGAAACGGCAAATCAGTTGCCGCTCCAGTGAAGAAACCCAGGGTTGAACCCAAACCCGAGACTAAGTGCTTCTGTAATGAGGGAACAGACACTGAAGCAGAACTACCCTAGATACTTGGTAGATGAGAAGGCTGGCAAGGTCGATAGAAGTATATTGGATTTACATTATGTTAATGTGTACTTTACTAGTACTCCTAGTAGCACCAGGGTATTAGATCATACCGGTTCGGTTGCTAAGTGTTAGTAACTCGAAATAAAAGCTGCGAAATAAACGGAGACTAGCTAAAGGTGAGCTGACGATATGTGTTGGAAGTGTTTCCAAGGTTGATGTGATCAAGCATCGCACGCTCCCTCTACCATCGAGATTGGTGTGAAACCTAAATAATTGTTATTTGGTGTTTGCGTTGAGCATAGACATGATTGGATTATGTCTATCGCAATACGGTTATTCATTTAAGGAGAATAATGGTTACTCTGTTTATTTGAATAATACCTTCAATGGTCTTGCACCTAAAAGGAATGGTTTATTGAATCTCGATCGTAGTGATACACATTTTCATGCCAAAAGATATAAGATAGTAATGATAGTACCACTTACTTGTGACACTGCCATGTAAGTCATATTGGTGTAAAACGCATGAAGAAGCTCCATGTTGATGGATCTTTGGACTCACTCGTTTTTGAAAAGTTTGAGACATGCGAACCATGTCTATTGGTGTAAAACGCATAAAGAAACTCCATGCAGATGGATTGTTTGGACTCACTTGATTTTGAATCACTTGAGATATGCAAATCATACCACATGGGAAAGATGACTGAAAAGCCTCGTTTTCAGTAAGATGGAACAAGATAGCAACTTGTTGGAAGTAACACATTTTGATGTGTGCAGTCCAATGAGTGCTGAGGCATGCAGTGAATATCATTATGTTCTTACTTCACAGATGATTTGAGTAGATGTTGAGTATATTTACTTGATGAAACACAAGTCTGAATTATTGAAAGGTTCAAGTAATTTCAGAGTGAAGTTGAAGATCTTCGTGACAAGAGGATAAAACGTCTGTGATATGATCATAGAGATGGATATATGAGTTACGAGCTTTGGCACGGAATTAAGACATTGTGGAAATTGTTTCACAATTAATACCGCCTGGAACACCATAGTGTCCGAACATCATAGTTGCACCCTATTGGATATGGTGCGTACCATGATGTCTCTTATCGAATTACCACTATCGTTCATGGGTTAGGCATTAGAGACAACCGAACTCACTTTAATAGGGCACCACGTAATTCCGTTGAGACGACACCGTTTGAACTATGGTTTGGAGAAACCTAAGTTGTCGTTTCTTGAAAAGTTTGGGGCTGCGACGCTTATGTGGAAAAGTTTCAGGTTGATAAGCTCGAACCCAAAGCGGATAATATGCATCTTCATAGGACACCCAAAACAGTTGGGTATACCTCCTAATTCAGATCCGAAAGCAATAGGGATTGTTTCTTGAATCGGGTCCTTTCTCGAGGAAAAGTTTGTCTCAGAAAGTTGAGTGGGAGGATGGTGGAGACTTGATGAGGTTATTGAACCGTCACTTCAACTAGTGTGTAGCAGGGCACAGGAAGTTGTTCCTATGGAGCCTACACCAATTGAAGTAGAAGCTTATGATAGTGATCATGAAACTTCGGATCAAATCACTACCAAACCTCGTAGGTCGACAAGGACGCGTACTACTTCAGAGTGGTACGCAATCTTGTCTTAGAGGTCATGTTGCTAAACAACAATGAACCTACGAGCTATGGAGAAGCGATGGTAGGCCCGGATTCCGACGAATGGCTCGAGGCCATAAAATCCGAGAGAGGATCCATGACTTTGGAAGAAATACTTGATGGTCGTAAGGCCGTTTGGTACAGATGGATTTTAAAAGGAAGACAGACAATGATGGTAAGTATCACCATTAAGAAAGCTCGACTTGTCGTTAAGATGTTTTCCGACAAGTTCAAGGAGTTGACTACGGTGAGGCTTTCTCAATCGTAGCGAGGCTAAGAGTCTGTTGGAATTGGATTAGCAGTTACTGCATTATTTATGAAATCTTGCAGATAGGATGTCAAAACATAGTTTCCTTGACAGTTTTCTTAAGGAAAGGTTGTATGTGATACAACCAGAAGGTTTTATCAATCCTGAAAGATGCTAACAAGTATGCAAAGCTCTAGCAATCATTCTAAGGACTGGAGTAAGCATCTCGGAGTTGGAATATATGCTTTGATGAGATGATCAAAGATTTTGGGTTTATACAAAGTTTATGAGAAACTTGTATTTCCAAAGAAGTGAGTGGGAGAACTATAGCATTTCTGATGAGTATATGTTGTTGACATATTGTTGATCGGAAATGATGTAGAATTTCTGGAAAGCATATAGGGTTGTTTGAAAGGTGTTTTTCAATGGAAAACCTGGATTAAGCTACTTGAACATTGAGCATCAAGATCTATAAGGATAGATCAAAACTCTTAATAGTACTTTCAAATCAGCACATACCTTGACATGATCTTGAAGGTGTTCAAGATGGATCAGTCAAAGAAGGAGTTCTTGCCTGAGTTGTAAGGTATGAAGTTAAGAGTTAAAGCTCGACCACGGCAGAAGAGAGAGAAAGGACGAAGGTCGTCCCCTATGCTTCAGACGTAGGCTCTATAGTATGCTATGTTGTGTACCGCACCGGAAGTGTGCCTTGCCATGAGTCAGTCAAGGGGTACAAGAATGATCCAGGAATGGATCATTGGACAGCGGTCAAAAATTGTCCTTGGAGTAAATAAGGACATGTTTCTCGATTATGGAGGTGATAAACGTAAAGGGTTACGTCGATGCAAGCTTTAACACCTATCCGAGTGACTCTGAGTAGCAAACCGGATACGTATAGTGGAGCAACCATTTGGAATAGCTCCAAGTGGAGCGTGGAAGCAGCATTTACAATATGACCTAGAGATTTGCGAAGTACATACGGATCTGAATGTTGCAGACCCGTTGACTAAAACCTCTCTCACAAGCAAAACATGATCAAACCCCAGAACTCATTGAGTCTTAATCACATGATGATATGAACTAGTTTAGTGACACTAGTAAACTCTTTTGATGTAGGTCACATGGCGATGTGACCTATGAGTGTTAATCACATGGCGATGTGAACTAGATTATTGACTCTAGTGCAAGTGGGAGACTGTTGGAAATATGCCCTAGAGGCAATAATAAATTAGTTATTATTATTATATTTCCTTGTTCATGATAATCGTTTATTATCCATGCTATAATTGTATTGATAGGAAACTCAGATACATGTGTGGGTACATAGACAACACCATGTCCCTAGTAAGCCTCTAGTTGACTAGCTCGTTGATCAATAGATGGTTACGGTTTCCTGACCATGGACATTGGATGTCGTTGATAAAGGGATCACATCATTAGGAGAATGATGTGATGGACAAGACCCAATCCTAAGCCTAGCACAAAGATCATGTAGTTCGTATGCTAAAGCTTTTCTAATGTTGAGTATCATTTCATTAGACCATGAGATTGTGCAACTTCCGGATACCGTAGGAATGCTTTGGGTGTACCAAACGTCACAAAGTAACTGGGTGGCTATAAAGGTGCACTACGGGTATCTCCGAAAGTGTTTGTTGGGTTGGCACGAATCGATACTGGGATTTGCCACTCCATGTGACGGAGAGGTATCTCTGGGCCCACTCGGCAGGACATCATCATAATGTGCACAATGTGACCAAGGGGTTCATCACGGGATGATGTGTTACGGAACGAGTAAAGAGACTTACCGGTAACAAGATTGAACAAGGTATCGGGATACCGACGATCGAATCTCGGGCAAGTACAATACCGCTAGACAAAGGGAATTGTATACGGGATTGATTGAATCCTCGACATTGTGGTTCATCCGATGAGATCATCGTGGAACATGTGGGAACCAACATGGGTATCCAGATCCCGCTGTTGGTTATTGACCGGAGAACGTCTCGGTCATGTCTGCATGATTCCCGAACCCGTAGGGTCTACACACTTAAGGTTCGATGACGCTAGGGTTATAGGGAATAGATATACGTGGTTACCGAATGTTGTTCGGATTCCCGGATGAGATCCCGGACGTCACGAGGAGTTCCGAAATGGTCCGGAGGTAAAGATTGATATATAGGAAGTATGGTTTTGGCCACCGGAAGTGTTCTGGGCATCACCGGTAGTGTACCGGGACCACCGGAGGGGTCCGGGGGTCCACCGGGAGGGGCCACGGGCCCCGGAGGCATACATGGGTCAAGTGTGAGAAGGGACCAGCCCCTAGGTGGGCTGGGGCACCTCCCCACCAAGGCCCATGCGCCTAGAGAGAAGAGGGGGCAAACCCTAGTGCAGATGGGCCCTAAAGGCCCATGCCTGGTGCACCTCCCTGTCCCCCCCCCCCCACTTGGCCGCCACCCCAGATGGGGATTGGGGCTGCCGCCACCCCTAGGGAGGGAACCCTAGGTGGGGGCGCAGCCCTCCCTCTCCCCCTATATATAGTGGAGGCAAAGGGGCAGCCCAACACACGAAGTTCTTCTCCTGTTGGCGCAGCCCTACCCCTCTTTCTCCTCGTCTCTCGCGGTGCTTGGTGAAGCCTGCTGGATTACCACGCCTCCATCACCACCACGCCGTTGTGCTGCTGCTGGACGGAGTCTTCCCAACCTCTCCTCTCTCCTTGCTGGATCAAGGCATGGGAGACGCCACCGGCTGTACGTGTGTTGAACGCGAGGTGCCGTCTGCTCGCACTTGGATCTCCGGTGATTTGGATCAGGACGAGTACGACTCCTTCAACCCCGTTCTCTTGAACGCTTCCGCTTAGCAATCTACAAGGGTATGTAGATGCACTCTCCTCTCTCTCGTTGCTAGTCTCTCCATAGATAGATCTTGGTGACTCGTAGGAAAATTTTGAATTTCTGCTACGTTCCCCAACAAAACCCTACTCCTGCTTGATTAATATTGATGATATGGGTAGTACAAGAGTAGATCTACCACGAGATCAGAGAGGCTAAACCCTAGAAGCTAGCCTATGGTATGATTGTTGTTCGTCCTACGGACTAAAACCCTCTGGTTTATATAGACACCGGAGAGGGCTAGGGTTACACAGAGTCGGTTACAATGGGAGGAGATCTACATATTCGTATCACCAAGCTTGCCTTCCACGCCAAGGAAAGTCCCATCTGGACATGGGACGAAGTCTTCAATCTTGTATCTTCATAGTCCGGGAGTCCGGCCAAAACTCATAGTCCGGTCATCCGGACACCCCCTAATCCAGGACTCCCTCAGTAGCGCCTGAACCAGGCTTCAATGACGACGAGTCCAGCGCGCAAATTCTCTTCGGCATTGCAAGGCGGGTTCCTCCTCCGAATACTTCATAGAATATGTTGAACACAAGGATAGTGTGCGGCTCTGCAAAATAAGTTCCACATACCACCGTAGAGAGAATAATATTTGTACGAATCTAATCTGCTGACGTATTCCGTAGCGTGACATCATGCCACGGCCAAGCCTTTATTCGAATCATTTTACATCCCACCTCAGTGCGTTTAGCGAAGCGGTTTCCTTGGCACGTCTTGCCAAAGCAGAGATCGTGTCCCCTTATTCCGGGATTCTCATCAATACGGGCGTGGGTAACCCAACCTTGCCATTGGTATGTCTCTTTAATCAAAAGTGAGTCCCAAACGGTCACGGGGAGGGCTCTTCGTATTCAACCTCTTTATAAAGAGACCAAGGCTCGACTCCTTTCTTTCAATCCCAATCAAATCCGCCTCTCGCCCTGAGTTCCAACACCCAAAGCTCCAGATTCAAGCGCTTCGGACCTTCGATGATGTCCGGCTCCGACCTTCAAGGCCGGTGGATGCCCTCCTCCGTTACGGAAGAAGACGTGTTAAAGTTAAGAGACGCCAGGTATCTAACCGGCGAAATCTTGCATAGGCTGCCTGCTCAAGGGTAGGTCAATCCCACTCCCAAGCCCGGTGAGAGCATGGTGTTCGCGTCTCACTTCCTTCGGGGGCTAGGCTTCCCGATTGACCCCTTTGTGAGGGGGCTCATGTTTTACTACGGGCTGGAATTTCTTGACTTAGCTTCGGAGTCCATCCTCCATATCTCATCGTTCATTGTCGTGTGCGAGGCCTTCCTCCATATTACTCCTCACTTCGGATTGTGGCTTAAGACCTTCAAGGTAGAGCCGAAGATGATCGAGGGGCAGCACGCAGAGTGCGGAGGTGCTGTTATAAGCAAGATTGCCGACGCTCCATGGCCCGAGGGCTCTTTTCAAGAGGAGTTCAGCTCATGGCAACGAGAGTGGTTCTACATCACAGCTCCCAGGGGCACCAAATGGGCGGCGCCTCCTGCCTTTCGCTCGGGTCCTCCACCACAGCTGGCGTCATGGGTCAATGAAGGGCTCAACTGGGGGCCGTCCAAGGACGTGCCCTTGTTGCAGGGCCGCGTTCGAGATCTCCTGGAAAGAGATATCAATCTGGCCATAGTGATGCAGGTTATGCTGATTCGTCGCATCCTGCCCTGCAAACGCCGTCCCCTTCGCCTGTGGGAGTTTAATCCGGAAGGACCACGAGCTCTCCAACATTTTATGGGCACGACGCCCATGGAGATGTACAAATTGTTCTTCGGATCACAAGCAATGTGTCCGGACTCGTCTGAGGACGCAGGTCTGAGCTGCAATCGCCCAGATACTCAAGTAAGTAGCCCTGTACCCGGACACGCTATCCGTATATTTATCATAAAATTGCCCTTAAAAGAGTTGTCCTTTAAACAGGAGTGGATAGCGAAAGCAAAATTAATCAGTTGTCCAGCTCCCCTCCCCGAGACTACGCCGGATCTCGTGTTAACCAGGATGCTGGAGGTTGCGCCTTTGGAAGAAGGCAAGGAGGGGAACAAGGAAGCTACCGCCTCCACGAAGGAGGCTGTCAGGGAAGGAGGAATGGAGAATTCTTCCATCCAGGGGAACAAGAGGACCGCCTCTGAAGACCGCTGAGGCTATGGCCTCAAAGCGGGGGAAGAAATCTTCGTCAGAGGGTCCGGCGCCGGGAGGTACCTCGGCCGCATTGCGTCCCCAAGGGGATCAGCTCTCCATCGAGCCGTAAGTAGAAAAGGGGGGTTTAAAAATAAGAAACATCCCCGCTCTATTTCTGAGGAAGATAACCGAAATTTTACCTTGTAGTTTGGATCTCCGCCCTTCTCAGCAGAGCTCATCTTCAGGGGATCTTCGTCCGGAGATGATGGTGAGCGGAACGCCTCCCCCTGCCGTACCGCCTTGCGAGGCGGGCGACCCTGAGGTGTCGTCATGGAGGGTTTCTCCGAATCCGGCAGGGCCGGAAGGTAGTCGTATAGCCCCCCAAGGCCCTCCGTATCCGGCCTTCAAAGAAGGCCATCGGACGAGTCCGACACCGTTTGGTGCACGGTCGGAGGAAGTGAAGGATCTGCTCGGGCGAGCGTCTATCTCAGAAGAACACCGTGCATTGATGGATACGGTGATTAGAAGGATTTCATCCGCGGAGAGCGGGTTGTACGAGGCCGTCAGGGGTTTACTGACAGGTTTTGAGGTACGTGAAACGATGTACCTTTTGACAGATCCGCATATATAAGATGCGCCCTGTATAGATAGTAGCCCCTGAGACTTGGTGCGATGTCAAAAAGGATGGCGCGCCGAGGATCATAATCCCAGGTATAATACTACGCCTTTCCTATGTAGGTGGCGAAGTGTCCGGTGGCTGGCCGGACTGATGAATTTGCCGAACTAAAGCGGCAACTTGACATGGCAGATGCCGACATCGCGCTTGTCAACAAGCGGCTTGACGAGGCACAAGGTATATAATTTCTCCGAAGACACTTGGTAAGAGGAGCTTGATGCCCATACCTTACAACATATGTGCTTGATGCAGATGGTGCCGCTGCCATGGAGAACCTTCAAGCGGAACTTGCCTGAGCCAAGGAGCAGGCCAGAAAAAGCGATGCGGCTGCCTTAAAGGCGGCTGAAGAGCTGAAAGCCGAACAGGCTGCTCACTACCGAAGCAAGAAGGAAATGGCCGAGATGGCTGAAAAGTTGAAGAATGCTGCCGACCGCTGCAAGCTTCTTGAAGAAGAAGATCGGGTGGCACAAAAGGACCTAGAGAAGGTCACTGCCGAGGCCAAGGATACTCGCTCTAAGACGAGAGCTATGAAGGAGGAGCTACGTCAGGCCGGAGATATCACGGCTGGAAAGCCCTATATGCTGCGGATGAAGTTCGGGGATCCTGAATATGCTCCGTTGGACCGGAAGTGGAGTGCGGCGAACACTTACCTGGACTTGGCGGTGAGTGCCGCGGACGCGGCCGAACAATTCCGCGATCAAAATGACCATGAAGTGGAGAAGCTTTTTTGGTCGCAGTTCCACAATCCAGAGCGCCCACTTTCAGTATCCGATCGTTTAGCCGCATGGGCGGAGCTGAATAGGTTATCCGGACTCGCCATGAATCATGTGGTGAGTCATCTATGGCCGAAAAGGCCCGAGCCGAAGAGTTATTTTAGCTTGGTGCAGCAGTTCCTCGGTGCGGTGCCACATATTGATGCAATGAAGAGGTCGGCGTGCATAGAGGGTGCACAGATGGCTCTTGCCCATGTCAAGACATACTGGGCGGATATGAAGGCCAGTGTTGTTGCATCCCAAGACTCGGACGAAAGCCGAGTACCTACCGAGCACTATTTTCAGGAAGTTCTGCAGGGCGCTCGTTTAATAGAGACGCAGTGCTCAAAGGATGTTATGTTCGAATAACATGTATCATTGTAAAACAATGTTTCGATGGAAAAAGCTTTTTATACTTGAGCTTTCAAGAATTAAAATACCTCCTATGTGGCCGTTAATGTATATGTATGTATATCCTGAAAGATGGCAGTCTTCGGCTTCAGCCCCCACGCATATAATGCAGGGGTGTTTGCAGAAGGCGCATTTTCACACTTGATCCAACGTCTTGATCCTATAAAGGAGGTGATAGCGCAGCGAACTAGGCAACCGGACTATAATGCTTTATCGCTTTCAATTAGCCATAGGAGTTTGACAGTGGGGCTACTATATAGCCCCTAGGGGCACCGCGCTCACCCGAATTCGGGGCGCGTATGTGCCTGACCGGGAAACGACCCTTCGTTAATGCGGAGGAATTCTAAAGATTCCGGCAGGTCATCGAGTGGTTGACCAGTCTCGCGCTGTATCATGACAATCAGTTTTCGGCTTTCTCTACTGAGGTGCTCGCCTGGCCGAACCGGGGCACAATCGCAGTAGTTCTCCTGGTGCCGCCTTAGCCGATAGAGCGGAACGTAAGGCAGCAAAACACAGGAGCCGGGCAAACCCAACATTTGACCAAAGACATGATTCGGAGCTGATGCATATAAGGCCAAACTTGCGACGCCGAACACTCCCTAAGGTGTTCGGTCTTTATGAAAACGGGCGGAACAACGCCCTTGGTAAGAAGCCCCTGGTGTCCAGGTACGCGCAAAATTCTGACGTGGCCAAATGCCAAGACGCCAGCCTCCTCCTCGGTTATAAAAAGAAGCCGGGGGATGTTATCAACAAGAGACAGTAAAAAAAAGGTTTACGCAGGGTCTTAATCTGAAAAGAATCCTTGAACGGATCCCTCTGCGCACGCTTCACGCCTCCGTTCCGTGCCGTATCCTGGACGGGTGTAGCACGGTGCTCATCTATAAAAGAGAGGAACTTAGTTGAAAACAATCATGCGAAAAGCTATGTTATACTAAATAAACAAAGAATAATTCAGAAAATGGGTAGAATTGAGCTTTATTGTCTCTTGTTGTATACGCGCGGGGCCCCTTGTACAGGGGTGTGCAGCTAGTAAGCCTTTGTATGTTTACGCCGGACTCGTCTAGCCATGTCCGGGGTCTGAACGACCTGTTCGGGTGCTTTGACTAGTAAAGCTGGTTTAGTGTGTGGCTGTTAAGGCAGCCGCACAGTCTTCCGCTTTCGAGGAACACTCGATATTTCCCTTTAATGAAATGATGCCTCGTGGACCGGGCATTTTAAGTGTAAGGGATCCATAATGCGGTATTGCGTTAAAGCGGACGAAAGCTTCGCGTCCCAGTAGTTCTTGATAGCTACTTGTATATGGGGTGATGTCAAAGGTTAGCTTTTCGCGGCGGAAGTTGTCGAGGAAGCCGAACATAACTTCCAGCAGGAGAGAACCCGTACAATGGGTATCTAGGCCTGGCGTTACCCCTTGAAAGGAAGTGTTGCCATGGCGAATTTTTGTTGGGTTTATCCCCATTTTGCGGACTGTGTCCTGGTATAGCAGGTTTAGATCACTGCCGCCGTCCTTAGGACTTGTGTGAAGTGGAGTCCGTCAATTATCGGGTCTAAGACCAAGGCAGTCCAGCCTGCGTTCCGGATACTTCTAGAGTAATCCTGATGGTCGAAGGTGATTGGTTGTAACAACTAGTGGCGGGACTCCTCTGGGACAGGCCGTATGGCGCGTATCTCCATAGGCGCCACTCTGTATTTCCCTCTTGTCACAAGAAGTGAGTTTACTGTTTTGACTTCTTGTGGGAACTTCTTTTGTTCTCCGGTGCTCTGCTTGTGGGGTTCGTCATCGTCCTTACTTGGTATGTCAAGCCCCTTGTGTTCGGCGTTAAGTTTGCCAGATTGCTTGAAGACCCAACAATCTCTGTGGGTATGGTTTGCAGGCTTCCCGGGAGTACTGTGGATCTGGCATATTTTTTCCAAAATTTTGTTGAGGTTAGAGAGCTCGTCCCTGTCATCCTTGAGGGGCGGCTTTTTCTGATTCTGCCGACAGCTTTTGAATCCGGCGTTGACTGCCGTGCTCCTTGGGCTGCTTCCCTTGGTCCGTAGATAGATCTGGCTGGGCCGTTTTTTATGATGTGAATCCTTGTGCGGATCGCGTGCCGACTTGGGTGCGGCTGTTGGGGAACGTTGCAGAAAATTAAAATTTTCCTACGGTTTCACCAAGATCCATCTATGAGTTCATCTAAGAAACGAGTCATGGGAGAGAGATTGCATCTACATACCACTTGTAGATCGCGTGCGGAAGCGTTCACTAGAACGTGGATGATGGAGTCGTACTCGCCGTGATCCAAATCACCGATGACCTAGTGCCGAACGGACGGCACCTCCGCGTTCAACACACGTACGGAGCGGATGACGTCTCCTCCTTCTTGATCCAGCAAGGGGAAAGGAGAGGTTGAGGAAGATGGCTCCAGTAGCAGCACCACGGCGTGGTGTTGGTGGAGAAGCAGCACTCCGGCAGGGCTTCGCCAAGCATGTGACAGAGGAGGAGAGGTGTAGCAGGGGAGAGGGAGGCGCCAAGATGCAAGGTGCGGCTGCCCCTCCCTCCCCCTTTATATAGGCCCCACAGGGTTGCCGCCCTGAGATCTGATCTCCCAAGGGGGCGGCGGCCAGGGGGAGGCTTGCCCCAAGGCAAGTGGGCGCCCCACCCTAGGGTTTCCAACCCTAGGCGCGGGGGCCCAAGTGGGGCGCACCAGCCCACCAGGCTGGTTCCTCCCACTTCAGCCCACGGGCCTTCCGGGATAGGTGGCCCCACCGGTGGACCCGGGACCCTTCCGTGGTCCTGTACAATATCAGTAACCCCCGAAATTCTCCCGATGGCCGAAATAGCACTTCCTATATATAATTATTTACCTCCGGACCATTCCGGAACTCCTCGTGACGTCCGGGATCTCATCCGGGACTCCGAACAACATTCGGTTTGCTGCATACTCTTATTCATACAACCCTAGCGTCACCGAACCTTAAGTGTGTACACCCTACGGGTTCGGGAGACATGCAGACATGACCGAGACGGCTCTCTGGTCAATAACCAACAGCAGGATCTGGATACCCATGTTGAATCCCACATACTCCTCGATGATCTCATCGGATGAACCACGATGTCGAGGATTCAATTAATCCCGTATTCAATTCCCTTTGTCAATCTGTACGTTACTTGCCCGAGACTCAATCGTCGGTATCCCAATACCTCGTTCAGTCTCGTTACCGGCAAGTCACTTTACTCGTACCGTAATGCATGATCATGTAACCAATCACTTGGTCACTTTGAGCTCATTATGATGATGCATTACCGAGTGGGCCCAGAGATACCTCTCCGTCATACGGAGTGACAAATCCCAGTCTTGATCCGTGTCAACCCAATGACACTTTCGAGATACCTGTAGTGCACCTTTATAGTCACGCAGATTACGCCAGTGACGTTTGGTACACCCAAAGCACTCTTACGGTATCCGGGAGTTACACGATCTCATGGTCTAAGGAAGAGATACTTGACATTGGAAAAGCTCTAGCAAAACGAACTACACGATCTTGTGCTATGCTTAGGATTGGGTCTTGTCCATCACATCATTCTCCTATTGATGTGATCCCGTTATCAATGACATCCAATGTCCATAGTCAGGAAACCATGACTATCTATTGATCAACGAGCTAGTCAACTAGAGGCTCACTAGGGACATATTGTGGTCTATGTATTCAGACGTGTATTACGATTTCCAGATAATACAATTATAGCATGAATAAAAGACAATTATCACGAATAAGGAAATATAATAATAATCCTTTTATTATTGCCTGTAGGGCATATTTCCAACAGTCTCCCACTTGCACTAGAGTCAATAATCTAGTTACATTGTGATGAACCGAACACCCATAGAGTTCTGGTGTTGATCATATTTTGCTCGCGGAAGAGGTTTAGTCAACGGATCTGAGACATTCAGATCCGTATGCACTTTGCAAATTTCTATGTCTCCATCTTGAACATTCTCACGGATGGAGTTGAAGCGACGCTTGATGTGCCTGGTCTTCTTGTGAAACCTGGGCTCCTTGGCAAGTGCAATAGCTCCAGTGTTGTCACAGAAGAGTTTGATTGGCCCCGACGCATTGGGTATAACTCCTAGGTCAGTGATGAACTCCTTCACCCAAATTGCTTCATGCACTGCCTCCGAGGCTGCCATGTACTCCGCTTCACACGTAGATCCCGCCACTACGCTCTGCTTGCAGCTGCACCAGCCATCGCTCCACCATTCAACATATACACGTATCCGGTTTGTGACTTAGAGTCATCCCGATCTGTGTCGAAGCTAGCGTCGACGTAACCCTTCTGACGAGCTCTTCGTCACCTCCATAAACGAAAACATGTCCTTTGTCCTTTTCAGGTACTTCAGGATATTCTTGACCGCTGTCCAGTGTTCCTTGCCGGGATTACTTTGGTACCTTCCTACCAAACTTACGGTAAGGTTTACATCAGGTCTGGTACACAGCATAGCATACATAATAGACACTATGGCCGAGGCATAGGGGATGACGCTCATCTCTTCTTTATCTTTTGCCGTGGTCGGGCATTGAGCCGAGCTCAATCTCACACCTTGCAGTACAGGCAAGAACCCTTTCTTGGACTGATCCATTTTGAATTTCTTCAAAATCTTATCAAGGTATGTGCTTTGTGAAAGACCTATGAGGCGTCTCGATCTATCCCTATAGATCTTGATGCCTAATATGTAAGCAGCTTCTCCAAGGTCCTTCATTGAAAAACTTTTATTCAAGTAGGCCTTAATGCTGTCCAAGAGTTCTATATCATTTCTCATCAAAAGTATGTCATCTACATATAATATGAGAAATGCTACAGAGCTCCCACTCACTTTCTTGTAAACGCAGGCTTCTCCATAAGTCTGCATAAACCCAAACGCTTTGATCATCTCATCAAAGTGAATGTTCCAACTCCGAGATGCTTGCACCAGCCCATAAATGGATCGCTGGAGCTTGCATACCTTGTTAGCATTCTTAGGGTCGACAAAACCTTCCGGCTGCATCATATACAGCTCTTCCTTAAGATAACCGTTAAGGAATGCCGTTTTGACGTCCATCTGCCATATCTCATAATCATAGTATGCGGCAATTGCTAACATGATTCGGACGGACTTAAGCTTTGCTACGGGAGAGAAAGTCTCATCGTAGTCAATCCCTTGAACTTGCCGATAACCCTTAGCGACAAGTCGAGCTTTATAGATGGTGACATTACCATCCGCGTCTGTCTTCTTCTTAAAGATCCATTTGTTTTCTATTGCTCGCCGATCATCGGGCAAGTCTGTCAAAGTCCATACTTTGTTTTCATACATGGATCCTATCTCGGATTGCATGGCTTCAAGCCATTTGTTGGAATCTGGGCCGCCATCGCTTCTTCATAGTTCAAGGTTCACCGTTGTCTAACAACATGATTTCCGTGACAGGGTTGCCATACCACTCTGTTGTGGAGCGTGTCCTTGTGGACCTCACGGGTTCAGAGCAACTTGATCCAAGTACTTTGATCATCATCGTTAATTTCCTCTCCAAGAGGGTGTAGTCACCACAGAACATTTTCCCGAGCTGCACTACTTTTCCGGTTCAAGAGGTAGTACTTCATCGAGTTCTACTTTCCTCCCACTTACTCCTTTCGAGAGAAACTCTTTTTCAAGAAAGGATCCGTTCTTGGCAACAAAGATCTTGCCTTCGGATCTAAGGTAGAAGGTATACCCAATGGTTTCCTTAGGGTATCCTATGAAGACACATTTTTCCGACTTGGGTTCGAGCTTTTCAGGTTGAAGTTTCTTGACATAATCATCGCATCCCCAATCTTTTAGAAACGACAGCTTAGGTTTCTTCCCAAACCATAATTCATACGGTGTCGTCTCAACGGATTTAGACGGTGCCCTATTTAAAGTGAATGTAGCTGTCTCTAGAGCGTATCCCCAAAATTATAGCGGTAAATCGGTAAGAGACATCATAGATCGCACCATATCCAATAGAGTGTGATTACGACGTTCGGACACACCGTTACGCTGAGGTGTTCCAGGCGGCGTGAGTTGTGAAACGATTCCACATTTCCTTAAGTGTGTACCAAATTCGTGACTTAAATATTCTCCTCCACGATCTGATCGTAAGAATTTTATTTTTCGGTCACGTTGATTCTCTACCTCATTCTGAAATTCCTTGAACTTTTCAAAGGTGTCAGACTTGTGTTTCATCAAGTAGACATACCCATATCTACTCAAGTCATCAGTGAGAGTGAGAACATAACGATATCCTCCATGAGCCTCAACGCCATTGGACCGCACACATCGGTATGTATGATTTCCAATAAGTTGGTTGCTCGCCCATTGTTCCGAGAACGGAGTCTTGGTCATTTTTCCCATGAGGCATGGTTCGCATGTGTCAAATGATTCATAATCGAGAGACTCTAAAAGTCCATCAGAATGGAGCTTCTTCATGCGCTTGACACCAATGTGACCAAGGCGGCAGTGCCACAAGTATGTGGGACTATCGTTATCAACTTTACATCTTTTGGTATTCACACTATGAATATGTGTAACATTACGCCGAGATTCATTAAGAATAAACCATTGACCATCGGAGCATGACCATAAAACATATCTCTCATATAAATAGAACAACCATTATTCTCGGATTTAAATGAGTAGCCATCTCGCATTAAACGAGATCCTGATACAATGTTCATGCTCAAACTTGGTACTAAATAACAATTATTGAGGTTTAAAACTAATCCCGTAGGTAAATGTAGAGGTAGCGTGCGACGGCGATCACATCGACCTTGGAACCATTCCCGACGCCAAGCATCGTCACCTCGTCCCTTCGCCAGCCTCCGCTTATTCCGCAGCTCCTGCCGTGAGTTACAAATATGAGCAACGGCACCGGTATCAAATACCCAGGAGTTACTACGAGTACTGGTAAGGTACACATCAATTACATGTATATCAAATATACCTTTAGTGTTGCCTGCCTTCTTGTCCGCTAAGTATTTGGGGCAGTTCCGCTTCAAAGGCCCTTCCTTTGCAATAAAAGCACTCTGTCTCAGGATTGGGTCCATTCTTTGACTTCTTCCCGGCAACTTGCTTACCGGGTGCGGCAACATCTTTGCCGTCTTTCTTGAAGTTTTTCTTACCCTTGCCCTTCTTGAACTTAGTGGTTTTATTGACCATCAACACTTGATGTTCTTTCTTGATTTCAACCTCTACTGACTTCAGCATTGAGAATACTTCAGGAACGGTCTTCACCATCCCCTGCATATTGTAGTTCATCACAATGCTCTTGTAGCTTGGTGGGAGCGACTGAAGGATTCTGTCAATGACCGCCTCGTCCGGGAGGTTGATCTCCAGATGGGACAGGCGGTTGTGCAACCCAGACATTTTGAGTATGTGCTCACTGACAGAACTGTTTTCCTCCATCTTACAACTATAGAACTTGTCGGAGACTTCATATCTCTCGACCCGGGCATGAGCTTGGAAAACCATTTTCAGCTCCTCGAACATCTCATATGCTCCGTGTTGCTCAAAACGCTTTTGGAGCCCGGTTCTAAGCTGTAAAGCATGCCGCACCGAACGAGGGAGTAATCATCAAGACGAGACTGCCAAGCATTCATAATGTCTTGGTTCTTCGATGGGTGCATCACCTAGCGGTGCTTCTAGGACATATTGTTTCTTAGCTGCTATGAGGATGATCCTCAGGTTCTGGACCCAGTCCGAATAGTTGTTGCCATCGTCTTTCAGCTTGGTTTTCTCTAGGAACGCGTTGAAGTTCATGGTGACATGAGCGTTGGCCATTTGATCTACAAGACATTTTGCAAATATTTTAGACTAATGTTCATGATAATTAAGTTCATCTAATCAAATTATTTAATGAACTCCCACTCAGATTTGACATCCCTCTAGTCATCTAAGTGTTACATGATCCGAGTCGACTAGGTCGTGTCCGATCATCACGTGAGACGGACTAGTCATCGTCGGTGAACATCTCCATGTTGATCGTATCTTCCATACGACTCATGTTCGACCTTTCGGTCTCTTGTGTTCTGACGCCATGTCTGTACATGCTAGGCTCGTCAAGTTAACCCTAAGTGTTTATGCATGTGTAAAACTGTCTTACACCCGTTGTATGTGAACGTAAGGATCTATCACACCCGATCATCACGTGGTGCTTCGAAACGACGAACTTTAGCAACGGTGCACAGTTAGGGGGAACACTTTCATGAAATTACTATAAGGGATCATCTTATTTACTACCGTCGTTCTAAGTAAACAAGATGCATAAAACATAATAAACATCACATGCAATTATGTAAAGTAGTGACATGATATGGCCAATATCATATAGCTCCTTTGATCTTCATCTTCGGGGCTCCATGATCATCTTGTCACCGGCATGACACCATGATCTCCATCATCTTGATCTCCATCATCGTGTCTCCATGAAGTTGCTCGCCAACTATTACTTCTACTACTATGGCTAACACGTTTAGCAATAAAGTAAAGTAATTTACATGGCGTTGAATCAATGACGCGCAGGTCATACAATAATTAAGACAACTCCTATGGCTCCTGCCGGTTGTCATACTCATCGACATGCAAGTCGTGATTCCTATTACAAGAACATGATCTCATACATCACAATATATCATTCATCATTCATCACAACTTCTGGCCATATCACATCACATGACAATTGCTGCAAAAACAAGTTAGACGTCCTCTAATTGTTGTTGCATCTTTTACGTGGCTGCAATTGGGTTCTAGCAAGAAAGTTTTCTTACCTACGAATAACTACAACGTGATTTTTTTCAACTTCTATTTACCCTTCATAAGGACCCTTTTCATCTAATCCGCTCCAACTAAAGTAGGAGAGACAGACACCCGCCAGCCACCTTATGCAACTAGTGCATGTCAGTCGGTGGAACCTGTCTCACGTAAGCGTACGTGTAAGGTCGGTCCGGGCCGCTTCATCCCACAATAACGCTGAAGCAAGAAAAGACTAGTAGCGGCAAGCAAGTTGACAAGATCTACGCCCACAACAAAATTGTGTTCTAATCGTGCAATAGAGAACTATGCATAGACCTAGCTCATGATGCCACTGTTGGGGAACGTTGCAGAAAATTAAAATTTTCCTACGGTTTCATGAAGATCCATCTATGAGTTCATCTAAGCAACAATTCATGGGAGAGAGATTGCATCTACATACCACTTGTAGATCGCGTGCGGAAGCATTCACTAGAACGTGGATGATGGAGTCGTACTCGCCGTGATCCAAATCACCGATGACCTAGTGCCGAACGGACGGCACCTCCACGTTCAACACACGTACGGAGCGGATGACGTCTCCTCCTTCTTGATCCAGCAAGGGGAAAGGAGAGGTTGAGGAAGATGGCTCCAGCAGCGGCACCACGGCGTGGTGTTGGTGGAGAAGCAGCACTCCGGCAGGGCTTCGCCAAGCACGTGACGGAGGAGGAGAGGTGTAGCAGGGGAGAGGGAGGCGCCAAGATGCAAGGGTGTGGCTGCCCCCTCCCTCCCCCCCTTTATATATGCCCCCTGGGGGGGCGCCGGCCCATGGAGATCTGATCTCCCAAGGGGGGCGGCGGCCAAGGGGGGAGGCTTGCCCCCCAAGGCAAGTGGGGCGCCCCCCCACCCTAGGGTTTCCAACCCTAGGCGCAGGGGGCCAAGTGGGGGGCGCACCAGCCCACCAGGGGCTGGTTCCCTCCCACTTCAGCCCACGGGGCCCTCCGGGATAGGTGGCCCCACCCGGTGGACCCCCGGGACCCTTCCGGTGGTCCTGGTACAATACCGGTAACCCCGAAATTCTCCCGATGGCCGAAATAGCACTTCCTATATATAATTCTTTACCTCCGGACCATTCCGGAACTCCTCGTGACGTCCGGGATCTCATCTGGGACTCCGAACAACATTCGGTTTGCTGCATACTCATATTCATACAACCCTAGCGTCACCGAACCTTAAGTGTGTAGACCCTACGGGTTCGGGAGACATGCAGACATGACCGAGACGGCTCTCCGGTCAATAACCAATAGCGGGATCTGGATACCCATGTTGACTCCCACATACTCCTCGATGATCTCATCGGATGAACCACGATGTCGAGGATTCAATTAATCTCGTATTCAATTCCCTTTGTCAATCGGTACGTTACTTGCCCGAGACTCAATCGTCGGTATCCCAATACCTCGTTCAGTCTCGTTACCGGCAAGTCACTTTACTCGTACCATAATTCATGATCATGTAACCAATCACTTGGTCACTTTGAGCTCATTATGATGATGCATTACCGAGTGGGCCCAGAGATACCTCTCCGTCATACGGAGTGACAAATCCCAGTCTCGATCCGTGTCAACCCAACAGACACTTTCGGAGATACCTGTAGTGCACCTTTATAGTCACCCATTTACGCCAGGACGTTTGGTACACCCAAAGAACTCTTACAGATCCGGAGTTACACGATCTCATGGTCTAAGGAAGAGATACTTGACATTGGAAAAGCTCTAGCAAAACGAACTACACGATCTTGTGCTATGCTTAGGATTGGGTCTTGTCCATCACATCATTCTCCTAATGATGTGATCCCGTTATCAATGACATCCAATGTCCATAGTCAGGAAACCGTGACTATCTATTGATCAACGAGCTAGTCAACTAGAGGCTCACTAGGGACATATTGTGGTCTATGTATTCACACGTGTATTATGATTTTGCGGATAATACAATAATAGCATGAATAAAAGACAATTATCACGAACAAGGAAATATAATAATAATCCTTTTATTATTGCCTCTAGGGCATATTTCCAACAGCGGCGCCCCTTGCCACTCTATGCTGGCCATGGGGTTGTTTATCCGACCGGGTGTCTTTCTTATTTTTTGATTGCGGGGGCTCTAAGGTCTCTTCATCAAATTCCGGTAGCAATTTTCGCTTCGGATAGCTCTTTGCGTGATGACTGTCGCCGTACTTGTCTACGGTGTTGAGTACTTTGCCCCATCTAATTCTGAGTGCATCTTCCGCTGTTTTGAGCTTCCGCTTCTGCTTTTTCAGGTTACGCGCCGTGGCGACGAGCCTTTTGTGGAGGTTCTTCTGCTCCAGCAACTTGTCTGGCGTGAGACCGTCCGGACTATTATCGTCACCGGGGATGGGTTGTTCGGTTTGTTTACCCATATTGCCCTGTTCGGACGGTTGCTCGATGGCATGTTCGTCGTCCGCCAGTTCTGCCTGCTCTATGGCTGGGTCTCTGTCAAGGTGGGGTTTGGCGCGTCGCTTACGCCGCCGCTTTGATTGCTTTTCGAGGGAACGATCCCTCGTTGCGTCCCTCTATTCCTCGTCATCGTTTCTTTTAGGCGTGTCCACCATGTATACATCGTGAGATGAGGTGGTTGTCCAGTGCCCTATAGGCGCTGAGTCCTGTTCGTCTCCTGCATCGTCGTCCATACCGTCGATATCTTCGGAGTCGAAATCGAGCCTGTCGGATAAATCGTCGACAGTGGCTACGAAGTGGGCGGTGGGTGGGCTTTGAATTTCATCGTCGTCCGCATCCCGTCCTCGCTGACCATAGTCCGGCCAGGGCTCTCCTGATAAAGAGAGAGACTTTAATGAGTTCAGAATGTCAGCGAAGGGCGAGTGCTGAAAGATGTCCGCGGCGGCGAACTCCATGATCGGTGCCCAATCGGGTTCGGTCGGAAGGGGCGCGGAAGGTTCGGAGCCCGGAGAGGAGTCCGACACCTTGGAGTCACGAGCTTCGCAAAGGACAAGACTGGTGTTCGGCTCGATCGCCGTAGAGATTGCAGCCCCCGAGGCGGTGTCTAGCCATCCGTCCTCGATTGGTGCAGTCGGCTCCGAACTAAGGGTCGGAGCAGACACCGGGGCGGCCTCCTGGGCACTGTTCGGCGGCAGAGCTAGATCATGCCCATCGCGACAGTGCGGCGCGCCCGGCCGTGGCTCGAATCCGTCGAAGATCAAGTCTCCGCGGACGTCGGCCGTGTAGTTCAAGCTTCCTAATCTGACCTGATGGCCAGGGGCATAGCTTTCGATCTGCTCCAGATGGCCAAGCGAATGGGCCCGCAGTGCAAAGCCGTCGAATACGAAGATCCGTCCGAGGAGAAAAGTCTCACCCTGGACCGCGTCGTTGTTGATGATCGGAGGAGCCATCGGGCCCAAAGATGACAACACAGAGGAACTCTCAATGAAAGCACCAATGTCGGTGTCAAAACCGGCGGATCTCGGGTAGGGGGTCCCGAACTGTGCGTCTAGGAGGATGGTAACAGGAGACAGGGGACACGATGTTTTTACCCAGGTTCGGGCCCTCTCGATGGAGGTAAAACCCTACTCCTGCTTGATTAATATTGATGATATGGGTAGTACAAGAGTAGATCTACCACGAGATCAGAGAGGCTAAACCCTAGAAGCTAGCCTGTGGTATGATTGTTGTTCGCCCTACGGACTAAAACCCTCCGGTTTATATAGACACCGGAGAGGGCTAGGGTTACACAGAGTCGGTTACAATGGGAGGAGATCTACATATTCGTATCGCCAAGATTGCCTTTCACGCCAAGGAAAGTCCCATTCGGACACGGGACAAAGTCTTCAATCTTGTATCTTCATAGTCCGGGAGTCCGGCCAAAGGTCATAGTCCGGTCATCCGGACACCCCCTAATCCAGGACTCCTCACCGCCTTTCCCAGGATGACGCTTGTCATAGCGATTAGGGCAACTAGGAGCCCAATGATCAGGATCCCCCACACACATGACAAACACCTTTCTTCTTGTCATTCTTCTTCTTGAAGTTCGTGTGTTGCACAGCCTTGTTCTTCCCATCAAACTTTGCTTTACCATCAAACTTGCCCTTGTTCTTGAACTTGTGGGGCTGGAAGTTCTTCTTCTGTACCAGATTGGCACTAGAACCTCCCTCGGTACCTCGAGCACGGTAGTCCTTTGCTCTCGCCTTTTCTTCCACATCAAGAGTACCAATGAGATCCGGAATGGAAAACTCCTGCCTCTTATGCTTCAGTAAGGTAGCAAATTTCCTCCATGTGGGAGGAAGCTTAGTGATGATACCTCCGGCAATAAATTGTCCGGTAGGATACAATTGAAGTGCTCAAGTTCTCTAGCAAATGACTGTATCTCATGAGCTTGCTCAACCATGGAGTGCTCTTCAGTCATCCTGTATTCATAGAATTGCTCCATGATATACAGCTCAGTGCTAGCATCCGAGACCCCAAACTTGGCCTCGAGTGCGTCCCACATATCTTTTCCATTATCAATTGACGCATAAGCATCAATTATGTTCTCACCAAGAACACTCAAGAGAGCAGTCTTAAACAAGGTATCCATTTTCTGAAAAGCTTGTGCCTGTTGAGCATCTTGCTCTCCTTCAAGTTTGCCAAGAGTGGCCTCATAGCAACTCATGGTTTGAAACCATAAGACTGCTCTCACGCGCCACCTCTTGTAGTGGATACCCTCGAACATAGGAGGTCTCATGGAAGCAGCAAAACCACTTGGGGTAAATTGCCTATAATAAGGTTTTTGGATTGTTGGAAATATGAGCACTTTACCATAGGATTTTATTAATGGAAATACTAAATAAAGCATGACTAAAATAGCAGAGATAAGGCAAGTCATGCGATCTGACAGAGAGAAGGTAAATAGCATCTTCACATATGAACTATCGGCAAACATATCTAGAGCAAGCAGCATATATGAAGTAGAGCCTAACATATGTAGGGAAAACACTAGAACAAGGAACTGCGGCAGAACCTCTAACAGAAAGAGTAAGAACACGTACGGGACAACAGCAGTAGCGGTAGCACTGGACTTGGGGTCGGTGTCCTCGCCAGCCATGTCGTCGAGGAGGTTGTCGACGTCGGGGAACAAGTCGTCGTCGGGGAAGTACTCGTCGGAGTCCATGACCAAGGAGTTAGTAGTCGTGCAGAGCGCTCCCCAAAAACCTTATCACCCTTCTCCCGTACAGGACTCAAAAGGTGCGGTTTCGGAGGCCTACTGTCCCGACCTACGGTGCACGCCGTAAGCCGGGATGGGGAAGAACGTAGAAGCCAAGTGCTTAGGAACTTGGTGGCGAGAGGGAGATGATCTTTCTGATGTGTCTCTCTGGAGAGGAGCGACCTCTGTTATATAGGCACAGGAGAGAGAGGCGAACCGGCTGCGACGGGAGGTGAAGCAACAAAAGGAGACGAAGCGAACATGCAGCAGACGAAGAGGTGCGCAGTTCGTATTCAATCTCCACTACAGCAAAAAAAAATTCAGCTCCCGAGTGACCTTTCGTATACACGTAGTGCGTGGCAAAAGTTTAGACATCGGCTCGTTCCCGCAACCTGTCGTGCCGAGGCGAGGCGTGGCGTGGCGTGGCGAGGCGGGCGGCGGAGGAGGAGCACGCGTGGATGTCCCTCTTGTTCTCATGCTCATACAAGTGGGAAAAGAACCTCCCTTGTAAAGAGGTCCAACTCCCTCTAAACTAGCAATGTGGGACTAAACTTTAGTTCCACCTCGGTTGCGTGGGTCCCTAGGATTTATTAGGAATTTCTGAAACTGTTATTGGACTAGGCCCAAATAGACAAAAATTCCAGCAATGTTTCCTATATATATACGGGTTAATTATCCTTTTGCCCTCAGCGGTGTCCATGTGCTCAGTTTTGCCCTCGACGCGAATTGTCCTCGGTTTGCCCCTAGTCCATGCGCACCGACTGCTCCGTGAACTCTGCCGTCTCCGTCAGTCAACCTTTTGACTCGGCCCTTACAGTGGGACCAGCGCGTAAACGGCCAATTTTATTCAGACCGTTGCAGCGTGGCTTATGGGACCCAGCAAAGAGCCGTTGAGCCGAGAGCCGTTGGCGGGTGTGCTATATAAGCGGGCGGCAATGGCGGTGACCACGGCGACAGAGAGCGGCGGTGACCACGGCGAGAGAGAGCACGGCGGCGGGAAGCTAGCTGTGGAGGGCGCGCGGTGGGAAGCTAGCAGTGGAGGCGCGGCGGCGTTGAGATCCCCTTCGCCCGAGCTCCATGTCTTCCTCAAGCTCCGCGCCACCTCGCGGATGCTGAGCCGGGCGCGTGTGGACATGCCTGTCTTTGTCATCCGCGGTGCCGGCGGGCGTTGATCGAAGGTTTCTCGGACACCGAGGAACCAGAATCGTCCGTTCTCGTGTGCAGCGAGAATGGGGTAAGAATCGGGCAATTGCACCATTTTCGCTCGTCGGGATGTTTGAGCAATGGGTTTTGATCTGTTTGGTGTTCATGCAGGTGACATGCTTCTTTCTTTGGGTCGATGCTCGCCAAGACTCGATGAATGAACTGCAAGAAGAGCATGAAGAATGGTTCGCATGCTGCCACGAACGGCAGCGTGGCGACACCACGAGCTCCGGAAGAAGAGATGGATGGCGAAGCACGACCGACAGAGAGCTAGCTATTGAGCTTAGGATGTTGAAGAACAAGGTTAGGAAGCTTGAAGATCAAGCACTACCAATACCCATTTGCAAATACTTTTGGGCATTTGTAGGTATGGTAATCGACCGGTTGTAATGTTGAAAATGTATGGAAAGGCATGAATTATGAAGGAATTTGTAATCTTGAAATTGTTTGAGAAATTCACCTGGTTTAAATGTTGGTTAAAGTTGTTTAAATGTTGAAACAAAAAGAGAAGAAGTGACCAACATTTAAATATGTTGGAAAAAAAGAGAAGAAATTAGGAATTCAGAAACTTTTGATCAATGAAATGCAGCTCTCTGCTCTGCCTTTTGTCCAAAAAAAAGGTTGCTCTTGGGCCAAATTCAGAGCGTAGAGCCAAGTGCAGGCTAGACTAATGGGCCAACTGCATCCAATTAGGCCCATTCAGGGGTTTTCTTGCGTATTTTTCTGTTTTCTATTCTGGTTTAATTTAGGCAGTAAATCTAATGCTGAAACTTTTTGTGGAAGCTAATTGAATTATTCCGGAGCCAAACAATTAAGGTTAGAATTTTTTTGGAGCTGTTAATTAATCCAATTCAAATACACCGTGATTTAAATCAAAGACCAACATGTCATGGAAAATGTGCCTCAGCTCGTAGAGGTTTATGCAGTGCCAAAATAAATGAACATTTTTTAAGGGCATTACATTGAGAAAAACATAATATGTCTAAAAAAATGAAGGGTGGAAAATGCACAAAAAATTGGTGCGGCTGGGGACTCGAACCCAGGACCGCGTGGGTTTGTGGTGTTTAGGGCTGCGCTGATAACCGCTAGGACAGATGGCAAGACTTTGACATGGGTAGGGAAGGAAGGTATACATAGTGAGACTGTGATTATTTTTTAAAAAAAATAGTGAGACCGTGAATGTTTGCACACGCGTGAGAGTGGTTTTCCTTTGTTTTGCACTTAAATTTTGGAGGGTTGGAAGGTTGAAAATGTATGTTGCACTACCACATGATTTTGGTCAGAGTGGCACTTGGTTTAGGGTTAGAGTGGCACTTGGTTTAGGATTTAAAGGAATAAATTTGCATGTTAGTTCATGACTTTTGTTTGAATGAAACAGAGGGCTTCTCACCCCCTCCGAAAACCACAAGTTCTCGAACTTCATGACTTGTTTAGGGAAGAAATGATAAGTTTGGGCACGGACATTTTTTAACACACATAATAAGATGGAACACACCGTACCATTACAATAACTTAGATAAGTTCACGGACAGTTCACGGACACATGACGAAACATGACACGACACGACACGACATAGAAAAGCAACAAAATAAAAAACCAAACATGACGAGCTTGACTCGGGCTTGAACATCTTCATCTTGACCTCCTTCTTCCACCTTGGCGCGCTCCCTTCAACACCGCTTCATCTTCACACCTCCTCCTCGTCGTCAGAGGGAAGGGAGTGCATCTGGCCCGGAGCGGGAAGATGCGCTCGTAGTTGGTGTAGATGTTGTAGATGGTGAAGAAGATGGCCTCATAGCCGCACCAAAAGACTTGGCCGAGGAGCTCAGCAGCGTCAAATGGGTTGGTGAAGGTGACCGTGAGCAGTAGGAGGACGCCGCCATGTCACACGAACCTCATTGAGGGTGAACATCCTCGGCGAGCCCGTGGGAGGTGGGCATAGCCGGCTCGAGGAAGGTGCGGGTGAGTTCGACGGAACCCTCCACCTTGAAATAGCCCACACGGAGCTCCCTCTCCACGAGCACGCCCGGTGGGTATCGCAGCTCCGCACCACAGGCGGACGGCTGAAGGTCGGCCCGTTGAACTGCATCTTCTTCACTTGGTCTCGCTTGGGGAGGGCTCGGTCGCTGGGTGTTTGAAGTTGAGAGGATCGGATCTGGCTTGTGGGTGGGAGAGGAAGAGGCACCCCATTTATAGGCCTGTGGGTGGGAGAGGAAGAGAGAAGGGTAGAAAGGATGAGAACGGTGCGTGTGTGAAGCGTGTGTGAATCCGGATGCGTGTGTGAATCCGGACGCGTGTGTGTATCCGTTACGTTTTGCACACTTAAATTTTTGCACGAAAACGATGCATCTTTGACCGGCAGTGCATGTGAATCGCTACCACAGAACCACGCCTGAACCACCTAGCTCGCCTCGCTAGCCTAGCTCGCCTAGCGCGCCTCGCTCGCCTCACTCGCATGCATGCACGTCGCCGCCTCCCGCGCATGCGCAAACCCACGTAGCCGCCTCCATGCATGCAAGGCCTGGAAAGGCTGAGACGGGCTATTTACTGCGGTCTCAGGCCCAGACAACTAGACGGCCCAACGGTCCATCTAGTGCGCCCGATATTTGTTCAAAAAACAATCTCCCAGCCAATCAGATTGCATCTCGCGGATCGCCCCCCTCCTCCTCGCAGATTCCTTCTAGAAGGGTTAGATCGACGGCCCTTGATCGCCGCTAGGGTTAGATGAACGGTCCTTATTCAGCGCTAGGGTTAGCGGGGTTTGGGAGGGGTTTGGAGCAGTCAAAGCTATGTTTGACCATATTTCAAATGAGCATAATAAATTAAATAAAAATCAAAAAAATGAAAAACCTGCGCACATAGTCTTCTTATGTCATATACTAACGATTTAAGTTGATAAACAAGCTTTACATACATTTAAATGATAAGTTCATGTGTATTGTATGATATCTCGAGTATCTCAAACTCTCTTGTATGAAGTGAAGAGAAGTGTTTTGGGGAAATGAACATGAAAATTTCAAAAAACTCACCACATCTTCATTTTGGAGTGACTAAGAAGGATCCAGGCTTAGTTTTTCATTTTGATGTTTTACACTTGTTTAAATCTTGGTCAAAGTTAAGTTTGACCAGAATTCAAATGAGCAAAACAAATTTAAAAAAAAATCAAAAAATGGAAAAACCAGCGCACATAGTCTGTACATATAGAATATATGTGTAGGAAAGTTATTTGGCTGATTTAGATAAGGTCGAAAAAAACCTTGCTTAGAAATGAGGCCGTTTACCCTACCTTTGGACCCTCTTTTAGCACATTTTTCATGAAAATTTCAAAAACCTCACCACAACTTCATTTTGGATTGACTAAGAAGTATCCAGGCTTAGTTTTTCATTTTGATGTTTTAGACTTGTTTAAATCTTGGTCAAAGTTAGGTTTGACCAGAATTTAAATGAGCAAAACAAAATTCAAAAAAATCAAAAAAAGGAAAAACCATGTGCTCATTCAAACATCATCCAACAGATATTTAAACATCATGTCAAACATACTTCTAACATAGGTCCAACATCATCCAACAGAAATACAACATGTCAAGTGATAAATGTTTGGGTCATAATACAACATCATTCCTTATTCATAATGTTTCATAGTTGTTCATAGATAGCGTTGGGGCTTCATCTGCTCCTTGAGCTTCTTGCCATCACTTTGCTCCTCGTGCACCTTGTGCTCATTGTTTCTTCTCTTCTTCTCTTGGTTGTCCGTACCTTGCGCGTCTTCTTCAAACCTACCATAGAGCTGTGCAAAACATAAAGGGTCCAAACATAAACGGTAATGAGATCGTGTCAAGTGATGGATGTACAGTAGTATTTGACCCTTGCAAGATTTACATACCTAGCATACCTCACAACAATAGAAGGTTGGTCGCCATTTGGAGCCTCACTTGAATCATCATTTGGAGCCTCACTTGGATCATCATTTGGAGCCTCACTTGGATCATCATTTGGAGCCTCACTTGGATCACCATGATCACCATTTAGAGCCTCACTTGGATCACCATTTGGAGCCTCACTTGAATCATTATTTGGAGGATATTTTGGATCATCGTCAAAATCATCGTCAAAATCATGCGGCTGTTGACCATCATCATTTGGAACCTCGTCAAAATCCTCATCTGATGCAACCGGCTGTTGACCATCATTTTCATCATCTGTTGAGGCAACCGCCGTCGACCAACATTTTCATCGAAGCCTTCATCGAAACTCTCTCCGAACGCTGGATCTACTGTGTTATCACAATACTTACCAAAATGACCAGACCCACCACACCTTGTGCACCTACGCTTCCTCGCTCCAAGTCCAGCTCCTTCGCTGCGAGGTCTGATTCGACTCTTCCTTGGTCTACTTGCTGCTCTCTTCAGAACTGGAGCGCAAAGCTTGAATCCAGGGTCCACCATGTCCCATTGTTGTTTTCCCTCCATAGCAGGCAAGGCATAAGCATATGTGGCTTTGAACCTTGCAACAGAGTAGTAATCATGCACATCTTGTTGTATGTTCCTGCTGGACACAGGAGAGAAGTGATGAAAAACAAGGCATGAATGCATGGCAACCCAGTTATCTGCCATTGCCTACAACTGCAAGTTCTAGCTTCTAAATCCACTGGATATCTCCATTCCCTCTTCTCTTTATCCAAATATGATATCTCTGTTGTGGTACCCGAGCAAAGCGTCATGTTCATTTCCAAGCCTGTTGTCTTCTGCTTCAGTTCATTCATCACGGCAGGGATGATAATGTGGCCCATGAATTTTGCCTCGGCTATTCCTGCACGATAATGAAATTTCTGCATGTATTCTATCCTTATCCTGTCAAGCAAATCCACCACATAATGACCCTTTAGTTTCCGAATCGTTGAGTTGAAAGACTCTGCTAGATTATTGTGCACATAGTCAACTTTGCTCACTTCACTGAATTGGCTTCTGGCCCATAATTTGGAGTGGTGTGTTTCCAAGTATTCTTTCACTTTGGGATTCATGTATAACTGCCTCAAGTGGTAGTTGTGCTTCTTCACACTGCATGTCAAAGATGCTGGCCATAAATTGTCGATATACACCTTTCCTTTGAATTTCTTCATGAAATTTGCAGCAAGGTGACGCATGCATTCCCTATGCTCTACTCCAGGGAACACATTGTCCACGGCCACTTCTAAACCTTTGCAGGCATCTGTATGAATGACCAACCCATTGGGATGTGCAATAGCCCGGTGGAGATTATGCAAAAACCAAGTCCAGCTCTCCTCAGACTCTGTCTCCAAAGACACCATAGGCAACTGGAAATACAAAACTATGTGCATCAACTGCACAAGCTGCTACTAACTGTCCTTTAAACCTCCCTGTGAGAAAAGTGGCATCAATAGCCAAATAAGGCATGCAGCCTGCCAAAAAACCCCGGCAACAAGCCTCAAAGCAGATAAAAACCCTTCTAAAGCATTCCTTGGTCTTTGTCACTCCCCTGAATGTGTACTCCACGGTGTGGTGATCAATATCTACAATACTACCTGGGCTTGTCCTCTCCACTTCACCTTTGAATGAATACAACAATTGAAAACTTTCCTGCCAGTTACCATAAATAGAATCCATAGCATGTTGTTTACCATTGAACAACCTCATGTATGGTAAATCTATCTTGAACTTATCTTTGATGTTCTTCGCAACTCCTTTGGACCCACTTGCTGGTTTTCTTTCACCCACTTTTTACTTCTTCTGCCACCCATCTTGACTTGGCTCTACTGATTGTATCCTTCCTAAGGGTTGATTCCTGGCATGTGTGCTTAAAAGGGTTCACTTTGACCTGAACATTAGTGCTATTCCGCATTTTAGATGCAAGCAGCCTCCATGGACAACCCTCGGTCGGACAAAGGCACTCAGAACGCATTTGATCGCTCTTGTCAACTTTGAAAGTACGTTCTACCTTGATGCAGATGTCACAAGTGCATTTCTACACTCATTCATGGATGCAAAAACTGTACCTTCTTCCATTTGAGGGTTCAAAGGGTCCCATTCAACAGCTGCAAGGTCTTCGTCCTCACCCATCGCGTCATCATCCACACGGACTGCATTGTGAGCCTCATCTTGGTTTTCAGTCCGAGGTGCCCGTCAGAAATTCCTAATAACATCAGAATATAACTTCTCTTCATCAACCCCAAATTGTAGCCATCAGGCTCCACTTCAAGGGGGACCCTACTGCTGTTGCCCACACTTGTCGAGCCACCACGTCGCCGTGCACCAACTGAACTGTTCTGGCTAGAGATGCCATTACGACGACTTGATTCTCCCCGAGATGTTGCACCCGCCATCCTAGGTCCAAATGCCTGCTCAAGCACATCAACTTGCAGCCTCACATGAAAATTATCTTTCTCTTTATGCCTAACAAACATGGTAGCTAGCTCTTCATCATTACTAACTGTCACCCAATTCTTTTCCCCATCATAGTATTTGTATACCACTTCATCAAGCAAACCCCAAGGATATTGGCTACAAATTACCTCCCCAAATTGTCTGAAACTCCAATTACTAGCCATTGGCAACCGATAATCAAAACCTCCTTGGTATTTCTTCTTATCCTTTGCATCGAACATGTACCGTCCTTCTAATGTGCACCATGAAAGCAAACCGCAACTCCATCCTAAGCGGCGAAAAACAAAGACGCAATCAGCACACTAATTGGGCAAACCTACTCGAATCGAGTGTTCAAATGCACAACTAAGCTCAATCTAAACAAGAGGCGAGACTTACCCCTCGGGAACCCAGTCGTGGACGCGGCGGATCTCCGGCCCGATGCCTGCCTCGCCAAATACTCCGGAGTCGCCGCTGCTCACCATTTCGCCCTAGGGTTCTTCCTCCTAGTTCAAATAGCTCCAGCAGCCCCCCACCTTTGAGCGCTCCGGCCGGGCGCACGGAAGGAGGCCGCGCCGTGAATCGAGCAGGTGGCGGGCGCCCCACCCGTGGCGTCGCAGGAAGGTGGTGGGCGTCCACAGTAGCCGTGGAGCGTAAGCGCAGGAGGTAGCGGCGGAGCAGGCCGTGCAGCTGGTGGCGGGCAGGTGCTGGCATGCGCGCAGGCGGCGCGGCGGCGGCGAGACAGCCGGCAGGCGGATGGGTGTGAGCTAGAATAATTTGGGGATTTAGTTGCACGGGCCTACATGTCAGCTCCGGACCCACGTCCACACGGTCCCACGTCCACGCGGTCCCACGTGTAAGCTCCGGACCCACAACTACTAACGCCGGCGGACGGAATGGACTCAAATATGGCTGTTTGGCCTCGTCGTAGTTGCTGTGCTCGGACTAGGGGCAAAACTGATGACAATTCGCATCTGAGGGCAAAACTGAACACATGGACACCACTGAGGGCAAAAGGATAATTAAACTTATATATACTACATATGAATAAAAGATTAAAAGAGTTCACCAGTTGTATTTGGTAAATCAGTTTATCGACTTTGAAGCTCAACAGTCTAAAGAAGGTTTGATCCGTGACTTATTCAGTGCTAAGAGCATATCCAATAGGTCCCCTAACGGCACACTTGGGGCCAAAAATCCCCTCCATAGCTGCCCTATCATAAAAAAAATCCTCAAAAAAGTTTGGGCAGCCGTAAAATGCGGCAGCTGGTGCTGCAAATATACAGCACCGTGGGCGGCTGGCACAAAATAGAACGGCCCAAAGTCGCCCCCGCAGCCTTCGTCCACATCGGCCCTTCACCGCCTCCCCTCCCGCGCACCGCCGCCACATCCTCGCTACACCCCTCCATGATCGGATCCACTCACTTCCCTTCGTTGCCGCCCGCTGGCCAACCAAATCGGTATCCCATGCCACACCACCACCGTCGAATCCACTGCATCCACCGAGTCGCGCTGCATTCTTGTTGCCTCCATCCCCGGTTGTCCCTCCATAGCCGGACCCGCCGCATACTCATCGCATCCATCCTCGGCTGATCTGCCGCACCCGCTAGGCCGAAGGGGATGATCGGGTTCAAGTGGGTGCGGCTATGGTCCTCCAGCCGGTTCGACGTCTTGTTCCAGCACGTCGGTCGGCGGGACTGGCTCGACACCTTCCCAATGGCAGACATTGCCGCCCACGCCTATGATGTCACGGCGTGAAGGCTTGGCTTGTCACGTCAGAGGCTCAACTTTGGAGAGATCGAGTCTCGGCAGACGGCAGAGCACGTCGGGACACCAGTGACCATTGAGTCCATCCCCATCAAGTCGGCGACCCGCATTGTTGTTGAGGAATGGGACAACACCTGGAGGAGTTATGAGAAGGTGATGGTGAGGTTTGCACGGGAACACCCGGAGAACGTGCAATATGAGATGGAGTTCTATTAGAAGAGGGATCTCAACACGTCGAAGCACAAGAACGATGGCAAGGAAGGGTCTTCACGGGTCAAGGCGGAGAAGGATACACACCCTCCGAGTGTGGTTAACCTTGAGTCCGACGACGGGAGTGAGGTGTCCGACGAAATGGACTGGGAACTTTGAATGTGTGGAACTTTGGATCGAAGTAGTATGAATGTTTGTCAGAAAAATGTGGTTTTGCTGTTTTGGGTGCCCTATTTTAGGGCAACTTTTGGAGACGCCACTTTGTCGTGCCAAAAAAAGAAACACTTTTTGATGACCAAAATTTTATTCCACACACGTTTTGGTGCCCAAAAATAGTGTAGCTATTGTAGATGCTACAACGATGGCAGAGGCAATTTGCAGCACTGGAATACAGTATCTGCTATAGACACGTCGACAATTTCATTGCGTGGCACCATGAAAAGTGTTGGAATTTTTCTGCCAAGGGGTGCTTACACAATAATCCTACACCTACGAAAATTGCTACGTAGGCTTACTTAACCTTCCATAAAATTCTCTCCTCCCCCCTGATTTTAACCGGGGTGGGCCCCAGCTGCTAATCCTGGCCCAATTAACAACCTCCACATCATCTTTTACGTAAGATCTGTACGTAACATTACGCTATGTGTAGCATTGCTCGTGCTTACGAGCTTTGCAGCCCAGCTCCAGCTCAGAGAGCAGTACTAGCAGAGGGGAGGGAGACCGCAGTATCGGGAATATGATTCGGAAATCAAAAATCCCACCCGAAAGTTCGTGGCATGGAACACGAAAACGCACGCTTGAACACGACGCTACCTACCTACTGTACCTTGTGTGGGAATGCAGTGGAGGATGCCCATCGGATCATGCATGTGGTCACTGTCTGCACAAAAGCCTCGTCGACAGTGGAATGTGTGGAATTAATAATGACGCTGTTGCTCCTATACTCTCTATATAAAACCTAGCGTGTGGACTCGTCGACTCCAGCACTCGCTCGGCATCCGGCAGCACGCACTGCATACTCTTAGTACTCCTGGTGGGCATGATGGCGCTTCTCCTCCTCCTCGCAGCGTCGGCAGAGACAGCCCAGGCGCGCGCCGCCAGGGGGCCGCCGGCGGGGAAGTACGCCGTGATCTTGGACGCCGGCAGCACCGGGACACGTATGCACGTCTTCCGGTTTGACAAGCAGATGGATCTCGTCAAGATCGGCGATGACATCGAGGTCTTTGCCAAGGTACGCTGGTTGCCTATAGGCTATAGCTCTATGCAGATACTCCATCAAAAGAACAACCCATGCGTGGTAAGTGTGACGGAATCGATCTTCATCATGTCATTTCACAGCTAGTCTTTTTGTTTTTCTGTTGCAGGTGAATCCTGGTCTGAGTTCGTACGCTGGACGGCCCAAGGAGGCTACCAAGTCCATACAACCACTGCTTCAAAAGGCCAACAGCGTCGTGCCTCAGAGGCTTAAGAAAACGACTCCCGTTAAACTTGGGGTACGCAAAATTTAGTACTACTGGTTTTGCTATTTCTAGGGTGGCTGGTAAATATTCAGAATTTACTCTTGAGTTCATGTGGATCTCATCATCTCTAGATTCATGGAAATGTAAAATTCTCAGATTTTTATCTTCGCCGATTGAAAGATTACTTGACGTCAAGATATATCGCTCAGGTCTTGAATTAAATGTGCAGGCGACGGCCGGACTCAGGCTCATCGGAGATAAGCAAGCAAAGCAGATACTTGACGCGGTAATTACCTCAATGATCTTGTGATTTATATTTATCTCATGCATGTAGTAGCTAGGACGCATGGATATATAGTAACCACGAGTTAAGTATTGATTCTCGAATTGATGCGACCAGGTCAGAGGCGCTGTCCACATTAACACCAAGTTTCAGTACAATCCCAAGTGGATCAATGTCCTTGAGGGATCTCAGGAAGGATCCTACCTATGGGTATAATTCACATGACCGATCAACACATGAATTTATGCATGTGGCATGAATTCTTATCAGATACAAATACCAACATTTCATTGTGTCTAACCACTTTTTGCATGGCATGAGGTGCTTGTAGGTTGCTCTGAATTACCTGCTGGATAAGTTGGGAGGAGACTACTCGAAAACGGTAGGTGTGATTGATCTTGGAGGTGGGTCTGTGCAAATGGCATATGCCATTTCTCCAGCCGCTGCAGCTGCCGCACCACGAGTGCCTCACGGCAAGGATCCTTATGTTACAAAAGAGTATCTCAAGGGAAGAGATTACAACGTTTACGTTCACAGGTTTGATGACCCTCTCATGCATGAATGTGTTTTGGTTTATATGTAGTACTTCTATAGCTAAATAGTTAGTTTTCATTAATATATTTCTCTCAACATGCAACCATGTAATCTCAACATGCAACCATGCATAGAAAAGTGACACCTGAACATGCAAACATGCACGATAATTTTCGTTTATTACGTTATTTTATATTTATTAAATATTTACAACTATAAAATAATAATTAAACACAATGAATCATTTTGTATTTTCAGTTTATTTTTTTGAAATATATTGCAAAACATTCTCCCAAGGTATCATCTAGTGTTCAATATGGCAAGACCCTGCATGTGCTGCCTTACTTTTGTGGTTAATTATTGAAAGTCTATCTTACCAGGAAACTACTCAATATTATCCATGTACTTTAACAAAACAAAATAAAAGGGGTGTTGGTGTACATCCCAAATGAAACCTTTGTCGTACTGAATGAACTTTGTAACAAAATTTTTTAGGCCTTTTCCAGTAGGACAAAACCCCACTGCATTTTATTTTATTTTCTTTATCTAAAGCAAAAGCGAAGAACATGTACAAGAGTTAGGTACGTGAATAGAGAGATAAAGTAATACAAGGCATCTAACCATTTCATGAGAAGAGGGGCATATTCCTTTTTGATTTCTAAAGCCATATGAGCAACTTTGTATTGTATTTCAATTATAAAATGATCAGGGGAGGCCTTTTTTCTGTGCTTGCAGCTACTTACGCTACGGCGCCTTAGCTTCTCGTGTAGAGATCTTCAAGGCTAAGGAACGACCATTTAGCTACTGCATGCTTCGTGGCTTCAGTGGTAAGTGGCCTACATATGATCGATAGTCATAGATCAGTATAAGTAGCCTTACTATTCATCCATATATGTAACATAACCAGTAACCCAATAACTGATTGATGTACTATATTATTTGTCTTTTCATTCGTTCTCCAAGGAAAATACAGCTACAATGGTGAGGACTACAATGCTACCGCGTCAACGGGAGGTGCACAATACGGGAAGTGCAGAGGTGATGTAGTGAAGGCACTCAAACTTGATGCGCCTTGCCAAGCCAAGAAGTGCACCTTCGACGGCATGTGGAACGGCGGGGGCGGCCCTGGCCAGGCCAACCTTTACGTCGCGTCTAGCTTCTACTACATGGCCTCGCAGGTACTCCCGCCGTTCTAAATTAACTGAAATGTTGTTTTTCTTACGTCTATAGATAGATATATCAACAGTTAGTTTTGTTAGAATTATCACAAATAAATTTTCATACTATATATATTCAATGATGTAGATACTTGCATATTTTTGTATAAACTCGCTCAAACTTAAATAAGCTGACTTAGGACAAAACTAGAATTCAATTTATTTGGAATAGTGTAGGGTTCAATTACTTGAAGACCCTTAAATTAGCTAGCTAGGACAAATTAATTTGGTTATATCATATCTGCACTCCAGGTGGATGATTTGAACTTGTCTATGTCGATCTCCATCATTCCTGGACAGGTTGGCCTCATCGACAGCGATGCTCCAAGCGGGACGTCCACCCCAGTGGCTTTTAGAGCCATTGCCCAGAAGATATGTAGAATGAGCTTGAAAGAAGTGAAGGCTAAGTACCCCAAGGTCCGCGACATACCCTACGTTTGCATGGACCTCGTCTATCAATACTCCTTGCTCGTCGATGGGTTCGGTGAGTTTCTCTACCACTACTACCTACAAACATGCGTATATTATAAGAAAATGTGTGTAAAGATTTATTTACAGGTTTGGAGCCCACCAAGAATATCACACTTGTGGAGAAGGTGAAGCATGGGGAGTACTTCATTGAAGCGGCGTGGCCTCTCGGAGAAGCTATTGAGGCCGTGGCACCCAAAAAGGGCACTTGACAATAGATGTCCCATGATACGCCTGGCTTCCCTTACAATTACTATTTTTTGATAAAAGAAGTTTTTATTATCTCAAAGTATAGCAACAAGCGGATACAAAGCATTATGAGCAACACCCGTTCTCTACATAATTAGGATGCATGCAGCCAAACATCAAAAGTCTGTCAATAAGAAATAAAACAAAACCGACAAATCGGCAACAATAGAGTCTTATAGACCGACACTATGCCTATGTCGAAGGTGGTGGTGGATGTTTGCGGAGGTTATGATACCATCCATGTTGGCAAAAAAAAAAAACGTCTGTAGTCACCTGCCCCAATCGCGTACACCCCGCCTTGAACAGTGGTTGGTATTCCGCTCATTGTAGCGTAGACAACGTACGAACAATTCCATACACCGAAAAATAACCTGTAGAGGAGAAGCATTTTTATGATTAAGGAACTACTATCATTTGTACATAGCCAAAGCGGCCAACTAAAGGCATACGCTCCCACCCTTACAATTATTGTACGATCATCACTGACCTATGCATCGAATCGCACAACCATAAGCTTCGCGTAGGATGTGTGCATCGTGACAGTTTGCATGTTTGCTATTGTATTACTCCCTAGATTGACTCTCCTTTCTAAATTCTAATAATGGCTTTGATAATAAAAGCTGTTAAGAGACCCGGTCCTTAGTCTAGAATTGCTCACTCGCTCCTAAATACAAAACTTTTATTTGAAAACTCTAGTACAATACACGAATGCATGTGACAAAGATGGGCAGAAGTACTCGCCATTGATAGTGTGAACTATCATTTGAAAAGAGTCGGTGCATGCCTGAACCATTCACATGCCTCTGGCCGACATATGAACCCCGCGGAAGATATGACTTACATAACACTACAAGAATGTGGTTAATCGACGATGGATTTCTGGTAACTTGAGACAGTTGAAGACTGGCTTAAATCTGTGATGGATCTAGAAGTTCCGTTACAGATCAAAAATAGGCTCACGACGTCAATTAGGCGATGTTTTTTTACACTACAGGAAATACCTTGTACGCATAGTACCGAAAATACACGGCAAAGGCAGAAGGCAATAAATTATCTAGATGTACATTGCAAGACTACGTGGACAATAGAAAATCGTGGGTTCTAGATGCGCCACCTCTGCACATTGCATACTCCTAAGAGCATGGTTAATAGTATAGCTAACTGCTGGCTATAAGCCATTGCCATGTCATCTATAGCTCATCTTATAGTCAATATGTATAATAGTTGATTAGAAGAGTGTATTATTTTTTTATTATATGGCCCACCTTTCACTCTCATAAAGTGCCTATGAGCACGTGCTAGAGCTGGCTCTTCATCAAGATCCCGCTTATCTTCTCTCTCCTCTTCTCTTTCCTCCAACTGAGCAAAAATATACTAGTTTATTTCTTATAGCCAGCTGACTCAGCTCTATTGTACTTGCTCTAAGGCTCCTACATCGAGCGGTGACTGGAGGAGGAGGAACCCGAGGCAGCCCTTCACCCGAGTGGCGGGACCAGTAGCATGACACGGGGCAGGGTGGGACACCAAGGGGGTGGGGCACGATTGCAGGGGAAGCCGACTGCGAGGGGACACCAATGAGCAAAGGAGGATAACCGCCTATCTCGCTCTGGTGGTGCCAACCACAGGCAGGCCGATGCAGGGTTTGGCAGATGTAGATGGTGTTGCCGCAGGATGCGCTGGAGGTGGGGAGACACCGACAATAACAGGGAAATTTTTGGCATGGAGATCATGGATGACACAACGGTGCGCTGGCTAGTCTACATCAGCATCGCGAGTGCAAAGTGGACAAGCAGGAGCGTAAAGTTTCATTGATGCCAAAAAGATCATGGATATATTTTCCAATGTTATTTTCCACATCTTCCCTAGCTATAAAGGCTAGGTGAGTCTTTCTAAATGGTGCTCTAAATTTCTTAGGTATATGAGTCTCCAACAGCTCCACTTTTCACAGTAATTTCCTTGTATTGGGAGGGAGCGGGAGTGGGATTAGGGAAAACGAAGCTCCAACAACTCCCCAATAAATTATGGGTGATCACCAATAAAATAGTCTCCTTGGAGGTGAAGCCGAGGTCCCATCCTATCCACCTCTGATCCACTCCCGGACGAAAGTCCAAAATCCGTCTTGGATTAAGCGGCGGCGGCGCCCTGCGCGTCGTGTCCTCCATCGAGGCGCCGTCTTAGGAGGCATGGGTGTTCGGGGGAGAGTTATTGTCAGTGGTGGGCTCTGCGTGGCAGCTCCAGCAGCTGCGATGGTATGGAGGTTGGCTGGAGGAGCGGCGTTGGATCCGCCGCTTTGACGGCGACGAGTATTGGCGGCATGGTGCAGGTGAATCTCGACGACAGATGTGTCTGGATGGACGAGCGCAGGGCGGTAGTGCTGTTTGGTGCCGCGGCGATGTCGACGGCGGGCCTGACAAGGTCGTTACATCTGTGCCTGCTCTGAAGATGGATTGGTGGAAGACGGCAGCGACGACCCATGAGAGTGCGTCAGACGAGTTTGTGCCCCAGACCCGGTATGTGGCCTGGTTGGGGCCTCCGGCTTTAGATGTTAGGCATTAGTGCGAGGTCTGTTTGGTATTAGTCTCGGACTATAGACACCCCTTCATCAAATGGATAGGAATAGCGACAGATGTTGCTAAGATGGTGGCTTCAGACTACCTAATGTACTATTTTGCAAGTCTTTGTGAATAATTAATAAAATGGTTGCATGCATCGCCCAAATGCAGAGGCCACGGGTAATTTTTTTTTCTAAGAAAACCAATAAAATAGTCCATCTCCCTCCTATACCAGCAGCAGCATCCCTGTATGTCAGATTGATAGTGAGTCCGGTATATCAGGTTGATTATTGCCGATGGGTTATTAGGGATTTGATGGAGTGTCCATGTACACTAACTGGAGATAGTGTTATTGGGAGAGGTTTTTTCAACAGAGGCAAAAATTGGCCTCATCCATTAATTAAGAGGGAAAAGAGTTTGAACATTATTACATCACGCCTCGTTACAACATGTGACTACTATTGCGGCATGATTTTTTAACACAGTACAGACGCAAGCGCTCATATACACGCGCATACACTCACCCCTATGAACACACACACGCACACCCTATCCTTATGAGCACCTCCGAAATACTGAGCCGGCATATCATCTTGAAATTTACGAAGTCACCGTAGGCACCTCATCATCGACGGGAACGTCTCCTCCCACTGAATGCGCATCGCCGAAAATCCTGAAATAAATCCAGGAATAAATGCAAGCACCAGAATTTGAACCCTGGTGGACTGGGGATACCACAGTCACTCTAACCATCCAACCACATGTTGGTTCACTCTTGCGGCATGATTTGACCCAAAAAAAAATTTGCCCCCTCATTATTGGAAGAGGTTTTTTTGGTAAGCTACTAAAGATGCTTTTATATTTGGTAATGCTAAAAAACCGACATTAGGTTTTTCAGAATCACAAATCAATGTTTTTTTGCGGCAAATTTAGTTGGCATGAGGAGGGCAGCTAAATTCCTGGCCGTACGATATCTCTACTCATAATGTCTCAGTTGGTAGTCTCCGTTCCGGGTTTATTTCCGTCCCACCCCCCACTTTTGTCGGTTTTTTTTCGTCATTCTCCCACCTCGCACTTCACGTCCCGCTCGCATGAAAAAAATAGGCGAAGACAGCCCCCTCGCACGACAGAAATTTGGACAAAGAGCGAACCAAAAACCGGACGAAGCGGGAGCGAGCCCCTCGCAGGAACCGATCCAGGCCCCCCCCCCCCCATGAGAAAATTTTGGTGTGTGAATTTGAAACTTGGACACCTCATAGAATGTTGGTCCGAATATTCAAAATTGATCATGTATATATCCCTAGCAGATCTAAGCTGTCACTACTTTTTTTTGGTTGTCAGGAAATGTATTTTGATCTCAGCTTCTAATGATGAAAAGAAGTAGTCAAGAATAAAATTTGATGTCCTTTGGCACCTTACAAGATGATAAACATCAACACTGATGTTCTGTTGTTCTGATAACTGCAAAATAGGAATGCATGGTACTTATGTAACCACATATGTTTCCTTCTTCACTTTTGGGAGGATATTTCTTACACCCTTTATATTGACTTGTCCCTGATCGTAATATTGCAGCATCAATGGGCATGAAGGGCGTGGGTTGAATACCATTATTCTACATTGTTCAGTCTATTTAAAGGTAACTGTACTAAACATCCTGTTCTTACTGCTCTTTACTCTTTAGTTAATACCATCAGTGTGGCACTCCTCCTTTTTAACATTCTTTTAGTTAGTAGCAATATTTTTGAAGTGTTTCTACCATTTCTCTGGAGGTTCTAGCGGTGTTCACGATATTAGGCTGTAATTGTTGCCAGCCTGATCTTGGTAAATTTTCCTTGCTTAGTCTTAATATTGAAACTTGCTCGGAGGATCCAACCAAGGCCACATTTTTGATAAATAAGATGCAAGATTCTATTCTGTCAACAGGCTTTGATGTGTCATCAACAGCTCTATTGCAAGTCTCTAGCGTCGACTTACCCCAGTTCCTTCGGTTCAGATGCCGTTTCATAATTGCTAGAGCTGCAAGGGTACATATTTACTTCAAAATGCCTTAGAGCACATTTGATCATCTTTGTTTTTCTAACACTTAATAATGAGCTCACAGATGATAGAAGCAGAAAAATACTTGGCCAAATATCATTGAACCACATATTGTACATTGTAGAATCAGTAGTCTATCTCACTTGATTCTTGTTAGAACCTGCATAAGGTTTTGTATGTGATGCTTTTGTTTATTCAATCAAGAGATCACCGCTAGGTTATCATGAACCAACAAAATGGGTATATGAAGCTATGTTCAAGAAAAGATATTTTGCTCATTATTTACCCAGAGCAAATATAAAGTCGCATACTAACATCTGAAAATAAGCAGTCAACAAATAGATCAGCATATTCCATGTTAAGTGTACAACTCACAAATAGACATTTGCAGTGAGAAAATATTAACTATTTCTAAAATGTCAGGACAAGTTTTTTTTTGTAGAATTTTATGCTCTTGTTGTTATCTTAGCCTCACATGATTTACATTTTGATGGAATATATTAAGATTTTCTTATAATTACGAGTTCTTTTATAATTGGATGAGAAGATACCATCTAGCGCATGATGACCCACAAGTGTAGGGGATCTATCGTAGTCCTTTCAATAAGTAAGAGTGTCGAACCCAACGAGGAGCAGAAGGAAATGATAAGCGGTTTTCAGTAAGGTTTTCTCTGCAAGCACTGAAATTGTAGGTGATAGATAATTTTATGATAAGATAAATAGTAACGAGCAACAAGTAAATAAAGTAAATAAAGTGCAGCAAGGTGGCCCAATCCTTTATGTAGCAAAGGATAAGTCTGGACAAATTCTAATAATGAAGAAGGAACTCCCGAGGACACATTGGGAATTATCATCAAGCTAGTTTTCATCACGTTCATAAGATTCACGTTCGGTACTTTGATAATTTGATACGTGGGTGGACTGGTACTTGGGTACTGCCCTAACTTGGACAAGCATCCCACTTATGATTAACCCCTATTGCAAGCATCCGCAACTACAAAAAGGAGTATTAAGGTAAACCTAACCACAGCATTAAACATATGGGTACATATCAACCCCTAACGAAGCAACGCATAAACTAGGGTTTAAGCTTCTATCACTCTAGCAACCCATCATCTACTTATTACTTCCCCATGCCTTCCTCTAGTCCCAAATAATGGTGAAGTGTCATGTAGTCGACGTTCACATAACACCACTAGAGGAAAAGACAACATACATCTCATCAAAATATCGAACGAATACCAAATTCACATGACTACTAATAGCGAGACTTCACCCATGTCCTCAGGAACAAACGTAACTACTCACAAAGCATATTCATGTTCATAATCAGAGGAGTAATAATATGCATAAAGGATCTGAACATATGATCTTCCACCAAGTAAACCAATTAGCATCAACTACAAGGAGTAATCAACACTACTAGCAACCCAGAGGTACCAATTTGTGGTTTGGATACAAGATTAGATACAAGAGATGAACTAGGGTTTTGAGAGGAGATGGTGCTGGTGAAGATGTTGATGGAGATTGATCCCCTCCAGATGAGAGGATCGTTGGTGATGACGTTGGTGATGATTTCCCCCTCACGGAGGGAAGTGTCCCAGGCAGAACAGCTCCGCCACAGCCCTAGATTGATTTCGCTAAGGTTTCGCCTCGTGGCGGCGGAGTTTTGTCCCGTAAGCTTGCCCCCGATTTTTTCCAGGGTAAAAGTGATGATATAGCAGAAGATGGACGCCGGAGGCCCACCAGGCGGCCTAGCAGATAGGAGGCCGCGCCCTATAGGGGGGGGGGCGCCCCCTGTCTCCTGGATTGGGTGTGGGCCCCCTGGCCTATTTTTTTGCTCATTAATTCTTTTTAAATCCAAAAAGTTGTTTCGTGGAGTCTCAGGAATTTTGGAGTTGTGCAGAATAGGTTTCCAACGTTTGCTCCTTTTCCAGCGAGAATTCCAGCTGCCGGCATTCCCCCTCTTCATGGTAAACCTTGTAAAATAAGAGAGAATAGCCATAAGTATTGAGATATAATGTGTAATAACAGCCCATAATGCAATAAATATCGATATAAAAGCATGATGCAAAATGGACGTATCAACTCCCCCAAGCTTAGACCTTGCTTGTCCTCAAGCAGAAGCCGAAATCGAAAAATATGTCCACATGTTTAGAGATAGAGGTGTCGATAAAAATAAAATACGGACATGAGGGCATCATGATCATTCTAATAAAAGCAACATATATAGATTTTGTCATATGATTTCCTATGCTCAAGTAACAAGCAATTCACAATGTCAAGTATGGTTCAAAAACTTTATTGGGAACTAACAAACTATAATCTCAGTCATTGAAGCAATTGCAATTTATTGTAACATCAGAAAGAGTCAATAATAGAGCTTTTCAGCAAGCTCACATACTCAACTAGATCGTAGTCTCCTATAATTGTTAACACTCACTCAATACTTGTGGTTATAGAGTTTCAGCCGGACACTGAGAAAGATAGGGGCTTATTGTGTTGCCTCCCAACGTATTCACCTTTAGGTGATGTCAACAATAATAATCCATGCTAACTTACATCCAATTGGATATATGCATCATGATCTTTCAAACACGAGGAGCTTGCCAAAGGATAAAATGAAAAAGGGAAAGGTGAAGATCACCTTGACTCAAGCATAAAGTGAATACATAAAGTAGAAGATAGGCCCTTCGTAGAGGGAAGCAGAGGTTGTCATGCGCGTTTAGGGTTGATGCATGAAATCTTAATGCAAAAGAACGTCACTTTATATTGCCTCTTGTATGTGGACATTTATTATGCAGTCCGTCGCTTTTATTACTTCCACAACAAGTTCGTACAAAGCTTATTTTCTCCGCACTAATAAGTCATACATATTTAGAGAGCAATTTTTATTGCTTGCACCGATGACAACTTACTTGAAGGATCTTACTCAATCCATAGGTAGGTATGGTGGACTCTCGTGGCAAAACTGGGTTTAAGGATATTTGGAAGCACAAGTAGTATTTCTACTTGGTGCAAGAATTTTGGCTAGCATGAGGGGGAAAGGATCTTACTCAATCCACAGTTGGCTGGCCACTTCTTTGGCGGCTGGTCGTGAGGGGCTAGGGTAACATCTTTTTTTTCCTCTCCTTGTTTGGTTGGACGGTCAGTTGTGCTTGCACGGTTGCACCTGCTGTATTCTCATTGATGTTGAGATAAATTTGCTTGTTATTGAATTCGAATGAAGTAGGCATGAACCTCATTATTGTCACTTATTTTGTTAGCATCTTTCTTTGTCTTGTCTTGCGTTATCGGAGAAACCTGACTTGGTTCTTTGGATATGATTACAGGAGGTTAAGCATATGGGCCACCTTGAGTTGGTTGTCGAGCTGAAGATGCTGGCTCTACAAGGTGTGATAATGAGATCTATGTGGGTTGGGCTGTCAAGGAAAAGTAGGGAGGGGGAAATCTCAATTTAATTGGTCACTCCCACTGCGTCTTTGCTGCAATCTTGTGCATGTGCGCTGCTTGTATTGGAAACGGAAGTAGTGTATTGGAAACAGAAGTGGTGTTTACCCATCAATCATCGAGCGGCTGTGCTCGTCTTTTGTTTGTTGCTTTGTTGGTTCTTCCTGGGAATCAGAAATATTGTCAACAACCAATGAATGAATGTATATAAGGATTGAAGGTGCATTAAAAAAACCGAATGTTTCTTTTCTGATGATGAAAATAAAGGCCGTGTCTTGTTGATCAGATAGTCAGTTTGAGGATTCATTTGCAGTTACCTGCCTATGCCTATGGTCCATTTGCATGTAAACTCTAGCTTGCTAGCATATACACTTGCTTTGTGATTCGTGTGATTAAATTAGAGAAATCACTTGCTTTTGATTCCTGTGATTAAATAAGAGAGAGAGAATGCCCATCAACATCAAACAAGAGAAGGTCCGATAAGCTTGTCCAATAAGTAATACTCCCTCCATTCCCTTATACAAGGCCACAAACTCATATTACAGGTACCAAGATAAAATTTGATGATTGCTTTGGAAGCCAATGTTTCTTTTCATTAACCGAGATCATTAATATGTCTGCATGCATGCAAGGAAGAAATGTGAAGGAAGTAGAACAATGTTATTATGACTACATGCATGCAAGTATTAAACAAGTTGCTTGTTCAAGAAAACATCATTGATTTTTGCCTCGATTGCTGTTAGTGGCCTTGTATAGTTTCAAAATGTAATTTTCATAGTGGCCTTGTATAAGGGAATGGAGGGAGTAACAAGCTCTTCAATTTGGCTCGTTTGTACATGACAAAGTGAGTTTGAAAGGATGATATAAAAAAAAGTGATGTTGAAAGGAACAAGATTGGCTCAGAGGTTGACTGCCTAAGAATTTTAATTTTAAAACTTGAGGCACAGGCACAGGCAAATCATGCACCAGAATTTGAACCCTGGTGGACTGGGGATACCACAGTCACTCTAACCATCCAACCACATGTTGGTTCACTCTTGCGGCATGATTTGACCCAAAAAAAAATTTGCCCCCTCATTATTGGAAGAGGTTTTTTTGGTAAGCTACTAAAGATGCTTTTATATTTGGTAATGCTAAAAATCCGACATTAGGTTTTTCAGAATCACAAATCAATGTTTTTTTGCGGCAAATTTAGTTGGCATGAGGAGGGCAGCTAAATTCCTGGCCGTACGATATCTCTACTCATAATGTCTCAGTTGGTAGTCTCCGTTCCGGGTTTATTTCCGTCCCACCCCCCACTTTTGTCGGTTTTTTTTCGTCATTCTCCCACCTCGCACTTCACGTCCCGCTCGCATGAAAAAAATAGGCGAAGACAGCCCCCTCGCACGACAGAAATTTGGACGAAGAGCGAACCAAAAAAACCGGACGAAGCGGGAGCGAGCCCCCTCGCAGGAACCGATCCAGGCCCCCCCTCCCCCATGAGAAAATTTTTGGTGTGTGAATTTGAAACTTGGACACCTCATAGAATGTTGGTCCGAATATTCAAAATTGATCATGTATATATCCCTAGCAGATCTAAGCTGTCACTACTCTTTTTTTGGTTGTCAGGAAATGTATTTTGATCTCAGCTTCTAATGATGAAAAGAAGTAGTCAAGAATAAAATTTGATGTCCTTTGGCACCTTACAAGATGATAAACATCAACACTGATGTTCTGTTGTTCTGATAACTGCAAAATAGGAATGCATGGTACTTATGTAACCACATATGTTTCCTTCTTCACTTTTGGGAGGATATTTCTTACACCCTTTATATTGACTTGTCCCTGATCGTAATATTGCAGCATCAATGGGCATGAAGGGCGTGGGTTGAATACCAATTATTCTACATTGTTCAGTCTATTTAAAGGTAACTGTACTAAACATCCTGTTCTTACTGCTCTTTACTCTTTAGTTAATACCATCAGTGTGGCACTCCTCCTTTTTAACATTCTTTTAGTTAGTAGCAATATTTTTGAAGTGTTTCTACCATTTCTCTGGAGGTTCTAGCGGTGTTCACGATATTAGGCTGTAATTGTTGCCAGCCTGATCTTGGTAAATTTTCCTTGCTTAGTCTTAATATTGAAACTTGCTCGGAGGATCCAACCAAGGCCACATTTTTGATAAATAAGATGCAAGATTCTATTCTGTCAACAGGCTTTGATGTGTCATCAACAGCTCTATTGCAAGTCTCTAGCGTCGACTTACCCCAGTTCCTTCGGTTCAGATGCCGTTTCATAATTGCTAGAGCTGCAAGGGTACATATTTACTTCCATGTCACCCTTGAGTCATGTTATCTGCGAGGGTACTTAATTGCTTACGTGTTTGCAATTTCTATTTTTGAACCTTTCTTAATTACCCTAGTTCCTTCGGTTCAGATGCCATTTCCTCTCTTTAATTTTCAGTCAGCTATTTATTTTCTTACGCATGAAAGAACTTTTCTTAATGCGTGGGTGTTTATAGAACATCGTTGGTCTCTTCAATGGAAATCAGTGCTCATTGGTGTTGTCAGGCATTCAATCAGAGGTGCGGCATGCTTCTGACATCAACGACGTTGCCAACAACGTCTATCAGCACAATTCGGCCACCGGTCCTACCGTTCTGCAAACTTGGATCTCTGGCAAAAACTGAAAATTTCTTTTTGGGTTAAGCACTACTGATTTGTGGTGGTAAATTCTTTCCCAATCTCTCTCTTTTGTGCGCGTGCATTACTACCGCCCGCCTCCGCTGTCGATTGGTGCCCCATGGCGCTACCGACTCCAACGAGATCTCTGTTCTTCCAACATATGCAGCCGCCTCGTTGTTCTGGCCCCATGTGCGGCCCCATGGCTAACCCTAGCCACCTCTATCTCCGACGGTGGCGCCTCCTCTTCCTCTCGCAGTCCCGTCCTCCTCCTTGCTGGTACTCCACACGTATATCTGACAGTGACGGCGACCGACAGGCTGTGGGCCTACCAGAGGGCGCGGCAAGCGACAGCGCAAGGCCCGCTCGCAGCAGGGCGCGTGGTCGATGCTCACGGCAATGGTGGGTGTGAGCATGGCATAGGCAGCGGCCAGGTGCGTGCGGGTGGTAGCCGGCAAGGACATGTTGATGTTCATCCGGGCCACACGGTGAGTATTCTCTGTTAATGTGAATAGAAGCTGTAGCCATAAGGCTGCACCATCTTATTGAATAGATCCACAAAATTTGATCCACGGTGCCACTTCTTAGATTTGTTACATTATGCCCTGAAACTTGTGAATCTCTGAGTTGTTACCACTACAATAGGTGGATCATGAGCTAGAGGGGGTATGATCATTAAAATTGATTTGATACAACCATTTGTAAGGTCTTATCCTAGAAGTTAGCTTGTCTATCTCAACAAAGTAGAAGAGGTCGCTTGAATGGAGATGGCAGCCACTGTTTTGTGCCAAGAAGTGAAGAAGGTTTGGGGAGCCCTTCTGCTAGAAACAAAAAGGCAAGAACTGTTGCGGCTGCATGTAGAGCCCATAAGAGGTGCTTGCATCCTGCATGTTCTCATGAACTGGGATCTGAACCTTAGGCTATTGGGAATTGCCTTGCTGTGGACGTGGTAAACGATCAGAAATAAAGTTAACCCCAAGGACGCCATGGCCCATATACTGAAATACGACCTACGGCTGCTGCAAAATTTGAGAGTTTCTTCATGAAGAAGGACGGAATCATTGTATCCAAAGGGGGGCACGTCACTGTACATCGCCGGAAAAAGGACTTCATGATGAAGAGAAATGTTGATGGGAGGGGGGGGCGGCCACATCTCATCTCCAAGATCCATCTCAGGTGGAGGTGGAGAGCAAATTTTCTTTATGATAGGACTTTGCTATAAATACCAAATACATGTGCGTGTTTGATTTGTCGCTCAGGGTGTGTGCGTCTGCTATATCTGGAAGAAAAAAGAAAACCAACAAGGAAGCATTGTGTGTGTGGGGGGGAGTCGGTGAGTTTGCACTGGCAGATCTGAAAGTAATTTACTTCGTTTAGTAAATTAGCCATGCACTTCTTTTTCTTAACAGCTCCTGACCAGAGCAATGAAACAGTTTTGAATAAACAAAAGCATTTACGTTTGAGTTGCAAAAAAAAAAGCAATTTGATGTGTATGTGGAGTTGTAGGCTAGGATACGTGGATGCAACTGATGTTCAATCAATAGAATATTTTGTACTCCCGTTGCAAAGCGCGGGTATTCTCTGTTTGTGGGTCAATCGCAGTGCAGGATAGATACTGGTCCTCTACTAGGCTGGCCTGGTAGTTATTTCAGGTAAGAATGCTCTCTCCTCTTTGCAGTTAATTAAATAGATCTGTTAGCTGCTTGACTCCTAGAACTGATTGTATGACCGGCTGGTTACTTTGGGTGAATTGGGCAGAACAAATTAGGCCATGTATGTTCCATCTCATTTTGTTCAACGCTTGTGCTTTTCGTAATTGGGAGTCTCCAAGTTTTGATTCCATTTATTAGAATGATTGCTACTATCTGCTTGATGAATGGAATGTGAAGATTATATAAAACAGTAGGATTTTCAGTTTGTATGCTCATCCAGTAACTGAGTTTTTACAGGTTTCATGATATAGTAATTGTGCAAATGTGTTAGACTTTCTAATTACTTTTGCAGTGCCATTTAATTGTTATACTTTCTAATGGGCATGCTTCTCAGATCCAAGGCATGGAGCACTCCAAGGAGTTTGCTGACAAGCTGTTTGGGATATGTCGAGGCAGAGGAACATTGAGCCGGATGAAGGCATTAACAAGGATCGGCTCAGAGAGGTCTAGACGGAGATTACTGACCACGTCTTAGACTAAGCTATGTTCAGTTTAAGTCAATCTAACATACGGATGAAATTTTTACTTTGGGTGTCTCACATTAACAGATGGAACATGAACATTGATGGGATGCTCACAGAAGATGAGGTCAAGAAGGTGGCTACGCAAATGATCACAAAGAGAAGACTAGCGCTGGTTCTGTCTTCCCCCACCCCTTCAACGATGTTCACGTCTGCACATCAATCTATCAATATTGTTTGGGATTTTTTCAAGGGCCTTTTGATCGTCCACGCGATTCAAAAAGCTCTTTAGTGCAGTTTGCAACAACAAAAATCAGAGGATTGGTCGTTTGTAAGGGTGGATATCTCAGAGGCGACAACCACCACAACATTGTACAGTGGCATGGCTGTGTGTGTGGCATCGGTGTAGCGGCGAAGAGTAACCATTGGAGCAGGGCAGCGGCACACACAAATGAGCGGTGGCGCTCGAGGCTTGGGGGCTAAGCATGTGCGCGAGTGGTAGGCATCTGATTGTCACCATCAGATTCAAAGCGATCCGTCGAATTCGCTGTAATTTGTTCTTACTTTACAAAATCATATATTGATGGTTTATCTCTATTTTAAGGTTCTCGCGAAAGTGGAGAGAGAAGCATCTTGCTCATGAATTTCAAAAAATGATTTTGAGTATGAACGAAGAAAGTTTAGCAAAGAAGACATCAAAAAAATTATATGTAGAGAGATACTGGAGTACCACCCTCAACTAAAGGATAACATTAATGGATCTGAAAATACTAACTCTCTATGTGTTAGGTTTCTACCTTGACATATCTTGTAACTCTTTTGTCTCCTATTTTGCATATGTGCAAATATTCACAACTCATGCACTTGAATTTTAATATATATATTTTTATGTTATTTTCTACTGCTGACAATTTACAGATGCAATCTACTAAGAGGAAGATGGTGGAAAGAGCGGGCGAGTTGAGAAAAAGCATTTTTTTTCTCCCAAGGTAATTTATTCTATCACAGTTCTCCCGATTATGATTCATTATATACACACCCATGATTTTTATTTCACACTTCATTACACTATCTATCTCCTTGCAGTCATGGCACGGCATATGACACTTCTTAGACCTGAAACATCAAGGTATTAATTTTTCTCAAAGAAAGAATGAGATTAACTCTTCATGTCTGATTGTAAAGATGTTTATAATCTGATTGTTTCTGTTGTCATTTAAATTAAACATGGATGCCTTGATCGATAGAGCAACGAACAGCAAAATGCTACCATCTCTTTCTTTATGGACACACTCCCGGGAGTTTTTTTTTTGCTTCTTTATCCATGAGAAGACATTTTACATTCATGAAGAAACATCCACATGGGTATCTTCATTTTCTATAAGGGCCTGCTTGGATGTAGCCCACACTGGCCTGCCAATGCATGGGCGCGCCAAAAAATTAGCGCAACTTTCGCTTGTCTGGATCTTGCCAACAATTGGTGTAGAACTGAACTGGTAAGCTGGGGTAACCATTGCTCGCCAAGTTTTTTGGTACAAATCAAATGCTTTTCCATGCACTAGGTCAACGCCAAAAATAGTTAGGCTTGTTCCAGGGCACCAACCAAAACAGCCCCAAAATATTTTGTTACAAGATTTTTTTAAGCTATGTTTCATCCTTCCAATTAATGCATAGTTCGGCATTTTCATGTAGGAAGGCTACTGTATTCCACATCATGTTCACCCATGAGAAGTTTGTGTTCGAAGACAACTTTTGTAGGACAGTTCATCATCAAATATTTTAAATCTTGATCTTTTAAATTATTACACTGCCAATTAGATCCTACGTAGTGCAGGTGGCTCTTGGGGTTTCCAAAGACTCTTGTGGCGATGCAACTGGAGGGTTTCTTCCATGGCGTTCAAAGCAGGGACGAGATGCGACATGTTAGGTGTGGTGGACATGACAAGTTGAGGTGCCTACATTTTCTCTGTGGCTTAATTTTGTCGCTCTCAACACCCTTCCAAGATCATTGTTTTATGAACACTTTCAAAATTTCTCTAATTTTACTGAATTTGGGTTTATGAACACCCTTCCAAGATCATTGTTTTATGTTTCTAAGATTCCCCTGACATAGGTTGTCATGTGGTTTTACCATGCTACATGCATTTGCTCAGTTGACCATATATAACAAGGAAGAAAGAAAATCACTAGGTGTTCTCTGGATGTACTCCAGTTTGATATACTATTTGTTTTAAGAATTTGTATAGCCTTTTTGTGGAATGTCATCTCTTGGATATAGCAAGATAGCTGATTCCAATTGTTGCTGCTGTTTTCATGCTACATTGTCGCTATTGTTACTAAATGTAGCCTACGACAACAAGTGTACAAGGCCTTCTGCGTTCAAGCTGAGAGGGAAAGAAAATTCAATTGTTAACAGGAACATAAAAGTGGCTCATCTTCTTTGATAGAATCATACAAGTACACAATGATTGGCTGAAGAGTTGGACTGCTAAAGTTCCACGAAAGATAAAAATCCACCTTTTGAGTATTTGTTTCGTTGTTGTTGGAGATGAGCTTACGAGGAGAAAGATTAAAGATCTTATAACTGTCCTTAATGCTTTTGGGGCATTATCTATGTCAGTCACGGAGGGAGCTGCAGCAAATTTGTGATTTCTTGCGGCCACTTATCTTAGAAAAGTGCAGGTTGCCTAGTGATCTAAAATTGTGGATCAGAAATGTTCTTCACCAATGCCCATACCAGTTGCTGACAATTTTATTTGCACGCTCAGGTAAGTATTCTTACGTGGTGATTTACTAAACATGCTTTGGGTCATGACCCCCTTTGACGTAGACATATGTCTTCTCTACACATTATTGTCAGGTTGCCAAATAGCAAGTAAGGAACTACAGAAAGTGGATTGTTGAGTTTGGCAAGCATATTGATCAATGTGTCTATGTCTATATTTATTATTTCGTGGCAGTGCAAGGAAATTTCTCCTTCGTCTCCTCTGAAATCTTGCGTAAATTTGTTGTGATTCATCATTGAAAGCAGTTAGAGATGATCTAGAAATAATAAAATAAAATAAACCAAAGGTGTGCCCTGAAACTTGTGCATTAATTTTTTTAATCTTTTTTGTTGTTTTTTTTGGGAAGTTAGTCAAACTTTGTGAGTGTGGAAGCAAGGGGGCGGCTGTTTTGGACACTTATTAAATGCCTTAGAGCACATTTGATCATCTTTGTTTTTCTAACACTTAATAATGAGCTCACAGATGATAGAAGCAGAAAAATACTTGGCCAAATATCATTGAACCACATATTGTACATTGTAGAATCAGTAGTCTATCTCACTTGATTCTTGTTAGAACCTGCATAAGGTTTTGTATGTGATGCTTTTGTTTATTCAATCAAGAGATCACCGCTAGGTTATCATGAACCAACAAAATGGGTATATGAAGCTATGTTCAAGAAAAGATATTTTGCTCATTATTTACCCAGAGCAAATATAAAGTCGCATACGAACATCTGAAAATAAGCAGTCAACAAATAGATCAGCATATTCCATGTTAAGTGTACAACTCACAAATAGACATTTGCAGTGAGAAAATATTAACTATTTCTAAAATGTCAGGACAAGTTTTTTTTTGTAGAATTTTATGCTCTTGTTGTTATCTTAGCCTCACATGATTTACATTTTGATGGAATATATTAAGATTTTCTTATAATTACGAGTTCTTTTATAATTGGATGAGAAGATACCATCTAGCGCATGATGACCCACAAGTGTAGGGGATCTATCGTAGTCCTTTCAATAAGTAAGAGTGTCGAACCCAACGAGGAGCAGAAGGAAATGATAAGCGGTTTTCAGTAAGGTTTTCTCTGCAAGCACTGAAATTGTAGGTGATAGATAATTTTATGATAAGATAAATAGTAACGAGCAACAAGTAAATAAAGTAAAGAAAGTGCAGCAAGGTGGCCCAATCCTTTATGTAGCAAAGGATAAGCCTGGACAAATTCTAATAATGAAGAAGGAACTCCCGAGGACACATTGGGAATTATCATCAAGCTAGTTTTCATCACGTTCATAAGATTCACGTTCGGTACTTTGATAATTTGATACGTGGGTGGACTGGTACTTGGGTACTGCCCTAACTTGGACAAGCATTCCACTTATGATTAACCCCTATTGCAAGCATCCGCAACTACAAAAAGGAGTATTAAGGTAAACCTAACCACAGCATTAAACATATGGTTACATATCAACCCCTAACGAAGCAACGCATAAACTAGGGTTTAAGCTTCTATCACTCTAGCAACCCATCATCTACTTATTACTTCCCCATGCCTTCCTCTAGTCCCAAATAATGGTGAAGTGTCATGTAGTCGACGTTCACATAACACCACTAGAGGAAAAGACAACATACATCTCATCAAAATATCGAACGAATACCAAATTCACATGACTACTAATAGCGAGACTTCACCCATGTCCTCAGGAACAAACGTAACTACTCACAAAGCATATTCATGTTCATAATCAGAGGAGTAATAATATGCATAAAGGATCTGAACATATGATCTTCCACCAAGTAAACCAATTAGCATCAACTACAAGGAGTAATCAACACTACTAGCAACCCAGAGGTACCAATTTGTGGTTTGGATACAAGATTAGATACAAGAGATGAACTAGGGTTTTGAGAGGAGATGGTGCTGGTGAAGATGTTGATGGAGATTGATCCCCTCCAGATGAGAGGATCGTTGGTGATGACGTTGGTGATGATTTCCCCCTCACGGAGGGAAGTGTCCCAGGCAGAACAGCTCCGCCACAGCCTTAGATTGATTTCGCTAAGGTTTCGCCTCGTGGCGGCGGAGTTTTGTCCCGTAAGCTTGCCCCCGATTTTTTCCAGGGTAAAAGTGATGATATATCAGAAGATGGACGCCGGAGGCCCACCAGTCGGCCTAGCAGATAGGAGGCCGCGCCCTATAGGGGCGCCTGTCTCTGGATTGGGTGTGGGCCCCTGGCCTATTTTTTGCTCATAAATTCTTTTTAAATCCAAAAGTTGTTTCGTGGAGTCTCAGGAATTTTGGAGTTGTGCGAATAGGTTTCAACGTTTGCTCCTTTTCCAATGAGAATTCCAGCTGCAAGCATTCCCCTCTTCATGGTAAACCTTGTAAAATAAGAGAGAATAGCCATAAGTATTGAGATATAATGTGTAATAACAGCCCATAATGCAATAAATATCGATATAAAAGCATGATGCAAAATGGACGATCAACTCCCCAAGCTTAGACCTCGCTTGTCCTCAAGCGAAGCAAATCGAAAAATATGTCCACATGTTTAGAGATAGAGGTGTCGATAAAAATAAAATACGGACATGAGGGCATCATGATCATTCTAATAAAAGCAACATATATAGATTTTGTCATATGATTTCCTATGCTCAAGTAACAAGCAATTCACAATGTCAAGTATGGTTCAAAAACTTTATTGGGAACTAACAAACTATAATCTCAGTCATTGAAGCAATTGCAATTTATCGTAACATCAGAAAGAGTCAATAATAGAGCTTTTCAGCAAGCTCACATACTCAACTAGCTCGTAGTCTCCTATAATTGTTAACACTCACTCAATACTTGTGGTTATAGAGTTTCAGCCGGACACTGAGAAAGATAGGGGCTTATTGTGTTGCCTCCCAACGTATTCACCTTTAGGTGATGTCAACAATAATAATCCATGCTAACTTACATCCAATTGGATATATGCATCATGATCTTTCAAACACGAGGAGCTTGCCAAAGGATAAAATGAAAAAGGGAAAGGTGAAGATCACCTTGACTCAAGCATAAAGTGAATACATAAAGTAGAAGATAGGCCCTTCGTAGAGGGAAGCAGAGGTTGTCATGCGCGTTTAGGGTTGATGCATGAAATCTTAATGCAAAAGAACGTCACTTTATATTGCCTCTTGTATGTGGACATTTATTATGCAGTCCGTCGCTTTTATTACTTCCACAACAAGTTCGTACAAAGCTTATTTTCTCCGCACTAATAAGTCATACATATTTAGAGAGCAATTTTTATTGCTTGCACCGATGACAACTTACTTGAAGGATCTTACTCAATCCATAGGTAGGTATGGTGGACTCTCGTGGCAAAACTGGGTTTAAGGATATTTGGAAGCACAAGTAGTATTTCTACTTGGTGCAAGAATTTTGGCTAGCATGAGGGGGAAAGGATCTTACTCAATCCACAGTTGGCTGGCCACTTCTTTGGCGGCTGGTCGTGAGGGGCTAGGGTAACATCTTTTTTTTCCTCTCCTTGTTTGGTTGGACGGTCAGTTGTGCTTGCACGGTTGCACCTGCTGTATTCTCATTGATGTTGAGATAAATTTGCTTGTTATTGAATTCGAATGAAGTAGGCATGAACCTCATTATTGTCACTTATTTTGTTAGCATCTTTCTTTGTCTTGTCTTGTGTTATCGGAGAAACCTGACTTGGTTCTTTGGATATGATTACAGGAGGTTAAGCATATGGGCCACCTTGAGTTGGTTGTCGAGCTGAAGATGCTGGCTCTACAAGGTGTGATAATGAGATCTATGTAGGTTGGGCTGTCAAGGAAAAGTAGGGAGGAAGAAATCTCAATTTAATTGGTCACTCCCACTGCGTCTTTGCTGCAATCTTGTGCATGTGCGCTGCTTGTATTGGAAACGGAAGTAGTGTATTGGAAACAGAAGTGGTGTTTACCCATCAATCATCGAGCGGCTGTGCTCGTCTTTTGTTTGTTGCTTTGTTGGTTCTTCCTGGGAATCAGAAATATTGTCAACAACCAATGAATGAATGTATATAAGGATTGAAGGTGCATTAAAAAACCGAATGTTTCTTTTCGATGATGAAAATAAAGGCCGTGTCTTGTTGATCGATAGTCAGTTTGAGGATTCATTTGCGCTTACCTGCCTATGCCTATGGTCCATTTGCATGTAAACTCTAGCTTGCTAGCATATACACTTGCTTTGTGATTCGTGTGATTAAATTAGAGAAATCACTTGCTTTTGATTCCTGTGATTAAATAAGAGAGAAGAGAATGCCCATCAACATCAAACAAGAGAAGGTCCGATAAGCTTGTCCAATAAGTAATACTCCCTCCATTCCCTTATACAAGGCCACAAACTCATATTACAGGTACCAAGATAAAATTTGATGATTGCTTTGGAAGCCAATGTTTCTTTTCATTAACCGAGATCATTAATATGTCTGCATGCATGCAAGGAAGAAATGTGAAGGAAGTAGAACAATGTTATTATGACTACATGGATGCAAGTATTAAACAAGTTGCTTGTTCAAGAAAACATCATTGATTTTTGCCTCGATTGCTGTTAGTGGCCTTGTATAGTTTCAAAATGTAAATTTCATAGTGGCCTTGTATAAGGGAATGGAGGGAGTAACAAGCTCTTCAATTTGGCTCGTTTGTACATGACAAAGTGAGGTTGAAAGGATGATATAAAAAAAAGTGATGTTGAAAGGAACAAGATTGGCTCAGAGGTTGACTGCCTAAGAATTTTAATTTTAAAACTTGAGGCACAGGCACATGTATAACTAGATCTCGAGCGAGCTAGGGTGCTTCCAGAATAATGATCAATATTGGTGGCTTTGTACATTTATCCAAAGGCGATGGTGATGTTACTCTCTCTCTCTCTCTCTCTCTCTCTCTCTCTCTCTCTCTCTCTCTCTCTCGGTTCCAGAATAACTAGAGGCTGTAGCCGCTGGGGCTTCTTCGTTGAGCGCTAGCCTCGGGCCGCGCCTCCCCGTGCGGGCTGCTGCGCTCGGGGAAGTCTTCGACAACGGGGCGAGCAGCTCCACCGGCCCATCAACGCATCGCTGGCACATAGTGCCACGCGCCGCGCTGTAGCACGCCGTGTTTTATGGGGTGACTATACACTAGTAGAAAACAAGGCTTTGATTCGGCCAGAAAAGAGCATTAATCCTGGTTGCATTACGAACCGGGACTAATGTGAGCATTAGTCCCGGTTCGAGCGGCTAGGGCACCATACAGGCATCACTCCCGGTTCAAATGGGACCTTTAGTCCCGGTTGGTGCCACGAACAGTGAAACGTGTGACTTCATGCTCAAGCTAAACTCCTGAGGGTTAATACGATTGACATCTTACTATTGTCAGGAAAACAACAAGTGCAAACTCGGAAACGAGGGAGAATAGAACCCGGAAGTTAAGCGTGCTCAGGTTGGGGGAGTGGGAGGATGGGTGACCGTCCGGGAAGTTAGATGATTTGGAATGATTAAAGATTAAATTGAGCAGTGATGAGGGGTGATTATAGATTAGAGGTTAAAATAATTCAAAATTTTGAAAATCGGGAAAATATTTTTAAAAAAGTTCAAAAATAAATTTCAATTTTTTATTTCAAAAAAATCCTTTAATACCGGTTGGTGTTACCAACCGGGACTAAAGGTGGACCTCCAGGCAGCAGCCACGTGGACGGCCTTTAGTCCCGGTTCGTATAAGAACTGGGACAAAAGGGGGGACCTAGTAACGACCCGTTAGTCCCGGTTCCAGAACCGGGACTAAAGGCCCTCTAGAACCGGGACAAAAGGCCCTTTTTCTACTAGTGATACCTTTAATTTGAAGATACATCTTATTGTGATGATTACCTTCTTATGAAGGCTTGCTCATGAATCACTAAGAATCACCATGATCATGATTATGCTTAGCCATAGCATTTTCATTGTACTTAATTTACTGAAGGTAAATTAATGCATGAGAATTTCATGCAATATATGGCTGAGCTTTTTCAAAAGTAAATGCGATGTGATGACACAAGGTGGATTTCATGATTGAACATGGGTTATGGACATTAATATTTTGTTGACCCGTGGCCTTGTCGCCACTGAAACTCCACCATAGAGAATGTTATGGCTATTTATTAATAGCTGAAATGTGCAAATTTGCATTTACGTGACATCGCTATGTCTTGGTTCTAAAACCAAGTATTTAATGGATGATGAATATCCATTTGCCCTTTCGGTACCACCTGAAGGAGAGATATGTTGTCATAAGCATCACACGAATGAATATTCATTTGTATTAAGGACTTCAAGTCTGTTGATGCTTATAATTCTGTTGTCTATAAATCAACACTAAGTTGAGATTATGTGATAAGGCATTCTCAGATCTTGATCTGATTGTATGTCCTTACTACACTTTACGTCCGCATATGATGGTAAAATAAACACCATCTTTGTTTCAGGGTGAAAATACGATGAACTTCTCATGAAGAGTCATCTGGTACAACCCCAACGGGTACTATACCATTACCTAGAATTTGTGCTAGTGCTTATAGTACTAAGCAATTTTGTGGAGTACCACGAGGAGTCGAACGTAAAGTGATAAAAAGATGACAAGCATATCTGCCTCCAGTGGAGAAAGGCCAAAAATAAATAAATGAAGGAGAGCAATATGATATCTCCTTGGTAGCGCAGGTAGAACACTACCAAGCAAATCTGCCTCCAGTGGAGGAAGGCCAAAAAAATGAAGGAGAGCAATATGATATCTCCTACGTAGCTCAGATAGAGCACTACCAAGCATATTTCCCTCCATTGGCAGGGCCACCAGTGCCTCGGAGAGCCACCGCTTGGGCAGCAGCATCATGGCGATCATCTAGGATCATTGCACACAGAAGCATAGAGAAGTCAAGCAATGCTGCTAGCAGCCCAGCTATGAGAACTAGGATCAACTCTGAGATCACGTCCTCCACTGGGGGCCTCCTCTCGATCTTTTGTCACCGGAGGAAGAAAAAAGGTGAAAATTAGGAAGAAGGAATGAGGCACGTTGTGGGGATGGAGAAAGATAAGAGAGTCTGTGATTATTTTTATAGCTCGAACTCGGTGTACGATGGGGAAGTTCACCAGCACCGCTCACCGCTCGATCGCCGGTGTTCAGGAGGTGAATCTACGAGCAGTGCCGAAAAGGTACTGGTCCGTGAGGTGACTGCTCGCTGCATCGGTAGCGAGCACGCCCCACACTACCATGGTACTGCCCTACACTAGTAGAAAAAGGGCCTATAGTCCCGGTTGGTGAGGGCCTTTTGTCCCGGTTCATGAACCGGGACTAAAGGGTCGGTACTAATGCCCTGACCCTTTAGTCCCGGTTCAATCCAGAACCGGGACAGATGGGCCTCCACGTGGCCTGTCCGCTGAGCCCAGGCAGGATGGCCTTTGGTCCCGGTTGGTGGCACCAACCGGGACCAATAGGCATCCACGTCACAATTTCTATGGCTGTGGTTTTGTTTTTGAAAAGGGGGGGGGGGTTTGGGGGGTTAATTTAGGTGTTTCATATATTGTGCTATAGCTAGCTAATTAATAGAGAAAAGTGTCCTCTCTTTTGTCCGTGCTTGGTCGACGCTACGTACTATACATACGTATAGAGAGGACTAGCTAGACACGCTAGCTAGCTAGTAATTAAGCAAACAGAAGATCGTCATGAACATATATGCATACAGAGAGAAGTGATATCGACCACCTCTCCTTCTCCGAGAGATTGGTCGAACAACAAGTTCTCGTATATCTATCCGACACTACCGCTACATATATACAATAATTATCTTTTACAAATATATAATCTCCTAACATACGGACGCGTGGTCCACATAGTATTCTCCGTCTTCAGCGATCACGTGGTCAAGAAAGAATGCCGCCAATTCCTCTTGAATTGCTCGCATGCGATCTAGTGCTAGGAGTTCATCCCGCTTCAAACATCTAATTTTAAGAAAGGGTCAATACATACATATATATATATATATATATATATATATATATATATATATATATATATATATATATATATATATATATATATGAACGAATGAAACTCAACACAAATGATGGTAATAAAATAAAATTGTGAATATTTTATTTACGCACTTCATATTGTTTGTCGGAGTAGCCCTCTCACAGGTCGTGTGGCGGATGGACTGCAAATGTAGTATCCACAGAAATCATTCCCTTGTTCCTGCCACAACCACTTTACAAGAAATAGAGGTCAATCAAACTGATAATTAGCAAGCATGCTAAATGGTATTGATGAAACTAGCGCTTGAATCACTAGGAGATGCGTGGAATATGCTACTATATAGTACTTACTTTGGTGTCTAAATTGCAGCTTCTTCGTAGTCCGGAGCTTTTTGGTGAATTTTCTCCAAGCCCTGCCATACAAAGAAAACAATTACTTGCTATCGAAATGAACAAAGTTGCTGATATGGTGGATAATGATCGATTTAACTTACTTCTCGAGCATTTCAGTCATGTCCAGATACTCCTTGGGATCTTTTCGTTTGGAGTCTAAGACAGTTACTACTCCCTTCTCAAGCTTAATCTCTAGGAGAATATAGTGGTAGCTGCGCACACATGCATAACTCATCAATATTACATTACTATAACCTGGACTAATAAGAAAACCGAATATGCCACAAGACAGTAACACTCACTTGAAGTTGTAAGGAAAGAGTATTATATCTTTGTGTTCATTTATTACCAACGATTGTAGCAAGTTGGCCTCGGTATCTTCGGCACAAAATTTAACCTCAGTTGCATCTATGAGATATGTGTTAATGAACCCAATATCACCCACTTGTCTTTTCTTCAATTCGGCGATCTTCAATCTGCATAATATAGTGAGGATAATTATAAATACATGCAATGAAAGGGCTGAGTTATATAGAGACTTAATGATGAAGTAGTACTACTTACGAGACGATAGCAGGTGACCGTTGCTTTATCGAGGGCCAACTGATTGAAAAACTGATAGAACTCCTAAAATGGAATAGGCAACAGTTCAATTCCAAGGAGGTCATGCTCCTTTTTAACTCTCACATACAAAGTACTCCTCCCCTCAGACTCTTTGCAGGTTTTCATGTACCAATCATGCAATCTTCGCATCATCGTTGATAGAGAACTTTCATCTTTGACGAGAGGCTTCCTGTACTCGTATCTTTGTATCTGCACCTCCAAGAAATCATAATGTACATCGTCGGGCAGGTAATCTGCGGGATTGCCATAACCGGGCACCATCCTCGGATCGACGATGTCGCTAGCAGGCACCTTGAGCGGGGGGCACGATTGCTTCGCTTATTCACCGAGCCGGGCAATTTGTTTCCCAGCTCGTCATTCTTTCATCCTTTGATCACTGACAGTACTTCCCGACCTCTCCGCTTCGGCAAATGCCTTTCCAATAATGCTTTCATAGTTGCCTTTCGGCGGAGACTTGGGTGGTTTTGTCGTAGTAGCAATCTTGCGCTCGCTTTGACGGATCTACCTTCTCCTCCGGAGGTGGATGTCTCTTTGCTTTCAACCCTTGAAACCAGTCATCCACTTTGGTCTGCGCGATCTTCGCGTTTTCCTCCTCGCTCCTCTCGTACGGTAACTTCTCTGGAGTCTTCAGAGAAGGACCGAATCTATCTCCTCCCGCCTTTGGCTGTCTTGCTAGACGCCGCAGCAGCAGACGGAGCGGATGTCTTCTTTCCTTGCTTACGAGGCGGAGGAGAAGGACTACGACACGCCGGAGCAGCCGGAGCGGCGGCGGGTCTCTTCCGCCCTTGCTGACGAGGCGGAGAAGGAGGAGGCTGGCTGCTCGGGCGCGCCGGTGCAGGCGGAGAAGGAGGCGGAGTGCCGCCACGCGTCGGAGAAGGAGCCGGCCGAGTGCCCTGATCATCACTCGCCGGAGGAGGAGGCGGTGGAGGAGGCGGAGTGCCCTGACTAGCCGGAGGAGGAGGAGGAGGCGGAGGCGTCCAGTTCGGAAGGTTGATGAGATCCTTCCGCCATAGGCATGGAGTCTTCAGAGTAGAACCCAGCCGATACTCCCCTTCACCGGTAGGGTGGTCAAGCCGGAGGTCCTCAAATCCCTCCGTTATTTCATCGACCATCACCATAGCATATCCTTCTGGAATCGGCCGGCAGTGAAAAGTTGAGTCGGGTTTAGTAGGATAAACAGAGCCAACAGCCGCCTTGACCTTCAAATTGCTCCATTGCGCCATAAGGTGGCAATTTTCAGCATCCGCGATAGCATCCACGGGATAGCTAGAAGGAGCCGTCAAGGCATGCTGCTCTGGCTGAAGCAGCTCGGTGGAAGCCACGCTGCTTCTCCGCTGAGATGGCGGGGTAGCTTCGGGGGAAGCTTCAGCAGGTCGTTTGCTGTGATCTGCTTCTTCGTTCTCTTCTCGCCCTCTAGCCCCATTACCCTTTCGTGCAGCGCCTGCATTTGGCTCTGCTCCGCTTTCTTCCTCCTCTCATGGGTTTTGTAACCCCTGCGTCCGAAATCCAGCCTTCCACGAAACGGAGCCTGGCATGCCTCGTGTTCGTCCAGGGTGCTCAGGATTCCCGAGGGCCATTGTGAGCTCGTCCTTCTCCCTGTCTGGAACGAACTTCCCTTGCCGTGCTGCTTCGATATATTGCTGAAGCCTCTTGACTGGTATGTCCAATTGTTCGTCCGTCCAAATGCACTTCCTGTTATAGGGTCCAAGGATCCGCCGCCCCAAGAACCAAGTCCGCAACGGTCTGGCCAGTTCATTGTCTCTGGTTCGATCCCTTTATCAAGCAGATCATTCTCAGCCTTGGCCCACTTAGGCAGGGCTACGAGGTAGCCACCGACCCGTCACGATGGTGAAGCTTCTTCTTCGCAGCATTTCTCTTGTTTGTCGCCCACATCTTTTTACTCTTTTTCGATGTCTTGTAGGCCACAAATGCGGGCCAGTCATCTCTGATCTTCTCATATTTTCCCTTGAATTCTGGTGTCTCATTTTTTTCGACATACGTATTGAGTTCTTTCTTCCAATTCCTGAATAGTTCTACCATCTTCTTAAGAGCAAAAGACTTGATTAATGGCTCTATTACTGGCTTCTCCGGATCATCCTCTAGCGGTAGGGTAAAATTTGACTTCAGCTCAGTCCAAAGATCATTTTTCTGCATATCATTGACACAAGACACCTCAGGGTCTTCGTTCTTAGGCTTATACCATTGGTGGATGCTGATCGGGATCTTGTCCCTAACCAGAACCCCGCACTGAGCAACAAATGCCTTCTTTGTCCGGTAGGGTTCAATCGATTGGCCGTCGCGCGCGATTTGTATGATCTCAAACTTTTCATCCGAGCTCAACTTTTTCTTCGGGCCTCATCTCTTTACCGAAGTTGTGCTCGATCCGGAGGGCTAGAAAAAAGAACAAAGACGAGAGTTAATTAATATGTGTACATACCAAAACAAAGACGAGAGCTAGTCAGCACAGGCTTAACTAATATATATACCTGGCCGGACTCGGTTTGGTGATCACCGGAGCCGTCCTCACGGTCTACTTCTTCACCCTCTCCTTCTTGCACCGGCATTGGGTCATCGGAGCCATGTAAATCATAGCCAGCTGCTTCTTCACCCTCTCCTTCCAGACCATCGTTGTCGTTGAGAAACATCAACGAGCAGACGGCATCACTTCCTTGTGCGATTATGTCCCTCAACAACGCTTCTTGTGCTTCGTCTGGGGGGGTGTCCATAGTTTCTACAAATATTTACAACATGGCAATTATTATTCAAACATGACAGATATGGATATATTAGTGGCAAACGTAGAACTAGCTAGCTAATCACAATAAGGAATCATATTAGTGGCCTCGACGCTGCTTCTCTAGGGTTTGGGGTGGCCTCGACAACGCTTCAAGGGTTAGGGGGTGGCCTCGAGAACGCTTAAAGCTAGGAGGGGGTAATATCGACCCCCCCCCCACGTGTTGAAGCTATCGGGAGGGGGTCGGCGTTGAACAGTGCATCTATGTCCCACAAGCGGTCGAGGGTCAAGGGGTCGAGGATCGCCGAGGGGTCGGGAGGTTGCCTAGTGTCAAAGGATTCAACAAAACCATGTCTTCATCTTTAGGCTAAAGTAACAGTGCATGATGGTGAAGCTCTCAAAGTTATTTTGGAGCGGAGTCTCAGATAGGATAATTCGCTTTTTGGTACAAAGTTCAGCAAGAACCTTCCGAATATCGTTATTTGAAAGGCCTTTGCTGAGATTCATACAAAAGGCAAATTATCCTATCCGGACTCCATTCCGAAATAACTTTGAGGACTTCGCACCATCATGCCATGGTTACTCCGGCTAATGATGAAGCCAAGGATTTCTTCAATACTTTGACACTATAGGAACCCTCGACCTGAAACCTTCGACCCTTGACCCTTAACGACCCTCGACCCTCTACCCTAGTTCCCACCCTCGACCCCTTGGCGATCCTTGACACCCTCGTTATATCGACAACGACGCAACATACATATACATGGGAAAATAATGTTATCGGGAGGGGTATCGCACCCCCTCGTGTCAAAGTTTCTTCTTTCTCCTCTATTCCTTTCTTTCTTCTTCTCCTCTTCTTTTCTTCTTATCCCTCGAGAAAGGAAAATATGGAAAAGGAAGAAAAGAGGAAGAAGGAAGAAGGAAGAAGAAGAAGAAAAGAAGAAGAAAAAAAAGAGGAGAAGAAGAAAGAATAGAGGAGAAGAAGAAAAATAGAATTTTTTTTATTTTTATTCTTCTCCTCTATTCCTTTATTCTTCTCCTCTTCTTTTCTTATTTTTATTCTTCTTATTTATTTCTCCTCTTCTTCCTCTCCCTCTTCTTCTCCTTTCTTCCTCTTCTTATTTCCTTTTCCTCTCATTCTTTTCTTCTTCTTCCTTCTTAAAAATAACTGAAGTAGTATTGCCTAATGCATTGTTCATATGAATATACAATCATTTGCATATTTACAATAATTAATATCACCAAAAAATCTACTTAACAGAAAAAAAATCCTATTTTTCTAAAAACTATCTTTGCATTGTTCACATACACATATACATTATAGCCACATACACATATACATCACATATGAACAAAAAATTAAAACATAAAAAACAGAGCATAAAAATAAAAAAAGAGCTTAAACATTATATCTATATATATATATATATATATATATATATATATATATATATATATATATGAAAAAATTAAGGAAATAAAAAAAAGCAGGCAGCAGCTCTCACAGCCTGGCAGGCGAGGTGCCCGGCCAGCGCAAGGGACGGGTATCACAGCCCCAGAATTGGTTGTAATTAGTGGCATCTGCATCCATGCATCATGTTTGTTTTCAAAGGAAATTTTGAAGTAGGGATGACCAAGCCCTACCACTAAAGCAAATCAAATAGGTTCAACTAAAAATATTTTTCAGTGAATCCAAATGGCTTTAAGAAAATGTTCATCATTTCTGGAAAAATGTTACCGTGCCTTACCATGGCCCGGGACCATTTGCGCCTTTTGGCTCATGTATATGATTGTGTCGCTAGCATCCATATGACAGAGAACCCGGGCCGACATGGCTAGTCGTGAACCCAAAGCGGCACTAACCTATGGGGACAGGCATAGATGAATCACATCGAGCATGTCGGTCATCAACGAATGAATCCGGGCTGTAGCACTGGGCTAACAGGACTCCGGTAACCCGAGCTGTAGCAGGCTAGGCAGGACTCCGGATGTCACCGCGTGACATTTCCCTGAAGGGACGGACATAGGAACGAAGTGAAACACATGCCGGCCAGTCAAGTGTCTAGAGCAGTAGTGTTGGGCTAGCAGGACTCCGGTGAACCGGGCTGTAGCGGACTACTATCGCTCAGGAAGCACTAGACTACATTTCCCCATATGAGAGGCTGCCAAGGATAAACAACTAGATTGTCGGATCCCACACATACCAAGCATTTCAAACATACACACAATATGCTCAATATGTGCAAATACAACATGGCATCACAACATAACTCTACGACTCAAATATTTATTCATTAGGCTCCGAGGAGCGAGATATTACAAACATGGGTCTCATGACCCAACACTCAGAGCATACAAGTCAAAGCACAAGCGGAAGCTTAACATGTCTGAGCACATTCAACTACAAATGGAAAAGAGGCTGAGAAGCCTGACTATCTACCAGATCCTGCCGAGGGCACAAGATCGTAGCTGAGGTAACAAGCTAAACGTCGAAGCCCAAGCGGAACTACTAGCGAGACTGACGCCTCTCTGCAAAACATAAAATAAGCAAACGTGAGTACAAATGTACTCAGAAAGACTTACATCAGAACTAACTACATATGCATCAAGATCAACAAAGGGGTGGTGGAGTTTGACCGCAGCAAGCCAGCTTTGACTCGGTGGCTATCCTGAACTACGATCGCAAGTAACTCTTTTGAGGTGGCGCACACGAGTCCACATATTCACCATATCAATACACCACTATGGATCCGCCCCCGCCTCCCTCACGAGAACGCCATCCATAGCACTCACGCTATCTTGGCATTTTAGAGTATCCACTTTCACTTGTCTATGAACTATTATAGGCAACCCAGAAGTCCTTTACCGCGGACACGGCTATTCGAATAGATCATATTAACCCTGCAGGGGTGTACTCCTTCACACACGCTCTCACCACTTACCGCCATTTACACGACATGTACTCGGCTACCTTCAAACGGAAGCCCAACGTGGGTGTCGGACACGGCCTACCTAAACACTCAAGTCCCTAGTCCAGGTTTATCGCCTATTCGGGTTCCATCCGCAGGGAGTCCGGCCGAGGTTTCCACTAACGGCCCCGAACGATGTGTGCAGGGTTCCCGAGATACCAAACGGGCATTCGCACACCGGCCATGGTGTATCTACCGCATCATAGCCCACCCCTAGGGTCAGCGCACACACGGCCTCCAACACATATCCTACAAACACGAAACTAGTTGCAACTCCCGGACAGAGGACAAGGGTGGTTAAGAAGCCGAGAGAGTCAATTAAGGATCCCAATGTGTGGTAGTAACTGTTTCATGGATCACAAACACAGAACTCAGTTCCTGAGGACGGTTGCAATGAGACAACCCACCATGTACTCCTACATGGCCTCTCACCGCTACCTTTACCAAATCGTGTTCACACACTTAGGTCACACACAGTAGGACATGTTCACACACCTCCGATTCATCCCCGATGAATCAGACCTGACTCAACTCTAAGCGGTAGCAGGCATGACAAACAAGCATGAATGAGTAGGCACAACATGGCTCAAACAACTCCTACTCATGCTAGTGGGTTTCATCTAATTACTGTGGAATGACAGGTCATGCAGAGGATAAAGGGGTTCAGCTACCGCAGCAAGTAACAGGTGAATCGTTGTTGTCCTAATGCAGTAAAAGAGAGCAGGAGCGAGAGAGTGGGATTGTATCGGAATGAACAAGGGGGTTTTGCTTGCCTGGCACTTCTGAAGATAATATAGTTCTTCATCGGTGTCACCGAATTCATCGTCGATACGCCGCTCACCGAGAGGGACAATTACCGGCAAACAAGAAAGAACACAATCAATGCGATGCAACAATATGATGCATGATAAGGACATGGCAATATGCTAGTGTTTTTAGCTAATGCAGCAGTAAGCCAAGTTAATTGAAGTGGAATTCAAACAAGGTTAAACTCCAACTCCAAATGCTAGTTCATAAGTTGCCCTAATCATGATTCATCCTATTCAGTGAGGTTAACTTGTTCAATCATGCATGAAAGTGGTACAGATGGATAGATTGGATTTTTCTGATAATTTTTCATATATAAATTATTTGATTTGGAGCTACGGTTGATTTTCTATGAATTTTTTAAGTTTGCAACATTTTCTGGAATTTCCTATATAAAATTAATTCCAGAAAATAAGTTACTGCGTCAGCATGACATAGGTGTGACGTCAGCAGGTCAACTGGGTCGGCCAGGTCAAACCTGACCTGTGGGACCCATACGTCAGTGTCTCAGGCTGGTTTGGGTGTATGACAGGTGGGACCGGTCAACGTTGACTTGACTGAGTCAAAATCTGACACGTGGGGTCCACAGGTTAGCACTAATCTAAACAGAAAAATTAAACTAATCTAATTAGGCTCGGGGCCCACATGGCAGTGGCTCAAGGGGGTGTTTAGAGTGGTCATTAGCGGCTAATGAAACTGCCACGTCAGCGTCACCGGAGTTACGCCGGCGGCGACCAGAACGCGGCGGAGGCACTCTGGAGGGGCTCGGGTTTCGCATACGGTGCACCATTCGGTGCGCCCTTTGGCCCTGCGGAGAGCTGGCGCGATGGCGCGTCGGATGGTGGTGGTCTCCGGGCCTGGGGTGGCTGGAGTCGACGGCGGCGAGGTTGGTTGCGGCCGCCGGAGTTCGGTGAGAATGGCAGCGCGCTACGGTGCACGGGAGGACGAGTGGTTAGGTGCTTTGGGTTCCTGGGAGCACGCTGAGGACGACAGCGTGCTCAGACGCGACACATGTGGGTTCTAGCCGCGACAGAGACATGGACGGCGGCGAGCAAGCTCCGGCTCCGGTGGGATCGAGGCTACAGGCGCAATCGAGGCGGGAAGAGAGAGGGGAGGCGTAGGAGCTCACAGTGGAGAGGAAGAGGTGGTCAGCGGGCTCGGGGGCGTCCGGAGTTCAACGAATCGGGCGACGGCGACCGGCGGGTCCGAGGTAGGAGACGGGCCCGGTGAGGACGTTCGGGGGCTTCTGGAGGGGCGTGGCTCGGTGAGGGGGTCGAGGACGGAGTGGCGGAGCCTCTGGGCTGCTCGGGAGGTTGAGGGAGAGGCGTTGGCTGCGGTGGTGGCGAGCGGCGTCAACGGCAGCACTTTGGTGGCGCCATGAAGCGAGCAGAGGAGGAGAGGAGTCCTCGGAGAGAGGGAGAGGTGCAAGGGGTCGAGGGGTGTGTGGCACCTCGGGTGCCTCCAGCAGCGAGTGTAAGGTGGAGGTGGCGGGGCTCTCGGGCGCGCGCCACGCCTCGCCTCTGCCTACTGGCAGAGGAAGACGACGAGCGGCGAGGTAGGTGGGCTGGGCTGGTCAAGCTGGGCCGGCTACAGGTAAGTGGGCCAGGTCGGCTCCTCTCTCTCTCTTTTTCTAATTATGTTACTGTTTTCTATTTATCTGCAACTGTTTGGCTTTATTAAAAATACTAGGTCAAACCCAAAAATCATGAAACTAATCAATGCCACTGTTTGGAATATAACAAACAGCAAAATTTTTGGTTTATGATTATTTGAACATTTAAACTATTTATTAGCATTAAATGCCCAAATGCAAATACTTAATGAATTAATCCAGTGACCAAATATGTCATGAAAAATGTGCAACACCTCTGGTTATGGTTTATAACATTTTTCCAGAAATGATGAACATTTTCTTAAAGCCATTTGGATTCACTGAAAAATATTTTTAGTTGAACCTATTTGATTTTCTTTAGTGCTAGGGCTTGGTCATCCCTACTTCAAAATTTCCTTTGAAAACAAACATGATGCATGGATGCAGATGCCACTAATTACAACCAATTCTGGGGCTGTGACAACTCACCCCCACTAAACAAGAATCTCGTCCCGAGATTCAAGACGTGAGGTAAGAAGACAGAGGGGGCACAATCTATCACGGTCTTCACGATTCAGGTAGCTCTTCATAAGAACGTTGACATGATCACCATCACTGTCTCGACGGCTTGCCTTGGGAACTACATCCAACATGGCAACGAGAAGAAAGGAGGGGATTTTAGAAGAATCGATCTTCTTGAGGTTCGAACAATTTATGATCATCTTAATGATCACAAGATCAACTCACGGGATGAGACATAGAAACATGTCTGGAGCTGAGAAGTAAGACATGCATCAGGAGGGACGGAAGAAACAATTTTACGAGGGTTTCAAAATAGCGAGGGAAGTTGCCATGATTCCAAAACGGGGCACCTCAGGGGAGGTGACGCGAAGAACTATTCCCTTAAGTGGCAAAAAGAATTACTTTTGATTCAGAGACCATTGAAACTCTTCGTACCAGCCTAAGGCAATTCACAACGATCGTTTGGCGGAGTGCAAAGGAATGGCATAGCCGGACTAGGATGGATGATGTGGACTACCTTGTTGAAGACAATGCAATGGATGATTTTTGCTTATCATAGGAGGTGGAGGGGACCCATGGTAGGACCACTTTTGAGGATGATCATGAACAAGAATTACTAAGAAGGCAGCCCCTAGTGAAATGGCACAAGGACGGTGCAAGCTGGGAACGAAATGCAACTGTTGGGATGTTCCAACCATCATATCTACCTGAGATTCAGATCCGATTGGTGATAGGATACTTCAGACTCAGCATGTCTGAAAAGGAAGGGTTGCAACACAAATCGACGAGATGATGTTGCGAGATTCTCGGGAGATGGACTATGGTAGTAAGCTCCAAAACATGAGCGGGTTCTGCTACAAACAGGTGAACATGTTGTCCCAGACAAGCATGGCCACGTAGTAGTCTTATATTAAACACTACCAAGTTCAGGTGGGGAACCATCAACGAGGATATCGAAGTCTTTTCATAAGTCCGGATTAGCTCTTATGAAGGGACTCCTTCTCCTTGAGCAAATCAGTCAGTGGCTTGGTATGCTAGGAACACATATGGAGTGAAGGTTGCGAGCCTGTCAAACCATAGCATACTTCGCACATGCATGACTGACTTGGGACGATTCCAGACGAAGCAATACAAACCTTTCTCAAACCCACGGCGGCAACTTGCACCAAAGGCACATGAATTAGAGGAAGTCACTTCTTCCATCCAAGCATAGGCTTCATGAACGGAGCACGAAGGCATTGCTTACAAAATTTCCAACACTAGGTTGATGTCCAACATGAATCATGGGGGAGACAAAATGCTGCTGATGGGCTCAACAACAACTCATCGGAATTTCCATATCACTGGACTTCCACCATCATGTGAACACGGTGATAGCATTGGTCAGACCAAAGGATGTAATGGTATATGCTCGAGGGATCAACCATGAGTAAGAAAACATTACGAGCATCGTTGGTACTGATTTGATTTGATGATAAACCACACTCAAATCAAAGGATTGATAAGACAATAGGTCCAGCAACTGATCACAGGGACCAATCGATGAAGATATCATCTTTCTTCAACACACACTACGCAAGAATATCCCTTTGGAATGAACTAAGTTAGGCAAGCTTTTATCTTCCAACTCTCCAAGTTGTTGTCTAGCTTAACCAACTAGCTCAGGGATATCCAACACAGATTCTTGGAGAAAGGGTGGTTCACAAGAAACCAACTTGATCACGAGCTCAACATAACAATCAGGAAACAACCCGGTAACACTTCCAAGAAGATATTTGGAAAGTCACGAACCACCGGTATGTTACTAAGCTCGAGAACAATCTTGCTTTTGAGGCAGGACGATATGATCAAATGAGGGAGGACTTGACAAGATCCTAACTCATCAATCGAAGTGTGCACCAGAAATAAGGACTAGGTAGCACGATCAATCTTAGGATGATGATTTAATAATCAACACGCTAAGAATGAGGATATTGTCCATTAGCTGCCAAGCAACGAGTTGCTCGGAGTATTGATTTCACACATCACAATTCACTTGTCGGCAATCCAGTTACATCAACATGGGACCGAGGAATGAATGATGATGGTGAGAAGTATCACTACGTCAAAAATTCATGAGAGTTGGTGCAGTTCTCATGTCAATCCTGACATAAAGGGGGTAATACTCCAAGGTAGAATAGAGCAAAGCTGAATTGGTATTTTGATCTGCGGGATACAACTACTTTGACCCAATCCTAGAAATGGATGAGGTACTGGAGTTTGTTTCTCCTAGTCATTCCGAAATAGAATGGCTTGACGGAGCACAAGGATAATAGGCATCGATAAACAAATGCACACATACTCTTGGTTATCAACTGATAGAGGATGCTCGGGATACAACTAAAGAGAGAAACTCAAAGGAACATATAATTTTCTGAGTTGTGGATGCATAGATTAGTATGTCGAGCAAAGCTCAACATTTCTTCCGGATAACCCATGCGGAGAAGGTAGAACTGGCAGAGTCACAATTATGAATGGAGAACTACTCAAGAGTACTCTGATTGTGATCTTTTAATTCAAAGAACTTCTGCCTTATTGGTTCATGGTATTTGAAAGAAAGAAATACCACGGACCTCGAGGACTAATGCAAAGGTTACTAATATCCTAAAGGCACTAGCAAATACTAACAACATGAAGTAGGATGAATCTCGGGTTCAGAAACCCAGGAGTAGAATGCCTACTACTAAATGGCATCACGGGATGCTTTCAAGAATAATGACCAGAATCCTCACACTGGGGATACAAAAGCATTGCTAAATTGCTAGGTAACTTCCTAAAACACCTAGGGTCATAATAATAGCTCCAACATCTACGCCGAGGCAATAAAGTACCTCAACTTACCGATTAGTTTGCTTATGCTGACCAAAAAGGACATCGGGAACGGAAGGAAAGGATTTGCAAATGCATCAGACTATTTAGAGACCTGGGATGACTCGGACAGCATAACGGCTGTAAATGCTCAAAATGATTTGAGACATCCTGCAAAAATGGTGGCATAGCCACTCAACATCACAATATCAAGGTTCCGAGATCAACAATTATCATACAGAAATAGTAGGAATTGATCTGGGGCTTAAAACCAACAATCTTAAAGGTCTATGGATTAGTAACACGTCATCCTAGTAGATATATGAGAAGCCTAGTTCTTAAACCCCGTAGAAGAGAAGAGGATGACTCAGATCAGAAGGCCATGAGGTACAAGGAGTAAAAAGAGCCTTACGTTCCCTCCCACAATCAATTCCCTTACATAACTAAAGCATTTCTAGACACAACTTCGACCAGTTTGGCTTGGTAATCCGACAGGGAGTCAGGTTCTGATACCAACGCTATCAGGACCCCGATTCCAAGTCACATCGATCTAGCCGGTAACACCTCATATCACTTTGCGGCCTCATGCACGGTATTCCCACGGGTGTCGCCTTACCATGGCCCGGGACCGTTTGCGCCTTTTGGCTCACGTATATGATAGTGTCGCTAGCATCCATATGATAGAGAACCCGGGCCGACATGGCTAGTCGTGAACCCAAAGCGACACTAACCTATGGGGACAGGCATACATGAATCACATCGAGCATGTCGGTCATCAACGAATGAATCTGGGCTGTAGCACTGGGCTAACAGGACTCCGATAACCCGGGCTGTAGCAGGCTAGGCAGGACTCCGGATGTCACCGCGTGACATTTCCCCGAAGGGACAGACATAGGAACGAAGTGAAACACATGCCGCCAGTCAAGTGTCCAGAGCAGTAGTCTGGGCTAGCAGGACTCCGTGAACCGGCTGTAGCGGACTACTATCGCTCAGAAGCACTAGACTACATTTCCCCATATGAGAGGCTGCCAAGGATAAACAACTAGATTGTCGGATCCCACACATACCAAGCATTTCAAACATACACACAATATGCTCAATATGTGCAAATACAACATGGCATCACAACATAACTCTACGACTCAAATATTTATTCATTAGGCTCCGAGGAGCGAGATATTACAAACATGGGTCTCATGACCTAACACTCAGAGCATACAAGTCAAAGCACAAGCGGAAGCTTAACATGTCTGAGTACAGACAACTACAAATGGAAAAGAGGCTGAGAAGCCTGACTATCTACCAGATCCTGCCGAGGGCACAAGATCGTAGCTGAGGTAACAAGCTAAACGTCGAAGCCCAAGCGAAACCACTAGCGAGACTGACGTCTCTCTGCAAAACATAAAATAAGCAAACGTGAGTACAAATGTACTCAGCAAGACTTATATCAGAACTAACTACATATGCATCAGTATCAACAAAGGGGGTGGTGGAGTTTGACTGCAGCAAGCCAGCTTTGACTCGGTGGCTATCCTGAACTACATTGCAAGTAACTCTTTTGAGGTGGCGCTACGAGTCCACATATTCACCATATCAATACACCACTATGGATCCGCTCCGTCTCCCTACGAGAACGCCATCCATAGCACTCACGCTTATCTTGCGCATTTTAGAGTATCCACTTTCACTTGTCTATGAACTATTATAGGCAACCCGAAGTCCTTTACATGGACACGGCTATTGAATAGATCATATTAACCCTGCAGGGTGTACTCCTTCACACACGCTCACCACTTACCGCCGTTTACGACATGTACTCGGCAACCTTCAAGCGGAAGCCCAACATGGGTGTCGGCCACGGCCTACCTAAACACTCAAGTCCCTAGTCCAGGTTTATCGCCTATTCGGTTTCCATCCGCAGGGAGTCCGGCCGAGGTTTCCACTAACGGCCCCGAACGATGTGTGCAGGGTTCCCAAGATACCAAACGGGCATTCGGTACACCGGGCCACGGTGTATCTACCGCATCATAGCCCACCCCTAGGGTCAGCGCTACGCACGGCCTCCAACACATAACCTACAAACACCAGAAACTAGTTGCAACTCCTAGACAGAGGACAAGGGTGGTTAAGAAGCCGAGAGAGTCAATTAAGGATCCCAATGTGTGGTAGTAACTGTTTCATGGATCACAAACACAGAACTCAGATCCTGAGGACGGCTGCAATGAGACAACCCACCATGTACTCCTACATGGCCTCTCACCGCTACCTTTACCAAATCGTGTTCACACACTTAGCTCACACACAGAGGGACATGTTCACACACCTCCGATTCATCCCGATGAATCGGACCTGACTCAACTCTAAGCAAGAGCAGGCATGACAAACAAGCATGAATGAGTAGGCACAACATGGCTCAAACAACTCCTACTCATGCTAGTGGGTTTCATCTAATTACTGTGGAATGACAGGTCATGCAGAGGATAAAGGGGTTCAGCTACCGCAGCAAGTAACAGGTGAATCATTGTGGTCCTAATGCAGTAAAAGAGAGCAGGAGGGAGAGAGTGGGATTGTATCGGAATGAACAAGGAGGTTTTGCTTGCCTGGCACTTCTGAAGATAATATAGTTCTTCATCGGTGTCATCGAATTCATCGTCGGTACGTCGTCTACCGAGAGGGGACAATTACCGGCAAACAAGAAAGAACACAATCAATGCGATGCAACAATATGATGCATGATAATGACATGGCAATATGCTAGTGTTTTTAGCTAATGCAGCAGTAAGCCAAGTTAATTGAAGTGGAATTCAAACAAAGTTAAACTCCAACTCCAAATGCTAGTTCATAAGTTGCCCTAATCATGATTCATCCTATTCAGTGAGGTTAACTTGTTCAATCATGCATTAAAGTGGTACAGATGGATAGATTGGATTTTTCTGATAATTTTTCATATATAAATTATTTGATTTGGAGCTACGGTTGATTTTCTATGAATTTTTGAAGTTTGCAACATTTTCTGGAATTTCCTATATAAAATTAATTCCAGAAAATAAGTTACTGCGTCAGCATGACATAGGTGTGACGTCAGCAGGTCAACTGGGTCGGCCAGGTCAAACCTGACCTGTGGGACCCATACGTCAGTGTCTCAGGCTGGTTTGGGTGTATGACAGAGTGGTCATTAGCGGCTAATGAAACTGCCACGTCAGCGTCACCGGAGTTACGCCAGCGGCGACCAGAACGCGGCGGAGGCACTCTGGAGGGGCTCGGGTTTCGCCTACGGTGCACCATTCGGTGCGCCCTTTGGCCCTGCTGAGAGCTGGCGCGATGGCGCGTCGGATGGTGGTGGTCTCCGGGCCTGGGGTGGCTGGAGTCGACGGCGGCGAGGTTGGTTGCGGCCGCCGGAGTTCGGTGAGAATGGCAGCGCGCTACGGTGCACGGGAGGACGAGTGGTTAGGTGCTTTGGGTTCCTGGGAGCACGCTGAGGACGATAGCGTGCTCGGACGCGGCACATGTGGGTTCTAGCCGCGACAGAGACATGGACGGCGGCGAGCAAGCTCCGGCTCCGGTGGGATCGAGGCTACAGGGCGCAATCGAGGCGGGGAAGAGAGAGGGGAGGCGTAGGAGCTCACAGTGGAGAGGAAGAGGTGGTCAGCGGGCTCGGGGGCGTCCGGAGTTCAACGAATCGGGCGACGGCGACCGGCGGGTCCGAGGTAGGAGACGGGCCCGGTGAGGACGTTCGGGGGCTTCTGGAGGGGCGTGGCTCGGTGAGGGGGTCGAGGGCGGAGTGGCGGAGCCTCTGGGCTGCTCGGGAGGTTGAGGGAGAGGCGTTGGCTGCGGTGGTGGCGAGCGGCGTCAACGGCAGCACTCGGTGGCGCCCGCGAGCAGAGGAGGAGAGGGAGTCCTCGGAGAGAGAGAGAGGTGCAAGGGTCGAGGGGAGTCGTGGCACCTCGGGTGCCTCCAGCCGCAAGCAGCAGGTGTAAGCAGGAGGTGGCGGGGCTCTCGAGCCGCCACGCCTCGCCTCGCCTCTTGGCGAGAGGAAGGCAGACGAGCGGCGAGGTAGGTGGGCGGGCTGGCCAAGCTGGGCCGGCTACAGTAAGTGGGCAGGTCGGCTCCTCTCTCTCTCTCTCTCTTTTTCTAATTATGTTCTTGCTTTCTATTTATCTGCAACTGTTTGGCTTTATTAAAATACTAGGTCAAACCCAAAATCATGAAACTAATCAATGCCACTGTTTGGAATATAACAAACAGCAAACATTTTGGTTTATGATTATTTGAACATTTAAACTATTTATTAGCATTAAATGCCCAAAAGCAAATACTTAATGAATTAATCCAAGGACCAAATATGTCATGAAAATGTGCAACACCTCTGGTTATGGTTTATAACATTTTCCGAAATGATGAACATTTTCTTAAAGCCATTTGGATTCACTGAAAAATATTTTAGTTGAACCTATTTGATTTGCTTTAGTGCTAGGGCTTGGTCATCCCTACTTCAAAATTTCCTTTGAAAACAAACATGATGCATGGATGCAGATGCCACTAATTACAACCAATTACAGGGGTGTGACAGCGGGCAGGGGCAGGCGGCGGCGACGAGGAGCGGCGCGGCGACGGCGAGCCCGTGCTTGGGGAGCTCGAGGCGGCAGGCGGGGCAGAGGCGCCCGGCCGGGGCGGAGGGCAGGGCAGGGCGACGGCGAGCACGGGCCAGGCGCGCGGCGACAATGACGGCGCAGCACGGGCAGGGGGGCGGGCGACGGCGACGGCGAAGACGGCAGCCTGACGGCGTCGTCGAAGCGAGCTCGGGCAACCTGGCGGCGTCGTCGGGGCGGGAAACTGGCGATGAAATCTGAAAAAACGCCAAGTCTTTGCTTATATAGAAAAGGCTTTGGTCCCGGTTGGTGCCACGACCCGGGACTAATGCCCCCCTTTAGTCTCGGTTGGTGCCACCAACCGGGACCAAAGGCCAATTTTCAGCAGCCTAAAGGGCGGGAAGCGGCGTTTGGTCGGTTGGTGGCACCAACCGGGACTAAAGGGAATTAGTCCCGGTCGTGGTACCAACCGGGACTAATCCCTTTAGTCCCGGTTGGTGCCACCAACCGGGACCAAAGGCCTTGTGCAGCCCCGCGCCTAAAAGTTTAGTCCCACTCGCTACTTGAGAGAGCTCGAGAGTGGTTTATAAGCTGCTGCGCCCACCTCTCGAGCTTCTCTCAACTGCAGACTTCAGGCCTAATCATCACTAGCTATGTGCTGTGGGCCTACTTGGCCTCCTGCGGGCCTGAATCACAGCCCATGTAGGGTTTCTAGTCGTATTCAGCCGTGGGGGCCCGATGGCGGCACTATTTTTTTCCAGTTTTTGTTTTGTTTTCTGCATTATTATTTATTTTTGTTGTTTTTGCTTTATTTTTAATTCTTTTTGCTTTTAGTTTTAGAAAATTATAAACTTTCTGTTAGTGCCATTAGTTTTCAAATTTGAAAACTCTTTTTTGCTTTCTTTGTTGCTTTATTTATTTTATTTTGTTTCTACTTACAACAAAATACTTATTGTTGCTATTTTTATTTTTTCAGTTTTTTGTTCTGTTTTCTCGCATTATTTAGTTTTTGTTGTTTTTGCTTTATTTTTAATTCTTTTTGCTTTTAGTTTTAGAAAAATTATAAACTTTCTGTTAGTGCCATTAGTTTTCAAATTTGAAAACTTTTTTTGTTTTCTTTGTTGCTTTATTTATTTTATTTTGTTTCTACTTACAACAAAATACTTATTGTTGCTATTTTTATTTTTTTCGGTTTTTGTTCTGTTTTTCGCATTATTTATTTTTTGTTGTTTTTTCTTTATTTTTAATTCTTTTTGCTTTTAGTTTTAGAAAAATTATAAACTTTCTGTTAGTGGCATTAGTTTTCAAATTTGAAAACACTTTTTTGTTTTCTTTGTTGCTTTATTTATTTTATTTTGTTTCGCTTACAACAAAACGGTGTGTAGAGGGACGGGCTTATAAACCGGTGTGGCGCCCTTCGGTTGGCGAGGTTTTCAAATTCATAGTTTTCAAATGAACTCTGAAAAAGTTGGCATAGCATGTGCATGTACAAAGCGGACAATGGTATCATACTAAATGCATTACAAAGTTGGCATGGTATCATCATAATAGTTGCGGAAAAAGTCTTCACTTTTTCTTCGCTTGTGTTGTCTGCTTATTGCGCCAGTAACCATGGATAATCTTCATCGTTTATCGGGATGCTTGGATCAGCCTTGACTTTGAAGGGGGAATTTCATGAAACTTTTCATACTCTTGAGACATGTCATCTTGCCCTCCACTCCGGGATGTCCCTTTTCCCGAAAGAACTATGTGGCGCTTTGGCTCATTGTATGATGTATTAAGCTTCCTTATCTTTTCTTTTCCTCGGTCTGGTAGACATGTCCTTCACATAGATAACCTGTGCCACATCATTGGCTAGGACGAGCGGTTCGTCGATTGTACCTGGATTTTTCAGATCCACTTGTTGTCATTCCGTCTTCGTGGGTCTACACTGCACCCCGCCTCTGACAGATTGACCCACTTGCACTTAAACAAAGGGACCTTAAAATCTACTCCGTAGTCAAGTTCCCATATGTCTACTATGTAACCATAATATGTGTCATTTCCTTGTCGGTTGCTGCATCAAAGCGGACACCGCTGTTTTGGTTGGTGCTCTTTTCATCTTGGTCAATCATGTAAAATGTATTCCCATTTATCTCAGTATCCTTTCCAAATCATTACAGTCGAAGATGGTCCCCGGACAACAAGTACAGCTCATCACAAACAGTGTTGTCACCTCCGAGGCGTGTTTGAACCAACTGCTGAAAGTCTGATGTGTTCACATGTAATCCAAATCGTCGACTACTCCGGGTGTTTGGAGCGCAGACTGTTCTTGTGTTCATCGACATACGGGGTCACCAAGGTAGAGTTCTATAGAACTGTGTAGTGTGCTTGAGACCAAGAATATTCGCCCGTGCATATTATTGAGTGTCGGGGAACGTAGTAATTTCAAAAAATTTCCTACGCACACGCAAGACCATGGTGATGGCATAGCAACAAGAGGGGAGAGTGTATGTCCACGTACCCTCGTAGACCGAAAGCGGAAGTGTTATAACAACGCGGTTGATGTAGTCGTACGTCTTCACGATTCGACCGATCCAAGTACCGAACGCACGGCACCTCCAAGTTTAGCACACGTTCAGCTCGATGACGATCCCCGGGCTCCGATCCAGCAAAGCGTCGGGGATGAGTTCCGTCAGCACGACGGCGTGGTGACGATGATGATGCTCCACTGACGTAGGGCTTCGCCTAAGATCCGCGACGATATGACTTCACCGGCGCAGGGCTTCGCCTAAGCTGCGCGACGATATGACCGAAGTGGAATATGGTGGAGGGGGGCACCGCACACGGCTAAGGAACGATCCGTAGATCAACTTGTGTGTCCATGGGGTGCCCCCTGCCCCCGTATATAAAGGAGGGAGGGAGGAGGAGGCCGGCCCTAGGAGGGGCGCGCCATGGGGAGTCCTACTCCCACCAGGAGTAGGATTCCCCCTTTCCTAGTCCAACTAGGAGTCCTTCCATGTATTAGGAGTAGGAGACAAGTAAGGGGAAGAGAGAAGGAAGGAAGGAAGGGTGCGGCCCTCCCCTAGTCCAATTCGGACTAGGCCATGGGGGCGGCCTGCCCTAGGCAGCCCTCTCTCTTTCCGCAGGGCCCAATAAGGCCCAATACTTCTCCCGGCGAATTCCGTAACTCTCCGGTACTCGAAAAATACCGAATCATTGGAACCTTTTCGAACTCCGAATATAGTCGTCCAATATATCGATCTTTACGTCTCGACCATTTCGAGACTCCTCGTCATGTCCCGATCTCATCCGGGACTCGAACTCCTTCGGTACATCAAAACTCATAAACTCATAATATAACCATCATCGAAACCTTAAGCGTGCGGACCCTACGGGTTCGAGAACTATGTAGACATGACCTAGAACTATTCTCGGTCAATAACCAATAGCGGAACCTGGATGCTCATATTGGCTCCTACATATTCTCGAAGATCTTTATCGGTCAAACCGCATAACAACATCGTTGTTCCCTTTGTCATTGGTATGTTACTTACCCGAGATTCGATCGTCGGTATCAATACCTAGTTCAATCTCGTTACCGCAAGTCTCTTTACTCGTTCCGTAATACATCATCTCACAACTAACTTATTAGTTGCAATGCTTGCAAGGCTTATGTGATGTGTATTACCGAGAAGGCCTAGAGATACCTCTCCGACAATCGGAGTGACAAAACCTAATCTCGAAATCGCCAACCCAACATGTACCTTTGGAGACACCTGTAGTACTCCTTTATAATCACCCGATTACGTTGTGACGTTTGGTAGCACCAAAGTGTTCCTCCGTAAACAGGAGTTGCATAATCTCATAGTTACAGGAACATGTATAGGTCATGAAGAAAGCAATAGCAATATACTAAGCGATCAAGTGCTAAGCTAACGGAATGGGTCATGTCAATCACATCATTCTCCTAATGATGTGATCCCATTAATCAAATAACAACACATGTCTATGGTCAGGAAACATAACCATCTTTGATTAATGAGCTAGTCAAGTAGAGGCATACTAGTGACTGTATGTTTGTCTATGTATTCACACATGTATTATGTTTCCGGTTAATACAATTTTAGCATGAATAATAAACATTTATCATGATATAAGGAAATAAATAATAACTTTATTATTGCCTCTAGGGCATATTTCCTTCAGTCTCCCACTTGCACTAGAGTCAATAATCTAGTTCACATCGCCATGTGATTTAACATCAATAGTTCACATCTATATGTGGTTAACACCCATGGTTCACATCGACATGTGACCAACACCCAAAGGGTTTACTAGAGTCAGTAATCTAATTCACATCGCTATGTGATTAACACCCAAAGAGTACTAAGGTGTGATCATGTTTTGCTTGTGAGATAATTTTAGTCAGCGGTCATCACATTCAAAGCCGTAAGTATTTTGCAAATTTGTATGTCTACAATGCTCGCACGGAGCTACTCTAGCTAATTGCTCCCACTTTCAATATGTATCCAGATTGAGACTCGAGTCATCTAGATTAGTGTTAAAACTTGCATCGGCGTAACCCTTTACTTACGAACCTTTTTCACTTCCATAATCGAGAAACATATCCTTATTCCACTAAGGATAATTTTGACCGCTGTCCATCGATCTACTCCTAGATCACTATTGCACTCCTTGCCAAGCTTAGTGGTAGGGTATGCAATAGATCCGTACACAACATGACATACTTTATAGAACCTATGGCTGATGCATAGGGAATGACTTTCATTCTCTTTCTATCTTCTGCCGTGGTCGGGTTTTGAGTCTTACTCAATCTCACACCTTGTAACACAGGCAAGAACTCTTTCTTTGACTGTTCCATTTTGAACTACTTCAAAATCTTGCCAAAGTATGTATTCATTGAAAAACTTATCAAGCGTCTTGATCTATCTCTATAGATCTTGATGCTCAATATGTAAGCAGCTTAAACGAGGTCTTTCTTTGAAAAAACTCCTTTCAAACACTCCTTTATGCTTTGCAGAATAATTCTACATTATTTCCGATCAACAATATGTCATTCACATATACTTATCAGAAAGGTTGTAGTGCTCCCACTCACTTTCTTGTAAATACAGGCTTCACCGTAAGTCTGTATAACACTATATGCTTTGATCAACTTATCAAAGCGTGTATTCCAACTCCGAGATGCTTGCACCAGTCCATAGATGGATCGCTGGAGCTTGCACATTTTGTTAGTACCTTTAGGATTGACAAAACCTTCTGGTTGCATCATATACAACTCTTCTTTAATAAATCCATTAAAGAATGTAGTTTTGACATCCATTTGCCAGATTTCATAAAATGTGGCAATTGCTAACATGATTCGGACAGACTTTAAGCATCGCTACAGTTGAGAAAATCTCATTGTAGTCAACACCTTGAACTTGTCGAAAACCTTTTTTGACAAGTCGAGCTTTGTAGATAGTAACACTACTATCAGTGTCCGTCTTCCTCTTGAAGATCCATTTATTTAACTTGACTTGCTGATCATCGAGCAGGTCAACCAAAGTCCACACTTTGTTCTTATATATGGATCCTATCTCAGATTTTATGGCCTCAAGCCATTTCGCGGAATCTGGGCTCATCATCGCTTCCTCATAGTTCGCAGGTTCATCATGGTCTAGTAACATGACTTCTAGAATAGGATTACCGTACCACTTTGGTGCGGATCTTACTTTGGAAGACCTACGAGGTTTGGTAGCAACTTGATCTGAAGTTTCATGATCATCATCATTAACTTCCTCACTAATTGGTGTAGGAATCACTTGAACTGATTTACGTGATGAACTACTCTCCAATAAGGGAGAAGGTACAATTACCTCATCAAGTTCTACTTTCCTCCCACTCACTTCTTTCGAGAGAAACTTCTTCTCTAGAAAGGATCCATCTTAACAACAAATATCTTGCTTTCGGATCTGTGATAGAAGGTGTACCCAATAGTTACCTTTGGGTATTCTATGAAGACGCACTTCTCCGATTTGGGTTCAAGCTTATCGGTGAAAACTTTTCACATAAGCATCACAACTCAAACTTTAAGAAACGACGACTTAGGTTTCTTGCTAAACCATAGTTCATACGGTGTCATCTCAACGTATTTAGATGGTGCCCTTTTAAGCGTGAATGCAGCTGTCTCTAATGCATAACCCCAAAATGATAGTGGTAAACCGATAAGAGACATCATAGATCGCATCATATCCAATAAAGTGCGGATTCTGACGTTCGGACAGACCATAACATTGTGGTGTTCGGTGGCGTGAGCTGTGAAACTATTCCACATTATTTTAATTGAAGACCAAACTCGTAACTCAATTATTCGTCTTGGCGATCAGATCGCAGAAACTTTATTTTCTTGTTGCGATGATTTTTCCACTTCACTCTGAAATTCTTTGAACCTTTCAACTATTTCAGACTTATGTTTCATCAAGTAGATATACCCATATCTGCTCAAATCATCATGTGAAGGTTAGAAAATAATGATACTTGCCACGAGCATCAACACTCATTGGATCGCATACATCGGTATGTATTATTTCCAATAAGTCAGTAGCTTGTTCCATTGTTCCGGAGAACGGAGTTTTAGTCATCTTGCCCAAACGGCACGGTTCGCAAGCATCAAATGATTCATAACCAAGTGATTTCGAAAATCCATCTTTATGGAGTTTCTTCATGCGCTTTACACCGATATGATCCCAAACGGCAGTGCCACAAATAAATTGCACTATCATTATTAACTTTACATCTTTTGGTTTCAATATTATGAATATGTGTATCACACGATCGAGATCCAACAAACCATTTTCATTGGGTGTATGACCATAGAAGGTTTTATTCATGTAAACAGAACAATAATTATTCTCTAACTTACATGAATAACCGTATTGCAATAAACATGATCAAATCATATCCATGCTCAGCATAAGCGCCAAATAACATTTATTTAGGTTCAACACTAATCCCGATAGTATAGGAGTGTGCGATGATGATCATATCAATCTTGGAACTACTTCCAACACTCATCGTTACTTCCCCTTCAACTAGTTTCATTTATTCGTAACTCCTGTTTGAGTTACTAATCTTAGCAACCGAACAAGTATCAAATACTCAGGGCTACTATAAACACTAATCTTGATAGTATAGGGAGTGTGCGATGATGATCATATCAATCTTGGAACTACTTCCAACACTCATCGTCACTTCCCTTCAACTAGTCTCTGTTTATTCGTAACTCTGTTTGAGTTACTAATCTTAGCAACCGAACAAGTATCAAATACTCAGGGCTACTATAAACACTAGTAAAGCACACATCAATAACCTGTATATCAAATATACCCTTGTTCACTTTGCCATCCTTCTTATCCACCAAATATTTGGGGTATTTCCGTTTCCAGTGACCATTTCCTATGCAGTGTAAGAACTCAGTTTCAGGCTTTGGTTCAGCTTTGGGTTTCTTCGTGGGAGTGACAACTTGCTTGTCATTCTACTTGAAGTTCCCTTTCTTTCCTTTGCCCTTTTCTTGAAACTAGTGGTCTTTGTCAATCATCAACACTTGATGCTCTTTCTTGATTTCTACCTTCGTCGATTTCAACATCACGAAGAGCTCGGGAATCGTTTTCGTCATCCCTTGCATACTATAGTTCATCACGAAGTTCTAGTAACTTAGTGATGGTGACTAGAGAATTCTGTCAATCACTATCTTATCTGGAAGATTAACTCCCACTTGATTCAAGCGATTGAAGTACCCAGACAATCTGAGCACATGCTCACTAGTTGAGCGATTCTCCTCCATCTTTTAGCTATAGAACTTGTTGGAGACTTCATATCTCTCAACTCGGGTATTTGCTTGAAATATTAACTTCAATTCCTGGAACAACTCATATGGTCCATGACGTTCAAAACGTCTTTGAAGTCCCGATTCTAAGCCGTTAAGCGTGGTGCACTAAACTATCAAGTAGTCATCATATTGAGCTAGCCAAACGTTCATAACGTCTGCATCTGCTCCTGCAATAGGTCTGTCACCTAGCGGTGCATCAAGGACATAATTCTTCTGTGCACCAATGAGGATAAACCTCAGATCACGGATCCAATCCGCATCATTGCTACTAACATTTTTCAACACAATTTTCTCTAGGAACACATATAAAAACATAGGGAAGCAACAACGCGAGCTATTGATCTACAACATAATCTGCAAAATACTACCAGGACTAAGTTCATGATAAATTAAAGTTCAATTAATCATATTACTTAAGAACTCCCACTTAGATAGACATCTCTCTAGTCATCTAAGTGATTACGTGATCCAAATCAACTAAACCATGTCCGATCATCACGTGAGATGGAGTAGTTTCAATGGTGAACATCACTATGTTGATCATATCTACTATATGATTCACGCTCGACCTTCGGTCTCCGTGTTCGAGGCCATATCTGTTATATGCTAGGCTCGTCAAGTTTAACCTGAGTATTCGCGTGTGCAACTGTTTTGCACCGTTGTATTTGAGCGTAGAGCCTATCACACCCGATCATCATGTGGTGTCTCAGCACGAAGAACTTTCATAGCGGTGCATACTTAGGAGAACACTTCTTGATAATTTTAGTGAGAGATCATCTTAAAATGCTACCGTCAATCAAAGCAAGATAAGATGCATAAAGGATAAACATCACATGCAATCAATATAAGTGATATGATATGGTCATCATCATCTTGTGCTTGTGATCTCCATCTCCGAAGCACCATCATGATCACCATCGTCACCGGCGCGACACCTTGATCTCCATCTTAGCATCGTTGTCGTCTCGCCAACTATTGCTTCTCGACTATCGCTACTACTTAGTGATAAAGTAAAGCAATTACATGGCGTTGCATTTCATACAATAAGCGACAACCATATGGCTCCTGCCATTGCCGATAACTTCGGTTACAAAACATGATCATCTCATACAATATAGCATCACGTCTTGACCACATCACATCACAACATGCCCTGCAAAAACAAGTTAGGCGTCCTCTACTTTGTTGTTGCAAGTTTTACGTGGCTGCTACGGGTTGAGCAAGAACCGTTCTTACCTCGCATCAAAACCACAGCGATAGTTTGTCAAGTTGGTGCTGTTTTAACCTTCGCAAGGACGGGCGTAGCCATTCAGTTCAACTAAAGTGAGAAAGCAGACGCCGCCGGTCACCTTTAAGCAACGAGTGCTCGAAGCGGTGAAACCAGTCTTGCGTAAGCGTACGCGTAATGTCGGTCCGGGCCGCTTCATCTCACAATACCGCTGAACCAAAGTATGACATGCTGGTAAGCGGTATGACTTATATCGCCCACAACTCACTTGTGTTCTACTCGTGCATATGACATCAACGCATAAAACCAGGCTTTGATACCACTGTTGGGGAACGTAGTAATTTCAAAAAAATTCCTACGCACACGTAAGACCATGGTGATGGCATAGCAACGAGAGGGGAGAGTGTATGTCCACGTACCCTCGTAGACCGAAAGTGGAAGCGTTATAACAACGCGGTTGATGTAGTCGTACGTCTTCACGATCCGACCGATCCAAGTACCGAACGCACGGCACCTCCGAGTTCAGCACACGTTCAGCTCGATGACGATCCCGGGCTCCGATCCAGCAAAGCGTCGGGATGAGTTCCGTCAGACGACGGCGTGGTGGCGATGATGATGCTCCAGCGACGCAGGGCTTCGCCTAAGCTCCGCGACGATATGACTTCACCGGCACGGGCTTCGCCTAAGCTCATGACGATATGACGAAGTGGAATATGGTGGAGGGGCACCGCACACGGCTAAGGAACGATCCGTAGATCAACTTGTGTGTCCATGGGTGCCCCTGCCCCGTATATAAAGGAGGGAGGGAGGAGGAGGCCGCCCCTAGGAGGGCGCGCCATGGGGAGTCCTACTCCCACCGGAGTAGGATTCCCCTTCCTAGTCCAACTAGGAGTCCTTCCATGTATTAGGAGTAGGAGACAAGTAAGGGGCGAGAGAAGGGAAGGAAGGAAGGGTGCGGCCCTCCCCTAGTCCAATTCGGACTAGGCCATGGGGCGCGCGGCCTGCCCTAGGCAGCCCTCTCTCTTTCCCGCAGGCCCAATAAGGCCCAATACTTCTCCCGGCGAATTCCGTAACTCTCCGGTACTCGAAAAATACCGAATCATTGGAACCTTTCCGAACTCGAATATAGTCGTCCAATATATCGATCTTTACGTCTCGACCATTTCGAGACTCCTCGTCATGTCCCCGATCTCATCCGGGACTCCGAACTCCTTCGGTACATCAAAACTCATAAACTCATAATATAACTGTCATCGAAACCTTAAGCGTGCGGACCCTACGGGTTTGAGAACTATGTAGACATGACCTAGAACTATTCTCGGTCAATAACCAATAGCGGAACCTGGATGCTCATATTGGCTCCTACATATTCTACGGAGATCTTTATCGGTCAAACCGCATAACAACATACGTTGTTCCCTTTGTCATCGGTATGTTACTTACCCGAGATTCGATCGTCGGTATCCAATACCTAGTTCAATCTCGTTACCGGCAAGTCTCTTTACTCGTTCCGTAATACATCATCTCACAACTAACTTATTAGTTGCAATGCTTGCAAGGCTTATGTGATGTGTATTACCGAGAAGGCCTAGAGATACCTCTCCGACAATCGGAGTGACAAAACCTAATCTCGAAATCGCCAACCCAACATGTACCTTTGGAGACACCTGTAGTACTCCTTTATAATCACCTAGTTACGTTGTGACGTTTGGTAGCACCCAAAGTGTTCCTCCGGTAAACGGGAGTTGCATAATCTCATAGTTACAGGAACATGTATAGGTCATGAAGAAAGCAATAGCAATATACTAAGCGATCAAGTGCTAAGCTAACGGAATGGGTCATGTCAATCACATCATTCTCCTAATGATGTGATCCCATTAATCAAATAACAACACATGTCTATGGTCAGGAAACATAACCATCTTTGATTAATGAGCTAGTCAAGTAGAGGCATACTAGTGACTGTATGTTTGTCTATGTATTCACACATGTATTATGTTTCCGGTTAATACAATTCTAGCATGAATAATAAACATTTATCATGATATAAGGAAATAAATAATAACTTTATTATTGCCTCTAGGGCATATTTCCTTCATTGAGTCCCTTCCAAGCGTGCCTTTTCCAGTCAGTCTCCCCTCATACCGCGATTTAGGGAGACCTATCTTCTTAAGGCCAGGAATGAAGTCAACACAAAACCCGACGACATCCTCTGTTTGATGGCCCATGGAGATGCTTCCTTCGGCCTAAGCGATTCTGAACATATTTCTTTAGGACTCCATGAACCTCTCAAAGGGGTACATATTGTGTAGAAATACGGGCCCCGAATGACAATCTCGTCGACTAGATGAACTAGGGCGTGCGTCATGATATTGAAGAAGGATGGTGGGAACACCAGCTCGAAGCTGACAAGACATTGCGCCACATCACTCCTTAGCGTTGATACGATTTCTGGATCGATCACCTTCGAGATATTGCATTGAGGAATGCACATAGCTTCACAATGGCTAATCGGACGTTTTCGGTAGAAGCCCCTCAATGCAACCGAAGCGATTGCGTCATAATCACGTGGCAGTCATGAGACTTTAGGTTCGGAACTTTTTCTCCGGCATATTTATTATTCCCTTTATATTTGACGAGAAGCCAGTCGGGACCTTCATCTTGAGCAGGCATTGAAAGAATATTTCTTTCTCTTCTTTCGTAAGAGCGTAGCTGGCAGGACCTTCATACTCCTTCGGAGGCATGCCCTCTTTTTCGTGCAAGCGTTGCAGGTCCTCTCGTGCCTCAGGTGTATCTTTTGTCTTCCCATACACGCCCAAGAAGCCTAGCAGGTTCACGCAAAGGTTCTTCGTCACGTGCATCACGTCGATCGAGAGCGGACCTCTAGGTCTTTCCAGAGGGTAGGTCCCAAAATATAGATTTCTTCTTCCACATGGGTGCGTGATTCTCGGCGTCATTCGAACAGCTAGTCCGCGGGACCCTTTCCAAAGATTACGTGTAAATCATTGACCATAGCAAATGCGTGATCACCGATGCGCATGGCGGGCTTTTTCCGGTGATCTGCCTGCGCTTTGAAATGCTTGCCTTTCTTTCGACATTGATGGTTGGTCGGAAGAAATCGGCGATAGCCTGGTACACATTCTTCTTGCAGCTTCCGGTATATACTATCGGTGTCAAGTAAACAGTGCGTGCATGCGTGGTATCCCTTGTTTGTCTGTCACGAAAGGTTCTTGAGCGGGCCAATCGTTGATGGTCACTAACAACAACGCCTTTAGGTCAAAGTCCTCCTTTTTGTGCTCATCCCACGTACGTACACCGTTTCCATTCCACAGCTGTAAATGTTCTTCAACTAATGGCCTTAGGTACACATCAATGTCGTTGCCGGGTTGCTTAGGGCCTTGGATGAGAACTGGCAACATAATGAACTTCCGCTTCATGAACATCCAAGGAGGAAGGTTATACATACATAGAGTCACGGGCCAGGTGCTGTGATTGCTGCTCTGCTCCCCGAAAGGATTAATGCCATCCACGCTTAAAGCAAACCATACGTTCCTTGGGTCCTTTGCAAACTCATCCCAGTACTTTCTCTCGATTTTTCTCCACTACGACCCGTCAGTGGGTGCTCTCAACTTCCTGTCTTTCTTACGGTCCTCACTGTGCCATCGCATCAACTTGGCATGCTCTCCGTTTCTGAACAGACGTTTCAACCGTGGTATTATAGGAGCATACCACATCACCTTCGCAGGAACCCTCTTCCGGGAGGCTCGCCGTCAACATCACCAGGTCATCTCGTGCGATCTTATACGCAATGCACCGCATACCGGGCATGCGTTCAGATCATTGTAAGCACCACCGTAGAGGATGCAGTCATTAGGGCATGCATGTATCTTCTCCACCTCCAATCCTAGAGGCCATACGACCTTCTTTGCTGCGTATGTACTGTCGGGCAATTCGTTATCCTTTGGAAGCTTCTTCTTCATTATTTTCAGTAGCTTCTCAAATCCTTTATCAAGCACAGCATTCTCTGCCTTCCACTGCAGCAATTCGAGTACGGTACCGAGCTTTGTGTTGCCATCTTCGCAATTGGGGTACAACCCTTTTTTGTGATCCTCTAACATGAGATCGAACTTCAGCTTCTCCTTTTGACTTTCGCATTGTGTCCTTGCATCGACAATGACCCGGCGGAGATCATCATCATTGGGCATATCGTCTTGTTCCTCTTGATCTTCAGCAACTTCGCCCGTTCCAGCACCATCGTGCACATCGTCTGGTGCATCTTGATGTTCAGTAGCATCACCGTATTCAGGGGGCACATAGTTGTCATCGTACTCTTCTTCCTCGCCATCTTCCATCATAACCCCTATTTCTCCGTGCCTCGTCCAAACATTATAGTGTGGCATGAAACCCTTGTAAAGCAAGTGGGTGTGAAGGATTTTCCGGTCAGAGTAAGACTTCGTATTCCCACATATAGGGCATGGACAACACATAAAACCATTCTGCTTGTTTTCCTCAGCCACTTCGAGAAAATCATGCACGTCCTTAATGTACTCGGAGGTGTGTCTGTCACCGTACATCCATTACCGGTTCATCTGCGTGCATTATATATAATTAAGTGTGTCAAAAATCATTACAAAACATCATGAATAGATAATTAAGTGACCAAATTAATAGAAGTTCATCATCACATAAAAACCAAAGTGCATACATAGTTCTCATCTAACAAAATAAAGCTCTGCAGAGCATCTAAATTAATTAAACCATACATTGAAACTATGTAAAACATTTCAATGCGAAAACAAATGCGATCATAATCGCAACCAAGGTAACAACTGATCCAACGGCATAATGATACCAAGCCTCGGTGTGAATGGCATATTTTCTAATCTTTCTCATCTTCAAGCGCATTGCATCCATCTTGATCTTGTGATCATCGACGACATCCGCAACATGCAACTCCAATATCATCTTCTCCTCCTCAAGTTTTTTATTTTTCCTTCAAGAAATTGTTTTCTTCTTCAACTAAATTTAACCTCTCGACAATAGGGTCGGTTGGAATTTCGGTTCAACAACCTCCTAGATAAATAAAATCTATGTCACGTTGGTCGGCATAATTTTCATAAACAAAAATGAACCAATAGTTATGAAAAGATAATATATACCACATCCGAATCATAGACGGGACGAGGGCCGACGGGGGCGGATACCAAAACCATCGCACTATATAAGATGCAATAATAAAAGTAAGAAAATAATACAAGTATCTATCTAAACAAACAAGTAATAATATTTTTCCTTTCAGAAATAAGATAAGAACAAGAGGCTCACCACGGTGGTGCCGGCGATGAGATCGGCGCGGGTGATCGACGGCGATGAAGACGCGGACGGGGCGTGACGGACCGCTAAACCTAGATAAATATTGAGGAAAATGGAGCTTGGCGGTCGAGCTTGGAGAGGAGAAACCTTAAGTAGTGTGGCTCGGGCATTCCATCGAACACCTTGTGTGCATAGGAGGTGAGCTAGAGCACCACCAAGCCCTCTCCCCCTCGGCCAAAAAAAACAGAGCAGTGTGCTCTGCTCTTGCGCGAGGGGCTATATATAGGCAGCACCATTAGCCCCGGTTGGTGGCATGAACCGGGACTAAAGGGAAGCCTTTGGTCCCGGTTCATGCCACCAACCGGGACCAATAGTGGTGGGCCAGAGCAGGACCATTGGTCCCGTTCGTCCCACCAACCGGGACCAAAAGGTCCAGACGAACCGGGACCAATGGCCCACGTGGCCCGGCCGGCCCCCTGGGCTCACGAACCAGGGCAAATAGCTTCATTGGTCCCGGTTCTGGATTGAACCGGGACTAATGGGCTGAACTGGCCTGGACGAAAGCCCTGTTTTCTACTAGTGCTAGATGCTCTACGCGCTAGATGGCACAAGTGGGAGACGTGCAGGAAAGCGCGCGAGGGAGAAGTAGATGAGACCTGGTGAAGAAGTTCATCGCCCCTTGAAATCTGAAATTTATTTACAGTCAGCATTAAAAAGACTTGTGCCTGACCCGATTCTTTTCTGAACTTTATTATGTGAGATTGTTATAGCTATTTATACTAAACTTTAGTACTTATTTGTATGTATTTTGCCAAATCACGATCATAGATATCATATTGTGGGCAATTCAATTTGTTTTTTGTAATAAAATTTGTTTTTTTATACATACATCTTAAAACATATTTAAACCGAACTCACTTAAATGCGAGAAACTAAGAAATAGGAAAATCCATGTTTACTTGGATTATATGGTGACAGTGCTTTAATGGTGTATTTGTATATGTGTATCCTTAAATATATTGGTATAGATCTGTATAGTATATGGCATACAAAATATCTTCATAGTGGTGTCTTCATAATTACGTATACATAACTAGAAAGATGTAGATTGTACAAGATGTTTAGGAGGAAGATTCGCTTCAATTTTTAGATCATTTGAACGTCTGAGCAACTCTCAGCAAAACAAGACAAATTGAATCAGAACGGTGCATAGTAATAAGTTTTTTGGTACTCGGTCGTCCGTGCTCATAGGCGAATCTGCAAGCATTGCCGAAAGTGCTCACTGCATCTAGCACGTCGTGCGCTATCGCGGTACTGCTCTAGATGCTCTACGTGCTACATGCGACGAGTGGGGGACTTGTGGGAAAGTTCGCGAGAGAGAAGTAGATGAGGGCTGGTGAAAACTTGTGCTTGACCCAATTCTTTTATGAATTTTGACATGTGTCATTGTTATAGGTATGTATCTTTCTGATTTATGAGTTGATCATCGGAGGGGGCGGTGCGTAGTAATAGGTTTTCCGGTGCTCGATCATCGGTGTTCAACAGGCGAACCTATGAGAAATGCAGCGAAGACGCCTCGCACTACCGTGGTACTGCCTTAGATGCTCTATGTGTTAGACGCCACAAGTGGGGGACCTACCGAAAGCGTGCACAAAGAAGAGAGATCAGACACGAGAAAGAAGAAGCGGCTGACAGTAAGTCTTGGGTCCACCCTATCAGCCCAAAGGAGAGCTGCTCAGTGGAGCGTAGCAACCAAAGATTTAGAATCTGAAAAAAATCGCTCTTTAGTTACCCTGTGCGATTGCTGCAACCCAAGATTGCTCTCTAATTAACGTATTACAAATAAAATGAATACACAAAATAAACCAGGATGTACAATATAAGTTGTAGACGGGCGCGGCATGCGGCCGCGCGATGTTCGCTATTAGGTGCCAAATGTTTAGCCTTTTCCTGCAAATTAAGGGGGTTTCTCTCAGAAGAATCTTCCTTTTTAGCACTGAGAGTGTGAGACATTAATCGCCTTTAGTTTACGTGTATTTTCTTGGGGGAAAGAAAAGAAAGAAGTGTTTTATGCTTATTCCTTGTTATTTGCACTGATGTTATACATATATAATCTCTGGAGTTGTGATGCCAAACCAGTGGACATTACAACGCCTTGTCAAGATAAAAAAATTTGGTTAGGAATTGGCAAAAAGGGTCCTAAGTAATGTTTCTATATATACCTGGGTTCCCTCTCCACTGCCAAGAAAAGGACGCATTTTTTTTTTTTTTTTGCGGGGGAAGAAAAGGACGCATATATTCTGCTGTAACCTTGGCCAGAGGGAATAGTATTACGTACGCCCCATGTTTGTATTTTGGAGCGGTAGAAAAACTGCAACAGGAAGTTAGGGCTCCTTTGATTCAAAGGATTTTCATAGGAACTTTGGAGGATTAGAATCCTTATATGAATTTTCTTTTCTATGTTGTTGTTTGATTCATAGGATTGAAGAAACTTTTCCCAAAGAGATTTTTTTTTTTGAAACAAGATCCTTTGTTTTTCGTATGATGCAATCAAACAGCTTAAAATCCTGTAGGACTAAGATGAACATGACATTCCAATCCACAGTCCCGCGTTTTCAACTGCGAAAGGAAGAGCGATTTCATTTGGGTGGCTGTGGAGCCGAGCGCCGTGCGTTGTGCGGTGTGGTGGCGCTGAGCGAGAGGAAAGAGGAGCGCGTGGAGCTGACCCGCTCGTGCGTCATGTGGCGGCCGAAGGAATTGCAAGGCGAGGGCAAGCGGGCGTTGGATTGCCGTCCACGCGTCGGCCATCCGGGGCGGGGCTCTCTATAAATACCTCTGCATGCCTCCTTCAGTTAGCATCCGGGCAAAAACTAGCGCGCGCTCTCGCTCTCCCTTTTCCCTCCCTCTCCCTCTCACCACCAGCAGACCGGCTCCGTGCGTGCGTGCGTGCGTACGTGACCACCATGAGCTCCTCCGGTACGTACTGTATGTCACTTGTCTTGCTGTGCTTCTTCCATGGCGACTCGGTTTTCTTTTTCTTGAGGACCGACCGACCTTGTTGATGGTTTGCAGGCGCCCGCGGTGTCCGTCGAGAGTACGGCCGGACCTATGTGGTGAGGCCCAAGGGGAGGCACCTGGCCACCATTGTGTGGCTTCACGGCATAGGCGACAACGGAAACAGGTTCCTTCCTATACTTACCGGATACATACATTCATACAAACTCCATGTTGCACTGCACTTCTCTGTTTTGTTTGTTTTTGTCTTGGTTTTGAATTGATTTTCTTCCGAGAGGCACGAGTGACATGTGATCTTCCGAGCCAGAGGCGGAGCCAGGATTTCACAAAGCCTAGGGCTAAAACTTAAACTAAATGCCTCTAAATAATGTTAAAACCCACTACCTTAAAAAACACCTCAGAAAAATCAAAGAAAACTGCGCTCCAGTGAGGCTTGGGATAGGCGGTTTCAGCATGGGAGCCACCACTGCGCTCCACTCTGCCGCATGTTATGCTGATGGAAGGTTCTCAAACGGTGTTGCGTACCCTATTACCCTCAGCGCTATCATTGTGTTGTTGAGCGGCTGGCTTCCCTGCTCCAGGTCTGACACTGATATTTTTGACGAAAAAACAGTCATGTTATTGATACAGTATATTGGTAGTATCTGTTAAGCTCATATTCGAATATTGTTTAGGACCCTGAGGACCAAGATCGAGAGCTCACAGACTGCTTTCAGGAGGGCTGCTGCCTTGCCGATAATGCTTGGCCATGGAAGAGGTTAGCATTGCCTATTGTTTTGCAGTCCATGTGCTGAATTAATCTCTTCTGAATTGTGAAATTTACTACTACTAAAAATGGTTAATTTCCTTCTTTGTGTTCCTGCAGGGGACGAGGTAGTCACGTACAGGAACGGTGAGAGGTCGGCCGAGTTTCTGCGGAACTCGGGCTTTTCTTACCTGAATTTCAAAGCCTACAACGGGTACTACAGATGGACATGCACAATTTTCCCACTTCTTATTTTTCTTCTGAAATTTAGTAGTACTGATATCATGTCATTTGTGCAGACTGGGCCATCACACCATCCCTGAGGAAATGGACGATGTCTCCAAGTGGCTCAGGGCAAGGCTCGGGCTTGATCGCTCTTGCGGCTAAGTGGAGAAGCTTGTGCCTTGGTGGCTGACACATGACATGAGAGAAAAGTATTGACACTATAGAGGAGGAGAAGGTTGATATATATAGGTTAATCATATGAAGAGACCACGACCGGCAAGTGTTGATATATAAGTCGTCACTACTAAATTTCATGTTACACTTATATTGTACTAGTAAGAGAAGTACCCCAGTTATATTGTTTGTTTTGATTGACGACACTAGTAATTTATGACGGTAGCTTTTAATATATGCTTGTGTTCTACTTCTATATCAGTCCAGTGTAGACTTTTCACGTCACGTCATATCATCATCAAAACACACCAGAGAGATTCATAATATTGTCAGGGAAAAGATTTGGAAGATAATAACCATATATGTACTAATTATGGATTCATAAAATTCTCAGGGAAATTATTTGCGGCTATTTGGAAGATAATAAACTACACTGAGCAAATCTCAAACTAGGCGAGCTGTATGTATCAGCATCACTATACTCAAGTGGAGTATGGTTTAAAGTTGATCATCAGCTTCATCAAGATCAAATTCCACCAAGTTTGTTGATCTGGCTACCATGGTGGAGAAGATCACAAGTGTCAGTTTTTGAAGGGCCCTGCTCTAGTAGGGAGTTTGTGTCATTGCTCAGCGACGCATCGGCCTGCTGCGCCAACCCCTGATGTGCTTGGGGATCAATATTGTGCTGAAAGTCTGTATGGAAGATGATGTCCTCGAGGCCGCCGTCACTGCACAAAGGAACACATGATCAGAATGCTAACACATCCTATTTACCGTAAACTGTCACTTGCGTGTTGTTCCAATGAAATAAACAAAACCGTGGAGCAGGTGTAAACACATCACAAACAAGACTATCACGACAAACTGTTCTTCTTTTAAGAAAGGGACGTTCATAAAAGTTTGTCACGGCAAAGTCTGATAAATTGGATCATAATTTGGCATCAATTGGGATTTTTGTTGGTAACAATAACCCATCTTCATTGCTCCTCCTCTTCATATTATTGCCATAACTTAACAATTCGATTTTTTTCTTTTGAAATTTCACTCCGCTCGGCATAGCAGTAGCGCAGGAGTAGATGGCATTTGACAAGGATGTTGAAAATAGAACTCACCTCACGGCTTGAGTTGGTGGACCAAGATAAGCATCCATGTGACTCAATTCGCTGGGGATGTGGATATCGTCCATGATGCTTGTTTCTCTCGACTGACAAGCCATGTCGTCGTTGATGATCGCGGACGATCCATTCGAACGGGCAAGTGTTTCACCGGAGCCGCCAGATGTTCCTTCAGGACTGTCACTATGTGCTTGTTGAGCCGCTGGCAATTGATCATGCAAGAACACGACTGAGCATGAATGTATAAATGCTATAAATAAAATAAATGAAAGTAGAAGAGAATAGATGTGTGGCGATCGATGCACTCACCGCCTTTCACTCCGAAGGTGTTGGCGCACCCTGCGCACTGGCACTTGTCGCTGCACCCGACGCCGTGCTTCGATTCGAGACAGCCGCAAATCGAGCATGAGATCCAGCACCGGCAGCACATGAAGTCATGCAAGGCAAAACAAATAAATGCAGAGGAGACGTACGTGAGTATGCACGTACCTTGAAGCACTCGCAGTAGAGCTTCTTGCATTCAGAATTGCGGCAGATGCATCCCTTGACATGCACCCCTGCCACTTGCTGCTGCTGCTGTTGCAGCCCAGGCCCATTGCCGGCGATGATCTTGGGCTTGAAGGCGTCGGGCTTCTTCTTCATGATGCACTCTGCGCGCTCATCCACCTCGTCGGAGTTGTCCTCTATGTTGCGGCAGCCCTGGCAGGAGCACCCCTCGTCGCAGAACACCCAGGCCTCGAAGCAATGGCAGTAGCTGCATGCATGTGAATGCGGTTTCGGTGAGGTGGACCGTAAGAGCACGGCGGCGGCGTCACCAGTGGCTTACTTACCGCTGGAGGCACTGGGTCTTCTCGCAGGTGCAGTGCGGCAAATCGTCCATGGCGGCCAAGGAAGAAGGGTCAGAGGGGAGAAGACGAGGTAGGAGGCAGATCTGTTCGAGTCTAATGCACGGAGTCTTCGAGGAACAAAGATGTCCTATACAATACAACTGCAGACCCAGAGTCCATGCAATTCTAGTATTTTTTTTACGACAAAGCTAAATACCTGACAGACACGCAGGACTCGCTCGACGCACGATCCACGTTCGACCTCCTGATAGATCGCTAGCTACTTTATTTTTCGAGAAAAAAAATAAAGCACCCGATAGGAATCGAACCCAAGACACACAAGCTCTGCATGCTCCCTTCAACCAACAAGCTACAGCATCTTAATTGTTCAAATTGGAAAATATAAGAACTTAACCTTTTATACCTTATAGCATCAAAATAAAAGTTGTGCTAATTCCAGAATTTTTTTGCTGGGAGCTAGAGTCAAACTCCAAAATCAAAGAATTGTGACGAGGGACATGAATTTTTCTCGTCAAAAAATAGTGGGCCAACAAGATTCGATCCTTGTAACTTTTACAAGGTAACCCACCAGCCAACCACCTCACCTATGTTCCTCTTTTGTAAAAATGAAAGCAAATAGGCTTTTTAACCTGTCTCCTTTTCTATGTTTGCATAAAAGTGAATGCAATATCTGATCTTTTCCGCATTTAAGTAGATTATTTTACCAACTCATCTCGAGTTGATGATACCATGGTAATTTTGGTGGGGGAGGTTGATGAAATATACCGTTGGTAATTTTTGTGTGTGTATAGCATGGTAACTCACACATCACATACCTGATAACTTATGTACTCGGTACTGATTACTTTGGCGATCGGGAGGGAGGCGTTGATGAAATATCCCGGGTCATTTTTGTGTGAATATCATGATAAGTCACACATCACATACCTGATAAACTTATGTACCTCGATCCTGATAACTTTGAGGGAAGTGGTGGTGATGAAATATCCCCAGTTACTCTGATGTGAACAACATGGTAACTCAGACATCAGAGACCCGATAACTTATGCACCCCGGTCCTGGTAACTTTGGCGAGAAGGGGTGCTGAAATATACCCCCAATAATTTACGCACCACAAACATGATAACTTTTCCCTCCACCGGAGGGAGGGGTTTTGATGAAATATACTCTTGATAACTTCTGTGTAAATATGATGATAGTTAACGCATCACTGTCTTGATAACTTTTATGCAAATAACATGATAACTCATACATCATAAACATGATAAATTATGTACCGAGTCCTGGTAACTTTGTTGGTGGGGGTAGGGGTGGGGGAGTCGTTGAAACATACCATGGTAACTTCCATGCAAATAACATGATAAATCACACATCGTAGACATGATAAATTATGTACCCAGTCCTGGTAACTTTGTCGGTGGGGGTAGGGGTGGGAGGAGTTGTTGAACCATACCACGATAACTCTTATGCAAGTAACATGATAACTCACACATCGCAAACTTGATAACTTATGTACCAGATCCTGGTAATATGGCGACTGTGGCGAGGGGGGGTGATGCCCCGCTAATTTTTGTGTAAATAACATGGTAATAGAAACATACAAAATTGATAACTCCCATACAAACGCCACTGTAACTTTTGACCTGAAACTTTTTTGTTGAAAAACATACACCCGATAATTTCTGTGTAAATAACATGATGATGTATCATCGCAGACTTGATAACTAATATTTTACGTTTAAACACCATGGTGTCTTTCATCCAAGGGAAAAAAGTTTTTGAAACATTTCACCGGTAATTTCCTTGTTAAATTACCATACTTTTCCATGCTTTTAACCTTCTCGTACTGTAGTTACCAGCCTTATCATGGTATAGTTATCATGTTACTCAGACCATAGTTATCACGCTGGTCATTGCCAAAGTTACCAAGCCAAACTTTATTTTTTCTTTTGATATGGCAGAAATAAGAAAGGTTCAAATAACATTGTCATTCTACAATAGATAACAACAAAAGGTGGCTTAGTTGGTTATTAGGCTCGATAGGTATTACATAGACCTGGGTTCAAATCCTTTTTCAAGCACTTTTATTTTCTTTTCATATTATGTAGCGAAAAACCAGAAAAACCTACTAGCAATTTACTACGGTTTTTGAGAGAAGGAAAAAAATCAGTGAAAGCGGGAGGAACGATGCAGCGAGACGAGCGGAAGGATCGATCGAAGGTCGGATCTGTTGCTAACCATCAGTCGACTGGTGGTTAGCACAGTCTTTTTTTTAATTTGATTGATTGATGATGACACAAACAGACGACGGCTTCAAGACGCGTTGGTTGGTCGGCACGTGCACAGTCGAGCCAACACAAGCACCGCCCTTGCGCGCGTTCGATGCTGCCTTGCGCCGCCGTCGCGCGCCTTGCCTTGGAAGGAAGCAGCAGATGGGCGTGAGCCGTGGCGATACATAAACACATGGATCGATCATATCCCAAGTTTCACGTCTGGATCGATCATATGCCTTGTGCCTCTCCGTACGCCTTCATCGATCGAGTTCACGTTGTAAGGTATGGGAGCTAGCTGCTGTTGATCCCATCTCTCTACCCAGAGTCGAGATCTCTTGCCAGCCCGTTTCTGTATGTAGTTCTGAATTAATCCTTACTAGTTCGATCGAGTTCATCCACTCTCGGCCGGTTTAGTCTAATTGGCTTCTCTCAATAGTTGTATCGATCGCTAGTTCCGTACTGATCTGAAGGTTCCTCGCCAAGCCCCACAAGTCATGCTTGTTCCTAGTAATTTATTAGTCGCTCTAATGAGTCCTAACGGGATTTCTTACTCTTGTACGTGCAACATATCCGTAATTTACTATGTACTCCTCCAAATCAATTACTCATGATTGGTGCTGTCATTCGATAGATGAAGCTCTTCGTCGAAACCCTCGCGGGCAAGACGATCACCGTCAAGGTCGACCCGTCGGACACCATCAACGTTGTCAAGGCCAAGATTCAGGACCAGCAGTGCCTTACCTTTGGCGAGGAGGAGCTAGAGGACAGACGCACCGTGGCCGATTACAGCATCCAGGATGAATCCACACTCTTCATCTTGATCTGCGCTACCAGAGAAAGCGGAAGCAGCCAAGTGTCATGCGTGGTGAGCAGCCCAAATCTGCAAAAAAGAAGAGAACAGAGTATCAAATCTTTCTCAAAGGGCTTGTAGACAAAACCACCGCCCTTGAGGTTGCCTACTCGGATACCGTCAGAAGTTTCAAGGAGATGATCCGGGACCGGCAGGACATTCCGTGGACGAGCAGAGGCTGATCTATGCAGGGAAACAGCTTGAAGATGGTCGTGGATGACTATGGCATAAAGAAGGAAACTACACTTCACCTCATGCTCCGCCTCCGATCATGCGGTCCTAATTGCCCAAGAGTGAGTACTTAGCTAGCCCAAAAGTAGTGACCTAGTTTACGGGAAATACCTCTTGGTTCTTGGTTCTATCTAGACCATGTATGGGATTTTTTTTCTACAGAAAAGTTAAAATAGTTCACAAGTGTTTCTAAAATAGCTCACAAGCGGGTTGCGGGTTGCGGGTTGCGGGAATGAGCCGAGCCGATATCTAAATTTTTGCCACGCACTACGGGTATACGAAAGGTCACTCGGAAACTGAAACGTTTTTCTGTAGTGGACACTGAATCCGAACGGCACGCCTCTTCGGCTGCTGCCTGTTCGTTTCGTCTCTCGCGTTCCCTTCAGCTCCCGGCGCAGCCTCTCGCCTTCTTCTCTTGCGCCAATAAAAGGGAGGTCGCTCCTCTCAGAGAGACGCACCAGAACTACTTCCTCCTCTCGCCACCGGTTCCTGGAGCACTGCGCTGCTGCTACGATATTCCCATCCCGGCTTGCAGCGTGCATCGCAGGTCGGGACAGTAGGCCTCCGAACCTCACCTTTTGAGTCATGTATGGGAGAAGGGTGATAAGGTTTTTGGGGAGCGCTCTGCGCGACTACTGACTCCACTCCTTCGTCACAGACTCCGACGACTACTTCCCCGACGACGACTTCTTCCCCGACGTCGACAACCTCCTCGACGACATGGCTGGCGAGGACACCGACCCCAAGTCCAGTGCTACCGCTACTGCTACTGTCCCGTACGTGTTCTTACTCTTTTTGTTAGAGGTCATGTCACAGTTCCTTGTTCTACTGTTTGCCCTACATATGTTAGGCTCTACTTCATATATGTTGCTTGCTCTAGATATGTTTGCCTACAGTTCATATGTGAAGATGATATTTACCTTTTCTCTGTCAGATCGCATGACTTGCTTTATCTCAGCTATTTTAGTTATGTTTTATTCAGTATTTCCATTAATAAAATCATATGGTAAATTGCTCATATTTCCAACAGTTTTCGGCCACCCTACGTACCTTGACCACGCCATCTCTCTCTCTCTCTCTCTCTCTCTCTCTCTCTCTCTCTCTCTCTCTCTCTCTCTCTCTCTCTCTCTCTTTTTTGATGAGCATCAACAACAACAAAAAACGTTTATTTTCTTTCACATACAATAACATTCAGCACTAGCTGTCATATGTTGGGCGCTATGCCGTCCAAAAGTGCTGACCTAAAATAGTGGGTCGACATGGCGTTAGGCTGGTCATAGTGGGGAGTAACTTAGACTAGTGTCATGCATATGACACTAGTCTAAGTTACTACCTTCATAATGCAAAGTAACATGATAGTAGTGCCATATATGACTTTATTTATTACCTTGTAGACTCATTTTGTTTTGGAAAGCGCTATGTTACAGTAACATATTATGTTACCACCTCACATTAAATACTTGCCACATAAGCAAAAATTTCTTGAAGTGCGCTATGTTACTAGCTAAGTTACTTCCACTATGACTAGCCTTATGCACGACAATGAACCATGCTCCCATTGATGCTTTGATATGCATTAATTGCATGCCTCCCTGCCCATCCCCTCCTTCAGCGATGGTGCGGACTAGGGAATATAGTTCAACTACTGGCGATGCGTATTTCTCCGCAATCTTTTAGACGACGGAAACACAATCTATTCAAGCACATCAAATTGAACTTGATTTGGGTTTAAATTTAGAAACTTTACAATTGATAAATCCGCTTAAAATCATAAAAATGAAAAAAAATGTATGAAAAAAATGAAATATCTATTCTTCCCCGACAATTATGCCACCACCAATGAGGCGAGTGGCCCCGGCGTGGTGGTCGGCGCTCAAGCCATATCACAAGAGTCGGTACGAAACACGCGGGTTTGGTTTTACCACAATTGACTGCAGCACTTAGTGCATCATCCTAGCATGTAGATGGGCAATTAACCTCATTGACGAGTGGGTCCCATGCAACGAGTAGATCTATAGTCACAAAAAAAAAGATCTTCTTTAGTTATATATATTTACTATTTTGAATACGTTTGCTAGGTATATTTTTCATTAGTTTGATATGTCATCATTAAGAAAAGAAATCTAGACCGTCGGGGATGTGGACCGACGTTGTGATCGGCTCGAGAGGAGTGACAGACGGATCCATGCAAGGGAAAAGTTTTTTTTTTTGATAAAAGCATAGCTTTTTATTACGAAGACGGTTTGGGCAAGTCGCCCAGTACATACACCTGATCGATCAGGTGCACAATCCTCCACATGAAGGCTTCATTTTCATTTTCATTACACTGGTAACCCAACTTAGCAAGATGGTGGGCAGCGCCATTAACCTCCCTACGGCAAACCCGGGCGTCATATTTGGAGAACCAGAGTCTCTTCTGAACCTTTATATCTTCCAATACCGTAGCATATATGGAGAAATCCTTCTCTGCACTATTGACTGCAGCAGCTAGTAGCAGAGAATCGGTTTTACCACAATGCGAATTGCTCCTAGCTCGGTTGCCATATCGATAGCATGCATCATCGCCTGTAATTCAGCTGCAATCACGTCAGATACATACGCCGTGCGCCCCGCTTTGCACTTCTACTAGAGTGCTAGAATAGAGAGAAACAAGTAGACCCTAATCATGTGAGTACAGTAAGCCTGTAAGCGCCACCGCCTCTGCGTTCCCGGTTTCCCGGGGATCGACTTTCCCAACGAGGCAACGACTTATCGATCATCCACGGTTTGTGCGGCAGCAAGTGGTTGTCAACTTGCCATAGATATACTAGCTTCCATAGTTTCTCTAGGTTGGTCAATTACGCCATGGCTCATGCATGCACAAATCCAGAGGAAAGCATCATGCATGCACCGTTCAACTACTGACCGTCCAGAAAGCCTAATCACCAGATGCATGCATGCACGTACGAATGGCCGGATGAAGTAAACTTTCCAAAAGTCATCCACTTCCCTTTCACAACTCGAAGCAACGCTCAGTTTACCCTTAATATCCATTCGTTGGCGTGCAATGGAGCTTCATCTTGCCCCTCTTGGACAAGTATTCAGTTCTACTCGATTGACCAATTCATCAACATGTATTCAACTTTTATCTATACCTTGGAGAAGTCTAGCTCTATAAATACCACTAGCCTCAACTCACACTGGCATCACAACCTACCGGCCTAATCACACACATATAATCTTGTCCAAAGATCGATCAATTAGCGATGGAGTACTACTACTCTTCGAAGCTAGCCTGGTCCCTGGTCCTTGCCTTGGCCATGGCAGCCGCCGTCACCTCGCCGTGCGCTGCCCAGAACGCCCCGGCGGACTTCGTGAGCCTCCACAACTCTTCGCGTGCGCTTGTCGATGTCGGGCCGGTGACATGGGACACCACGGTGGCGAATTACGCGCTGAACTATGCGAACCAGCGCAAAGCCGACTGCAACCTGGTGCACTCCGGCGGGACGTACGGGGAGAACATCTTCTGGGGCTCCGCCGGCGGCACCTGGACGGCGTCGAGCGCCGTCACCATGTGGACCGACGAGAAGCAGTTCTACGACTACGCCACCAACACCTGCGCCACCAACAAGGTGTGCGGCCACTACACGCAGGTGGTGTGGAGGTCCTCCACGTCCATCGGCTGCGCCCGCGTCGTCTGCGACAGCAACCGCGGCGTCTTCATCATCTGCAACTACAGCCCGCGGGGCAACATCGCCGGACAGAAACCCTACTAGCTGGCTACATCTTATCTTATATCTTATATCTTATATCTTATATATTTATATTTACTAATTGGAGGCATCATACGAAGCTTGATGTTAATCCACATCATCAAAAATATGTTAATCATTCTTAGTCATCCGATCTATGTAACTGATCTATCTTAACCGTCCGATTTATGTTACACCCGTGGCAAAAAAAAGAAACAATCTGTACGTAAACATGACCCAACCTGCACATAATTAACATCAGAAAAAAAACAATCAATATTTTTCTTCCTTGATGTTGAAAGTTTTTGACGATCTGATCAAGTTATGATCTATTTGTAACCGTAGGATGAAATAGCATATCTACGATCTCCTGTTTTTTCCCAGCGTGAGTCGTCCTCTCCTTGGACACTTCTGTCCGCTCAATATGATGGAGATATTATGTCAACAATAAATAAAAGTGGTGGAGATATTCATGACCACAAACGGTTATATCAAATTTAAATAAAACTGATGGAGATACTTGTGGCTATAAACGGGACATGATGAATCTAGGAAGCAGAAACCATGCGACCTTAACGCATGTCTCCTATTGTTTTGGTGATCTCCCTCCGTGGTACAAGGTGGAGAGAGACCCGGCCTAGCCCGCTGCATCGGAAGCAAGCACATGCAACCCACGAAAGCATCCAGCCATGACGCGGGCGTGCTCCCTAGATTGGATAGCCTCCACACTGAACTACATGCCGGCCTCTCTCATCGCTAGCTCTCCGCGGCCGGCTGTACGACATGGGGCGTCGGACTGAACGGCAATGGTGCGAACCTGCGGACGTGCGTCGTGGATGGCCTCAACCGGGCTGCACAACACCGGCTTCACCTTCTCAGACCACGGGCTCGCCGGCCGGTCCGCACATCTGCCTCAGACGCGGGCATATGCCGCATGCCGCATGCGAGAGAACGACTGCTGGAACGCATCTGTCGTGGGCGTGCACAAGCTGGCATCGGAAGCATGTCTATTAATAATTCATCAAAGCCTGGCTATCTACGATGGATTGATGAGCTGGACACACACTCCATGAGTTTAAATGTTATTTGGATCATCATTCAGAACCAGCATAACCTGTTCCTGCATGGAATTTATGGGTACATTCATTGTTGATATCATGGTCTTTTATGATTTTGCATGGATCGATGAAGGCACAACACTATTGTGGACCTTTTTATGTGCATCTGAATGAAAATTTTCAAATTGAATCAACTTGCAGTTTCCTAGACTCAAGACAAGAAAAAAAATCAATAGGTTCAGTAAGTATGGGCATTATGTTGATGGGAACTTGAGAATGATAAAGGACCAATAATGGTATAGAAAATGCCACAAGGTAAGACCTCGGTACATATCTGGTCCAATTATTTGTTTATAAAACAATTAGCTACATATATGGAAATTTAGCTTATGTCGACGTGCAAAGTATTCCAGAGAACTATTAACCACGGCATGCATATTAAGATTTAATGTATAATCATGTACCTGGAGAAGTTGCAGATGTTCAGGATAAGGTGGAGAGAAGTACGACTTGCTGACCACCTTTTAGGTAAACATCATACTTCTCATAAATTTAATCGGTAGTGCAAACTGTTCTGTTTTAAAATACATTTATGCATACCAATGGTATTCAGAAATTCAGTTTTAACTACCTTCAAGGACTCACTGCAGGAACAAATACCTGTTACTATGGTGCACCGGGTTATTTACTAATTGGAGGCATCATACGAAGCTTGATGTTAATCCACATCATCAAAAATATGTTAATCATTCTTAGTCATCCGATCTATGTAACTGATCTATCTTAACCGTCCGATTTATGTTACACCCGTGGCAAAAAAAGAAACAATCTGTACGTAAACATGACCCAACCTGCACATAATTAACATCAGAAAAAAAACAATCAATATTTTTCTTCCTTGATGTTGAAAGTTTTTGACGATCTGATCAAGTTATGATCTATTTGTAACCGTAGGATGAAATAGCATATCTACGATCTCCTGTTTTTCCCAGCGTGAGTCGTCCTCTCCTTGGACACTTCTGTCCGCTCAATATGATGGAGATATTATGTCAACAATAAATAAAAGTGGTGGAGATATTCATGGCCACAAACGGTTATATCAAATTTAAATAAAACTGATGGAGATACTTGTGGCTATAAACGGGACATGATGAATCTAGGAAGCAGAAACCATGCGACCTTAACGCATGTCTCCTATTGTTTTGGTGATCTCCCTCCGTGGTACAAGGTGGAGAGAGACCCGGCCTAGCCCGCTGCATCGGAAGCAAGCACATGCAACCCACGAAAGCATCCAGCCATGACGCGGGCGTGCTCCCTAGATTGGATAGCCTCCACACTGAACTACATGCCGGCCTCTCTCATCGCTAGCTCTCCGCGGCCGGCTGTACGACATGGGGCGTCGGACTGAACGGCAATGGTGCGAACCTGCGGACGTGCGTCGTGGATGGCCTCCAACCGGGCTGCACAACACCGGCTTCACCTTCTCAGACCACGGGCTCGCCGGCCGGTCCGCACATCTGCCTCAGACGCGGGCATATGCCGCATGCCGCATGCGAGAGAACGACTGCTGGAACGCATCTGTCGTGGGCGTGCACAAGCTGGCATCGGAAGCATGTCTATTAATAATTCATCAAAGCCTGGCTATCTACGATGGATTGATGAGCTGGACACACACTCCATGAGTTTAAATGTTATTTGGATCATCATTCAAAACCAGCATAACCTGTTCCTGCATGGAATTTATGGGTACATTCATTGTTGATATCATGGTCTTTTATGATTTTGCATGGATCGATGAAGGCACAACACTATTGTGGACCTTTTTATGTGCATCTGAATGAAAATTTTCAAATTGAATCAACTTGCAGTTTCCTAGACTCAAGACAAGAAAAAAAATCAATAGGTTCAGTAAGTATGGGCATTATGTTGATGGGAACTTGAGAATGATAAAGGACCAATAATGGTATAGAAAATGCCACAAGGTAAGACCTCGGTACATATCTGGTCCAATTATTTGTTTATAAAACAATTAGCTACATATATGGAAATTTAGCTTATGTCGACGTGCAAAGTATTCCAGAGAACTATTAACCACGGCATGCATATTAAGATTTAATGTATAATCATGTACCTGGAGAAGTTGCAGATGTTCAGGATAAGGTGGAGAGAAGTACGACTTGCTGACCACCTTTTAGGTAAACATCATACTTCTCATAAATTTAATCGGTAGTGCAAACTGTTCTGTTTTAAAATACATTTATGCATACCAATGGTATTCAGAAATTCAGTTTTAACTACCTTCAAGGACTCACTGCAGGAACAAATACCTGTTACTATGGTGCACCGGGTTTGTTTATCACAACAGTTTGATCATGTGATGTGTGACAATAACCTTGAGTACAATTTTAGTGATGCAGAGATAGTCAAGAGAAATACACCTAAACAGTAAGAAAGCGTACGAGCCGAATATCCTCAAAATATTGGTAGTTAATACCTAAGGCACTTCCCACAAAAAAAAAACTAAGTCTTACCACATGATCATATCTATATTCCTATACACCACAATCGACAATTTTCAATTCCGGTCGTATTATTTGTAAAGTGTATGAGTTGACGATCCTCAGTGATTCAATACACATAGATCTCCAGGTATGAAACATCATTAAAAAACAAAAAGCTGATTCATAGCATTATGCCAAATCATCTAAAAATCAGTTTGACCATTGGACTAGGCAAACATGATATTTACACCATAAAAATGAAGGTAGCTTAAACATGCAAACTAATGATAATATCACATTGTGATGATCTGTTGGTCCAATAACCATTTCCCTTGCTAAGACAACCTTGAGAGGACATGACAAGAGCTAGAGAAACAATATTCCAGTGGCATCGACCTATGGAAGTAATACATATGCCCCGAATTAAAAATTAATTTCCATATATAATAAGATCTAGATTATACTATAACAAAATTTATTCTTGAACTACTTGCACACGAACAAAACCTTTTTTGATTGGCTAGAGAGTCAAGAATGGTCATGAGTCATACAAATTACCCCGAAGGTAATATTTATTTATTTAGAAAGAATCATCTGTGAGAAGGTGATATCACATAGTACTGTATGTTATTTATTTTATTTTGAGAATCTTCAAATTATATGACATGAATTAAATAGCCCATTATCCATTTTTAGAAATAATAGATGGATTTTCCTTATTAATTGAAAACATGGAATCTCACAGAAATGAGAAGGAAATTAAATCAAAGACTCAAATAATTATTATTTGTCAATGCGATCTATCCCTTACATTTTGAGCTATTTGTATAAACGAAAGGTATTTCTATAATAGATGTCACAAGATAAATGTGATGTATGGATCAGTAATAAGTCTAATCTTAAATTAAATGTTGGAACGTACTTTTTTGACGTGGAATATGACTAAACTATTATATAGGTAAAAAACAGAGAGGCTACAACTACGTATAATCTTCTCCAGCTTAGAAAAATAATAGGGCAAATGTTACCGAGAGCCTATAATAATGTATGTTCTTCATTTTTAAATTACTAGCCCGTGCAGTGGCACGGGTTGATGACTAGTATATATAATGGGGGTAACGCATGCTCATGAACCTACTCCCTCCGTTCCTAAATATAAGTCTTTGTAGAGATTCCACTATGAACTAAATACGGATGTATATAGATGCATTTTAAGTGTGGATTCATTCATTTTGCTCCGTATGTAGTCCACCTAGTGAAATCTTTACAAAGACTTACATTTAGGAACGGAGGGAGTATGATTCATGCATGTACATACTTATGCCCCATGGAATAAGCTCTGATCTATTATTGTTCTTATATAATCTGGTAAACTAGTATGTTGTTTGTTGTACCTTAATGCAATGGTGTGAGCACTTCTGCATGGTCTCTGATGGACAGCAAAACGTCGCCTATGCTAATTTTTAACGTCTTTTTTTTTGTAAATAAAGCTCGGCTGTCACTTAAAAGTGCAGATCACTTTGCAAAAGTTGAGTTTGTAAAAGGATCGCAAATTTTGGCTGCAACTATCAGTACCTGCGTAAATTATATATAGACTAGTAGAATGCACGTGCGTTGCCACGGGCCTTTTGTTGTATATAAAACTTGGTAAATATTTTACGTCTTTCAACGCCATTGCCTCAACAGACTGTTGGTGCATTTTTTTTTAATGTCGACATAATCCAACTTCATTTCTCTCATACTCTACAAAAGTAAACATATATAGAAACACACCTCTTCTACCTCGCAAAAAAAACACCTCTTCTATCATGCGCAAAATATATATTTATTTGGATTTAAATATATAAAGAACAATTATTTGAATACATCTCAACTGATTGCTCAAACACTAGTAGAAAAAGGGCCTATACTCCCGGTTGGTGAGGGCCTTTAGTCCCGGTTCATGAACCGGGACTAAAGGGTCGGTACTAATACCTCGCCCTTTAGTCCGGTTCTATCCAGAACCGGACAGATGGCCTCCACGTGGCCTGTCCGCTGAGCCCAGCAGGAGGGCCTTTGGTCCCGGTTGGTGGCACCAACCGGGACCAATAGGCATCCACGTCAGCATTTCTTTGGCTCTGGTTTTGTTTTTTTTTCAAAAGGGGGGGGGTTTGGGGGTTTTGGGGGTTAATTTAGGTGTTTCATATATTGTGCTATAGCTAGCTAATTAATAGAGAAAAGTGTCCTTTCTTTTGTCCGTGCTTGGTCGACGCTTCGTACTATACATACGTATAGAGAGGACTAACTAGACATGCTAGCTAGCTAGTAGTTAAGCAAACAGAAGATCGTCATGAACATATATGCATACAGAGAGAAGTGATATCGACCACCTCTCCTTCTCCGAGATTGGTCGAACAACAAGTTCTCGTATATCTATCCGACACTACCGCTACATATATACAATAATTATCTTTTACAATACGGACGCGTGGTCCACATAGTATTCCCCGTCTTCAGCGATCACATGGTCAAGAAAGAATGCCGCCAATTCCTCTTGAATTGCTCGCATGCGATCTGGTGCTAGGAGTTCATCCCGCTTCCGAAACATCTAATTTTAAGAAAGAGGTCAATACATATATATATATGAATGAATGAAACTCAACACAAATGATGGTAATAAAATAAAATTGTGAATATTTTTATTTACGCACTTCAAATTGTTTGTCGGAGTAGCCCTCTCACAGGTCGTGTGGCGGATGGACTCATAAACGTAGTATCCACAGAAATCATTCCTTGTTCCTGCCACAACCACTTTACAAGAAACAGAGGTCAATCAAACTGATAATTAGCAAGCACATGCTAAATGGTATTGATGAAACTAGCGCTTGAATCACTAGGAGATGCGCGTGGAATATGCTACTATATAGTACTTACTTTCGGGTGTCTAAATTGCAGCTTCTTCGGTAGTCCCGGAGCTTTTTTGCTGAATTTTCCCCAAGCCCTGCCATACAAAGAAAACAATTACTTGATATCAGAAATGAACAAAGTTGTTGATATGGTGGATAATGATCGATTTAACTTACTTCTCGAGCATTTCAGTCATTTCCGTATACTCCTTGGGATCTTTTCGTCTCGAGTCTAAGACAGTTACTACTCCCTGCTCAAGCTTAATCTCTAGGAGAATATAGTGGAACCTGCATGCGCATGCATAACTCATCAATATTACATTTCTATAACCTGGACTAAATAAGGGAAACCGAATATGCCACAAGACAGTAACACTCACGTGTAGTTGTAAGGAAAGAGTATTGTATTTTTATGTTCATTTATTTCCAACGATCGTAGCAAGTTGGCCTCGGTTTCAATGACACGATATTTAACCTCATTTGCATCTATGAGATATGTGTTAATGAACCCAATATCACCCACTTGTTTTTCTTCATTTCTGCGATCTTCAATCTGCATAATATAGTGAGGATATTTATAAATACATGCAATGAAAGAGCTGAGTTATATAGAGATACTTAATGACAGAAGTAGTACTACTTACGACAGTAGCAGGTGACCGTTGCTTTATCGAGGGCTAATTGATTGAAAAACTGATAGAACTCCTCAAATGGAATAGGCAATAGTTCAATTCCAAGGAGGTCATGCTCCTTTTAACTCTCACATACAAAGTATTCCTCCCTCGACTCTTTGCAGGTTTTCATGTACCAATCATGCAATCTTCGCATCATCGTTGTTAGAGAGCTTTCATCTTTGACGAGAGGCTTCCGTATCGTATCTTTGTATCTGCACCTCCAAGAAATCAAATTGTACATCGTCGGGCAGGTAATCTTCAGGATTGCCATAACCGGGCACCATCCTCGGATCGACGATGTCGCTAGCAGCACCTTGAGTGGGGGCACGATTGCTTGCTTGTTCGCCGAGCTGGGCAATTTGTTTCCCAGCTCGTCGTTCTTTCATCCTTTGATCACGACAATACTTCCCGATCTCTCCGCTTCGCAAATGCCTTTCCAATAATGCGCTCATAGTTGCCTTTCGGCGGAGACTTGGGTGGTTTTGTCGGGGCAGCCAATGCGCTTCGCTTTGACCGGATCTACCTTCTCCTCCGGAGGTGGATGTCTCTTTGCTTTCAACCCTTGAAACCAGTCATCCACTTCGGTCTGCGCGATCTTCGCGTTTTCCTCCTCGCTCCTCTCGTCGGGTAACTTCTCCGAGTCTTGAGAAAGGACCGAATCAGATCTCCTCCGCCTTTGGCTGTACTGCTAGACGCCGGCAGAGCAGACGGGCGGATGTCTTCTTTCCTTGCTTACGGGCGGAGGAGAAGGACTACGACGCGCGGAGCAGCCGGAGCGGTGGCGGGTCTCTTCCGCCCTTGCCGACGAGGCGGAGAAGGAGGAGGCTGGCTGCCGGGACGCGCGGTGCAGGCGGAGAAGGAGACGGAGTGCCGCCACGCGCGGAGAAGGAGCCGCCGAGTGCCCTGATCGTCGATCGCCGGAGGAGGCGGTGGAGGAGGCGGAGTGCCTGACTCGCGGAGGAGGAGGAGGAGGCGAGGCGTCCAGTTCGGAAGGTTGATGAGATCCTTCCGCCATAGGCATGGAGTCTTGAGCGTAACCCAGCCGATACTCCCTTCACCGTAGGGTGGTCAAGCCGAGGTCCTCAAATCCTCCGTTATTTCATCGACCATCACCTTAGCATATCCTTCGGAATCGGCGGCGGTGAAAAGTTGAGTCGGGTTTAGTAGGATAAACAGAGCCAACAGCCGCCTTGACCTTCAAATTGCTCCATTGCGCCATAAGGTGGCAACTTTCAGCATCCGTGATAGCATCCACGGGATAGCTGGCAGGAGCCGTCAAGGCATGCTGCTCGGCTGAAGCAGCTCGGTGGAAGCCACGCTGCTTCTCCGCTGAGATGGCGGGGTAGCCGGGGAAGCTTGGCGGTCGTTTGTTGTGATCTGCTGCTTCTCGTTCCTCTTCTCGTTCCTCTAGCCCCATTACCCTTTCGTGCAGCGCTGCATTAGGCTCTGCTCCGCTTTCTTCCTCCTCTCATGGGTTTTGTAACCCCTGCGTCCGAAATCCAGCCTTCCACGAAACGGAGCTGGCGTGCCTCGTGTCCGTCCGGGTGCTCAGGATTCCCGAGGGCCATTGTGAGCTCGTCCTTCTCCCTGTGTGGAACGAACTTCCCTTGCTGCGCTGCTTCGATATAATGCTTAAGCCTCTTGACCGGTATGTCCAATTGTTCGTCCGTCCAAATGCACTTCCCCGTTATAGGGTCCAAGGATCCGCCGGCCCCGAAGAACCAAGTCCGGCAACGGTCTGGCCAGTTCATTGTCTCGGGTTCGATCCCTTTATCAAGCAGATCATTCTCAGCCTTGGCCCACTTAGGCCGGGCTATGAGGTAGCCACGACCCGTGCGATGGTGAAGCTTCTTCTTCGCAGCATTTCTCTTGTTTGTCGCTGACATCTTTTTACTCTATTCCGATGTCTTGTAGGCCACAAATGCGGGCCATCATCTCTGATCTTCTCATATTTGCCCGTGAATTCTGGTGTCTCTTTTTTCGACATACGTATTGAGGTCTTTCTTCCAATTCCTGAATAGTTCTGCCATCTTCTTAAGAGCAAAAGACTTGATTAATGGCTCTATTACTGGCTTCTCCGGATCATCCTCTGGCGGTAGGGTAAAATTTGACTTCAGCTCAGTCCAAAGATCATTTTTCGCATATCATTGACACAAGACACCTCGGGGTCTTCGTTCTTAGGCTTATACCATTGGTGGATGCTGATCGGGATCTTGTCCCTAACCGAACCCCCGACCGAGCAACAAATGCCTTCTTTGTCCGGTAGGGTTCAATCGGTTGGCCGTCATGCGCGATTTGTATGATCTCAAACTTTTCATCCGAGCTCAACTTTTCTTGGGCCTCGTCTCTTTACCGAAGTTGTGCTCGATCCGGAGGGCTAGAAAAAGAACAAAGACGAGAGTTAATTAATATGTACATATATACCAAAACAAAGACGAGAGCTAGTCAGCACAGGCTTAACTAATATATATACCTGGCGGACTCGGTTTGGTGATCACCGGAGCCGTCCTCACGGTCTACTTCTTCACCCTCCCTTCTTGCACCGGCATTGGGTCATCGGACCATGTAAATCATAGCCAGCTGCTTCTTCACCTCTCCTTCCGGACCATCGTTGTCGTTGAGAAACATCATCGAGGAGACGGCATCACTTCCGTGTGCGATTATGTCCCTCAACAACGCTTCTTGTGCTTCGTCTCGAAGGGTGTCCATAGTTTCTACAAATATTTACAACATGGCAATTATTATTCAAACATGACAGATATGGATATATTAGTGCCAGCGTAGAACTAGCTAGCTAATCACAATAAGGAATCATATTAGTGGCCTCGACGCTGCTTCTCTAGGGTTTGGGGTGGCCTCGACAACGCTTCAAGAGTTAGGGGGTGGCCTCGAGAACGCTTCAAGCTAGGAGGGGTGCGTAATATCGACCCCCCACGTGTTGAAGCTATCGGGAGGGTCGGCGTTGAACAGATACATCTATATGTCCCACAAGTGGCGTGGGCATCGGCGCCTGATGGGGTAGAGGGTCGTGGATCGCCGAGCGGTCGAGGTCAAGGGTCGAAGATCGCCGAGGGTCGGGAGGTTGCCTAGTGTCAAAGTTCAACAAAACCATGTCTTCATCATTAGGCGAAATGTGTGGTGCATGATGGTGCAAGCTCTCCAAAGTTGTTTTGGAGCAGAGTCCCGGATAGGATAATTAGCTTTTGGTACAAAGTTTAGCAAAAGGAAAATTATCCTATCCGGACTCCATTCCGTAACAACTTTGAGGACTTCATACCATCATGCCATGGTTACTTCGGCTAATGATGAAGCCATGGATTTCTTCAATACTTTGACACTATAGGAACCTCGACCTGAAACCTTCGACCCTTGACCCCTTAACGACCTCGACCCTCTACCCTAGTTCCCGACCCTCGACCCTCGGCGATCCTCGACACCCTCGTTATATCGACAACGGCGCAACATACATATACATGGGAAAATAATGTTATCGGGAGGGGTATCGCACCCCCCTCGTGTCAAAGTTTCTTCTTTCTCCTCTATTCCTTTCTTTCTTCTTCTCCTCTTCTTTTCTTCTTATCCCTCGAGAAAGGAAAATAAGGAAAAGGAAGAAAAGAGGAAGAAGGAAGAAGGAAGAAGAAGAAAAATAAAAGAAGAAAAAAAGAGAGAAGAAGAAAAGAATAGAGAGAAGAAGAAAAATAGAAAAAATTCTATTTTTCTTCTTCTCCTATTCCTTTCTTCTTCTCCTCTTCTTCTTTTTCCTCTCATTCTTTTATTCTTCTTCTTCCTTCTTCCTTCGGATACTAGAACCCTCGAACCCTCGACCCTAGAACCCTCGAACCTAAGAACCCTCGAACCTCGACCCTAGAACCTCGAACCTCAAACCCTTGTGCCTCGAAACCTCGACCGGCCTCGGCGACCCTCGACCCTCAAAACATTGACCCTCGACCGGCCTCGGCGACCCTCGACCCCTCTGTGACCCTCTCGACCCTCTAGCCTAGTTCCCGACCGTCGACCCTCAGCGATGCTCGACACCCTCGTTCCGATAAAAAGAAGAAGAAGAAGAAGAAGAAGAAGAAGAAGAAGAAGAAGAAGAAGAAGAAGAAGAAATGAGAAGAAGAAAAAAGAGAAGAAGAAGAAGAAGAAGAAAAAAAGAGAGGAGAAGAAGAAGGAATAGAAGAGAAGAAGAAAAATAGAAATTTTTTCTTCTTCTCCTCTATTCCTTCTTCTTCTCCTTTTTTCTTCTACTTCCTCTTCTTATTTTTTTTCTCCTCTTCTTCTCCTTCTTCCTTCTTCCTCTTTTATTCTTTTTCCTTATTTTCCTTCTACAACTTCCTCGACGTCCCCGCCTCTCTCATGAACAAAATAAAATCTATGAATAAAAAAAACATCATATTCTATGAACAAAAAAACATCATATTCCATCCACATCGATACATGCATACATCATATATATGATCATATCTATGAACAAAAAAAATTCATATGATCATCTATGAACAAAAAAACATCATATATATATGCAGAAAAAAAAACATTAGATCAACACATATGCAAAAAAGCATCATACATATATCCATACATCAATATATATACATGAACATTTATGAAAAAAAGCATCACATCTATGAAAAAAAAAACATCATGGCGGCGGCGGCAGGGGGGTAGGGCAGGTGCGCGGGGGCTCACTGTGGGCGGCGTCGGCAACGGCGATGTCGGGGCCGACCTGATGCAGAGGTGGCGCGCGCGGGGCAGGGCAGGGGAGGCGGAGGCGACGGCGAGGTCGGGGAGGCGGAGGCGACGGCGAGGTCGGGGAGGCGTTGGACGACGGCGAGGTCGCGGAGGCAGGGGCGGCGACGGCGAGGGCGCGGCGACGGGGCGGGACGCGACGACGAGGCAGGGCGACAGCGTTAGGCGAATCACGGTCTGGCGGCGACGACGAAAGCGGGGCAGATGGCGGCGACGAGGCGCGAAGCGGCAGCGATGGTGACGACAGCGGCGACAATGGCGCGGGCGGCAGCGATGGTGACGACAGGCGTGGCGGCAGCGGCGGCGGCGGCGGCGTCGGGCAACTGGCGCCGTCGGGGCAGCCTGGCGGCGTCGGGGAGGTTGAGGGCAAATCGCGATGAATCTGAAATTTCCCAAGTGTTTTCTTATATAGCAAGGGCATTAGTCGGTTCGTGGCTCAACGGGACTAATGCCCCTTTAGTCCCGGTTGGTGCCACCAACCGGACCAAACAAATTGAGCAGCCCAAAGGCGGAAGCGGCGACCTTTGGTCGGTTGGTGCCACCAACCGGGACCAAAGGCCAAATTTGAGCAGCCCAAAGGGCGGGAAGCGGCGGCCTTTGGTCCTAAAGGGGGGCATTAGTCCCGGGTCGTGGCACCAACCGGGACCAATGCCCCCTTTAGTCCCGGTTGGTGCCACCAACCGGGACCAAAGGCCTTGTGCTGCCCCGCGCCAAATGTTTAGTCCCACCTCGCTAGTTGAGAGGGAGCCGCACCAGTTTATAAGGTGCGGTCCGGCTCCCCTCTCGAGCTCCTCTCTAAAGCAGGCTTTGGGCCTAACTCTGCCATCTCTGCTGTGGGCTTCTTGGGCCTTCATGGGCCTGAATCTGGCCCATAGGGTTTCTAGTCGTATTCAGGCCGTGGGGGCCCGATGGGTGGCACTTTTTTTTGCTTTATATTTTATTTCTTTTTGCTTTTAGTTTTAGAAAAATATAAACTTTCTATTAGTGCCATTAGTTTTAAAATTTGAAAACACTTTTTTGTTTTCTTTGTTGCTTTATTTATTTTATTTTGTTTCTACTTACAACAAAATACTTATTGTTGCTATTTTATATTTTTTCAAGTTTTTTGTTTTGTTTTCTGCATTATTTATTTTCTTTTGGTGTTTTGCTTTATTTTTAATTCTTTTTGCTTTTAGGTCAGCAAAATTATAAACTTTCTGTTAGTGCTTTTAGTTTTAGAAAAATATAAACTTTCTGTTTGTGCCATTAGTTTTAAAATTGAAAACACTTTTTTGTTTTCTTTGTTGCTTTATTTATTTTATTTTGTTTCTACTTACAACAAAATGCTTATTGTTGCTATTATTATTATTATTATTAAGTTTTTTTGTTTTGTTTTCTGCATTATTTATTTTCTTTTGGTTTTTTGCTTTATTTTTTAATTTTTTTGCTTTTAGGTCAGCAAAATTATAAACTTTCTGTTAGTGCCATTTGTTTTAGAATAATTATAAACTTTCTGTTTGTGCCATTAGTTTTATAAAGTTTGAATTCTTTGAAATTTGTGTGAATCACAAGTTTGTGAGCTCAACAAGGCGTAGAGGGACGGGCTTATAAACCGTTGTGAGCGCCCTTGGTTGTTTAGGTTTTCAAATTCATAGTTTTCAAATGAACTCTGAAAAAGTTGGCATAGCATGTTCATGAACAAAACGGACAATGGTATCATACTCGTGTGTTACAAAGTTGGCATGGTATCATCATAATAGTTGCGGGAGAAAGTCTTCACTTTTTCTTCGCTTGTGTCGTTTGCTTATTGCGCCGTAACCATGGATAATCTTCATCGTTTATCGGGATGCTTGGGTCAGCCTTGACTTTGAAGGGGAATTTCATGAAACTTTTCATACTCTTGAGACATGTCATCTTGCCCTCCACTCCCGGGATGTCCCTTTTCCCGAAAGAACTATGTGGCGCTTTGGCTCATTGTATGATGTATTCGCTTCCTTATCTTTTCTTTTCCTCGGTCTGGTAGACATGTCCTTCACATAGATAACCTGTGCCACATCATTGGCTAGGACGAGCGGTTCGTCAGTGTACCCAAGATTTTTCAGATCCACTGTTGTCATTCCGTCTTCGTGGGTCTACCTGCCCTCCCTCCTCGACAGATTGACCCACTTGCACTTAAACAAAGGGACCTTAAAATCTACTCCGTAGTCAAGTTCCCATATGTCTACTATGTAACCATAATATGTGTCATTTCCCTTGTCGGTTGCTGCATCAAAGCGGACACCGCTGTTTTGGTTGGTGCTCTTTTCATCTTGGTCAATCGTGTAAAATGTATTCCCATTTATCTCGTATCCTTTCCAAATCATTACAGATCGAAGATGGTCCCTGGACAACAAGTACAACTCATCATAAACAGTGTTGTCACCTCGAGACGTGTTTCCAACCAACTGCTGAAAGTCTGATGTGTTCACATGTAATCCGATCGTCGCCTTTGCTCCGGTGTTTGGGCGCAGATCGTTCTTGTGTTCATCGACATACGGGTCACCAAGGTAGAGTTCTCAGAACTGTAGTGTGCTTGAGACCAAGAATATCCGTCCCTGCATATTATTGAGTCTCTTCCAAGCGTGCCTTTTCGGTCAGTCTCCCCTCATACCGCGATTTAGGGAGACCTATCTTATTAAGGCCAGGAATGAAGTCAACACAAAACCCGATGACATCCTCTGTTTGATGGCCCATGGAGATGCTTCCTTCGGCCTAGCACGATTCTGAACATATTTCTTTAGGACTCCATGAACCTCTCAAAGGGTACATATTGTGTAGAAATCGGGCCCTAGAATGACAATCTCGTCGACTAGATGAACTAGGGCGTGCGTCATGATATTGAAGAAGGATGGTGGGAACACCAGCTCGAAACTAACAAGACATTGCGCCACATCACTCCTTAGCGTTGGTACGATTTCTGGATCGATCACCTTCTGAGATATTGCATTGAGGAATGCACATAGCTTCACAATGGCTAATCGGACGTTTTCGGTAGAAGCCCCTCAATGCAACCGGAAGCAGTTTGCGTCATAATCACGTGGCAGTCATGAGACTTTAGGTTCGGAACTTTTCTCGGCATATTTATTATTCCCTTTATATTTGACGAGAAGCCGTCGGGACCTTCATCTTGAGCAGGCATTGAAAGAATATTTCTTTCTCTTCTTTACGTAAGAGCATAGCTGGCAGGACCTTCATCTTGCTTGGAGGCATGCCCTCTTTTTCGTGTAAGCGTTGCAGGTCCTCTCGTGCCTCGGTGTATCTTTTGTCTTCCCATACACGCCCAAGAAGCCTAGCAGGTTCACGCAAAGGTTCTTCGTCACGTGCATCACGTCGATCGAAGAGCGGACCTCTAGGTCTTTCGGTGAGGGTAGGTCCCAAAATATAGATTTCTTCTTCCACATGGGTGCGTGATTCTCGGCGTCATTCGAACAGCTAGTCCGCCGACCCTTTCCAAAGATTACGTGTAAATCATTGACCATAGCAAGTACGTGATCACCGATACGCATGGCGGGCTTCTTCCGGTGATCTGCCTCGCCTTTGAAATGCTTGCCTTTCTTTCGACATTGATGGTTGGTCGGAAGAAATCGACGATGGCCAGTACACATTCTTCCCGCAGCTTCCTGTATATACTATCGGTGTCAAGTAAACAGTGCGTGCATGCGTGGTATCCCTTGTTTGTCTGTCCTGAAAGGTTACTGAGAGCGGGCCAATCGTTGATCGTCACGAACAGCAACGCCTTTAGGTCAAATTCCTCCTTTTTGTGCTCATCCCACGTACGTACACCGTTTTCATTCCACAGCTGTAAAAGTTCTTCAACTAATGGCCTTAGGTACACATCAATGTCGTTGCGGGTTGCTTAGGGCCTTGGATGAGAACGGCAACATAATGAACTTCCGCTTCATGCACATCCAAGGAGGAAGGTTATACATACATAGAGTCACGGGCCAGGTGCTGTGATTGCTGCTCTGCTCCCGAAAGGATTAATGCCATCCGCGCTTAAAGCAAACCATACGTTCCTTGGGTCCTTTGCAAACTCATCCCAGTACTTTCTCTCGATTTTTCTCCATCTGCGACCCGTCGGCGGGTGCTCTCAACTTCCGTCTTTCTTACGGTCCTCACTGTGCCATCGCATCAACTTGGCATGCTCTCCGTTTCGAACAGACGTTTCAACCGTGGTATTATAGGAGCATACCACATCACCTTCGCAGAACCCTCTTCCGGGAGGCTCGCCGTCAACATCACTGGGTCATCTCGTCGATCTTATATCGCAATGCACCGCATACCGGGCATGCGTTCAGATCCTTGTAGGCACCACGGTAGAGGATGCAGTCATTAGGGCATGCATGTATCTTCTCCACCTCCAATCCTAGAGGGCATCGACCTTCTTTGCTGCGTATGTACTGTCGGGCAATTCGTTATCCTTTGGAAGCTTCTTCTTCATTATTTTCAGTAGCTTCTCAAATCCTTTATCGAGCACAACATTCTCTCCTTCCACTGCAGCAATTTGAGTACGGTACCGAGCTTTGTGTTGCCATCTTCGCAATTGGGGTACAACCCTTTTTGTGATCCTCTAACATGCGATCGAACTTCAGCTTCTCCTTTTGACTTTCGCATTGTGTCCTTGCATCGACAATGACCCGCGGAGATCATCATCATGGGGCACATCGTCTGGTTCCTCTTGATCTTCAGCAGCTTAGCCCGTTGCAGCACCATCGTGCACATCGTCAGTGCATCTTGATGTTCAAGAGCATCACCGTATTCAGGGGCACATAGTTGTCATCGTACTCTTCTTCCTCGCCGTCTTCCATCATAACCCCTATTTCTCCGTGCCTCGTCCAAACATTATAGTGTGGCATGAAACCCTTGTAAAGCAGGTGGGTGTGAAGGATTTTCCGGTCGAGTAAGACTTCGTATTCCCACATATAGGGCATGGACAACACATAAAACCATTCTGCTTGTTTGCCTCAGCCACTTGAGAAAAGCATGCACCCTTAATGTACTCGGAGTGTATCATCACCGTACATCCATTGCGGTTCATCTGCGTGCATTATATATAATTAAGTGTGTCAAAATCATTACTGAACATCATGAATAGATAATTAAGTGACCAAATTAATAGAAGTTCATCATCACATAAAACCAAAGTACATACATAGTTCTCATCTAACAACATAAAGCTCTGCAGAGCATCTAAATTAATTAAACCATACATTGAAACTATGTAAAACATTTCAATGTGAAAACAAATCGATCATAATCGCAACCAAGGTAACAACTGATCCAACGGCATAATGATACCAAGCCTCGGTATGAATGGCATATTTACTAATCTTTCTCATCTTCAAGCGCATTGCATCCATCTTGATCTTGTGATCATCGGCGACATCCGCAACATGCAACTCCAATATCATCTTCTCCTCCTCAAGTTTTTTATTTTTCCTTCAAGAAATTGTTTTCTTCTTCAACTAAATTTAACCTCTCGACAATAGGGTCGGTTGGAATTTCGGTTCAACAACCTCCTAGATAAATAAAATCTATGTCACGTTGGTCGGCATAATTTTCATAAACAATAAATGAACCAATAGTTATGAAAAGATAATATATACCACATCCGAATCATAGATAGGGGCGAGGGCCGAGGGCGGATACCAAAACCATCGCACTATATAAGATGCAATAATAAAAGTAAGAAAATAATACAAGTAAGAATATTTTTCCTTTCGAGAAAGAAGATAAGAACAAGAGGCTCACCACGGTGGTCTTGGCGATGAGATCGGCGCGGTGATCGGCGGCGGTGAAGACGGGGACGGGGCGTGACGGACCGCTAAACCTAGACAAATATTGAGGAAAATGGAGGTTGGAGGTCGAGCTTGGAGAGGAGAAAGCTTAAGTAGTGTGGCTCGGGCATTTCATCGAACACCTCATGTGCATAGGAGGTGAGCTAGAGCACCACAATGCCCCCCCTCGCCGGCAAGAGAAAAACAGAGCAATGGATCGGAGTGCTCTGCTTTCATGACGAGGGTATATATAAACAGCACTATTGGTCCCGGTTCGTGGCATGAGCGGGACTAAAGGAAGCCTTTGGTCCCGTTCAAGCCACGAACCGGGACCAATAGTGGTGGCCGAGAGCCAGGACCATTGGTCCCGGTTCGTCCCACCAACCAGGACCAAAAGGTCCGAACGAACCGGGACCAATGGCCCACGTGGCCCGGCCGGCCCCCTGGGCTCACGAACCGGGGCAAATAGCTCCATTGGTCCCGGTTCTGGATTGAACCGGTACTAATGGGCTAAACTGCCCTGGACGATAGCCCCTTTTTCTACTAGTGAAACTCGATAATTTTTTGGTCTGGTCCATCATAAAAATGACTTGTTAGGGATCTGATATTTTTCATTATATAAAAGTATGTGACGTTTCTCTCATAGCAAACAATCGCTTTCCCTAAAAGAAGATCCTCCTTTTCTTGTTAAAAAGAAGCAATTCACTCTCTCATTATCTCACCGCATGGCACAAAGTTCACAGTGACATCTCATTCCCCCATCTTGCTCTCGTTGTTGACGCCGTTGGAATCAAAGCACGCCATGGCGTTTAGCCCACACCTTCCTCTAAGCGTCATTTACCCTTCCATCCACGGCATCGGCCTCCCCCTCCTCTCCCATGAACAAAAATCAATTCACTCTCTCATTATCTCACCGCATGGCACAAAGTTCTCGGTGACTCATTCCCCATCTTGCTCTCGTTGTTGACGCCGTTGGAATCAAAGCACGCCATGGCGTTCAGCCCGCACCTTCCTCTCAGCGCCATCTACCCTTCCATACATGGCATCGGCCTCCCCCTCCTCTTCCACGAACAAAAAGCAATTCACTCTCTCATTATCTCACTGCATGGCACAAAGTTCACAATGACCCATTCCCCCATCTTGCTCTCGTTGTTGACGCCGTTGGAATCAAAGCACGCCATAGCGTTCAGCCCGCACCTTCCTCTCAGCATCATCTACCATTCCCTCCACGGCATCTGCCTCCCCCCTCATCTCTCACTAAGGCGTCCCGGGGTGATTACCGATGCCAAGGAAGGCACAACCATGATAGTTGATGGAGACCACCACAACGTGTTTCAACGTCAGACGAAATAGCAAAATCGGTGATGCTACTTACCTTTCATTCTTACATCAACATTGCAAGTCTGTCTTCAGATCTATAAATATTGTTGTTAATTTTGGATGCTTGCATTTCCATCATGAAAATAGCTAATATTTTATTTACAAGGATGCTTGCATTTCAGCCTCAAGAATCGGGTGAGCTAATATTTTATTTAGAAGGAGGCTCACATTTTGTGCTTACCGATTGACAAAGCAACTAATTTGTTATTGGATTTTGAGTTTCTATCATATTTGAAGTGTAATTTTTCCATGTCCTTATGTTGAACTTCCCAGCATCATACGTAAAATTGCTGATAAGTGACAAATATGTAAATAGCATGAAAAAGGTGGATGTCGAACCTGTAAATTTGATTTTCTAGTTGAATGTTTGTGCATTGCCATGGAATAAAAAAAATAGCAATTGAATAAGTATCCCAATTCGGAAATGTGTTTTGACAAGGTGGCATGTGGTTTTCATCCATACATTAATAGAACTTATTCTCTCTCTATTTCTTTCAGCCTTGACAGTTGTTATTTCTTCATAACCATCCACTCCTTGCAAGAAGACCAAACGATATCAAATCTTATCCCCACCCCTCCTCCCGTTGCACCTTGATGCTTGACCTCTACTTGTAGAAATTATAGAAATTTTATCGGTTCACAATAATATTTTCATTATATTAATCTAACCTTAATTTTTAACCATAACAAAGATAAAACTTCAAACTAATAGAGCCCTGATTAACTAAAATATCCCTTGTCCCCATTTCTTAAACTCCTCGTATGCTACTTCCCCCATTGTCCCCGTGGCCACTCAACCATGTCCACCTCTGACCATGAAAATCAATCATTAAACTTTATAATTTGACTATACATTTTACAAGATAAATAAAACTAAAATAAAATGAAAAACACGTCGTTTGTGCACTGCAGCAGTGATATATTATCACACCAGGCCACTTTCAAGTACTTGTGCCATGTATAATTATTTACATCAAATATTTTGGCACTATGGTAAAAGTGTAGGTCCGATAAAATCATACTTGTACACATTACCACCAGTAGCAAGATACACGCGATGGACATCAGCTTTTAAAGCATTATTATTCGGGAATCAAGGCAAACTCTTTTTGCAGGTTCATGAAGAAAAAGACCATGTGCAAGAACCTATATTACAATGGAACCTATATTCCAATGTATACATAGTTCACAATTTTATAAGTTTCCTAGCTATTTTCCAATGTATACATATTTGTTCTATTTAGTTCATGCCTTCTTACACTACTAGGAAAAGGGCTATAGATAGGATTGATACTAATGGCGCACCGTGGAAGTAGTGCGCCACTACTATATACTAATGGCGCACCAGTTGGTGATGCACCATTAGTGTGGAAGACACTAATGGCGCACCAGAAACAGGGTGCGCCACTAGTATTAATTTTTTTTCCATTTTTCCATACATACTAATGGCGCATCGGGTCGAAGTGCGCCATTACTAGTTCTAACTAGTAATGGCGCACCGTGCGTGCATAATCGCCATTACTGTATTTTTTATTCTTTTTTTGCAAAACTACTAATGGCACTCGATCTCAATCCCCTCCTCTCGATAGCTATCCCCTACATCTCGATCTCGATTCCCCTCCATCTCGATCTCGATCCCCTCCATCTCGATCCCACCGCACCTCCCGCTAGCTCCACCGCCGACGACGACCCACCGCAACCCTCTCCCGCTCCACCGCCGCCGGCACCCCGCACCTCCCCGCTCCACCGCCACCGATGATATTTTCAAGTAACAAATTTGAACATATTTTTTAAAAAATTATTACTGTTTTTATAAAAAAATATCACTGTTATGATTTAAACAAGTTTGAACATATTTAAACACAAATAAATATCAAACAGCATTTAAAATGCAAAAAAAAATATTGCGGAGCCTGGGAATCGAACCCAGGACCTCCTGGTGTGTGTGCTGCGTGCTGACCAGTCGAGCTAGTGGGTGGGTTCTGATGTGGATTGGGTTAGGTGCAATATAACCTGTGCTCAATTGATATAAGAAAAAAATACTAATGGCGCACCACAAGGTGGTGCGCCATTGCTATAGTGTCTAGCTGGATACCCCTTCGCCCGATCCCCCCTTCCCTCTCCCCCTCGCAAGTTCCCTCTCCCTCAATCCACCGCGCCGCCGCCGCCGTTGCCCCGACCCACTGCGCCACAGCCGCCTCCCTCTCCCCTTCCTCCCCCTCGAGCCCGCGACCTCCTCGGACGGACGGCGGCACGAGCCTCCCCGCGCTCCTCGATGGATGGGCTCCTCGACGGACGGACGGACGGTGGCTAGCCTCGTCGGACGCGCTCCTCGACGGCGGCGCGAGCCTCCCCGCGCGGCTGCTGCTCATCGACGACGGTTAGTCTCTCTCCCTCCCTCCCTCTCTCCCCCGCTCATCCCCATGCCCCCATGGGCGGCGACCTAGGGTTAGGAGCAGGAGCTCGCCGCCCCGCCACGTCCCCCCCTTCGATTTCGTCGCCGTAGACTGTCGCACCACCGCGCCCCAGCTCCTGGTTGCCGCCCCCCGTAGCGGAATTGTTCAGGAGATGCTGAGAATGCACCTGGTATACCTGGACATCCACCTCTTTTCGATGGCCTGACGGAGTGGTTGGTGGTGCTGCCACAGTTTTCAGTTTCAGGCATGTGGATGACTGAAGCTTATTCGTAATGCTGGGTCCAGTGAGGAGGCCATGGAGGATCCGTTGCGCTTAGGGTCAGTAGTAGGCACGAATGTAAAGGAAAAGGCGACGACGATGAACCGACGCTCGCTGTTTTTTTTTGTGTACATATATATATATACGTTCGTGTTTTTGAGATCCTGGAATAATGCAATGAAGCCTTGCCGTTTATGTTTCAAGGGAGCTGTCATTAGAATTCACAGCTAATAAAAAACATAATGTGAAGTAGCACAATCTTAGTCACACAATGTGAACTGATAACTCTCTCAAACACATTGCTGAAATGAAGATCAGTTAGTAAGTTGTTCAAGCATCATGTAACGATGTACAGTATAAACTGGAGCACCACTGAAACATTTGCAGCTCCCCTCTACTGAGCAATGGGTGAGTCAGGCACCATCAGTAAAAAAACCTCTGCAAAACACTAACATTCTATCTAATCTACCACCATAATCACCGTAGGAACTAAGGCCTAAACCCCGGAATGAATCATCATCATGGGGCTCATGGCTACCGAAACTCTGTGATGGACTAAGAAAGAACTGATCAAAAGTTTAGGCTGACAGGCCAATTAGTCAGCCAAAGCTCTCGCCTAAGCTGTACTACTAAGTTGGAGTAACACCTTAAAATTCTAGTACTCCAATTTTTTTACTACAACTTGTTACAATTTTAAGATGTCGCATGTACGGGCGTGTGCTGGCGCTGCGTTGTTGCGTCGTGGCGGGTGGGTGGCGGCACGTTGCATTAGTTGTTTTGTGCTTCAGTTTTTTTTCATTTCACTGCAGAGTCTTTGCTCATGCCTCTTTTGAGAAGTATGTCTATTGATTCAAAATTGCCATGGCAAAAATATGTTTCAGAAAATGACATGGACTAAAATGTTCTATAGATCATGATCCATAGACAAAAAAATGCCATGATCCATACAGTATAAATTCCATGATGCATAGGCTATATTTGCCATGGGAGATGGCAATTTTGTTGGATCATGATCCAGAGATTAAAAAAATGCATAGACTATAATTTTGTTGGATCATGATCCAGAAATTTGCCATGTTGCAAAAAGAAAAGAAATTTGCCATGGTGCATATAGTAAAAACAATGCCATGATCCAAATGCAGCAGAAGTTTCAAGTAGTGTTTTGTTTCTGTGTTTGAATAGGCAGCAAACTTTCTATTCTTTTTGTGTTTGTACAGACTTGCTAAACTATTGATGATTTTTTGTTGGGTGACCTATTATATCTGGAATGGAAGCTCACATAAGTTGAGCTGATTTTTGTCCATATGAAAGCAGAGGACCATATGGTCTGTGGCTGGGTTTTGTCTCCGACCGTTGTGTCATGATGATTTTGCAGGTACCCCGAGAGGCCCTTGAGTTTGCCGGAATGTCGAGTAACTTCCGTTCCGGAAAATTCGGGTACTCCATATGTCCTATTTTCAGCAAAGGTAATGCTGAAATTTTCCGTGAATTTTAGCATGACTTTGCTAAAAATAGGACATATGGGGTACTTGCGACTAATGCCTGTTATCATGCATGTTTTATGATCTGTTGTAAGGGTACTAATTGGTCTCTTCTGCTGCTTATCAGAGATGGCGGGAAGCAGCCACCGCCGCTCTGCGACACCGCAGTACGAGTTGGATGCTTCCGAGTTCTTCACTATCATACTTGGGACTTCATCCATGACGCAGGTATATAAAACGAGAGATCTCCCCTTCACCCATCTCATTATGATATCTGTTGTTTGCTACATCACTCATTGTCCCAAACTGCAGAGGCTGCCTGACAGTTTTATGAACATGCTGATGGGTGAAGATCCGCCAAATAATGTGAAGCTGCGACAGGCCGGCAGCGGGATTCGCGGGCAGTGGGATGTGGAGTTGGTGATCAAGGTGGGCCACATGTACTTGTCTCGTGGGTGGGAGAAGTTCTACCGTGCCTACGACCTATGGCTGGGGTACTTCCTTCTCTTCAGGTATGACGACGACGCCACCATGCTCATCGTGAAGGTGTTCAACGCGACTATGTGTCGCATGCGCTACGCTGACGATGATGATGCCGGTACGTTCTGCCTCTTCTTATTCCTCTACATTTGGCTTTGTCTCACATCGATTGTTAATGGTCATTGTTGCATTTTGGACAGGTAATGGGAGCAGCAGCAGCGACACTGGCAGCAACGATTCTGGCAGCAGCGATTCTGGCTGTAGCGAAAGAAGCAGCGATTCTGGCTGTAACGAAAGCAGCAGCGATTCTGGCAGCAGCATAGACAACAAGAAGGATGATCCGGACTGGAGTGCGGGAGAAGAGGAGCAGAGTGGGGTTGAGGAGCTGCAGGATGACGATGGGCATCAGGCTGAGGATGACCTAGCGCTGGTGGTGGCTGACCAAGGGCAAGAGATGGTGGTGGCTGACCATGGGCAAGAGATGGAGGTGGCTGAGGATGACCTAGCGATGGTCGTGCCTGAAGGTGGCCTCGCGATGGTGGTGGTGCCGGCGATCCCACAGTTGGGCGACATGACCACACCAATTGTGGTAGAAGACTACATCCCACTGCCTCCACCGCCTCGCCGCTCTTGGCGCATCAGGCTGAGGAAGGAGAAGGAGAAGGAGAAGAACAATGCATGAGAACTGAACTTTGTCAGGTATGTCAGATCTCCTGTAGGTTAGTTATCCAAAATGATATATATATATATATATATATATATATATATATATATATATATATATATATATATATATATATATATATATATATATATATATATATATATATATATATATTAGTTACCTATGTTATCTCTAATATGCTTAGTTTCCTATAGGTTAGCTCCAGCTCCAAAATAACTTATGTTAGCACAAAATGATCAAGTTTACATAATAAGCTTATAGTCTTTTTCTTATTCTTCTTCTTTTCCAAAATGACATAGGTTAGCTTCATTTTACCTAAGTTGGCTCTAATATACTAACTTAGAGCTTATACTGATTCTCTGTCTTCGTGTTTGTTGGCTTTTGAACTGTAGAGCAAATCACGACTGAAGCTACTACACGTACGTGTGTAAAGCTGGCTCGAAGCAAGTAGGCAAGCAGGTCAATGGATTCACATGAGCAATACGTTGCCCGTGTAACCGCTACGTGAACCAGGCTTGCTAGCTAGCTCTAGTCGATCGGATCGAATCGATTACGACGGAACAACTCAGCGGAACTCAGCGAACACAAACGAATCGGTGTATTGCCAAAGGCTCTTGACGTGCCTTGGTTATCTTTTATTGCTTTGAACTTTTCTGATCGGTGTGTTTACATCGTGGGGTTACATGGGAATATAAAGGAGCTAAACAGCCCGGTAGCTAACCAAGTCGGATCCTACTTGGAACGAGTACTACTCGGATACGTACACACATGTGTACTCGGACCCGGACGTCCTGTTTAATCCTAATATTCACCCCCTTAAACATGACGTACTCATTTTTCCGACCTGGATCCCTAATGCGACTACTTGTATGCTCTATTCTTGGCATTGCTTTCATCGTTCCTTGTAGCATCCCAGTCACTGACTTTGCTACCGCTAGCTTATCCATAGCTTGACGGCAACACTTCTCCTTTGTCGTGTCTTCAACATTCACCTGTTCTTCGGTGCTCAGAAGATTGTATTTCGGATCCGTGGGGGAATATCTTTTGAACCTGAGCGAGACCAAACTTCGGTCTAACTTTGAGTTCCAAGCTCTTGGTGCTTGCTTCAACCCGTAAAGTGCCTTCTTAAGCTTGTAAACTTTCCCTTCTTCGATTTTCTTCTCGTAGCCGAGGGGTTGCTCCACGTACACTTCTTCTTTGAGGTCGCCATTGAGGAAAGCGGATTTCACATCCATATGATAAACCTTCCAATCCTCTTGTGCTGCCAAAGCTAGGAGCACTCTCACCGTCTCGATTCGAGCAACCGGTGCAAACACCTCCTCATAGTCAACTCCTTGACGTTGTACGTAGCCCTTTGCGACGAGTCTTGCCTTGTGCTTCACAATGGCACCCTTCGTGTCCTTCTTCAACTTGTAAACCTACTTCAAACCTATGGCCTTTTGGTCGGAGGTCGGGTTACCAAAGTCCACGTGCCATTGCTCTCGATCGCCTTCATCTCCTCATCCATGGCGTGCATCCAACTTGAACTTTTGCTCGCCTCTATGAAGTTCGCCGGCTCCTCAACTCCGAGTAAGCACAAATCGGAGTACTCGAGTGTAACTGGCTTTGCGTACTTGTAGACTTTCTTGAGGGGCTTGTAGCGACGAGGCCCGGAAGAATCCGTCGTGGCTTGCGAAGGGGGCGACACAAATTGTGTCGGCGTCGATGCACTTGAGGAAGACGGTTGAGTCTCGGGCGTGGTAGATGCCGGGTCATTGGCATCCGCGTCGTTGGCGTAGTCGTCGTGATCGTGACCATCATCTTGTTTGTCATCATCACTATGCGCCTCATTGTCGAGATCTCCGCCCGTGTCGTGCGTGTCTTTGTCGCTATCACCTTGCGACCCATGCACGTCGTCGTCGGTGTCGGCACCATGATGATCACTACCATTGTGGTCACCTTGGTTGGGCGTCTTGCCAACCACCTGGACGTCTTCTCTTGCATCATCATCAGTTGGAAATTCAACTGTGAATATGTTACCATTTGGAGCATCGTTGGCTGTTGTGCTCCAATTCCACGCTTGGTTTTCTTCAAACACAACGTCGCATGAAATCCGTAGACGCTTGGTTCGTGGATCGTAGAAGCGGTATGCCTTGGTGCCGAAACTCCTCTCGTATCCGATGAACACCATCTTGGTGCTCTGATCGGCAAGCTTGGAGAGATGCGGCTCCGCCGTCTTCACATGGGCCACACACCCAAACGTTCGTAGATGAGACACATTCGGCTTCCGTCCGTAAATTGCTTCATACGGAGTCTTGCCGATCACTGCCTTCGTTGGAGCCCGGTTGAGAAGATAGACCGCCGTCGAGACAGCTTCTCCCCAAAAAGTCCCCGGCAAGTTCTTGCTCTTGAGTAAACTTCTCGCCATGTCAACGACGGTTCGATTGCGTCTTTCAACAACCCAGTTCTGCTGTGGCGTATAAGGTGCCGTGAGGAACCTCTTTATGCCAATCTTCTCGCAGTAGTCGTTGAACTCGTTCGACGTAAACTCTCCGCCGCGATCTGTCCGTAGAGCGCGAACCTTCAGCTTGTGTTCCATCTCCGTTGCAGCCTTCAGCTTCTTGAACGCTTCAAACGCCTCATCTTTAGGTCATAGGAGAACGACCCACATGTATCTCGAGTAGTCATCTACCACAAGGAAGAAGTACTTCTTTCCTCCGTGAGTTGCTGGGGTGATAGGGCCACATAGATCACCATGGAGCAGCTCGAGTGCATCACTTGCACGATAGGTAGACTGAGCAGGAACGGCCTGCGGTGCTGTTTTCAACCAAGCACCCATCACATACTCGATCAACATGGTCGATAAACGGCATCCCAGATACCATCTCCATCTTCGACATCTTCTTCAAGGCGTAGAAGTTAACGTGTCCAAATCTAGCATGCCATAACCACGATTCATCATCACTCTTGGCGAGCCAACACTCCGGTTGAGATTGATCAAGGTTGAGGATATAGAGCCTGTTCGCGTCACGATTCACACGCGCTTAGCACGCTTCGGAGGTTGTCGAAGATCGTCATCACTCCGTTCTCGATATTCACCTTGCATCCATTCTCGTCAAGTTTCCCGACAGAGATGATGTTGTTGCGAAGCCTTGGGATGTAGTACACTCCGGTGAGTATGCGATGTTCTCCTGTGAGACCCTCGAACAGGACAGAACCTTGCCCGCAAATCTCCACATTTGAACCATCACCGAACTTGACCGAGCCTTGAACATCATATTCTAGCTCGAGGAACTTCTCCTTGCACCCGTCATGTGGTTATCGGCACCCGTGTCTAGATACCACGACACGTTCGCTTCGAGATAACTTTGGTGTTACTTTTTCTCATGAAGTAGCACCTTCCGGTTTAGTTTTACAACCATCGTTTGGGCGAGATCACAAACTTGACCATCAAGACCTGGACGTTCGCCTTCTGCTTCGCCAAATTTGCCTTGATCTCCCGCTTGTTAGGCTCCGGACAATCCTTTGCAAAGTGACCCATCTCGTTGCAGTTATAGCACTTGACCTCAGACATATCCAAGTTCCGTGGCTTCCGCTCTTTAGATCGGTCCGCCTTACCACGACCTTGTGGCTTGCCTTTTTCTTTGCCTTCTTTGGTTTGTCCGCCGCGCTTCGCGTTGCTTGAGCCTTCGCCAACGTTGCACCTCCCTTTACTACTTGGGGACTCCCAATCTGCACGCGAGTACATGAGTTGGTCATCACCTCCTCCTTTGCCTTTCCGACAACCACGAGCATTCTCTTCCCATGTCCGCAAGCGTCCGATCGCCTCCGTTATGGTCATGTCGTCGATGTCGTAAAGCTGCTCGAGCGTGCCGATGATGTACGTGAATTTATCAGTCACCGAACTGAAAAACTTCTCCACAATCTCGGTCTCCTCGAGCTTTGCACCAAGCACGCGGATCTCTCCCACCAATGTAGTCAGACTCATGGCATAGTCGTTCACCGATTCAGTTTCCTCCATCTGCAACTTGTGAAATTGGCGCTTCAGCACTTGTGCCCGAGCCTTGGTGACGCGATCTTCTCTGATCCTCATCTCTTTGAGTGCGTTCCACGCCTCTCTTGCTGTCTCGAACTCCGCCAATGTCATCAGCACGGAATTCGGCACAGACTGGGCTATGGCGGCCAGGGCACCTTCGTCGCACTCCTTGTCGACGTCGTCGTCCGTGATGGCCTCCCACACTCGAAGGGTTCGGAGAATGATCTTCATCTTCACCGCCCACACGCCGTATAGTTGGCGTCGGTGAGCATCGGGTACTGGATGGGGATGTTGCGATGCGCCTGCACGTTGGCGCCGCCCGTTCCGCCACCACTGGTTGCTGACTTGCCGCCCTTCTTCACCTTGTCACCATTCTTGTTCGCCTTGGAACCACCGTTGCCGGACTTGACCGACTCAGCGTCGCTGTCCGTCATCGTAGATCGTAGATCGTTGAGGCTCTGATACCAATTGTTGGCTTTTGAAATGTAGATCAAATCACGACCGAAGCTAATACACGTACGTGTGTAAAGCTGGCTCGAAGCAAGTAGGCAAGCAGGTCAATGGATTCACAGGAGCAATACGTTGCCCGTGTAACCGCTACGCGAACCAGGCTTGCTAGCTAGCTCTAGTCGATCGGATCGAATCGATTACGACGGAACAACTCAGCGGAACTCAGCGAACACAAACGAATCGGTGTATTGCCAAAGGCTCTTGATGTGCCTTGGTTATCTTTTATTGCTTTGAACTTTTCTGATCGGTGTGTTTACATCGTGGGGTTACATGGGAATATAAAGGAGCTAAACAGCCCGGTAGCTAACCAAGTTGGATCCTACTTGAAACGAGTACTATTCGGATACGTACACACATGTGTACTCGGACCCGGACGTCCTGTTTAATCCTAATAGTGTTTACCCGGAACTATGATGGCTGTGATTACATGTGTTGATGAATGTTTCAATATCTGTTGCACAATCAGTTCCACCTCTTGTTAGTTTTCTCGCGTTGTGCAAGAGTAGAATAATCATGTGTTACTACATCGCTGTTTGCATAGCTCGCTAGCTAGCCATGTCCGCCGTTACCGCTGATGATGACGAGGTAGCTCGTTTGGTGGGTTTCAATCACCACGAATACTCGTTCTCTCTCATTGAATGATGGAATTGTTAAGTTTCTGGATTTTGTAAGAGTTAATATCACCGGTAGTCATAGAACTTGCGTCAGATATGGATGTCTAAAATGGATCAGGAACTTATATATATTAAACGAGGATACATGTGGAGTTTAAATAGGCTATGGAGACTGCGGCCCATTTTATCTGCGGTATTTAAAAATATATATAAACATGTGTACTATATAAATGTGCGTATTGCATATTTGGTTTTCAAAATATTATTTTAATTATCGAACATTTCAATAATTATATATACGCACATTTTGAATAGTTCGATGTTTTATAATTAAAATATTAATAATTTGTAATTTAAACTGATAAATGGATATTCAGTCATGGCTAATATGTATAACTTTTTGAATATAAGTCATGAATAAAAATTTACACACGTGAATAGTCATAAATATTTAGTAAATGTTTGTGTTCATCATATTCTATAATTTAAATATAAGTCTCAAGTGTATTTTTTTAATTATAAAAGAATATTTATCTAATAAACATTATCAATGTCCATATTAACTACATATAAGCCGCAAGTGTATATTTAAATGTTTTTATCTACTAATTGATATTATTTGTATATATAATATTTTTTAACACACAAATATGTCAACATACCTTTATTACTTACAAATTATCTTTTAATAAAGTGCGTGCAAAATGGGTCGTAGTACCCGCAGCTCAATTAAGCTCCACATGAGTCCCCGTGAAGTACATATATGTTGATTATCCATATTAGACAAAATACATATATGTACAGTATCATGGTCCTGCTTTTCTTTAGAAAAATAGTTTGAGGGTGTTTTGCAAAAAATACGTCAATGTGGTTGATTGTTTCGCAAAATAATTATTTTCAGTGTTCTGTGTAAAAATACATCACGCACAGCGCCATCAGTCACTGACAAGTGAGGCCATACACATGGATACGTCCGCATATGCGTAGTGTGATCGTATCTGCACGCTTGAGTTAAGTTATGTGACCAGAAACCGCATTTTCAAAGTTTTAACACCAAACTGAACGTGCGATGCAAGTTCAATGACTTCCGGTGATATTACCTCATTTTGTAATGTCGTTGAGAATCTAATGCTTGAAACCATCTATCTGAATTTTGTTGAGAAGTCGTGCTTCTTGATGTATACACGAATTTGATCTATCGGTGGCGCTTCTCCTATCACTGCTGTGATTTTGGAATGTGTATTGTTGTGACATCTTTATCAGCGGATGTGACACACTTTTTTTTCACATGTGATTTTCTTCTGATTTTATGGGATCCGGTTTCATGTGGTTTTCATTTTATTTTTATCAGGATTAGGTTTTCTTTTTCACCTTTTTGGATTTTTATTTTATTTTACATTTAAAATATATAAAAATATATGAAAATATACTACTCCCTTTGATCTAAATTAATTGATGCTGCTTTAGTACGACCGGAGGGATAACATTTTTAATAATGCGGCCGACGCCCTTCATCGCTCCAGCCCCCTCCGCTTCTCCCTCTCCCCTTCCCTTTGCCCCACTCCCACGTGGTGCCGCCCATCGATCCAGCATCCTCAGGCCGCACCAGCAGTCGCGCCACCCACGCCCCGATGTAGCCCTTCTTGGTGTTCCCCTTCCTCTCTCTCACCTCCCCACATCGTAGTTGAGACAGTCGTGGAGCGGTATGTGGCGGGGGAGCGGCGACCGGGAACTTCCCTCTTAGATGAGGCTGACGCGGTGTCCATGGCTCATGGCCACAAATTCCCCTCCCATTGAGGCCCCCGGAGCCGATCCCATCGACCTCAACAAGATTCGGTGGCGCGCCATCCATGGCAGGATCGAGGGGAGCTCCACCAGCCCCATCGTCCTCCTCCGTTGTGGCCTTGTGGGGTGCCCGGGCGGAGTTCGTGCAGTGTGGTAGGGGAGCTCCACCAGCCCCATCGTCCTCCTCCGTTGTGGGGTGCCCGGGCGGAGTTCGTGTAGTGTGGTCGTGTCGTGTATTGTGTTGTTGCCACGCGACTTGCACGCGTGTGTCCAGCAAGGATGCCTGCTTGCCGTCGTTCGTTGACGTGGAGTTGTGCTTCAGTGCTTGGATGACATCCCCGCCATAGTTCACGCCGTTGACGCGCTGGGGTCCGTGTGATGTGTAGTAGTGCCGCCATGCACTCCGTCTTGATCAACAGCCGATCTGTGCTCCTATCCAGTGCGAGAGACACCCCTTCCATGATGCTGCAATCTCAGCTTCAAGCACACTTGCATAGTGAGGGATGAAACGGCATGAGGCAAAGATGATGGCCCATGTACAGTCTCGAAGAATCATGCCATCTTCACCTGTACTCTCCTCCTCCAACCATGACCCATCAGTGTTAAGTTTCACCGAGCCTAGTGACGCTCGGAATTGTAAGATTTGTTAGGAAGCGTTAAACCCATTGCTCGGGCCGCATGTATATTTATGGAAGGATTGCCGTGGCTTACAAGATTTGGAATATCGCTAGGATTCTTCCTGAGTACATCGAGAGATATATGACTTGAGGAGAAAGACTAGAACAGAAGAAGAGATAGAATCAGAAAACAGTTTAAACAGCTATCTCTACAAACTCTATTCTAACATCCTCCCTCAATCCAAACCTATGAAAATTTCTCTAGGTTTAGATTGTACTCGAACTCATTCAATCTCCTTGTAGTAAGTGGTTTGGTGAAGCCATCAGCAAGTTGATCTCCTATGGGAATAAACTTGATGTCAAGTAGCTTTCGTGCTACTCTTTCTCTCACAAAATGAAAATCGACCTCTATGTGTTTTGTACGTGCATGGAACACAGGATTTGCTTAAAGGTAAGTTGCACCAATATTGTCACACCATAACCTTGCAGCTTGTGGAGTCTTGATTCCCAACTCATACAAGAGTCTGAATCCACATAACTTCAGCAGTTACATTGGCAAGGGCTTTGTATTCTGCTTCAGTACTTGACCTTGACACAGTAGCTTGTTTCCTTGCACTCCATGACACAAGGTTTGATCCCAGAAATACAGCAAAGCCACCTGTTGACCTTCTATCATCAGGACACCCTGCCCAGTCAGCATCTGAATATGCACTAACTAGCATGGATGGCGATTTAACAACCTTGATTCCAAGTCACATTGTGAACTTTAGATACCTCAAAATTCTCTTTACTGCAGTCCAATGAACTGTACTTGGTGCATGCAAAAACTGACACACTTTGTTGATAGAATATGAAATATCAGGCCTAGTCAACGTTAAATATTGTAGAGCGCCAACAACACTCCTATAGTTTGTTGCATCACTCGGTCCAAGTAATTCACCTCCTTCAACTGTAAGTTTCTCAGAAGTGGAAAGTGGTGTACTTACTGGTTTGCAATGTTCCAGTCCTACCCTCTTTAGAATATCTGTGGTGTATTTCTCTTGTGTAAGAAGTATTCCATCCTTGATCTGTTTTACCTCTATACCAAGAAAATAATGAAGATCACCCAAATCTTTAAGTGCAAACTCCACATTAAGATCACGGAGCAAACAGGTAGTGGCCTCTGAACTGGAACTAGCAACAATTATATCATCAACATAAACAAGAACAAACATAGAGATGTTGCCTTTATGATAGAAGAATAGTGAGGTATCTGCCTTGCTTGGAATAAAACCAAGTTGTTGTAACTGAGTGCTCAACCTGGAGTACCAGGCTCTTGGGGCCTGTTTTAAGCCATACAAAGCTTTGTCCAACTTACAGACAAAATGAGGTGTGCTTTTGTTTTCATACCCTGGTGGTTGCCGCATGAACACTTCTTCCTCAAGAACACCATGGAGAAACCCATTCTGGACGTGTAGCTGACGTAAACTCCACCCTCTGGAAATAGCAATAGATAATACAAGTCGAATAGTAGCTGCCTTGACAACAGGGCTAAAAGTATCCTCATAATCAATTCCAAATCTTTGTTTAAACCCTTTTGCAACCAATCTAGCATTGTATCTATCTATACTTCCATCAGATTTTCTTTTGATCTTATAAACCCACTTGCAATCAATTAAATTCTTGCCCTTTGTTGGAGGTACAAGATGCCATGTTTTATTTTTCATGAGTGCTTGATATTCATTGTCCATAGCCCCTTTCCATTCTTTGTGAGCAAGAGCTTCGGCTAAATGAATAGGTTCACCTGAACTAGTAAGAAACGCATACTTGCCAGGATCATACCTTACTGTACCGTCCTTGTATTCTTTAGGCTTGAATACTCCAGATTTTGACCTGGTATGGCGCTAAGGATTTTCAAGTGACACATGTGTGGCAGCTGTTGTAGTTTCTGTATCAACGGAACCGGCCACAGAAGATCCAGCCGCCAAATCCCCCTGGACTGCCGTGCCACAGGGCTCCAGATCTGAGATGGGCACGGGATCCGGCGAGATCCGCCTCGCATCAGGCGCCTCAGCAGGGGAATCCCGCATGGCACTGTTGGTGGGTGTCGGTGTCAAAACCGGCGGATCTCGGGTAGGGGGTCCCGAACTGTGCGTCTAGGCGGATGGTAATAGGAGACAAGGGACACGATGTTTACCTGTGTTCGGGCCCTCTTGATGGAGGTAAAACCCTCGTCCCGCTTGATTGATATTGATATTGTGGATGTTTACAAGAGTGGATCTACCACGAGATCAAGGAGGCTAAACCCTAGAAGCTAGCCTATGGTATGATTGTAAGGGTTGTTGTGATTGTTGTCCTACGGACTAAAGCCATCCGGTTTATATAGACACCGGAGAGGGCTAGGGTTACATAGAGTCGGTTACAATGGTAGGAGATCTACATATCCGTATCGCCAAGCTTGCCTTCCACGCCAAGGAAAGTCCCATCCGGACACGGGGGGAAGTCTTCAATCTTCTATCTTCATAGTCTTGGAGTCCGGTCGATGATGACAGTCCGGCAAATGATAGTCCGACCGATGACGGTAGTCCGGCTATCTGGACACCCCCTAATCCGGGACTCCCTCAGTAGCCCCCGAACCAGGCTTCAATGACGATAAGTCCAGCATGCGTGTAGTCTTCGGCGTTGCAAGGCGGGTTCTCCTTAAGTTCCATGTACCGCGAGCAGTGTCCAGCTTCCTCATCAATGTTGCGCGTCTTGGCTTCCCGCCCAATAAGGGCCTTCTTCCACGCGTCGTGCGAATGTGAAAAGCCAGGGTGTCTTTTATGTTTTACCCCCTAGTTGTGCGAATAATCTGCCTATAAGGGAGGCAAGAAGCCAGATCCAAATCACCATCTTCCTCTCGCAAATACTCATCGGAGCGCTTTCGACCAAGAATCCATTCCATCATGGACCGTCAACGCTGCTCCTCTTCTCGCGCCCCAGCCCTTCGCCAGAGATTGGAGGAGATGCTCTGTTTCGCACAACGAGCTGGTGAAGCTCCAAATGGGGGATATCTCCTCCGCCTTCATGGTTCCGGTTCGAGCCGGCTTGCCACCTACAAAGGCGGGAAGCTAGCGAGGTTACCCTAATCCCAACAAAGGGAGCGGGTATGCTTCGTCCCCTATCTAATAAGGGGCTCGGATTTCCTGTACATCCATTCCTCCGCGGGCTCCTGGAGTTCTACGGACTCCAGCTCCATCACCTCACGCCCGCCTCAATCCTGCATATCGCGGGTTACATAGCTCTTTGCGAGCCTTTCCTGGGCATCGAGCCCCACTTCGCGCTGTGGAAGAGGTTGTTTTGCCTTGTCCCCCGCTCTCACGAGGGGTCCATATATCAAGTGGGCGGCACCGAAATATGGCGCATTGCCGGGACCGGATATCCATCCGGAACCCCTAAGAAGGCGCCCGAAGACTGGCCTTCGGAATGGTTTTATATAGAAGACGCTCCGCTGCCGGACCCTGTTCGGATCGGCCTCCCGGAGTTCAGCAATGCTCCTCTGAAGAAACGCCTTAGTTGGCGTCCACGGAGCCCCCGACTGGAGGAAGACAAGAGCGTCCATTATCGATGGGCGAATAAGGTTCTTGGCCCATGCCGGTTGACCATGACCGGAGTCATGGCAACATGCATTACGCGGGGGGTGCAGCCACTACAATACAGGGGCCACCCCATGTGGGATTTCAACGGGGAGGATAATGCCACCCGTCATGGCCGCAAAGGGCCGGAATCGGCCGAAGATCTGGTGACGATCTTGTCCGGCCTGTATAATGGGGAGAAGGAGGATTTCCTTCAGACGAACCCGTTAAATGGGTTTTCCATGAACAATCCCCGGCCTTGGGTAAGTGAACACTCAGCGTGTCCGACCCGTGCCTTTCGAAACTTAAGTTTCTTACATTGTGTTCTTCTTTCGACGCAGGAACTGCGCCGGACTGTGGAGGGAATGCTAAGTCCGGCTCCGCAGCCTGAGGATCCGGAGAGATCCCGAGATCCGGCCTCCGAAGAGGATCCGGACATAAAGGTGGAGCTAATCGACGGGGTGTTCCACCAGCTCAGCATGGACAATGCTTTAGTCGCCATCACGGCCGACTACCCCGGACTAAATCCGGCTCCCCAGGTGATTGCAGCCGAAGCCTTGACACCGTCATTCCTTCCTTGCTTATTTCTGACCATCGTACATGATGGCATTGTGCGAGGCGCCCTAGGCGAGAAGCCGAGCTCATGTGGCTGGACCACAAGGGCCGTTCGGACCGGTAGGCGGAAGAGGAGCGCGGCGCGGACTGAAGCGTCGCCGCAAAGGTGTAGCTCACAACTCCTTATTTTTAGAGCAACGTTCCTAGGAAGCGTTTTGAGTGCTCATGACTTTTATAGGGAAAAAAGCGTCCGCCGGACTGCGGGCGTGGAAGTTGTCAATCCAGCCTCTACCGGTCGGGCTCCCTTTTGGTCGAGGGGGAGGCGAGCAAAGCGCGAGCCGGACGTTCCTCCGACAGAGGAGGCCGAAAGACTGTCCGCCACCAAGTGCGAGGTAGAGAGTGCCTGAATCACAGCACCGCCGGACAGTATTCGTGACGCGTGCTTCTCCCGAGCGTTGAATGCCTTTAACACGGGGACGCGCGCACCTTCGTGCCGCTCAAGATAGTTTTACGAGCCACGGAGCAGTATGTAAAAGACATACGGGTAAGAGATTTTAACGGTTGTATATGCGGTAGCCCCGAGACTTAAAGTAGTTATATTAACTGATTTAAGGATCATATGAAATCTGAGGATCTTACCAAGAAGAATACCCAACTGTCTCGGGAGCTGCAAGAGTGCAAGGCCCAACTTGAGGCCGCATTATGCAGCGCAGGAGGAAGCGCAAGGACCTCTCCGGTAACGCATTATTTTAGAAGGATAAGTAGCGTTTGGCCTTTGCGCAAGTCTAAAAAGCGGCGTTGCGGTGCTGCGGACAAGATCCGGACAGGCAAGAACTTCTGCGCCAACTAAAGGCGGCGAGAGGATGCTGCATAAGGTGCAACATGAAAGGAACAAGCTCCAGGATGCCCATGCCCAGCTTGGAGAAGAGCTGAAAGGCGTTCGGGCGAGCTGTCGGGCTCCGTTAAGGAGAATCAGCGGCTTCGTCGCGGCATATATAGTAGTGCTTGGCGAACTCCTTTGAAAAGAAGAGTTCGGCGAGGAAGTCAATTTGATGTAATATGTCCAGAGGTATGCTCACAGTCGCCTCTGGAGGAGATGCCGTAACAACGGGTGATCAACTTCCAATTGTTGCAACCGATCGAGCGAGTTCGGCAGGCTATGGCGGCGTCATCCAGCGTTATGGCCAGCCTTCTCCATACCCGAGGGTCTTGGGGAGCTTGCGGAGAAGCTACAGGAGTGCGGCAGCGCTTCCATTTATGGAAGATTTCGGCCTGCCGCCAAGGTGCCGTGGAGGCCAGGGCCATGGTAAAGACAGCGGTACAAGAAGGCGGATCCCAATCACATGGCGAAGTCGGACCTGTGGGGCCCGATGGGAAGGAGATCCTGTGAGTTTAGTATACGCCAAGTGGAGTTGGCATAAAATTTTCCCAACAGGACTGTAAATTAGACAACTGTGTTAGGCGGGATTGAGGAGGAATACAATCGGTCGATTTGACAATGTATTATAAAATGACATGCAAAATTCCTTCTAGCGGGATTGTAGATCGTTTGTCTTTGCCGACCTTTTCGCCGACCACGGGACCCTAGAGTCCGGAGTGTGTCGAATACCTTCTCGGTTATGAAACAACCGGGTATGCATGGAGACCAGGCGTAGGGGTCATCGGTGCTTTATCGGACAAGTGCCCAACTAGTTATGTTATATTACATGGTTAGTAAGAAACATCTTCCGGGAGAATAGTTCCGTTAAGGGTTCCTTTCATTTGGGGTGGCATGCCCTAAAGTGCATCTCCGGCTGCGAAAAAAGCAGAAAACATCCGGGGCAGATAAAAGTGGATAAAAATCATCTTTTAAGTCACCGACCGAATATTCTCTTAAGAACGCTAGCTTCGGCTTCACCCGGTCGAGGTACACATCCAATGACCCGGCAAGAATAATCGCAGAGGTGCTCCTTTACCTTCTAGCCGAACAATCGGGAACGTAGGGGTAAGCACAGGAGCCAGGCAACCTAGCTTGGCCAAAACTTAAGTCATATCGATGCATATAATAGTGAATAAAAGGTACATGCGAAGGCTTGACACATGTGCTGGGCGTAAAAGCCCGTATAATTAAGCTTCTGGTAAAGAAGCCCCCAGGTATAATGAGTGCGGGTAGCACATCAATTGTGCGCGAATGTTGCGCGGGTAAAGCCCTTTAAGGCTTGGATGAATAGGTTTGAGAAGAAAAAGATGAACAAAAGGCAGCTGAAATAAATAAATAAATAAAAATTTGGACGGGGGAAGGGGACGAACTCTTTGTCCGGCGCTAGGCATAGAATCGCCGGAGGCGGGCTGCGTTCCATGGGTTCGGCTCGAGTCGGTTATCCGATGCATTTAAGTGACGCAGTGCGCTCCGCGGTCAAGACTTGATCAATGATGAAGGGCCTTCCCATTTGGGTTTGAGCTTGTCCTTTTCTTGTCCGGCAGCGAGAACCAGTTCGCCAACGTTGTAAGTCTTGGCCCGTACTTCTGCTTTGGTATCTTGAGCCTGCTGCTGATAGAATGCGGAACGAGCCTTGGCGACGTCGCGCTCTTCCTCAATGTGTCCAAGCTGTCCTGCCGATCCAACTCGGCTTCTCTTTCTTCGTACATGCGCACTCGAGGTGAGTCATGAATGATGTCGCAGGGCAAAACTGCTTCGCCGTACACCATAAAAATGGTGTGAATCCGGTGGTACGGTTAGGCGTTGTCCGCAGCCCCAGTCTGGAGTCGAGCTCCTCTACCCAAGTCGTGTCAGATTTCGTGAGGACCACACTAGTCCGGGTTTGATGCCGCTCATTATGAGACCATTTGCTCGTTCCACTTGACCGTTGGTTTAAGGATGATAGACTGAGCGTAATCGAGCTTGATGCCCATATTTTTGCACCATGATTTAACCTCGTCGGCGGTGAAGTTCGTGCCGTTATCGGTGATGATGCTGTGGGGGACACCATAACGGTGTACTACCCCGGATATAAAGTCTATCACTCGTCCGGACTCTATCCATTTGGTGAATTTATCCACCATGACCAATAGGTACCTTTTCTTGTGGGTTCCCCTTTAAGTGGTCCAACCATGTCAAGCCCCTGCACATGACGGCCAGGTAATTGGTATAGTTTTGAGGCGGTGGGTGGCATATGGCTCGATTAGCAAAGAGCGACAACCGACGCATCTTTGGACTAAGTCCAGGCATCTGCTCGAGCCGTCGGCCAAGAAAATCCTGTAAGGAATGCCTTTCCTACAAGGGCCGAGCTGCGGCATGGTGTCCGCCTAGTCCGCATGAATTTCAGCCAGGAGGTTTCGCCCTTCCTCTTTGGAGATACACCTTTGAAGGACTCGGTTGTGCTTTTCTTATAAAGTTCTCCCTCATAGACCTTGTAGGCTTTTGATCGCGAATAATGCAGCGGGCCTCATTTTGGTCTTGGAAGCTCCTGCCTAAGCAAGTAGGCGAGAATGGTTCTCCGCACGGGCAATTACTGCCATTATGTCGTGGCGGAAGGTGTTATGTTATCGGCTGGATCGCCGGTTGGCGCGGCTTGTTCCGGATTGTTAGGTCCAGACTCCTCTTCCCATAGTACGGATGGCTTGAAGAGCCGTTCCAGGAAGATGTTAGGCGGGACAGCGTCGCGTTTTGCGCCAATGCGTGCCAGTACGTCGGCCGCTTGGTTATTATCCCGGGTGACGTGATGGAATTCAAGTCCTTCGAACCGGGCTGACATTTTGAGGACAGCGTTGCGATATGCTGCCATTTTCGGATCTTTGGCGTCAAAGTCTCCGTTTATTTGGGATATTGCGAGGTTTGAGTCCCCGCGCACCTCTAGGGGTTGAATGCCCATGGAGATTGCCATCCGGAGACCGTGTAAAAGGGCCTCGTATTCGGCTGCGTTGTTAGAGTCCGTGTACATTATCTGAAGTACGTATTGGACTGTGTCTCCGGTTGGGGACGTCAATACGACGCCAGGCCCCAGTCCGGCTAACATTTTGGAGCCGTCGAAGTGCATAATTCAATTGGAGTATGCGCCGTATTCTTTAGGGAGTTCGGCTTCGGTCCATTCAGCGACAAAGTCAGCCAAGACTTGAGACTTGATAGCTCGCTGAGGTTTATAAGATATGTCAAATGGTAAGAGCTCAATGGCCCATTTTGCAATCCTGCCCGTCGCGTCGCGGTTGTTTATAATGTCGTTAAGTGGTACTTCAGAGGCCACTGTTATCGAACACTCTTGAAAGTAGTGTCGGAGCTTCCGGGATGCCATGAACACCGCGTACGCTATCTTCTGATAGTGCGGGTAACGGGACTTGCAAGGGGTTAACACAGTGGATACGTAGTATACTGGTTTTTGAAGAGGGAATTTATGCCCTTCTGTTTCTCGTTCGACGACGAGTACCGCGCTTACAACTTGATGTGTAGCTGCGATGTATAACAACATTGGTTCGCCCAGGTTGGGCGCAGCCAGGACCGGATTTGTTGCCAATATGGCCTTTATTTCTTCGAGTCCGGCGGTGGCAGCATCCGTCCACTCGAAGTGTTCGGTGCGCCTGAGGAGGCGATAGAGGGGTAATGCCTTTTCTCCTATACGGGAGATAAAGCAGCTTAGAGCCGCTACGCATCCAGTCAATTTTTGTATTTTCTTGAGGTCTTTTGGGATATCTAGCTGTGACAGCGCTCGGATCTTGGCTGGGTTTGCTTCAATTCCTCTACCGGATACGATGAAGCCCAGCAGCTTTCCAGCTCGTACGCCGAAAACACATTTTTCCGGATTCAGCTTGATGTCATATGCTCTGAGGCTGTCGAATGTGAGCCTCAAGTCGTCTACCAGAGTTTCGACGTGTTTGGTTTCGACGACTACGTCGTCCACATATGCCTCTACTGTTTTGCCGATCTGGGTAGCCAGACATGTCTGAATCATGCGCTGATATGTTGCGCCGGCGTTTTTAAGTCCGAAGGGCATCGTGTTGAAGCAGAATGGTCCATATGGAGTAATGAATGCTGTTGCAGCTTGATCCTCTTCTGCCATCTTGATTTGATGATAGCCGGAGTATGCGTCCGGAAGCACAATGAATCGTGCCGCGGTGGCATCGATGATTTGGTCGATCTTGGGAGGGGAAGGGATCCTTTGGGCAGGCCTTATTTAGGTCTTTGAAATCGACACATAGGCGCCAGGATTTGTCCTTCTTTGGTACCATCACCAAGTTTGCTAGCCAATCCGGTGCTTGATGTCTCGATGAATCCGGCTTCCAAGAGCTTGGCTAGCTCTTCTCCCATTGCCTGTCTTTTGGGTTCGGAAAATCGTCGAAGAGCCTGTTTGACTGGCTTGAATCCTTTTAGGATGTTTAGGCTGTGTTCTGCCAATCTGCGTGGGATTCCGGGCATATCCGATGGGTGCCAGGCAAAAATGTCCCAATTTTCCCGAAGGAATTCTCGTAGTGCAGCGTCTACATCAGGGTTCAATTGTGCCCCGATGGAGGCCGTCTGGTGGGGTCCGTTGGGTGGACCTGGAATTTGACTATTTCATCCGCTGGTTTAAAAGAGGTGGACTTGGATCTTTTATCAAGTATCACACCGTCCCTGTTCACCGTGGAGCGCATCGCGGTGAGTTCCTCGGCCGCTAGGGCTTCGGATAGTGCCTCGAGGGCTAGTGCGGCTGTCTTGTTTTCGGCGCGGAGTGCTATGTCCGGATCACTAGCGAGAGTAATAATTCCGTTTGGACCGGGCATTTTAAGCTTCATGTACCCATAATGGGGTATAGCTTGAAAAATTGTGAATGCCTCTCGTCCTAATAGGGCATGATATCCGCTGCTGAATGGGGCCACTTGAAACGTGACCTCCTCGGACCTATAATTGTCCGGCGAGCCGAACACTACGTCCAGCGTGATTTTTCCTGTGCAGCATGCTTCCCGGCTGGGGATTATTCCTCTAAAGGTTGTGCTGCTTCGCTCAATGCGGTTCCAGTCTATTTCCATTTTTCGGAGGGTTTCCTCATAGATGAGGTTTAGTCCGCTGCCACCATCCATGAGTACCTTAGTAAGGCGAAAGTCGTCTACTATTGGGCTGAGGACCAATGCGGCTGGTGCCTGGGCAGTTCGTAATTTAGGTTCGTCACTGGCATTGAAGGTAATAGCCGTGTCGCTCCATGGATTTATTGTTGCTACTTGGTAGACTTCGGCGAGGTTGCGGAGTTGTCGTTTTCGCATGTTATTGGATGCGAAAGTCTCGAAGACTGTTAACACCGTACTGGTGTTGCTATGCTTGGATTCTGGAGCTAGAAGCTCCTCGCCACTTTTGGCTACCTGTCGTAGTATATCCAACATGCTCGAAGGCTATGAGTTGGAGTGGCGCCCTCTGTGCTATGAATTTTGCAGGTCCGTTTAGCCAACCCTCCAAGACGGTTCCGCACCCTTTAGGGGTTTTGGTTTTTTGGTATTCAGCCCAGGTGCTTGATGATGGCGCACCGTTTGGTTCCGGACTAGGGATGTATTCGGGGCCGGATTATCCCAAAATTTACTTTCGGTTTTCCAGGCGCTCTCCATCGCACAATACTTTTGTACGATGGTCTCCAAGTCGGCGAAGCGCGTGATGTCGCGGCGACTTATGGCGTTTAGGATTCCCTTTCCGTGCAATTATTGCAGAAGACTGAGATTGCGTTTTCCTCTCGGCAGTCCTTTATCCTGTCCATAACCAGGAGGAATCTGGCCCAGTAGTGATGTACTGTCTCTTCGGGCTCTTGCCGAATTAGAGTTAGATCGCATATGTCTGGGCAGGTGGGTGGAACTAAGTCCGGAACCCTACCCATCTCAGGGCTTGAAGGCCGATAAGTTTCCAATTTTGGAAGCTTGGATTTCTGGACGTTGTCCAACGAGTCTAGTCCGATGCCTGACTTTAAGTTCAGTGTTTGATCGAAGCCCGTCCCTCCGCGGGGATCCGGCATGAGGGGTTTGGGGATCCGGACATGACTAGTTTTCAATACAGGAGAAGCGTCGCCGCATTGTTCCTCTACCACTGCAACGTGGTGGGTGACCTGGGGAGAGTTAATTTCTCTCAAATCGGGTTTAAGCCCAATCTGATCGTAGTCTGTAGCGACTCCTATGGCGGCGATGCGATCCAAGAGCTCGTTCTGACGAGAGCTCTATTGACCCAACCGCTCGGCGAATTCGAGCTGACGTGAAGATTGCTTTTGACAACTTGAGAGGTCGTTGTCGAGCGATGGCGGACAGCGGTCATAAGAAAACCACCTAGCGGATAGTTTGGCGGCGGCCAAGGCTCCTTTGGCGAAGATACCGTCCTTGAAGACGGAGGAGGCATCCTTCCTATCGGTGACGGCACGAGGAACTCTCGGTGAAAGCACCAATGTCGGTGTCAAAACCGGCGGATCTCGGTAGGGGGTCCCGAACTGTGCGTCTAGGCGGATGGTAACAGGAGACAAGGGACACGATGTTTACCTGTGTTCGGGCCCTCTTGATGGAGGTAAAACCCTCGTCCCGCTTGATTGATATTGATATTGTGGATGTTTACAAGAGTGGATCTACCACGAGATCAAGGAGGCTAAACCCTAGAAGCTAGCCTATGGTATGATTGTAAGGGTTGTTGTGATTGTTGTCCTACGGACTAAAGCCATCCGGTTTATATAGACACCGGAGAGGGCTAGGGTTACATAGAGTCGGTTACAATGGTAGGAGATCTACATATCCGTATCGCCAAGCTTGCCTTCCACGCCAAGGAAAGTCCCATCCGGACACGGGGGGAAGTCTTCAATCTTCTATCTTCATAGTCTTGGGGTCCGGTCGATGATGATAGTCCGGCAAATGATAGTCCGGCCGATGACGGTAGTCCGGCTATCCGGACACCCCCTAATCCGGGACTCCCTCAGCGGGGTCCACTCCGGTCGGGCTGTCGGCCCCGGAGCGCGCCAGCTCCCATGTGGAACGTGCGGACGGGCTGCGCCCTGCGCCGCCTGGCTCCACACCTGGACCGCGGTTGGTCACGGGCTCGGCAGGCGGGCTGGTCCCACCACCACTTGGCGCTTCAGGAGACGCGGGGGACGCCGCTACGCGCTGAGCGGCAGGGCTGTCAGCCTGGGATCGCGTGCGGCTATCAACCTGGGATCGCGCGCGACAGTTCTGCACCAAATCTGCATTGGATCCAGCGCGGGTTTCGTCCTCTTCTGCACACATAAAATCATAGCCAAAAACTGCATTTTTTTCATTAGTTTCTGAATTTTCTCCTGGACTAGGCACATGATCATGATCTATTAATTCTCCCCCGTGATCAGTACGTGGCAAAGGATCCGAGAGAAGAGAAATTTCAGCTCGAAGGAGGGCTCCGGCATTTGGATGAAGTTTGGCAAAAGGGAAAATGGTTTCATCAAAAATCACATCCCGAGAGATGTAGATGCGTCCAGTTGAAACTTCTAGACACTTGTAACCCTTATGAAGATTGCTATAGCCAAGGAAGACACATTGAGTAGAGCGAAACTCTAGTTTGTGGCGATTATATGGACGAAGATTAGGATAGCATGCACATCCAAAAAACTTTGAGGGAATTATAATCTGGTTTTTGATGAAACAATCGTTCTAAGGGAGTTGTGTTGCCAATAACCTTACTAGGCAAACGATTGATAAGATAGGTGGCAGCAATGAAAGCTTCATCCCAATATTTTAGAGGCATAGATGCATGAGCAAGAAGGGAAAGACCAACTTCAACAATGTGACTGTGTTTGCGTTCGCAGAACCGTTCTGTTGCTGTGCGTGCGAACACGAAACATGATGCTCAATACCTACGTTTCGAAAGAAGGAGTTGAGTTTCACATACTCTCCTCCCCAGTCACTCTGGACTGTGATGATTTTCTTGTTAAATTGACGCTCAACAAGTTTTTGGAATTCTTGGAAGACAGAGAAAACTTCGAATTTAAGCTTAAGTAAGTATATCCATGTAAACTTACTATAATCATCAATGAAGCTAACATAATATTTTTTTTCTTCCAAAGGAATCTCTGGCATGACCCCATACATCACTGAATATCAGTTCCAACGGAGCATGAGACACACTATTTGAACTAGGATAGGGGAGTTGATGACTCTTGGCACATTGGCAAGCATCACAAACAAACTCTTTATTCTCACGACTAGACAATTGAAGATTGCCTCTATTCACTACTTGATCAACTATTTTCAATGAAGGATGACCTAATCTTTGATGCCACCTCTCTAAGGACGGCTTGACGACGGAGTGGACTTGACAATGACGTTTGCGGCTAAGAGCTCTTGATGTGATAGGATATAGACCACCGACGCATCTACCGTGATGGAGGAGCTCCCTCGTTGCCCGATCCTTAATGAAAAAATACTTGGGATGAGTTTCAAAGAAGATGTTATTATCAGCGGACAAACGAGACATGGAAGCAAGGTTTTTGTTGGCTTGAGGAACATGAAGAACATCTTTTAGAAGAAGATCACGTTTAGCATTAGGGAAATTAATAGAGGATTGACCAATGTGACATATGTCCATACCTCCTCCACTTGCGGCGGTGTTAATCTGATCATTGCCATAGTATCTCTCCCGACTTGCAAGCTTCTCTAACTCGCTGGTGACATGATATGTGGCTCCAGAGTCAGCATACCAGACGGTGTCCCCGGCTTCTTCTTGCTCCGTGATGGCTGCAGTTACATGGCGCTCTTCGGGCACGTAGTCTTCGTCGTAGCGGTGCCAACAATCTTTCACCTCATGCCCTGATTTCTTGCAGAGCTGGCAGCGCGGCCTGGTGTTGGAGTAGGAGGCGCCGGATGAGCGTGGGCCAGAGTTGTTGGCGCGCCCACGCCCGCTGTTGTTGCCGTTGCCGCGTCCGCGCACCTGGTGACCACGGTGACCACGACCTCGGCCTCCAGTGCCGCGACCACGTGTGAGGGAATTGACTGATGACTGACGGAGATTGTTACCTTGTAGCAGATTCATACGAGCTTCAAAGCTTAGCAACTGCTTGTAGAGCTCATGTACAGTCACCGGCTCGATACGTGCAGCCAGGGCTGAGATCACCGGGTTATACTCGATGTCCAGCCCTTTGAGCACGTAGGAAGTTAGCTCTCCTTCAGAGAGGGGATCACCGGTGCAGGCGATCTCATCGGCGAAGGCCTTGATCTTCGCCAGATACTCAGGCATACCCATGTTCCCTTTGTGCAGATTGGCGAGGCGTCGCGGTGTTGACGATCTGTGCTTGCGTCTGGGCAGCGAAGGAGGCGTGGATGGCACTCCACACCTCGGCCGGCGTCTGAAGAGTAGCTACCTGCGCAAGAATCTCACGTGACAGAGACCCCATAAGGTATCCTTGTACCTGTTGCTGTTGGGCGTACCAGATCGACCGGTCGTAGTTGAAGACTTACTCCTCTTTCCCCTCTTTGGTGATGGTGGTGGTAGGAGGGGGCGCCAGGCTTGCGGCGTCCAGGAAGTGTTCCATCTGTGCTCCCTTTATTTGGGGTAGCACGATGGCCTTCCAGAGAAGGAAGTTCGTCCTTGTAAGCTTCTCAGATGGAGGAGACCCGAGAGAGGAGGCGCTGCTGAAGGTGGAGGAAGATGCATAGGTGGATGGTGCGGTTTGGGTGGACAGGGAGCTCATGGTGGAACCGATCAGGGCGCTACTGGTGGCGGCGATGGTTGCTGGCGTTGGTGCCTGACATGATCTCTCTCTCGATGCCTCTCTCTGGATAGGTTCAGGTTTCTCTCTCGATCAACTAGATCGATCTTTTCGGGAAAGCTAGACGTACGAGAGGAAGGGCTCTGATGACCATGTAAGATTTGTTAGTAAGCGTTAAACCCTTTGCTCGGGCCGCATGTATATTTATGAAAGGATTGCCGTGGCTTACAAGGTTTGGAATATCGCTAGGATTCTTTCAGAGTACATCGAGAGATATATGACTTGAGGAGAAAGACTAGAACAGAAGAAGAGATAGAGTCAGAAAACAGTTTAAACAGCTATCTCTACAAACTCTATTCTAACAGGAATCTCGTTATATGGTTCTTTGCTTTATTTATAAAAAAGCAGGACGAAAGCCTATATCGAGTGAACGATAAGGCATGCTAAACAAATTACATCTCTCTACTCTGTACAACTGAAGCCATCAAGCATATATATATACACGGCTGCTTAATTGATGTGTGACCTGCTAGTTTCATATCATGGTAGTACTAATCTCTGACACAACCATAGACCATTGCATATGTAAACGACTAGCTGTGTCGGGCTGCACAACACGATGCAAAAATACTGAAAACGGCGGAACGAAGTAGAAAGTTAAACTGAAAATCACTCGTCAATCTATCAAACTAATTAACCCTGCATGTTGATGGCGATCAGGCAAACCGAGGCCCCGTCCTCGATGCCATGGTCCGCGAGCGTCCGGGAATCCTCCAGCCCCTCATCAGCGAAGAAGAGGAGCTGCTGCTGCGGTGGAACCCCCTCCTTTTCCATGATCTTCGCCTTCACGCTGCCGATGGTGTCCGAGCCCTCGACCTCGAGATCGTGGGCCGTGTTGTTTAGCAACCTCACGTGGATCTTCATCGATCTGTCCAACAACAAGCACTTCAAGGACAAGTAACTAAGTACTTCGAACGGTAGCGATCGGTTGCTGTTTAGATCGGGACATGCTTAGCAGCTCGCGAGCCTACCTTGAGCGATTCTTATGGAGGGGGCGGCGCGCCGGCGATCGGTTCCTGGATGGCGGCTGGGCTGTCGTCGGAGCGCGGTCGAGATCGGTCTGAGGTTGGGCTCTGCGTACGGGGAGGAGACCGCGCGGTGAAGATTTATAGCGTCACGGGCCCACGAGCTAGCATCCGAATTAGACTCGCGCGTGTTGCCTGCCTCTACGAACGAGGAAGAAGACGAATCGTTAGAGGAACGTGGCAAATCATAACGAGTCCTACTATGTTCCAACCGCACTTCCAGATATATGTAACCGAACCATCAATGCGAACGGTTACAGTTTTTCTGGCACATGTATTTCTGAAAGGACTCCATCTTTGGAAAAGCTTGTTTGCACCTTGCATCGAATTAAACCACTCCTTTCACCGCGGATAAAGACTTGATGGGTGGGGATGAGACGCTAAGGTAATGGTTCGGTCTGGATGAAACTATCTTTAACACGAGCTTCTTCCTTGTGCGAAGTACCAACTTATTGGAATTCAACATTGCATATTCACTAACGAGATCTCTTATAAGTTTTGGGACCGGAATGAATTCTTCCTACAGACGCCGTAAAGGGTGCGGTTTAGCAACCAAGCGTACAATGACCGAGAAACCAACAGCTCCATCATTTCTGAGAACTTCTCTCTGGCATTAAGTTTTCTAATTTTTTTTTCTTTATTAGAAAAAGGGCCCGTGCGTTGCAACGGGAGAAAAAAAATTATAATCTTCAATGGTCATGATCACATTTGCTGCATTACCGAGATACAATATCACCCTCAATTTCGTGAAACATTTTCATGAACATTTCTTTAAACTCGTGACATATTTGAAATCATGAATATTTTTCAAAACATTTTTTTACAAATTTTCAAACAATTTCCAAAATCAAGAACAATTTTTGAATTCATGCGCATTTTACACTATATATGCAAACATTTTTTTTCAATTGTGAACATTATTTAACAATTTTCTTGAATCGACGAACATTTCTAGAATGGGCGAACATTGTTTTGAAAATTGGTGGAATTTATTTTTGAAATTCACGAACATTTTTTGATTTATCAAAATTTCTGAAATGCATGCTAATTCTTTTAAAAATCAAACATTTTAGGAATGAATAAACTATTTTGTAAGTGACGAATAGTTTTGAATTATTAGGATATTTTTCCAGTCATGAACATGTTTTGAATTGACAAAATTTTATTCAATTTCACTACATTTTTAATAGATAAACTTTTTAAAAATCATGAACATTTTTCTATTTCCTAACATTTGTTTAACAAAATTCCAATTTTTTGGAATAAGCAAACATTTTTTTTATAAAATCACGAACATTTATTGAATCCTTAAATATTTTATGATTTATTAAAAGGTTACTCTAAAATTCTCATTTTTTTCATTTTATAATTTTTTAAAGTCCCAAATTATTTAAAGTATAAAAAATGAAACAGAAAAAATATAAAATATAAAGGAAAATTTAAAAGACAGATCGTCGTACATGGGACGTTTTGTTCTATGTGTGTTGTACCTTGTAGTACATCGTGACGGGCGGGTGGAACCTCTTCCCGTTGCTTCCTGAGGTGTTCAAGGGCGTCAAGAAGATCGGAGTCATCGGATGGGGATCTCAAGTTCAGTCCCAGCTTCACTTTGTTCCCCTCGCAGTACAGTTTCTTCCCTCACTCTTGGGATTTAAATGTCTACCTACTCGAGACACTGCTTGAATATAAACATCAGTCCCAGCTTCACGTCGCCGGCCACCGGTGTTCCAATGAAGCCACATCGCCGGCCACCGGTGCTGCATTGAAGCCAAGTCGTCGCCTACTCTGTAGCAGTGCTGAAGTGGTGACGTTGTTTGGCGGCAACGGAGAGGTCGGCCAGTGGCATGGCAGGCCGATGAGTGCGATATTTGGGTTTGTTGACTCGAGAGGGGAAAGACGAGAGCGGGCTGATGCGTTGACCCCATCTCATCTGAATCGGAGGGCTACAGACCCGACTGATTTCCTTTTCAGTCGGTTGATTTGTAGCAGCCATCTACTAATAAAGGATCACACTCGTTGTAAAAGAGAGTATAGGATAACACTCTGATTTGTACGGTGTTGATCACGGATCAGGATGCAAAACTTGCTGGCTCAGTCTTTCGGAGATGCTCATAGGGATAGGGTGTGCGTGTGTGTTCATAGTGTAAGTGTATGTATAAAAATGCAAAACTAATCCATAAATAAATAAATAAAGACGGGAAACTAGAATGTACGGCGCGCGGCGCACGGCTCACCTCAACAAAGGGGAGAATCCGGATATGCGACCACACCAATGCGTCCACGCATCATTCCTCTGATCGCGACCCTCGCCCGCTCGCCGCACCCGAAACTCGCATCCCCATCCAGATCCATCCGTCGATGCTGCGCCGCCAACCCACCCGCATCGAGCTCCGCAGCTCCGACCGCGACGAGCTCGAGGAGCACCTCCGCTCCAAGGCCGCCGCCGCCAAATCCGCCGCCGAGTCCACGCCCCTCTCAACCCCGCGCCCCTCCAACCCCATCTCCAACCCGCTCCTCCGCCTCCTCCACCCGCCGCCCGACGCCGCGCCCTCCAAGGCCCAGCGCATCGGCCTCCACCCCCCGCCCCCCCAGCCCTAGCCGCCGCACCCCCATCCCCAACCCTATGGAGGTCGAGATCAAGCTTCGGCTCCCCGACGCGGCCGCGCACGGGCGCCTCTCCACCTTCCTCGCGCCCCGCCTGCTCCGCACCGACGCCCAGCGCAACGTCTTCTTCGACGCCCCCGCGCGGCCCCTCGCCGCCGCCACCGCCGCGCTCCGCGTCCGCCTCTACGGCCCCGACGACCGCGCCCCCTCCCGCGCCGTCCTCGCGCTCAAGCGCCGCCCGTGCATCCACGCCGGCGTCAGCCGCGTCGAGGAGGTCGAGGAGCCCCTCGACCCCGCCCTCGCCCTCGCCTGCCTCGACGACCCAGCCCGCCTCGGCACCGTCGACTCCCCCATCGTCCGGCTCGTCTCCGAGGAGTACGGCGTCGGCGGGGACAAAGCGCCGTTCGTCTGCCTCGGCGGGTTCCGGAACACCCGCGGCGTGTATGAGCTCGGGGAGGGCGAGGGGCAGGGGCTCGTCCTGGAGCTCGACGAGACGCACTTCGATTTTGGGACCAACTACGAGCTCGAGTGCGAGACCGCGGAGCCCGACCAGGCCAAGGAGGTCCTCGAGCGGCTGCTCACGGTGGCTGGGGTGCCGTACGAGTACTCCCGGAGCAATAAGTTCGCGTGCTTCATTGCCGGGAAGATGCTTCCATAAACTAGGTTCGTGGTCGGTCTTTACCATGTCTCGAATGATGATTAAACTTGTGTGCCAATAGCACTTTCTTTAAACAAAAAAAAAACAAGTTTAGTTTCCTGCAACTGTAAACTTGTTCTGTGGCATGTGGTTTCAGACCTCACAAATGCAATGTTTATTAATCTTACCTATGTTACATGGTACGGGGATACGGATACGGGGATACGGGTATGGCGATACGGGAAAACGGCATTTTCTGAAAATAGAATTATGGGGATACGGCGAGTATATGTACAAATGCACAAATAATTCAGTGGTTCACGCAGCAGCATACAACAATAGTTCAGTATTGAATAAATAAATAAAACATGGAATAGAAATATGAAGTAAATGTCCTAACTTGAAGGCCGAGGCGTCAAGCTTCAGATGATTCGTCTCCTACCATCTCTTGCTCAAATATTGGCTGTGGCTAAATGATCTTCCTTGCGAAGTTGCTCGAGGACAGGATGAGCAATCTTGTTACATATCTTTACACCAGAACCTGAAATCTTCAGAAGATGTGCTCTCACTCTTGAATAACTCCCTAGGATAACCTCATCACAAAAGTGGCATTTAAATCTTGAAATTCCTCCACGACCAGAGTCACCACCAGCAGTGTTGTACTCCCTCCGTCCGGAAATACTTGTCCTCAAAATGGATAGAAGGGGATGTATATAGACGTATTTTAATTCTATATACATATCTTTTTATCCATTTTGATGACAAGTATTTTCGGACGGAGGGAGTATCTTGTAACATGAACCCATAGGGGATATTTAGGATTGGTATCCCTGGTGGTTCTCCTCAGCGGCGTTACTCCCAGAACGGCAAATAGAGCATGGACAGTTCGACATAGACGCCATTCCCTAATGCTGCGGCGCTGCCGGCGGCCCAAAAGAGAGATCAGCCCGACGTTGCGTCACTGCCGGCGTCCGGCGGCTGGAGAGATCCGCGAGACGCTGCTCGCCGCCGGCGGCGCGGATTGACCGCAGATGCGATGTGGCAACTGCCAGGCGATGGCGGCGATACGAATGAGTCGTGCGTGAGGGTTTGTTGTTTTAGCGATCAGAATTGTAGCGATCATATCTGGCCATATAAGGCAGCCCACGTCGGCCTCCTAATGGGCTGTGGTTCAAGTCGTTACATCCCTACGTATCCCTGAGAGGTATCCCTTCGTATCCCAGCAGTTTTGCAATATTTTTCCTTCTTTTTAATTCGGAAAAGTGGATACTTCAGGATACGTGTATCCCCTACGTATCCTTGCGTATCCCCGTTCTGGCCACGTTTTTTGCACCGATACGGCACCTCCCAGCCGTATCCCTGCAACATAGTCTCTTACATTCTGGTATTTTTTTTTCAGTGCATCCATGAATTTGATGATTAAACCGTGACTGCTATAAAAGTTGTGTGTCGATATTTAGTTGCTTGCAACTATAGAATTGTCATGTGGCATTGATTTCGGATCTCACAAATGCAATATTTAGTTCTGTTACATTCTGGTACCTGATAACTTGCATCCAAGAATTTGGTGATCAAACCGTGACTGCTATAAAACTTGTGTGTCGATAGCACTTTCATTGCAACCATAAACTAGTTCTGTGGCATGTGACTTCAAATCTCACAAATGCAATATTTAGTTCTCTTACATTCTGGTGTATGATAGCCTGCATCCAAGAATACTATTTTGGTAGCAGCATAGCGACGCAAGGGATTGCGTTTCAGTCCTCGTAGCAAAACCAAGTCTGGAGCATGATCTGACTAAATTAGGCACTGGAAGGACAAAGCAAACACTGAATATTTTGCAGTTCTTCTTCCTTGATTAATTCATCTCTTGAGTCCATCTATATGCAAGACTCACAATCTAGGCTAGGAACAAACTAAACATCATATATCTTTGCTGCTTGGGTGGTCTTGATACCACATCTCATGCCGTCACTTCCTTGAGCAACTCCTCCTATGCCATGGGCCTGTGCTGCCACCACACCTTAGACAGAGTTACTTCCTTTTATGGGCAATGAGCACACCGCGTCGCATCTGATGTGCGTCGTTCTGTTTTACTGATTGTGGATTGGGCATCCTTATTTTCACCACCTCCCTGATGACCTTTTTCTTGTCTTGATCCTTTGCCTTCTCCCATGGCAGCATCTCTTCAACACAAAGAGACACCACTCCTTGCGTGGTTGTGCCAATGCTGATATTGAGGCTACTACTGTTTGTTGGTAGACACTTAGGTGCACTACAACTTGTGTTGCTGCCTCGACTTGTTGCGCCCCGGTGCACAAAACTTTCACATTATTATTCTGAACCATCAGTTTTATCCAACAAAGATGCTGGACTTTTCTACAAACTGCACCGTCAAATTAACACATTACTTTTGCGCTATAGGTATTTTGCCATTTTATCATATGCCCTAGTCACCTTTAGTGATAACAGATTAACAGGGCAGATGGGTATACGTCGCTGCTGAATGCAGTATTATCTGGGCAAACACATGAACAGTTTTGCTGGATATGCATAGTAACGCAAAATTGCAGGTCTAGTTCCCTCCAAAGACGAGACCCAGCTTGTCCACCGGCGTTCCATCCTTACCATGATCTTGGTTTTGACATCCCCGATGGTATCTGGGCTCTCAACCTCGAGAACGAGGGTCTCACCAGTCAACTTCTTGATGAAGATTCTCTGGATGTGCGAGTGGATGCATCCTTTATGTCGTAATCAGCTAGAGTGTGTCTGTTGTTGATCCTCGATCTTTACATTGACATCGTTGATGGATCGACAATGATGATCACTGTCCTGCGCATCAATAATGACGATGGAAGGTCTTGACAAAGATCCCTGTCTGTTGGACGAGAGGACCAAGCATCAATAATGTCAACATATAGTAATATAGTATAGCACGGGGTAACGGATGTTGTTTCGCTCGTGCAAAACTCGTAATGATGCCTGCTTTAGGAAAGTTTTCCCTGCTGTTCCCACTAGTGCGATTTTTGTTGTTGCTCCCTACTTGTCTTTCCGGTCAAATTTTCAGAAACCGAGGCTTCGAAAATGACAGTGCAGCGGAGCAAGGTTGCATACCGAGATGGCCATTGAGGCGTTCCATCGACGACTACCTGGATGGGGGCCGCTGATACTCGTGATAAATTCTTGAGCAACTTGCTTCCTTGTGGCTTGATAGTCTGGCTAGCTTCTGCTGTTATGTTTTGCGCTGTTGGTTGTTAATCCTCAGACTTGTTCTTGTTTTCCAGACTTATTCAGGATGTCTGCTGTGATGCGCTGGTCCTTTCTATGGTGCTGAGTTGATCGCTCTTCATAGTTTGATACCCTGTTTTTGTTGGCCTCTGCGCCATTTTGCCGGGTCGTGAACTGGTAGGTTGCATTTGTGTTACCAATTTCATTTCATTTCAGCAATGAAATTAGGAGCTAGGCTCCGTTTCTCAAACAAAAACAAAAAAACAGTCGCTGTTTGACGAGGAATTAGAACTTGTTGAGATTCAAGGACTAATTACCAACAAGGGTGACTTGGTGTTGGTGAGAAATGCTGTTTTGATCAGAACAACTGTGTGATTTGCGTGCTCATTCGTAGCTGTAATCCGATGTTGGTTGCACCTAAACCCATCGCATCCATTCGAGTGGTGTGCTTCATTTAGCATATCACAAGTAACTCCATTCCAAGCCATCAACTTAGGATAGACTAGACTCCTCCGAAACAAAACAAAAATAAAATTGGCGGGTGGAAACCAGTGACCTCCTTATTGGAGCCCTGTTCATCCTGGACTATATGAAAGAGACTAGGGCATTGCTCGCAGAGACTTGTGCGTTGGACCTCCTTAACTGAGTCATCTTCATTGTAAACTATGTGAAAGAGACCGTATGTTATGTTAATTGATCTATTTGTGAGTTGAGTGTTACACACACAATTGACCAGAGGGACCAATGTCTGCTATGGAGATTTTTGAGTTTGTGAGAAAAGTTAATAGTAAACCAAATATTTCTATTTCTTATCAGATCTTATTTACTATGCATGTGATTGAGTCAATCAGCTAAAATTAGCTTTTTGAAAGACAATTGGTGAAGACCGAAGAGATGTGATGCATCTGCAAGGATTGTTAGAAAAAAAAAATCAATATTGCTTTTGGACGTACTTTAAATGTTTACCGGTGGTAACATTTTAAATACACAGATACTAATCATTATTTTCATGTTTATATTAAGAGTCATGAGTTTTAGCTTTGCTCGGGACCCTTGAAATCTCACGACCAATCCTAGGGACAATTATATCTCTAAATTCTACCGTCTTGTAGGGCAACATTTTAAGAAGTCAAGCTTAACATAGACGATTGCGTAAATTAGCCAGACGTAAAAATATAATGGTGTACCTTTTTTTTTTTGCGAGGAATATATAATGCATGGTGTATCTAACCAATCCAAGAAACCATTTGGACCCATCCAAAATGAGTAGCATTTTTTTAAGGATAGCTTAGCATCAAATCGTCACCGTCCATATATATAAGCCTATCATCATTCATTCATACGGAGGTTCCGCACCGCATGTTATGGAGAAACAATGAATTTTGATATCACCACTTGGATTTTTTAGGGATTAATTGCTTGATACTCCAGCAGTATATTCCAGATTGATAAGATTCACCTTACATATACGTAGGACAGCCGGATTATTCCAGTCTTTATTTCCTTTCATCGAGGGGATCACTCTTACCTTCTACATATAGTAGCATGCAACCACGTACAACTGGCCGCTTATTACGCGCCCTAAATGCCTAGCAAAAATAAACACGACGCCACGATGGAGGTCCATGGAACCTGGACACAAGAACACGTAGAGCTAGCCAGGAGACGCTCCCCAGCCTCTCTGCTCATATAAACACGCACGCTCCCAAACTAGCACGGAGTAGGCACGACCAGTACATATAGACCTAGCTAGGCAGGCCTGGATCGATCGGCCATTGGGCGCAATGAGCGAGATATCATCGTCGTCGGCGGCGGACGAGCGCGGGCTGGCGGGCGGCGGCAAGGGGCCGTCGACGGGGCCGGCGGCCTCGTGGGAGACGTCCCCGGTGGAGGAGGTGCGGCTGACGGTCCCCGACGGCGACGACCCGACGCTGCCGGTGTGGACGTTCCGGATGTGGGCCATCGGGCTGCTGTCGTGCGCGCTCATGAGCTTCCTCAACCAGTTCTTCTCCTACCGGACGGAGCCGCTGGTGGTGACCCAGATCACGGTGCAGGTGGCGTCGCTGCCCGTCGGCCACTTCCTGGCCCGCGCGCTGCCGCGCCGCAAGTTCCGCGTCGCCGGCCGGGAGTGGAGCCTCAACCCGGGGCCCTTCAGCATGAAGGAGCACGTGCTCATCTCCATCTTCGCCAACGCCGGCTTCGCCTTCGGCAACGGCAACGCCTACTCGGTGATGATCGTCGACATCATCCGCGCCTTCTACCACCGCTCCATCTCCTTCCTCGCCGCATGGATCCTCATCATCACCACCCAGGTACCTTATTCTTCCTCATGATTCCCATTGATTAGCTAGCTGCTCCATTCGGATTCTGTGAGATGCATGGATGAAATGAATCAAATGTTGGATGTAACGTCGTAGGTTCTTGGGTACGGGTGGGCCGGGCTGATGCGCAAGTACGTGGTGGAGCCGGCGCACATGTGGTGGCCCAGCACGCTCGTCCAGGTCTCGCTCTTCAGGTGAGCACCAGTGCACCACCCTACTCTACTCCCTTCCCTTTGGTTCACCATGCATGTTTGTGTGATGCAGAGACCGGGGTTATCCTTTTCTTTGAAAAAAAAAGAAAACTCTCTTTGGTTTATAATTTTTTTTTTCTTTTCTCTAAATTGTCCCGGTTTAATTCTCGACGCTCTCACGAGTTTGTCCAGAGGTGGTTGCAACTTCCCACATGGCGGCTAGGCAGAAATAGCAACAGGAGGTTGCAACTTTACGTTTTATGACACTGCCTCCCGGTTTCTCGATCGGTGAAGTGGATACAAGAGGTAGTGCCAGAAATAGGCTGCGCACATGGTATTATCAGTCGTCACCGAGGTGCATAATTATTGGCTCCGGATTGGACAATCTGACCCAACTTAGGATACACGGCCGTCTCATTTGTCCAGGAAATGTGGGCCTCTTCCACTCTTCCTTACGGCAGCCATTTATTCTCATTATTCTAAAAACAGACATTTTCTGAGACTGGATGATTGCAACAGGTTGCATTCACGTTCTAGTAGAGTAGGGTAGCATGTGAGTCTCTGCCCATATTAATATGTTTCTGTAAAAGAAGAAGATTCTACTGTATTTGCCAACAACTTATTTGGTAAACACTCATTCACACATCAATAGGAGGTGCTTCAGGAGACGGTTTTAGAGAAAACGGGTGGAAAAAATCCCAAAGATAAGATGAAAAAAAACCCTATGTTTTACCAGCACAAGGCCCCATCTTATGTGAATTGACACCCGTTTTCGAATTATGATAAAAAAGACACTCGCTTTCCAACTTCAAAAGAAAAAAAAAACTTACGCTCTTATCTTTTTGAGAACCTAAAAAAGATGACACTCGTTTTTTTAGGGGAAAAGCCATTGTTTTATTCAGCAAAAGCCATATGGTGCGGGATACAATTCAGGTTGTGGGATTGGCCAAACCAGATGTGGCATCCCGAATCCAAAAAAAGTGCGAACCTGGCTAACCTATGTGCTTCAAGATTGGAAGCACGACCTTCAAACTGAAAATTACAATGAAATAAACTAGCTCTAGTGTTGATCTCACTAATTATAGCTCCGTAGTTCCCTCTTCCTTTGCCTATGATGCCAGCAACAACTTGTTTTGAGTCCGATGAGACGACGAAGTGCTGTATGTGTAGGTCCTCCGCTAGTGTCCTCCGCTAGTGCCACCGCCTCCCGACACGCAATCGCCTTCATCGTGGCTGGGTCATCTACTCCGCCAATGACAAGGCCAGAGCTCCCCAAAAAAGTGCCGTCTGTATCTCTGCATACTACTGCTGCGGCTCCTCCGCGCCCTGTCCTGATTCCCGCATCGACGTGGATCTTCGAATGTCCCTGTGGTGGTGCTTTGGGTCGTCGATCAGGAACAGTATGAGCTTCGCCAGATGACACTCGTTTCCCTCTCTAAACCAACCGGCGATATGATGGGCAGAGCTGGGCCCTGGGCGCCCTTGAAGTTTTTCTTACGCCCCATTACATAGGCTTTAATTTCGGCCCGGTATCCAGCCCAACTCTAGCCCACTAAGCACAAGGCACGAGGGCCCAAAGCCGACAGGCGCTCGGTCCCTTGGGCCCTTCCCACGCGACCTAGCAGCTCTCGTCCGCCCCCGCGCCCTGGAGCCACCACCGCCGGCCACCGCCTCTGCTGCGCCGCCGGCCCGTCCCCCTCCCCTGCTCCCCGTGCCTGCTCGCTGCTCCGCCTCCGCCTCCGCCTCCGCCCCGTCCCTGACCCCCCCCCTCCCTCCCGGGCGGTACCGGGGTAGTGCACCCCGCCCGTCTCTGGCCTCTGCCCCTGCAGCCGGACTGCGCTGCGAAGCCGAGGGGGTTCGCCGAGTCGTGGTCTGGCGCCGGCGCAGGAGCTGCTGCTAGTGTCTGTATACAGCTCGCCTGCAGCTCTGGACATGGTAATCTCTAAACTGATGCATGATTGAGCTGAAACTGAATCAGGGGACTGAACTGAACTGAACTGAAATGTAGCATGCTTATATGTCTAGAATTGAACTCGAACTGATCCTCACACATGGCCGCGACCCTGCTGCTTTTACTGAAATAGAGCACTGCGTATGATCAGTAAGTATCGTGGTGGCAAGTGGCAACCTAAGCAACCATTCTCTGGTCCTAGACTCCTTAGTGTTTCACACAAGGATGGCTTAGTTAACATGGTAAACAGCCGGCCCATGTGACCAAGGGTTTGGTTGCCCTCTCCTTGATAGAATGGTAACATGGTGCCGTGCTTCCAGTTCTGGGCTTGACTGACCAGAGACCGCTGGATATAATGTAGCCCCAGCTTTTCACTTGAAAAAGCGTATCGAAAAAATACATCAGGCCGCTTATGATTCGCTGTTTGTATGTGCTTATATTTGTATGTGCTCAGTTTTTCCAAAACTTCTTGATGAATGATGATCGGTGAATCATTTTTTTTTACATGGCAACCTTTCGCATCAATATGTCATTTTGGAAGTCACTCTGTACGACGTCGTAGCAATGACACTGACAGCACCCTTGTATGTACCAGGACACTGCACGAGAAGGAGGCCGGGGGCTCAGGGCAGATGTCCCGCTCCAAGTTCTTCCTGGTGGTGCTCATCTGCAGCTTCACGTGGGCCTTCGTGCCGGGCTACCTCTTCCAGTCGCTCACCTCCATCTCGTGGGTGTGCTGGGTCTTCTCCAAGTCCGTCACGGCGCAGCAGCTCGGCTCAGGCATGAAGGGCCTGGGTCTCGGGGCTTTCACGCTCGACTGGACCGCCGTCTCCTCCTTCCTCTTCAGCCCGCTCATCTCGCCCTTCTTCGCCACCGTCAACGTCTTCGTCGGCTACGTCTTGTTCATTTATGTGGTGATGCCCACGGCGTATTGGGGGATGAACCTGTACAACGCCAAGACGTTCCCCTTATTCTCCTCCCACCTCTTCGCCTCCAATGGATCGCCCTATAAGATCGCCGACATTGTGAACCAGCAGTTCCGGCTTGACACGGAGGCGTACGACAAGCTCGGACGCATAAATCTCAGCATCTTTTTTGCAATCTCATATGGGTTCAACTTTGCCACCATCGCCGCAACCATCACGCACGTCGGCCTCTTCTATGGCAAGTAAGTAAAGCTTCTTTTTTTTAGTCTGTCTGTCTGTACATTAATAAACCGAGACAAGTAGTCAGCTGTGAATGATTACATGCGGTTTCTGAACTGAAAGGTACAAAATTCACGTCTGCAAATTTTGTGCAGGGAGATCTACCACCGGTTCCGAGCTTCACAGCAGGAGGAGCCTGACGTCCACACAAAGCTAATGAGGAAGTACGAGGACATACCAGCGTGGTGGTTCTACTCTGTGACGGCATTGTCGATGATAGTGTCCCTCATCCTCTGCACCGTCCTCAAGGACCAGGTTCAGCTCCCATGGTGGGGCTTCCTCTTTGCCTGTGCCATGGCCTTCACCTTCACGCTACCCGTAAGCATCATTTCTGCAACCACTAACCAGGCAAGTCTATTTCAACAATTTTAATGCCTCTTCTTCATTTATCCCGCACGTCCTCTCATGATTAATTTCTGCAACAAAAGAAAAAAAAACTGACAAAAGCCTTGGAAACTTGATGCGCAGACGCCTGGTCTGAATGTCATCACTGAGTACGTCATGGGGCTAATAATGCCTGGATACCCCATCGCCAACGTCTGCTTCAAGGTGTACGGCTACATCAGCATGTCGCAGGCAATCTCCTTCCTCGCAGACTTCAAGCTTGGACACTATATGAAGATACCTCCCAAATCAATGTTCATTGTTCAGGTAATTAATTGATCTTCCTTCTCACCTTTGTAAAGCCAATGAGTGATGTATAGAAACATAGAGTTTACTGACATCCCTGTAATTTATACATGCAGTTTGTCGGTACAGTGGTGGCCGGGACTGTCAACCTCATCGTCGGATGGTGGCTACTTGGCTCGGTTGAGAACATCTGCCAGGACCAACTGCTCCCACCAAACAGCCCATGGACATGCCCCAACGACCGTGTCTTCTTCGACGCATCGGTCATCTGGGGCCTTGTTGGCCCGAATCGCATTTTCGGGTCAAATGGCAACTACATAGCCCTCAACTGGTTCTTCCTCTTTGGCGCGGCAGGCCCTGTCATCGTGTACATCCTCCACAGGATATTCCCCACTCACAAGTGGATACTACTCATCAACATTCCGGTGCTCACCGGCGCTACGGCCTTAATGCCACCAGCGTCGACCCTAAACTTCAACTCGTGGCTGCTCTACGGCATCATCTTCAACTTCTTTGTGTTCCGGTACCGCAAGAAGTGGTGGCAGAGGTACAACTACATCCTCTCTGCTGGGCTCGATGCGGGCGCCGCGTTCATGGGGGTGCTGCTCTACTTCACGCTGACCATGGAGAATCGGACAATCAAGTGGTGGGGCACGGGCGGCGAGCACTGCCCTCTGGCCTCATGCCCCACTGCTAAAGGGGTAGACCTGGGACCAGACAGTGTCTGCCCTGTGTTCTAAGCTGGAGTAAATATCTTTCATGACTCAAGGCAGAGAGCTGCAAGATTAGTCATTACCCACTCCGGTTGTCTTAGTGTCATACTATTACAGATTTCTATATATGTGTAAAGATCGTAGCCAAGTGCACAAAAGGCAAAAAACTATCAGCAGCTTTGGTGCGGTAATCAGTCATTTGGGCAATGCGTGCTAGAGTCGTAATGTTATAACTTGGCACATGTTGCAAGTTGCAACACTACCTTTTATAGATCTCAATGAATTGTCGAACTGTAACACAAACTGTTCATCATCAGCATTCGATCAGTGGTTGCAAGTCGAACACACAATTTAAAGTCACCACGACAGTTTGTTTCCGCTGGTTTTGCGGTATATTTATGCTTTCTACTGTATATATGAAGAAACAGCTTGGCAGCAAATGGTTTTACTTGAAAAGATAGCACCAAAGTAATGCTGTAAGTAGCTCGGCAACTGCTGGGCTTGAGGGGTGGTGGCTAGGGTTTGTTTAAGCGAAGCTGGCTTTGTTTGGTTAAAAGAAATTGGACTTCGGGTTTTCATGCAGTAGTTAACGCGTGTTAGAGTAAAACAGATTAAAATGAAGCGAATGGACGATCAGATTAACCTGAGTTCTATTGATTCCCAAGTGTATATGCATCCAAGATAGATGGGAAGAAGAGTTGCATGCTAGGAGGTATCCCTCCAGTATAGGTGCCTTTTGACAATAGAGAAAATGCCTCCTTAATAACTCGTATGAGGAAAAACTTTATAGAATGATAAAACTCATTGGTGAATTTAGAGAACAATAAATATGCTTTGTATATTTTTCTTTAAAAACTCTAGTGGGGAAAATTGAAAGTATGGCATATATCGCCCCACTAAAACCTTTTATGAGCAACTCCGAGAGAAAACTCATAAGGGAAAAGGAGAAAACTCATAAGGGAAAAGGGTACGGTCTGATATGCCATTGAAAACTCGTTTAAATTTTAGTGGACAAGGTTGTTAGAATCACGATTCTGAATCGGATCGGACCTCCGATGGCAGGATCGCAAATCGTAGAATCTTCACTACCAGGATCATAAAAACGTAGATTCTATGAATCAAAATAGTAGAATCAGATGTGTTAGTTTAGATCGTAAAGTCATAGAATCGTACAACAGAACCGCGATCCTGACAACCTACTGGAACAAATATAAGAAGAAAGGACAGAGCATATGATGGTAATTGTCTCTTTGATAACTTATTTGAGAAAACCTTGAAAGGATAAAACTCATTGGTAAGTTTAGAGGACAATTAATATGCCTCGTATACATCCACTAATAAAACCTCGATGGGGAAAATAGGAGGTATTTCATATATTTTTTGTGTCGATAACCTTGATATCATTTAAAGCCTTGATGATAACCTTCAGAGTAAACTCACAAATGAAAACACAGTGTTATATAATGTTCAAATATGTTATAGTTCAGAAAGAACGCCCCTGATCGTTGCAATTTTGGGGCAATATGCTTAGTGATATTGCTTCTTCTATGACCTGTTTGCATGTGGGCAACACAAGCGACATAACATTTGTTCAACGGAAGCAATGCCACATGATCATTGTATGTGGTCCATCATCTTGAGAAACTACAAGAATACAAGTAATGTATCATACATCAGAATAGTTACAGTTAAAAGTGCGTACAACCTGACAAATTGTATGTAACACAAACTGTTCTAGTGTTCATGGTCACTTCATTAGCATTCACTGATAGCAAGTTGAACACACAATTTTAAGTCGTGACGACAGTTTGTTTCCGATGGTTTCACGGTATATTTATGCTTTGTAGATATACATGAAGAAGCAGCAGCCAATGGTTTCAGATAGCACCAAAGTAATGCCATAAGGACAATATGTAAGTAGTAGTAACGCCATAAGGAGGACATTTACTTTGTAAGTAGTTGTCGACTAAAACCACAACGCCGTAGAGGTGGTGGCTAGGGTTTGTGCAAGGGATCGACAATGTATGCCAAATTCACTTTGAGGCTATCGAACTAGTTCCTAGACCATTGTGTGATCGTGGCCAATTTATGGGAACCGGAAGTATGTAGCTGCCCTGATGCCAAATCAACGAATGAAGTAAAAAACACGAGTTAGAGTGAGCTTGGTGTGTGTGCCCTTGTGAGCAAGAGAGGTTGAGAGAGATGAGAAATTCTGGCGTGACACCTTTATGCACCATTCATACAACATTTGGCACCATATACATAGTGTATGTCAACTTACTAGTGCCATCTTTTGGCACCACATTGTGAAGGCAGTGTCAAATTAGAGAAAATAGAGAACCGGAGCATCCTCTGACTCTGATGCCAAACTCTTAACGCACTAGATTAATAGTTTTAGTTCAACTATCTACGGCAAACTGCTATCACATAATGTCACTTTATTCCATGGTGGGCCCTATAGGTAAAATAATACTCTCTCCGTTCCTGAATATAGGGTGTATAGTTTTTGGTACGGAAATTAAAAAACGCATGTGAAGGGTAAATTTCACAAGTTTTGAGCGAGATTACACCTGACTAATTGACATGAAAAAATAGAGGACCTTGCCTAATATAAGGAAATGTAATCAAATCCCTAAAAAAATTATCCAAACAAGTGGTGCAGCGCAATACACCTTATATTTCAGATTTTTTTTAAAAAAATCTATACACCTTATATCAAGGAACGGAGGGAGTACAAGAATGTTGACGGTCTGACGTAATAGTGCTTGCACGACGCGCCATCGGTAGTCTGATCGCCACGTGAATCTCCATGTCGCGTCCTCACGTTAGGGCAAGGGAAAGGACCGATGACTCCTCATCGCAGCGACCGCTTCCTCCCCTCATGCAACAATGATGAAGGCGATGCCTGCTCGCCGCCGCCGCCGCTCCCTGCACCCAGGCAACAGCTAGTAGTTGTTCATGATTTTTTTAAATGTGTTGACAAATTAAAGAAATCCATGTAATTTTAACAGGTGCTTGCACATGTTAGAAAAATATTGATGGAATTTTAAATATTATTCACGCATTTTTTTTCTAAATATTCATGTAATTTTCACAAGTGTTTACACATTAAAAAATTATTCATGTAAATTAAAAACGTTCTTGCATTTTGAAAATACTCATGTAATAAAACCTAATTGTTTATGTGTTTTAAGATAATATCTGTGTAATTTTACAAGGTGTTCATAATTTTCTCCTTTTTCAAAATGTTCAAGAATTTAAAAAATATATTTACTATTAAATAAATCCATGTCATTTGAAGAATATTCATGCAATTTTAAATAATGTTCACACTTAAAAATATTCATTTAATTTGAACATGTGTTCACGCATTTAAAAAGTATTGTTGTACTTTAACAAGTGTTCACACATTTGAAAAATATGCTCATGTAACCAAACTAAGGTTTTATGAATTTAAATAATATCCTTGTAATTTCAAAAGGTGCTCATGTCTATTTATAAATGTTAATATAACTGTAGAAGTCCTCACACGTTATTGAAAATGTTACCCCTCCGATCATACTAAAGCAGCGTCAATTGATTTAGATCGAAGGGAGTAGTACACTTTTCTTATTTTTTTATGTTTTTTAAATATAGAATAAAATAAAAAAATACAGAAAAAGGAGAAAAATAAGACCTAGAAAAGCAAACCTAATCCTAATAAAAATAAAATGAAAACCACATCAAACCGGATCCCATAAAACCAGAAGAAAACCAGTGAAAGCACTGTCGACAAAATACTGGTGTATGGGCCAGCGCACGAGCTGCCGCTAGTGGGCGACCACTATGTACTGCTCGCAGTAAGTGGTATACAGTGTTTGTGCTGTAGGTTCATGGTTCGGCGGACAAACATTACAGACTGAGAAAATTTGGAATAAAGCCATAGATGAAACATGTGCTTCTTCTAAGGTCGAAATGAAAAACAAGCTTGTCCATCTCAGATGCATTTCAACATTTGCCCCACACATATCCAATTAATTCCTTCTTTGTGCGGCTACCCTACCAACCACAACACACCTTACCTACCTCAAAGAAAGAACTCCAACTTGTTGGTAATCATATTTTTTTTTCTTTCTTCTCTTTCTCAAAAAGGAAAGTATATCGTATATTTCCTCTCACTGACACTGACTACAAGTTTACAGCAACTCCGTCGCCTGACAACGACAAACCAACAGAACAACAGCTTCTTCCTCCATCTTACAGAGGGCCGGTGGATTTGCAATGGCGTTTTGACACGGATTAGCATCCTCCTCCTTTGGATGGCAGATCGAGGGTGAGAGTGGATTCATCCTAGATGTGGTAATCAGCCAGAGTACGCCCGTCACTACGGGAAACACACCCTATGCCGACGGCCAGGGCCGTCGGCATAGCCCTGACTAGCCGTCGGGACAGGCCTATGCCGACGGCCCCCGTCGGCATAGGGCCGTCGGCAACATATCCGTCGACGTAGCCAGGATGACCGTCGGCATAGAATGGCCGTCGGCATAGACCCTATGCCGACGGTGGCCGTACATCTATGCCGACGGCACCGGCCGTCGGCAAAGCCATCGCCTAACGGCGGCTGCCGTCAACTGCTGAGCAACGGCGGCTCGCCACATGGCACCTCTATGCCGACGGGTAGGCCGTCGGCATAGAGGTGCCACGTGGCGGCCGCCGCTGTCTGGTGTTGCTGCCTATGCCGACGGCCAGGCCGTCGGCTTAGTTTAGAACGATGCCGACGGGTAGGCCGTCGGCATAGAGGTGCCACGTGGCGAGCCGCCGTTGCTCCTGGGTGCTTGCCTATGCCGACGCCGGCCGCCGTCGGCAGTTTATAACGATGCCGACGGTAGGCCGTCGGCATAGACGCGTCTGCGATGTCGCCATCGGGCACCCATGGGGCGAGAACTAAGCCGACGGCCGGCCGTCGTCGGCATAGGCGGCCACGTGTCGCCCATCGAGCTCACGCCAGCCTATGCCGACGGCTGGGCCGTCGGCATAGTTTCGCCCGATTTTTTTTCTTTTTTCTGTTTCTTTTCAGCTCAATTCATCTGAATGTCAACAGGATATATAAGAAGCAGCATATATAAGAAGCAGCATTGTAACACCCCGGATGTAACTTTCCATATTTGTAACTCCAACTCTTGCCATTTTCGGCATTGTGATATGATATTCCCTCCGTGGTTGGGCTTTTGTCTTTCGTTTTTGCATTTTGTCCATGTCATGCATTTCATATCATGTCATCATGTGCATCGCATTTGCATACGTGTTCGTCTCATGATTCCGAGCATTTTTCCGTTGTCCGCTTTTGCAATCCGGCACTCCTATGTCCCCGGCGCCCCTTTTACGTTTTTCCGTGAGCGGTAATAAACTTTCTCGGAATGGACCGAGGTTTGTCAAGTGGCCTTGGTATACCACCGTAGACCACCGGTCAAGTTTCGGTCATTTGGAGCTCGTTTGGTACTCCAACGGTTAACCACACTCTCGCAAAAGCCTCTTTTAAGTTGCAGCCCAACACCCTCCAAAATAGTCCAATAACCCATCTAAGTCACTTCCATGCTCTCCGTCGTTCGATCACGATCGTGTGGCGAAAACTACACCTCATTTGGACTCTCCTAGCTCCTCTATGCCTATTTAAGCACCCCATTCCAAATCCGGTCCAAACCCTAGCCATCCTCATCCTCGCGCCACGGACAAATTCGACGACGGACACGTCCGCCCGCCCAGCGCCGCCGCCGCCCGGCGAACGAAGCGCGACACGTGGCACCGCCACACATACGCCTGCCCGCCCCCCGCCAGCCCGCCCCCATCCAGCCCGCCTCGCCTCCTGCGCCCCCCCCTCGCCGACCACGCCTCCCTCCGCCCGTCGCCGCCGCCGGTGAGCTCGGCGCCGACCTCCACAAGCACCCGGCGACCACCGCCACCGGCCGCGCCAGCCACACCCACCACCACCGCCAGACTGGCCACCACTGCCAAGACTGCCACACCGCATGCCGCCGCCACCGCCGCCCGCCCCGTCTCCGGCCGCGGCGCCCTCCTCCGGCCGGCCCGCCCGTCATCTCCTCCTCCGGCGAGCCGCGCCGCCGCCGCTTCGGATCCGGCCCCGATCTAGATCGCGAGCCCGAGGGTTGACTTCTTCCCCCCTCAAAATTCGTCTAAGTTTTTGTCTCGGTGATTATTTTGTGGCAATTTCAACGCATCATAACTTTGCATCTGTAGCTCCGTTTCGTGCGTGTAATATGTCAAAATGTTCGTATCGAAGAGTAGATCATTTCATCTCATTGCATCATTTTCATTTGAGCTCATCTTGATGCCCGAAATGCTGTTATAAGAGGGCTATGTGATGTTAGTTTCAGTTTCTTAACAGAACATGCACTTTTGTTATTTTTGCTATGATTGATGTGTGCACCCTTTGAATTTGAGTCCTACATGTGTTTTGTAATATGCCATGCCATCCTTCCAGGGGTATATGCCATGTATTTTTGTGATCTATGTGGTGACTAGCACAAGCATGCAAACTAGGTGTCTTGATGTTGCTGATTTCAGCCCCTGTTTAGCTGATATTTTGATGCCATGTTAACTTGATGCTACCGAGAGATCCATGCATATTTTGAGATACTTCAGTAAGGATGTTTTGAACATATGGTTATGCTCCATCCATCCATGCCTTTGTTTGCAATTATGGAGTGCCATAGCTTGAGTCAATCGAGCTCTACTTTTGCTATAAAATGTTTCCTGGCAGATTGTTTACATGTTATTCAATTTTGCCAAGGTTGTTGTGGTTGATCCGTGTATGCTATGATGTTGTTCTTGCCATGTATGTCTTCTATGCCATGTCTTCTTGATGTATGTATGCTTAGTTTATCATATAAGGCTCTGTAGTGAGTGCTTTGAGCTCTTAAACATGCCTACTTGTTATCTGTTTTTGACATGCCATGTTGCTGAATCTGTTAACGAAACTTGCGATATTGACATGGGTGTTACTATATTTTCTGATCCTTTTTGGCTTATGGTTAGTAAGGGACTTTTGTTCTATGCTTTGAGTAGATTCATGCCATGCCATGTTTTGCTATTATAAGTTCCTGTAGCATGTTGTTTTATTGCTCTGAACATTGCTACCTGATGCTGTTTTTGCCATGTCCAGCCTGATATTTTTTGCACTTTTGCCATGCTTGTTTGAACATGTTATGATGTGATTTAGCCGTAGCTCAGTGTTCATCTTTTGTCAAGCATCTTGAGTAGATCACTTCCATATACTTTGTTGGTACGTTTGGTGGCAGTAGCTTAATTTCTTGTTGCTTGCTAAGTGGTATCATGCTGTTAATGGCAGATTTGTGCCATTCTTGTTTTGCTTGTCATTTGCAAACCGTGCATCCGATTCCGGTGATCTTTATATCGATTTCAACCGAAATCATCTCATCTTTCCAGCGGCATACTTGTTTTGCCAAGTTGATGCCTGGTTCATCATTTGCCTACCGGAGCGCGCATACGCATTACATATCACATCTCACATATCATGTCATGTTTTGCGTCATGTTGCTTGTGCATTGCACCGTGATTTATTGTGGTTCCTTTGTTTGTGTTCTTGCTTTGGGTAGAGCCGGGAGACGAGTACGTGAACGAGGAACCTGTTGAGAACGCTTACGAGGATCAAGCTTTCGACAACTCTGAGAACATTGCAGGCAAGATGACCATACCCTCGAAATCACTTCTACCTTTGCTATGCTAGATGCTCGCTCTTTTGCTATGCCTATGCTGCGATGCCTATCACTTGCTTATCATGCCACCCATATTGCCATGTCAGCCCCTAACCATCCTTTCCTAGCAAACCGTTGATTGGCTATGTTACCGCTTTGCTCAGCCCTCTTATAGCGTTGCTAGTTGCGGTGAAGATGAAGTTTGTTTCTTGTTGAACATGGAGATGTTGTTCCTTATTGGAACATGTTTACTTGTTGGGGATATCACAATATATATCTGCTATAATTAATGCATCTATATACTTGGTAAAGGGTGGAAGGCTCGGCCTTATGCCCGTGTTTTGTTCCACTCTTGCCACCCTAGTTTCCGTCATACCGGTGTTATGTTCCTTGATTTCGCGTTCCTTACGGTTGGGTGATTTATGGGACCCCTTGACAGTTCGCTTTGAATAAGACTCCTCCAAAGAAGGCCCAACTTTGGTTTTACCATTTGCCACCTAAGCCTTTTTCCCCGGGTTTTCGCGAGCCGAGGGTCATCTTTATTTTAACCCCGGGCCAGTTCTCCTCTGAGTGCTGGTCCAAACCTGTCAGCCGCCGGTGGCCATCAGGGGCAACTCTGAGATGGCCTATCGGAAGTTTGGACAATCCGGTGTGCCCTGAGAACGAGATATGTGCAGCTCCTATCGGGATTTGTCGGCACATTCGGGCGGCTTTGCTGGTCTTGTTTTATTGCTGTCGAAATGTCTTGTAGTCCGGGATTCCGAGATTGATCGGGTCTTCCCGGTAGAAGGAATATCCTTTGTTGACCGTGAGAGCTTATAATGGGCTAAGTTGGGACACCCCTGCAGGGTATTATCTTTCGAAAGCCGTGCCCGCGGTTATGAGGCAGATGGGAATTTGTTAATGTCCGGTTGTAGAAAACCCGAAGTTGACCTTAATTAAAATACACAGCAACCGCGTGTGTAACCGTGACGGTCTCTTCTCGGCGGAGTCCGGGAAGTGAACACGGTGTTGGAGTTATGTTTGACGTAAGTAGTTCAGGATCACTTCTTGATCGCTACTAGCTTCACGTCCGTGCCTTGCTTCTCTTCTCGCTCTCTTTTGCGAATGTAGCCACCATATATGCTAGTCGCTTGCTGCAGCTCCACCTTACAACCCTGTCCTTCCTATAAGCTTAAATAGTCTTGATCTCGCGGGTGTGAGATTGCTGAGTCCCCGTGACTCACAGATTCTACCAAAACAGTTGCAGTGCCGACGATGCGGTCAGGTGACGAACCGAGCTCAAGTGGGAGTTCGACGAGAACGTGGTCGTTACTATGTGTCTTTTCCGATGATCGTAGTGGAGCCAGTTGGGACGATCGGGGATCTGTAGCATCCGGGGTATCTTCTTTTATTTTGGTTCCGTAGTCGGACCTTGAGTGTACTCTGGATGATGGATGTTTATTTATGTACTGTGTGAAGTGGCGACTGTAAGCCAACTATGTATCTCTTTCCCTTATGTATTACATGGGTTGTGTGAAGATTACCTCACTTGCGACATTGCTTTCAATGCGGTTATGCCTCTAAGTCGTGCCTCGACACGTGGGAGATATAGCCGCATCGAGGGCGTTACAAGCATCACGTAACAGTAAGGAGCAGCATAGCACAACAATATATGCATAAGCATCATCACAATCATAAGCATAAGCACAATCATAAGACATAAGCACAATCATAAGGCATAAGCATATAGAGAAGCACACAAGTCATCTAAAGGATCATCACCACACACAAGTCATCTAAAAAAACATAAGCATAAGCACACAAGTCCCGAATGGCTTAAGCGCCAGACGCCGAGCACCGCGGAGGTCGCCACCGCCAAGAGCGCCGAAGCCAGTGTCGCCAAGCAGCTTCCGCCAGCGCTACCGCCAAGACCGCCTCCACCTCCGCCTCCGCCTCCGTGGATCGGAGTGGTCGGGCTCCGTGTCTCCGAGTGCTGCGAAGACCACCGCCAACGGTAGATCCACCTGTTCCCTGGATGTTGAAAAGACATATTAATGGGATATATGACTGTGTTGAAAGGCATGACATGCTTTGGGTGAATAGATTGGGGATGAACTAACCGGCGAGGGGCCAGCGTTCTGTGCCACAAACTCCTCAAAGGTCAGCAGCACTGGTTGTGCTGGAGGGCATGGTCTTGGCTGCAATCGAGGACACCGCCGCCGCCATTTCTGAAAAGCCTGCTCCAGCTGGCGATCCCTCTGCACTTGGTGTTCATGAAGCCTCTGATGCCACGCCATGGTCTCCTGGCGTGTGTACTCTAGGTAGGCCTACGGTATGACATGATGGAACTCATAAAACTACTAGATGCGGAAAATAAAGTGAGCAATGAAGACAAGAGGGAAAATACTTACAGATTGTTGCTCCTGAAAGAAGGACTGTGAACTGGACACTTCTGCTGGCTCATGCGCTGCTCAGGCTCGGGTCGATCCGACGAAGCTGTGTGTAGGAGATAGTCGGAGGACCACAACATCGAGAACCGCCTCCCGACCGTGCTCCTTGGGCCCCATGCTCACCACCGCCTGTCGTCCAGATCCGCCGCAATGGGGTCAGTGTGTCGGGATGTAACTCAGATCACGCTGCGGAGTAGGCCCCTTCCTCCACGCGGTCTTCTTGCCGTAGTACTTGGGCTCGCCAGCTTGGGGTCCTTCCGCGTATGGGCGATCTCCCACGCTGCATGTCCGAGAGCGGCCGCCTGGTTTCTCCTCCCGCACCACCAAACAGATGTTAGTTATACATAAGAAAGTGATGGTAAATAGAAGAAGAATGTTTAATGGGGTTAGTCATACATTAACTGCCTTGTGGAGATAGTGGTTTCGGTTTCCTGAGCATGTACTCCTCATTCCCTCGGTTAGCCTTATTTTTGATTCTCATAGCCGCCTGGCTCCAGCCCCATCACACCAAAGATCCACCAATGCCGCCAGACTCGTCTTTTCCATAACACCAATTTGGACACACCAACATAATAAAAGCATAATGGCATGTCAACATGAAACGGTGAAATGTACCACATGGTAATGAAAGCATAATGAAAGCATAATATATGAAAGCATAATGAAAATCTTTTATACTTACCGCCAAGTACTCGTGCCTCTCCAAGGTAACGCCCATCCTCCGCGCTTCTTCCTTGGTCATCTTCACACCAAGAACATCGTGGTAGTATGTCGAGATGGCCACATAGCGCACCTCGATCTTGATCTGGCGGGCCTTCTTCTTGCATTGGCGCAACACGATCTGGTCCGCTCTAGCCCTGTGCTCCGGAAGAACTCGATAGAATTTCTACAATCACGCATGAAACAAGAATGGAAGAAGCCATGAGTTAAATCATTCATGAAACTAGAATGGACTTGTGCTTCTGAAGAGAACTCACCCAGAAAGTAGTGGTTACGGCCTTGGCATGGGTCTCATGGTCCGCGTGGAGGGCCGCTTCCCGGTGGTCCCAGCTCGTGGCCAAAACCCGACGGTCCAGCTGCCTGACCGATCCGGACAGACAACCCCGCCAAGATAACTTCAGCAAGACGATGATGAGGCTGTTGGGAATACGGACCCTTTAGAATATATCCGATTGCTGCAAAAGAATGAACTATTAGCATGTGACAAGCAAAATAAATAACAACCGAATATGCATGTGAAAAGCAAAATAAGGAACCGCTTACTCTTTTCCCGTGGGCTCAATGAGCCACTTCGCTCCTCAATGGCAGGAACCTGCTTTAGTAGCTTTATGTTGCCACGCAGCCATCCCTTGTTGTCAACCCCCTTCCCGTCACCACCATCATCCCGCCACCACCCCCTCCTCGCCTTGCCTCTCCTCCCCAACCTCCTCCTCCTCCTCCTCCTCCTCCTCCTCCTCCTCCTCCTCGCGTGCCTCCTCCTCCACCTCCTCCTCCTCCTCCACCTCCTCCTCCTCCTCCTCCTCCTCCTCCTCCCTAGAGTGTACCTCACTAGAGGAGGGTACCTCACTAGAGGAGGGCCTCGAAGACAACACCCCTAAGTCGGTGAGGGTGCGCTCTTTCTGGCCGCGACCCCTCAGAGTGGCTCTCCCCAAGACTCGTCCTCTAGAGGCTCTCCCCGCCCCTCCTCCTCTAGGGGCACCTCTCCCTCGACCTCCCTATGAGGAGTCATCGTCAAGTAGCCGAGGGGGAGGATTACGTGCTCGACCACTCCGACTAGGCAGGCCGACGACCTTGCGTAGGAAACCCACGCCGTCGGCCTTCCCTTGCCCATGTTCCACGAACCTGCATTGAAAAGAGAAAAGCAATTAGTAAATTAATGAAATGAAGAAAAAGGCATGATAATAAACACATTAATAAAAATGCATAAAAAGGCATATTCCTAAACTTGAAACGTACATCTGCTAGAACCCATATGAATCATCACTGGTGTAACCTCTTTCTCGGTCCGTCTCATCATCACTATCAATCATATCATCTTCGTTGTCCGACGGAGGTGGGGGCTAGCATACCGTCAAATCTTGCGTAGGCGGCCTCTCACAAGTCTGGAAGTGTTGTGGCGGTTGCAAATGCCCGGCATGCGTCTCCGGGGTGTGCCCCCCCCCCCCCTCACGGACGGCGCCGCCGCACCACTGGGGAAACGGACGCGTCAGTCTACACGGAGTGGATGTAGCTGTGGGTTTGGCCCGGATGTTGCTCCCGGGTGTCCCTATGGGCCGAACTGACACAACCGGGTGGAGAGGTCCACTGGTCAAAGCCCGTCCGTGCAAAGTCAAAGGGCTAGATCGCGTGGTCAAACGCTACTGAGGTTAGGCGGGGCGGGGCACCGGGGGTAGCAATGCCGCCGCCCGTCGTCGGGCCCTCATACATGCGGGTGGTGTGGTGGCATGTCCAAGAGGCGGCAGCAGCGTGTCAGGTGTGCCCCCTCCGCAGACGGCGCCGTTGTCGGCACTGGAGGGAGGCAGACGCGTCGGGTCTACGGAGGATCTTGCTGTGGGTCCGGCCCGACCCACGCGAAGATCCTCCGTAGACCCGACGCGTCTGCTTCTCCAAAGCCGGGCGCAACGCAGCCGTCCGTGAGGGCACACCCCGGAGCCCCAAGACGGGCGTACCCATGCATGAACACTTTCACATATGCATCGGGACCCGTGCGATGTTTCGGTGACATAGCTACACCCCGAATCCCCACCAACCGAATTCCTTCCGTGTGACCATTTCTCCATGACACGGCGATAGCGACGTTAAGAACGGGGGCAATCGATATACCATCGGGTATGTTTTTTAGATAAGGCATAATTATCTTATACAAAAACAAAAACTAAAATAAAGTAAAAATAACAAAACAGAGTAAAAATAAAAAAATAAAGTAAAATACACGTATGCCGATGGCCAGGCCGTCGGCATATCTGTGCACACACGGAGGTTGTCCCACGGATCGTTGACGTGGCGTGGCACACGGATCGCTGACGTGGCAGAGGGGCCTATGCCGACGGCTTGGCCGTAGGCATACCTCTGCCACTGATATGCCGACGGCCGCCGTTACTGCCCGTCGGCGTAGGGTCAACGCCGTCAAATGGTCAGCGCTGACCGGGCAGGTGGGCCACGGATATGCCGACGGCCTGCCCTATGCCGACGGGCCCCGTAGGCGTACCTCGGGCGGTCCCGACGGCCTTGTCTATGCCGACGGTCCCGTCGGCATAGATGGATGTATGCCGACGGCCTTTCTACGCCTACGGCCTTTCCATGGCCGTCGGCATAGGTCCATAGATGCCGACGGGGGCCGTCGGCATAGATTTGGCCGTCGGCAACCGCAGTTTTTCTGGTAGTGCGTCTTCAAGCTGCTCCCCATTGAAAACAAGGCGCTGCTGATCTTGGATCTTTGTCTTGACAACGTGGATGGTGTCAGATGGATCAACCTTGATGGTGATCGTCTTGCCGGCGAGGGTCTTGACCAAGATCTCCATCTGTTGAATGAGAGCAAAATTTTGACATAGTGTAGAACAACGGAGCGATAATTTTAACTAGTAAGAAATATTTTTCAGACTAATTAGAGGGACTAATAATTAGTAATTAACAACAGGGATGGGACATTTGGTTCAGATCAGAACGACCTGAGGATGTCATGAATATCTTAACATGAATTTGTCTTTCAGATACGACCCAACAGATTATCACTGCGAGCACCAGCAGAGATTAATAAATTAGCAAGATGTTAGACTGAAGTGAATGTACCTTGATGCTAGCTCGAGGAAGCGGAGGGTCATCGAGCGTTCTTGCTTCGTCTGAAGCGCGAGTAGAGAGAGATAAGTCGCTGAACTTACGCCCAGCCAATTTATAGCGGGTTTTTCCATCTACTTTTTGAAACATGTGTGGCGAATTGATTTCAAGCGACGCTTCGGGCTGGCAATTCAGACGACTCTTCGGTTCACCGTGTTAGGTAATAATCTTGACTCGTCTACTTTGAGTCAAGATGCAAAGTAAGTTAGGTTGATTAGTTGCCCGGCTGGCTGCACGCCCGTGGCTAGTCCGGTTCGTATTCCATTCTACTCCCTCCTTTTCGGTTTATAGGGCTTATCTAATTTTTTTAATTTTTTCATTTTATAAGGCTCAATTTGGTTGTTTCCCATCACTTGTTCAGATTTCAAGGTGCATTAAATCATTGCATGCAAGTATTAAGAGAAAACTGACCAATGCATGTACTTTATGCATGGATGCATGGCAATTAATACATTGGTAAACATAATTTTTGAAAGAAAACAAGAGCATTAGTTGGGTGCTTTTGCAAACTACAAAACGTATTTCACCACTCATTATCTATCTTAGTTGGTGAGATTTTTGAATTAAGCCTTATAAACAGGAAAAGAGGGAGTATGTCTTGCAGTCCAAGTAGCACACGTGCTAGGTTGCATGTACTGTGTCCAGTTGAGATTGAGTCCTAGCAGCTTAGGAGGTCTAGTACGAGTAGGTTTAGGTTATTTGGGTCATGGTTTGTGTGCATATATAAGCACAACTAGGGCGGCAGTTCATTGTAACACTGTGTGGTGAGAAAATCGGAAAAGAAAAATCGCACTAGTGGGAACAGCAGGGAAAACTTTTCTAAAGCAGGCATCACTACGGGTTTTGCACGAGTGTAACAATAACTGTTATCCTGTGCTATACTATCTGTTGAAATTATTGATACTTGGTCTTCTCGTTCAACAGATGGGGATCTTTGTCGAGACCCTGATACGCGGGACAGTCATCGTTATGGTCGATCCATCAGATACTGTCTACGATGTCAAGGCAAAGATCGAGGATCAACAACGGACGCACTCTAGCTGACTACGACATCAAAGGGATGCATCGACTCTCCACCTCGTTCTGCACATCCAGAGAATCTTCATCAAGAAGTTGACTGGTGAGACCCTCGTTCTCGAGGTTGAGAGCCCAGATACCATCAGGGATGTCAAAACAAAGATCCATGGTAAGGATGGTACCCTGGTGGACAAGCAGCGTCCTATCTTTCAAGGAAACTAGACCTGGAATTTTGCTGCACTGTATATGTCCAGCAAAACTGTTCGTGTGTTTCCCAGATATACTGCAGTCAGCAGACAGTATACCTGTCTGCCCTGTTATCACCAATGTCTAGCATCTTTATGGGATAAAACTGATGGTTCAGATTAATACTGTGAAAGTTTTGTGCACCCAGGTGAAACAAGAGGAGGCAGCAACGCAAGTTGCAGTTTACCTAAGCGTCTACCAGGAAACAGTAGCAGCCTCACTATCAGCATTGACACAACCGCGCAAGCAGTGGCGTCTCCTTGTGCTGAAGAGACCGGCAAGGGAGAAGACGAAGGATTGTGTCCGCACTACCCCAACAACCAGCTGCCTCCATGCTGTATCAGAACAAGAGAACGGCTGATCTCCCATAGGTGGGTCAAGACAAGAAGCAGCTCATCAGGGAGGTGATGAAACTAAGGATGCGCCATTTGCAATCCAGGGAGCAGATTGACGCACATCAGATGTGATGTGTTGTGGTGAGAAAGCAACAACTGACTCATTGCCCATAACCACAAGAGAAGGAACTCTGTCTAAGGTGTGGCAGATATACGACATTTAGTTTGTTCGTAGCCTAGATTTGTTGGTCCTGTATAGAAATGGACTCGAGAGATGAAATTTAGTCCTCTCCTCAACCAGCCATACCACCACCGCCTTCTACCCAGCGGTTGTCCCATCATGCTCCGGACATAGTATTGTTTACGAGGATCGAAATGCAATCCATGTGTCGCTATGCTACCAAGTACTCCCTCCGTTCGGAATTACTTGTCATAAAAATGAATAAAAATGGATGTATTTACAACTAAAATACATCTAGATACATTCATTTCTTGGACGAGTAATTTCGATCGGAGGGAGTAGCATTCTTGGATGGACGAGTAATTTCGATCGGAGGGAGTAGCATTCTTGGATGCAAATTATCAAATGCCAGAATGTAACAGAACTAAACATTGCATTTGTGAGGTTTGAAATCACATGACACAGAACAAGTTTATAATTGCAAGAAACAAACGAATGTGCTATTGAGGCACAAGTTTGATAGCAGTCACAGTTTAATCATCATTTGCGGCATGCCAAAGACCACGAACCTAGTCATGGAAGCAGCTTCCCGGCCATGAAGCATGCGAACTTATTGCTCCGGGAGTACTCATACGCACCCCAGCGACCGTGAGCAGCCACTCCAGGACCTCCTTGGCCTGGTCGGGCTCCGCGGTCTCGCACTCCAGCTCATAGTTGGTGCCGAAATCGAAGTGCGTCTCGTCGAGCTCCAGCACGAGCCCTTGCCCGTCGCCCTTCCCGAGCTCATACACGCCGCGGGTGTTCCGGAAGCCGCCGAGGCAGACGAAGGGCGCTTTGTCTCCGCCGACGCCGTACTCGTCGGAGACGAGCCGGACGATGGGGGAGCAAGGAAAAAAATAGCGCGCTATTTGAAATAGCGCAGCCTTAAAAAAACGCTATAAACAAAATAGTGTGCTAATAGCGCTCTATTTTGCAAAATAGCGTTTCACAAAACATTATTCAGATTTCAGCATATAGCATACAAATGACAGATATATCAACACAAATGACAGATTTCAGCAGCTAAAACCAAGGCTAAAACATTGTTCAGATAACAAAGCACGGTCCAGATATAGGCATATAGCACTGTTCAGAGTTCATACATTCAGATTTCAGACAAACAAATTAGATAGATAAATTAAACAGCCAACAAGCAAGGTCCAGAATAGCAGAAATAAGGACTTAGGACGTTAGGAGCCAGCCAACAACGATGCAGAAGCTCAATCAGAATCAAATGAACTTGCTGCCATGGCGACAGCGACCCGAGCAAGAGGATTAGAGGAGGCGAAGAAGACCCGAGGAAGCGACGGCAACCCGAGGGGGCGATGTGGCGACCCGAGGAGGCGGCAAGGGGCGGCCGGCCGTTGCTGGAGGAGACGGGCGAAGTATAGTGGGCTGATGAAAAATTCGTCTGAAAAAAACGCCGATCGCGCTATAGCGCGCAATCGCTGTATTTAGCGCGAATAGCATCGTAGCGAGTGAAATCTGCATAGCGTAGCGTTTAGTTTCCAGAAACGCTATAGCGCGCTATTTTTTTCCTTGTAGGGGAGTCAACGGCGCCGAGGCGGGCGGGGTCGTCGAGGCAGGCGAGGGCGAGGGCAGGGTCGAGGGGCTCCTCGACCTCCTCGACGCGGCTGACGCCGGCGTCGATCTTGCTGGCGGCGCTTGAGCGCGGACGGACGGCGCAGGAGGGGCGCGGTCGTCGGGGCCGTAGAGGCGGACGCGCAGCGCGGCGGTGGCGGCGGCGAGGCGCTGGGGCGTCGAAGAAGACGTTGCGCTGGGCGTCGGTGCGGAGCAGGCGGGGCGCGAGGAAGGTGGAGAGGCACCCGTGCGCGGCCGCGTCGGGGAGCCGGAGCTTGATCTCGACCTCCATGGGGTTGGGGTGGAGGCGGTTAGGGCTGGGGAGGCAGGGGGTGGAGGCCGATGCGCTGGGCCTTGGAGAGCGCGGCGTCGGGCGGCGGGTGGAGGAGGCGGAGGAGCGGGTTGGAGATGGGATTGGACGGACGCGGGGTTGAGAGGGGCGTGGATTCGGCGGCGGCCTTGGAGCGGAGGTGCTCCTCGAGCTCGTCGCAGCCTTGTTTTGATGATCTTCAAACTGGAAAATGCTCGTTCAGCACTAGCTGTAGAAACTGGAAGAGTAACAAGTAGACGGAGTAGCCTGTCAATTCGATGGTAAATTCTATCTCTTTCAGTCTCAACAAGGAGTTGGCAAAGGTCAGTCAATGTTGATATATTTTTCTAACTCTACATCACTAAAAGCATCAGGAACAAAGAGTTTTAGTTGGTTTTCCAAGCCATACACGTCTTGTTGACTAAAATCTGCTGGGTAATACTTCTTCACCAACTCACATATATCACTACCTTTAAAAGATTTAAATTTATTTCTAGGAATTAATGTGGCACTGTGAAAGGACATGCGGTGCCCCCATGTGTGGTTTTGGTAATTGGTGACATTCTCTATGGACTAATGGTTGCATTGAGTTATATTTGAAGGATTTGTCCATAGGCATTTTTTGAAGTCCATGTGTTGGTTTCAAGGAGTTTATGTGTTGACCAAGGTGCTATTAAGGAATTGTCCAAAGATTGGTCATGTGAGTGTTGGCTTATTGCAAGCATGTCTTGAAGAATAAGATTGTGTGATCATTCATGTCCACCTTCAAGACATCATCCAAATGAAGAGAGTTGGAAAGATTCAACACACAAAGCGTACAAGATGTACAGAGGGATCAAGTGATCCCATGGTATGGTAAGCATTGTCCATTACGCTTTGAGTACTAATCCATGGTCTTCGTGAGAGTTCTTTGTGGGGTTAGGTTGCGGTGTGCAAGCTCAAGTTGAATCATCACGAAGAGATCATATGCTTGAAGCTTGCCGTCCATTGTGGCCACAATGGACTTGTGAAGATGTGCAGAAGAGTGGCTCACCCATAGTGGAGTATGGGGGAGCAATCAACTAGTCTTCTTCGAGCCAATGCAATCAAGAAAGGTGGTCCAACTTGAGGGAGTCAAGATCATCATCATCTAGCTCAAGTGGACCATGTGCAAGGCAAAGGTTTGCCCTTGATAGGTTTTCTATTTTATCGGTCTCATGATGGTAGTTGGGAGACCGGGTTATAGGATCGATTGCCGTACTATCAAGGGGGGCTCTCGATGAGTAGCTTGATCGTAGAGAGCTCAAACCATTGCATCCTTGCATCATCTTTTTGGTTCTTGTTTGGGTCTTCTCCTTGTGAGATTTGGAGCTTATGGTCATTTTTATGACAAGCTCGAGTTCATCGAAAACGGAGTTCTCATGCATCTTCTATGATGTTTTCGATGTTGGAGGGTATGCCGGTTCTTCTCGGTTGGAGGTTTCACTCCTTTGTATGCTACTCGTCTTGCTCTATCCAACAAGCTTGAGTTTGCTCAATTCGGAGCTCATATGAAGAAGTTATGGCAGTTCTGGTTTTCCTTGGAGTATTCTTTGTTTTCGTGGTTGTGGCTTAAGGTTGGTGCCAGCGGTAGTACCGTGACCCTCAGCGGTAGTACCGCCGAAGCTCCCAGCGGTAGTACCGCTCTCGAGCGGTAGTACGCTCAAGCGGTAGTACCGTTCTCCGAACGGTAGTACCGCTTGGGAGTTTCGGCCGTAGTACCGCTGTGCGTCTGGGCTACTTCCGCCTCGATTCTCGAACGAAGTTTTTCGTGTCGGGTTTTGCGGCACTAGTAGCGGCAGTAGAAGCGGTAGTACCGCTCTGAGCGGTAGTACCGCTCTACCCCCGCGGTAGTACCGCTCTGGGGCCAGTGGCCTGTCTTTCTCTTCAGCGCGGTAGTACCGCTGGATAGGGAGCGGTAGTACCGCCCTCAGCGGTAGTACCGCCCTTCCCTAGCGGTAGTACCGCTCTGTGCAGGGCTGCTTAGTGGGGTAACGGTTGAATTTTCCCCCTCCTATAAAAGGGGGTCTTCTTCCCCATTGAACCTTATCCTTTTGAGCTCGTGTTCTTCCCCCATTGTTGACCTTCTCCGAGCTTGCTATCTCTCAATCCCTCCATGTATTCTTTCTAGTTTTTGGGGAAAAGAGAGAGGAGATCTAGATCCACATTTCCACCAATCACTTTCTCCTCTATGTGAGGGGAACCCCTTGGATCTAGTTCTTGGAGTTCTTGGTGTTCTCCTTCTTATTCTTCCTCTCATTTTCCTCCCTAGCATTAGTTGCTTTGGTGGGATTTGAGAGAGAAGGACTTGGGCACTCCGTGTGCCCTTGCCATTGCATTTGGTGCATCGGTTTGAGTTCTCCACGGTGATACGTGGAAGTGACAAGTTGAGAAGCTTATTACTCTTGGGTGCTTGGTGTTCTTGAGCTTGTTCCTCTTGGGTGCTTGGGCGCCCTAGACGGTTGGTGGTGTTCGGAGCTCAATCATTATGGTGTAAAGCTCCGGGTAAGCGTCGGGGTCTCCAATTAGGTTGTGGAGATCGCCCCGAGCAATTTGACGGGTACCGGTGACCGCCCCCAAGGGTTGCCAAAGTGTACGGGTTCGGTGACCGCCCTCAAGGGTTGCCATTTGTACGGGTTCGGTGACCGCCCTCAAGGGTCCCTTAGTGGAATCACGGCATCTTGCATTGTGCGAGGGCGTGAGGAGATTACGGTGGCCCTAGTGGCTTCTTGGGGAGCATTGTGCCTCCACACCGCTCCAACCGGAGATTAGCATCCGCAAGGGTGTGAACTTCGGGACACATCGTCGTCTCCGCATGCCTCGGTTATCTCTTACCCGAGCCCTTTACTTATGCACTTTACTTTGTGATAGCCATATTGTTCTTTGTCATATATCTTGCTATCACATAGTTGATTATCTTGCTTAGCATAAGTTGTTGGTGCACATAGGTGAGCCTAGTTGTTTTAGGTTTTGTGCTTGACAAATTAACCGTTAGGTTTATTTCGCATTTGTTCAAGCCTAAACCGTAATTATTTTAAAGCGCCTATTCACCCTCCCCTCTAGGCGACATCCTCGATCTTTCACACTGGTGGACAGAAAATTCATCATCTTCTCATTGAACCTGCGATCCAATTCATGTAGTTGGCTGTCAAGAGTTGCACCGGAATATCTTGACTCGAAAATATTGCTCCTTAGTGAAATGATCAGGCTGATGCCGTGCACGGCCACCACACATGATATAAGTTCCCTTCATGTCTAGAATTTCAGTACCATGATTCACACAAAATTCAAGAACTATGCAAAAGAATTCCTCCCAGCCATTGTCCGATCTCAACTGACGAAGACACTCTTTTGTTGCAAACACTAGACAAACAACATTTACAATGTCTTGTGACCTCTTTTGTAAAGCCTGACCAAGTCCTTCAGTTATCCCTAATATCTCCTTCATCATACATAAGATAAAGACAAACTCGAACGAGGACAAATAGCTGAAAGAAGTGTCAGCATCAACACGTATTGATCCCACTACTTATCCATCTGAAGCCATATCTTGGATAACAAAATTTACTGCATTAAACAACTTCATAAGGCTATGAATAGAACCAAAGTGAGAACCCCAACTAGTGTCCAGTGGTCTTTTAAGTGATCGAATCTGATTTGCCCCTTAACTAGTCTGAATGCTTCTATTTTCTATCATACGTCTAGTTCTACCAACTGGGCATCATGGAGCTCATCATGGCGTTTTGATGAGGAGTATGACTGAATGTTGCCGCTGCTGCCTTTAACCACGGTCACTTGATTAGTCTAGCCTTTCGAGTCCCAACTCCAAGTCAAACAACCCGTTGTAATTACTTAGAAGAACAAATATGTGGTGCATTGTGCAAGCAACAAGATATCTGCAATTAGATCAAATGAATAGCATACTAAATTACTAATTGCTAAATTACTAGTCAGACTCATACATGTACAGGCGTGCTGCCCACAATTTACTCGTACAGGCAGGCAACACTACAAAAGGGGATCCTGTAATTTGAGCTGGGTAGATGGTACTTACAGAATCCAGTAGCCAAATTTGTACGGCGGGCAGCCGGCGACGAGCCGATGGCTTTGCCGGCCGGCGGACATCGACGACCACCTGCCAGTGGCGAGGAGACGAAAAATGACTGTCTCAGGCGAACTCTGGTCCCCCCTCACGACCTCCTCAGCGCACGTGGACCAGAGACGAGCTTCTCCTTGCCTCCTTGGCGCCGGCGTCGAGGCAATGGGGCGGCATGGATGGAGGAGTGAGGCGAGCCGCCGTGCCGTGGCTGAGCGGCGAGCGACCTAGCGTGGCTGGGGAAGGAGACGCGATGCAGCCGAGCCCCGAGCAGGCTGGTCAACCTTTTTTTAGGTGAAACTAGGGCTTTATTCATCAATCAAAACAAACGGAATACAAATAATGTCTGGTAAATTCCCTAGCCATACATGTCGACCAACAGGAAGTGTCGAGGTTGCCTTTGCCAAGGCATGTGCCTCAACATTTGCCTCCCTATTCTCAAAAGGAAAAACAACTTTAACAAAATCTAAAGTTCTAGCTCTAATTTCAACCAGAACAAAAGCATAAGAAGAAGATAGTGCAGAACCATTAATGTCTGAAACTTACAAGCAATCCGAAGCAGGCTGGTCAACTGAGGCTGGTGTAGTCGTTTGTGTGAAGATGGGCTTGTGGCCTTCTGCCCGTATGTGGATATGGGCTATTACTACATAGTAAAAATATATATATTTGGGCTTGGGGGGCGGGGGGACACGGCCCCCTCAGAAGCATGCATGCTTAATGTAGCGAAAATTATTTCAAGCTGCACCGTTTACATTCAGGCAGATATTAAACATGGATATCAAACTGCAGCTATGCTCTTTCTCAATCAGAATCACGGTCAGCTCGTGGCCATCAGCCCATCAGGCCGTCATCCTTGTCGCCAGCGTGAACTGCGCAGCCAGCACGACGCCGCAGCAGACGAGGGCCGTGACGCTGGACGACGACCCTTGGGCGGCGGCGGTGGCGGCGTCAGTCGAGCCCCGAGCAGTCTGGTCAACTGAGGCTGGTGTAGTCGTTCGTGTGAAGATGGGCTTGTGGCCTTCTGCCCCTATGTGGATATGGGCTATTACTACATAGTAAAAAATATTGCATTTGGGTTCGGGATGCCACGGCCCCCTCGGAATGCTACATAGCTCCGCCGTTGTTTGGGGTGCGGCGGGCGAGCAGGCGAGGGTAGCGATCAGGGGAATGATGCGTGGACGCATTGGTGCGGTGAGCCGCACCTGACATTCTAGTTCGCCCTCCAGAGACTAAAAAAAGCTCCGCTTGGGGACGAACCGGCGATACTTTCGCCATAGGGCGATCGGATTCCCGGCCACCGTCCTCAGGTCGCCCCAGACGCCTTTTTTAAAACATATTTAAAAAGACATTCGGCCAAAATTCGGCAAACACGACATAGATTCGGCGATATTTAGGCGTTTCACGGTTTTTTTATATATAGAAAACATAAAATCTACTAAAAAAAGAAAACAAAGGGTTGTTGCCGCGCCTACAGGTCAAAGAACTTGCTGAACGTGGCGTAGTCGCCGTTGTCGTCCTCCTTCTCCTTCTTCACACAGCCGTCCCTGCTGGACCCTTGCCCGGGGTCGCCCTGGCGGACTGGTTTGGCCGGCTGCGGCGCGTCATCGTCGTTGTCGCTGTCCTCGAGCACGATGACGCCTCCCTCGCCGCGGCCACGGCGGCGCGCGGCGATCTCCTCAAGGGTGCGGCGTTGGTGCTCCATCTCCAGCCGGTCCCAATCCTCCCACGCCCACTTCATGGCGGGCTCGTCGTCGAGCGCGTCATCGTGCTCGCTCTTCACGGCAGCGAGCCCCGGCTCCGTCTTCGGCTTGACGAGGCGGGGGGGGGGGAGGAGGAGGAGGAACGACCGCCCTCGTTGATGATGATGTCGGCGCTGCGGGTGCGCCGGCCGAGCGGCGTTTCCACAGGCTCGACCTTGACACTGACAAGCGCCGGCGACCCGGAGGAGTGGGAGGAGGATCAGTAAGAGGAGGAGGACCCGCCCAGCATTCGCCTCGGCAGCCACGGGCCGCCACTCCGAGGGGGAGGGGGGGCCAGGGGCCGCAGGGTACTCGATCGGCGGATTGTTGTCGCCCTCGAGGTACTCGAGGACGGCGTGAAGCGTGCGGCCGTCGCTGTTGTTGCGCCCCCGCACCACTGGCGCGTTGTTGATGGAGGCGAGCCGCTCCGCCTGCCGGCGTTCGAAGTACGCCGCCCACGCCTCGTGGTTGCCGGCGTCGTACTCCGGGAGGCCTGCACACGCTCGATCTTAGCGTGGAAGTAGCCGGGGTGTTTGACGTCGGGCAGAAGGGGGACGGGGACGCTCGCAGCGCTGAGCCTCCACCACCTCGGCGCGCATGTCGGTGGTCGCCGGGCAGTTCGCCTCGTGGAGGAGGTGAGCTTCCCACTCGTGCAGAGAGCGGCGATCGAAGCTGTTGGCCGCCGCCGCGCCGCTGGGGAACCGTTCACCCATCGGCTGTGCGTGCACGCAATAGCTAGACGGGGAGAGAGGGAAAGAGAGGGCGTCAACGCCGAGAGGGGGGCTGCGGGCGGGTGCTTCCATCGGTGACGGAGGGGGTGGCTTTTAAGCGTCCGGGGGGCGGCAACGTGTGTACACGTGGCGGGAGGGGTGCGTCGCCGCACTGCGCCGCCCCGTGAGGAATCAATGAAAGACTGACCGGCGGCAGCCTTGGCATTGATTCCCCGCGGGAAACCGAGGCGATGAGGACGACGAGGCGCGAGGGTGCCGACTCGGCGGGCCCGCCGTTCTTTCGCGCCAAAAACAATTGCCCCGGCGCCCCGGGGCGCCCCCGGCGCGCTGGGTTCGGCCTGGGTCCACCGGCGCCTATTTCGGGCCTAACCGGCGAAAAATGGGCTCTTGAGGGCGCGAATGGGCCGCTTTTTTCAATGCCGGCGCTAAAAAATAGCCCTGGGGGCCTGTTGGGGGCACGGTTGGAGATGCTCTAATCCTTTACTAGTAGTACTACAAAGGAATTGGGCCTATCTTGTGACCACAATAAATCCCCTCTATTGTTGGCCCCTCTGCGCTGAACTCGATCATGGACAATTGCAGCACGGGTCATGTTGCACTCACCCATTGCAACATGGGTCATGTTGTGGACACCTCCAATTTGCCTAACATGAACTTTTGGTCAACCGGTTCAGCATGGGCCGTGTTGCGGTCAACATTGTCGAGTCCAGCTTAATCATGGACAGAATAAGGGTGACAAGTTACAGTTTTAATAGCAGAGAAACCTACATAAAACCTCCGACCAGCCCACACAACATTCCTGACTTCACTTCCAAAGGCAACGTGTTCATAGTATTCGTAGAGTATGTCCATGCAAGGGTAAAATTACGCGTTGTATGCCTTGTTGAACTCCTTTTTGCCTTCCTCGCTCAAGGAGTTGTACACTTGAAGCATCCCCTGGTAAAAATGGGGAAATTGCATTGATAAGTATAGATTAAAGGTGGCTACAAGAAGATTAATGATGGTATACCTTCTTTGAGATTGTCTATGAGAATAATTCAACTCCTCGTCCATTCCTTGCTCTGTGTTTCTCCTAAACAGAGCCTCCACAATGCCATGGACAACGCCCAACTAAATTCCTAGACACAAATGGTTAGTTACAAATGCAAAAATAACATGCAACATAGAGGTCATGAAGAAGAAAATAGGTTCACCTCTTTCCCCAAAGATATCACTCTTGTACTCATGTTCTAGAGTAGTAGCAAAGGTGAACGGGGATCCTAGTGCAATCGACCATCCAAGAGCAACATCAGTTGCCCTTCCATTAACATCCTGGTGCAACCGACCATCCAAGAGGAAATACATGCAGGTGCTTAGTGCATGTCTTCACACCAGATAGTTGAGAAGTGTTCAAAAATACCATACCCGGTGAACAGCAAAACCAGCCTTGATGCCATCACCATTTACTCCTTTGCCCTGAACATACAGTCTCTGAAACGACGGGCATTCCCTTTGGGCATACAACAACCTCACTGATATTCTTTGGGAAATCAAAGGCCATGCGACTGCAAATGCCCAAGCAGAAATCCACGAGATAAGACAATAATATTGTTGGGTTTCATGAGAAGATTTTCTCATGGTTGCCTGCTTGCAAAAAGTACATGAGAACTATAGAATAAAGTGATGGCGGGACTGGACAAATGTATCATGTGGTGAATGATAAACAGTATGCTCCAGGCGAAGCATGCAAGTTAAATTAATTAATTATTAAACCAACAGGATGCAAGGAGACATCATCCTAACCTTATCTAAATAAACACTTGACAAAAGGAAATCTTAAAATCATGCAGAAAACTTGTGAGCATGATGCGACACGTGCAGAACCTGAGATCAACAGAAGCACAAAATCGCTGCCCGAAACCGATTCCCATATGTGTCACATTGTTCCGTTCTCTTTAGTGAATCCAGCTGCGCGTGCTTCCTCAAAAGATTCAGAACCTTTTCTGAGACCAATTTGAAAGCGAAAAGACAGCTTATTGACCAACTAACATGATAGTATCAAATGCTCACTTTAAGCAAGATCGAGTGACAAACAGTGCCTAGTGCAAGTTATAAAGCCAAAGAAAACAATAAGCAATAGTTGTGGGTTTTCACTCAGGGCTGCAAGCCAAAGCTTCAGAGATTTCCACTCAACACATGGTAAAAACTCAATCCCATGTCTAAAACTAGAGATACATGAGAATAACAAATCTTAACGATGATGTCAGACTTGGCTTGAACCAAATAATCTTTCAGGTTCTGGGCCTTGAGAAAGCACTCCAAAAATATTCCACGAGCCAGTGCACAGACTTATAGACTCTGAACCCAAGTAGCAGAACAGAACAAATATGTGTGAAATCCGTCACTCAATTTGAACACACCGACAGATGTTTATATTCAAGCAGTGTCTCTAGTAGATAGACATTTAAATCTCGAGAGTGAGGGAAGAAACTGTACTGCGAGAGGAACAAAGTGAAGCTGGACTGAACTTGGGAGCCCTACCCGATGACTCCGATCTTTTTGATGCTCTTGAACACCTCAGGAAGCAGTTCCGCCCGCCCCTCACGATGTACTACAGGGTACAACACACACCGAACAAAAACATCAAAACCTAATCCCGGGAGGGATAACAAGAGTGATGGAGTGGGAGCGGGGGTGCGTACCTCCTCGTGGCCGATGAGGGAGACCTTCCCCTTGTTGAACACGGCAGTGTCGATTTTGAGTGATAGCATGGTGGCGCCAACCTTGGCCGGGGCCGCGACCATGGCGGCACATGCACTAGACGGCAAGGGCGCACGCAAGGTGGGATACGGCGCCCGGGGAGAAGGCGACGGAGGAGGATGAGCCTCCTAGGATTTTGGGGTGGGTCAAGGGGGTGAGTGTGGATGTCATTGAGGAGGTGGGCGACGACGATTAAGAGACGACGACGATGTGTGCCTGTTTGAAGGGATGAAAGAAGAGGTGGGCGTGCGGTGTTTTCCTACGTGGTGGAATATGTTCAGACAACTTAAATTACTAAGTACACATCAGAGAATGGATTTGGTTAAAACTAGTTGTTAGATTGAGTTTAGTAGGCCTAACCATATGGTGGTAACGGGTCCGTGTACGTTTTGTGAGGGATATTTAGAGAAGATAATGTTTGCTCTTTTATAAGTATATGCAGATCCCGGCCAATGCTTGGTTCGGAGGGTAGCGATATCTCTAGCCCACTAATGTTCAAGTTATAAACATCGGTGCTTGCATTTTTCTCGCTTTATTTCAGGCCTTCCGGCGATGTGCATTCAGTGGTCGGAGATATTCTAATCGACTATGAACGCGCCCGTGGCGGCTTCATTAATCTCAAAATGATTTGCTGGCTCAATCTTATGGAGGTGCTGATATAAATATGCTATATGTGTGAGTGTATGTGCATATGTATGAATGTATGCGTCTATACAGCAAAGAAAAACTTATATACAAAACTGTAACCATTGTTCGTATTGATGGTTCGGTTTAGAGATCCTCCAGACGAGGTTCCCATGGTCAAAGTGCGGTTGGAACATATGAACCCGTTCTGATTTGCTACTTGGGTTCCTTTTAAGATTCGTCTTCTTTCGCGTAGAGTGGAGATAGCTCGTAGAGGCAACACGCGCTGTTCTCGGAAAGCAACACGCGCGAGTCTAATTCGGATGCTAGCTCGTGGGCCCGTGACGCTATAAATCTTCACCGCGCGGTCTCCTCCCTGTACGCAGCCCAACCTCAGACCTATCTCGAGCGCACTCCGACGACCGCCCAGCCGCCGCCCAGGAACCAATCGCCGGCGCGACGCCTCCTTCATAAGAATTGCTCAAGGTACGCACGCGAGCTGCTAAGCATGTCCCGATCTAAACAGCAACCGATCGCTACCATCGAAGTACGTACTTAGTTACTGATGCTTGAAGTGCTTGTTGTTGGACAGATCGATGAAGATCCACGTTAGGTTGCTAAACAACACGGCCCACGATCTCGAGGTCGAGGGCTCGGACACCATCGGCAGCGTCAAGGCGAAGATCATGGAAAAGGAGGGAGTTCCACCGCAGCAGCAGCTCCTCTTCTTCGCCGATGAGGGGCTGGCGGATGCCCGCACGCTCGCGGACCATGGCATCGAGGACGGGGCATCGGTTTGCCTGATCGCCATCAACATGCAGGGTTAATTGGTTCGATAGATCGATGAGTGATTTTCAGGTTTTTTTTTTGTAGTTTGTTTACCGTTTTCAGTTCGGTTGCATCGTGCTGTGCAGCCCGGCGCAGCTAGTCGTTTACATATGTGATGGTCAGAGATTAATACTATTATATGAGCTGAAACTAGCAGGTCACACATTATCAAGCAGACGTGTATATATGCTTGAGGGCTTCACTTAATCTGAGCTTAAACATAGTTAATGAATCTTGATCTTTTTGCTCCGAGGAGTTGTGGATAGCCTTTTCTTTAGCTTTCTGGCATATTTGTGTTGTTGCCCTAGCAGATCTCTTATTTTTCTTTTAGGAAATACCATCATGACTAGCTTTATTTCATCTCAAATAACGATAAATCATCCAAATAAGGCTACGGATAAAAGAGGGAGGATTGTCCGTCCACATAACCAGAGGATCAACCCTAGCCCTTCTAGCTAGCTCATGAGCCACGCGATTCGATTCACTCGCAGAATGCTCAAAAATAACATGGCCAAAATTATTACAAATCTCAAAGCAATCATTAAGAACAGGGCCAGTACCGAATTAACTGCTCCTTGAATAATCTCCTTGACCAATTCTGCACAATCAGTGTGAACTAGCAGTTTATGAATACCCAGGGAATCTGCAAGTTGCAGCCCCTTCTTCATAGCCAAAGCTTCCGCTGTATATGCATCAATTGTTTTACCCATATATATAGTAGATCTCAGCTGCAATATAATCGCCAGCATCATCTCTCAAGATCGCGCCATGGAAGCAATACTCCCTTCATCCTCAAATGATGCATCTATATTTACTTATTTAGCTTGACTGTACCCTGCGGTGGTTTAGCCCACATAACTTCTCTTGCCGGAAGTTGAACAGTGCCCGCCCAACGAAAGTTAAGAGCAAGAGCTTGTATTGATAAGGCAGTACGTCCAGGTTCAGGTATCTTTTCTCCTTTTGTACGCTGTCTCCTTTCCCACCATAGGAACCAACTAGCCACCGCAATCAAATATGATCCAGGGATTTGAGCAAGATATAGTGGGTCATCAATCGAAGTACAAATCAGCTCCTCCAGTACACCCGAACCGGCCCTATCAACATTCAAAGCTCTTTCACCTTTTTCCAATAAACCCAGATTTTCCCAAACCATCAGCGCTCGGCCACATTCAAGTAAAGCATGCCGAATGTCTTCAGTACATACCTGACACACAGGACATGCAGTATGAATTTTCATATGCTTGTTAGCAAGAATACATTTACATGGAATCACTACTGGAATTCTGGGCTACGCCGGGTAAAATGCTCTTTGCCGAGTGCTAAAACACGGACACTCGGCAAAGCAAGCTTTGCCGAGTGTCACTCTCGGCAAACCCACCTTCACGGCAAACTGCCATCTTTGCCGTCACTGCCTCACGGCAAAGAGGCACCGCACGGTAAACCCTGCAGACGCTGAGAGCCGCTCACGGCAAAGAGGAGCCACGTGGCATGCCCGTCCACAACAAACGGCTCCGTCAGTTATTGCGTACTTTGCCGAGTGTCACTCTCGCCAAAGCATGACATCCTATTTTTTTGTGTGTTCTTTCTAACTGACATGTGGTCCCACTGGTCACATTTATCAGTAATTGTTTTAAATAACTTGCTAGATATTTTTGAAATAAAATGACGAGAGTGAGGACAGCGTGGCCCACATGGGAGCTGGCAGTTTACATAGCTTTGCCGAGAACTAGTCTCGGCAATGCTCTCCTTCTTTTCCGAGAGCTGCTCTCGGAAAAGTTGTGGCACAACAGTAGGGTCCCAGACGACCATATTTCCGAGAGGAACTTTCGGTAGTCTATCGTTTTCTGAGTGTTGCTCTCGGAAATCTTTCTCATCCATTCTGCTGTCAAGCTATTTCTTTTCTGATCCGTGCAGATAAAAACAACTACAGTGCAATTTGATCATATATAGGCATAATTTGATCTAGTCCACACATATATAGGCATAATTTGATCATATATAGGCATAATTTGATCTAGTCCACATATATATGCATAATTAGGGATAGTCCACATATTGTCACACACAAATCGAATGTATTATCCTAGTAGACGTCACACACAAGTCGCAAATTCATACATACTAGATGACTCGTTGCGCCAATGGCGCAAAGGCCGAGAGGGAGCCTAGTATTGTGAGAATATTTCGACACCCAAGTCGAAAACCAAATGTGGCCAACATTCCCGCATCCTCTGCTTGGAAGCCGCCTTTTCTCACCGGATCTAACATAGATACATGATTCTTCAAGAGCAAATGTTAGAGAAAATATAAAGCATGGAAGGCTTTAAGTTGTACTATTGAGACCATACCATGGAAATCTAAAGGTCTAAGAGGACGGTACATGTGAGAAGCTGTGAATCCACAACAAAAAACTAAACTAAGTTCCAAACAAACATTTCAAGTTTGGAAGCCACAATGAAGCAACCCAGATCTCTCGTTGTAGTTCAGGTTCAAGAAAATGGGCTGAATGACCATCATAGCAACATGTAGAAGCAGCAAAAATATAGGCTTGGTGTGTAACTGATCATGAAAGATAGCTTGGTCAGTTTCTCCATTGTTGGTTTATACTGAGCAAGAACATCAGCCTACAGAGAAGAAAAATGGAGGACTGCTTTATTCTGCGGTACATCCACAATAGTACAGCAAATAAAGTAGTTAAATGTGCGCTAAGATGTAAGACCGTAAGTAGTGATCTTAAAGGTCTTGTATTAGTTTGAAGAGGGAGTACTTAATTAGACTGTAAGCCAATACATCAAAGTAATGCCTGCTTCCCATTGATTTGATCAAACCAATATGACAAAGGGAAGGTGAAACTTCAGAAGACCATATAAATTGACCGCGATGTCTTAATTTAAAACTCTGAAATGAAGTAATAAACATTAAGTCTGAATGTTGTCACTAAAAAAGCATAAAAAAAGGCAGACCAGCCAGCAGTGCATCATAATTAGTGGTTCATCATGGGCAAACCAGGCAGTAGTAGCCTAATAACTTAGACGGAAAAAATGCAAGAAGTCAAAGCACTTCAAACCCATAGCAAATTCATAACACATGAGAAAGAAGCACCAACAGGAAGACCAAAGTGTTCAACGTTCACAAGCTAGAGAAAAAAATGCAGTTGTTCTTCACCAAAATCAGTTACAGCAGACATAAGTTCTTAACATGATCCAACCACAATTTCCACTTATAATGAATGAACATGTGTCTGTTGATATGATACACAATAACCATAATGCATTCACTTGCACCATTTCATAGGATTCACAAAGCAAAAAGTAGAAGATATAGTCAGTAGAAAAATTGAAGCCAACTCACAAGGAAGGCTCAGATCAGCATAAGGGAGGAGCGGGTGGATCCTCTAATTCCCACCGCCAATGAAAGAAGGGACAGGCATGTGCTGCTCCGTCGGGATGTCTTCGACCTACAGGGCACACCACAATAAGCAATTGAGCATGCATTAATGCAAATAGGTGGAGGTAGAGCACCCCGGTGGCAGTGTGAGATTTGCGGGTACTTACCATCTGGCCGTGGGTGGCGAGGGAAACATTGGGGTTGGGCCGAAATGATGCGGCACGCCATCGAGGTCTGTGCCGCACACGGTCTGTCATCCTTGTAAACGTTTCTATATTAAGTAAATGAGCATTTCACACATAATATCAGCATTTCTCTTAAGTCGCGAAATGACATTTCACCTCATAATATCAGCTAATTAGAAGATTAAGTAAATGAGCATTGCACCTCATAATATCAGCATTTCTCTCAAGTCCTGAAATAAAATGAAATGACATTTCACGTGTATTCAAGTAGCTCTTCACGCTTCACCTGATCACACAGATATAATGAATTAGTGGAGTTGGACATATTTCCCTATCTATAGAGCTTAATAATGTGTGCATCACAGTTAGTTTTTCACCTCGCAAATATATAAGTATATGAGAATACACACCTTGGAAAATATTTCCAAAAATAAGAACTGCTAACAAAAGGCTATTTGTTTTTTCTTAAGAAATAGTTTCTTAAGTTTCTGCAGTATTGCCTGGGTAAACAGATACCGCATAAGCACTTCCCCAAATGCACGGGGTAAGCACAGTCAAGAGTTTTGCCAAAATGTCTTCATGAAGAAGACATTTAATTTCAAATATCCACAAGAATCTACTGGAGGCATAGCCATGTATGGTGTGACAGTAAGGAACATCTACAACTCAATTAGTTCTTGAAATAAAATTAGGCAGCGGTTCTGAAGACTGGCAGTTCATTCAAAAAATTCAGCCACCTCAGGAGTATAAAGGTAACAGATGACGACTATCCAAAAGGCCATGTAACACAAGAAAGGGGTCTACCGCACGCACATATACTACTTTGGCAAACAAAGAAAAACCGTGTGATCTATCCAGGAACAAAAAGCCTAATGTATTGATTTGGCAAACAAAGAAAGGGGTCTAGCGCACGCACATATACTTATGTATTGATTTTGATCCTGTCCTTTGCGATATCATTTTTTGCTCAAAAAGACTGTCCAGTTCCAACTATGGCTCGAACCACTATTTTCAGAAAAAGAATACCAACTTATAGCCTTTGAAAAAACAGTATAACGACACAGAAAAATATTAATATTTACCATCAAAGACGTAGGACTGAATTTGCTTTTGGGGGATCTGCAACTCGTAGAATATGCATCATCAGCATTCTCCTTAACAACTCGGTATTGAAACTGTACAGATCAGCGGAACAAACACATTATCCTGCAGGAAAAAAGAGGTTATCGATTGTTTCAACAAGTACAGAAACAAGCAAAGATGTCGTTGCGCCACTGCAGCTTCCACGTCGCCTCGTCTGGCCATGAGAGCGTACATGACAGTGAGAGAGGATGGAGGTGAGGACGTGGGGATGGACCTCAAGGGTGGACAGACAGCAGCGCGAGGGTCAGACGAATCCGGCCGTCTCTGCAGCCCACACTTCTCCTGCCGAGGACGACGGCGACGACACCATGGACCACCGTTGCGGCTCGAGCTCCTCCCGGGGTCGTCGCTGCACACGTGGAGACGGAGGCGGGGGAGGAAGCGAATTTGCACCAATGCGGGAGGAGCAGGGCATAGGAGGGCCGTTCCTATGGACAGCATTAGCAAATACAGGACATCTGCATCAGCTTTAGCATGCCATTAAATTAAACAAAAGGTTACAAATTCACTTCCAAACCAATGTAGCGTCTCAGATTTACACAAAAAATCTAAACAATTTGTTCAACACCCAAATTAGGAGCTAGTAACAACAATATAACCAACAAATTAATCACACAAATTAAAAAGGGTAAACTAATAAAAGTTAGAGATATGCAGGCATGGAAGAAAAAGAAAACAAATGAAAGAGGGTCTTACCAGGAGCTTAGGTCCTTGACTGGAGCAAGAAGTAGAGCGGGCAATGCCCCTCTCTACTTTTTCATCATAGTCCATCATGGTACACTTGCACCACAACAGAACAGGCAACAAGAAATACTTTTTCATCATAGTCCATCATGGGAGCTCCCACAATACTTTCAGATCCATGGATGTGCAAGCACCAGAGTAAAATTGCATAAAATACATTTAGAATATATATAGGACTCGAGCCCTGTGAAATCCAGGAGAGAGCAAATTAAGAAGTGTAAATGGACTGGACAGTAGTCGGCATAGAAACACATTCATTTGGTGGCCATGTATCTTTTTTTTCAAAATTGTGTCTCTGGGAAGAAACTATACTGATGATGCTCTCAAATAATTAAATGGGTGAGCTTGGACTTCCAGACCAATTTAATGAAACACTTAAATATTTCAATAAATATTCTAATTTACCGAAGCTTTCCTTTTGAGCCTTAGGTTTTACATAACATTCCAGTAAATATTCTTTTACAGAACATCCATATTATAAATGATCCAAAAAATAGTTTAACCTGACAATAAGTTTTCAGCTCAAGATAAGAAAAACACACACAAAGTACTATGAGATTGATCAATGGAAACAATATTGGTGTATAGGTTAATAAATAAAGAATCGTCTACTCAAAAGTCAAAACAGGGCATCATTAATGGATGTCAAAAGCATGCTCGGCATGAAGTATATCAGCATGGTGCAGCTTGAAAGCAAACCTGAGTGTTCATGGAGCATCGAAGAAGCTTTAATCAAAAGTATTTGTCGAAGCAAGGAGTACTCCCTCAACCTATATGCAAATGGCCAAAAACTATTGGTCGAGGTTACTTTGTTATCAAATTGAATATCAAACATATGTGCATTCGAATATTAAATTCAGAACCTCACTGAACGTAATCATCATGTTTCATGGAAAATGCTAATAGGAAAATAATAAAATGATCTTTTAATCAATTCCAACAGGATCAATGTAAGGCAGAAACTTCAACTACTACAGAGAAATGATTAAAACTTAACTGAATCAAGAGGAGGCGGAGGCGCAGGAAAGTTTGGGGAAATTCTTTGGGGCTCCTCGGCTAGCATCGCTCGTTCAGGTCCTCCATCAAGGCTTCATCGCAGCGGGCCCATGAGCCTGGAAAGGGCTCCTCCTCCTGCTCATGTGTCGCCGGTGCCTGCTGGGCCTGGGTGTGGCGGAGGAGGAGAGCAAACCTAAAAAAAAGGAAGAGCTCAGGCACCATGGGAAGATGGGGAAATTAGAAAGAAAGAGCTCACCAGACAGCATCCCTCCATGAACTGGGAGTTGTACTCCATCTCTCCTTGCTGTGGTGGGTGCTCACCACCCGTCATCCCGTGGCCTGCCTAGCCCGTGTACTCGTCTCCACCGTCTGAACAGGAGAGATTGAAGGAAGAAGAGGAGCAGGAGGAAGAGAGGAAAGAGAGAAGGAGAACTCACCGAAGCCGAGGGTATTTGGAGAGGAAGCGCAGAGGAGGGCGCGGTCGCTGCCTCACCCTGCACTGCGTGCTCCTCCCGCTGCTTTCGTCATCCACGCACTCCAGCACACCACGAAGCCCGCCACTGTACTCCGCACACCGACAGATGCCCACCGCTGCTCATCCCGATGACCCTACCGTGCTAGCGTGGAGAGGGGATGAGAAGCGGCGACGGCACAGAGAGAGAAGAAGAGGAGAGGCGGCGGCGAAGAGGAGGAAGAGGAGGGAGGTCGAGGAGAAGGAGCGAGGGTCGTGTGCGGCCTAGGTTTTTCACCGTACGACCGCTGTAGTCCACCCTTTTTTGACCCGAACTTACGCACGCAACACACACTGCAACACCGGCCCCGCCCATATGCCTGGCCCAGCCGTCATCTGCTCAAAACTTGAATCATGTCGTGAGTTTAAACCAATGGCTGGATGTTTGACAGAGAGGTAAAACATACAGAAAACTTTACAGCGCAGCGGAACGAGCGACCCAGATCGCATGCGCGACGCGAAGGCCCCAGGATAGCGGGTACTCTAGCAGCTTTTATATGTTAGATTGTCACTACTTGCAAAACACGTGCACGTCACAATAGACGTACACTTGTTCATATATAGTTCATCTTGAGGAGGAGAGGCCATCGGGTTAACATTCCGGAGGAGGAGGAGGGGCATCACTTGCACTGCTTCGAGATTGCATAAGAACCTATAAGAGTAGAGTCACATGAGGGTGGTTCGTCCCTATGTAATGAATCTTCTACTCTACTTTAGATAATGTTCTACCTGTAGTTGATCCTCAAGCAGCTTCAACCTCTTGTTCGTGTCTTCCCATTCCTTTTCTCTGGAGTCCTTCTCAGCCTGCCGCCTTTGCTCCTCTTCAACGGCCCGCTGCGCCATTAAATCCTGTAACATGGTATTAGGCTCATATAGGTTGGAATGGTGCTATTTCGAGGCATGGACATAAATAAAAGGTTAGGATGCTAATCTTGAGATGCGCTAGCTCACGTGATGTGGCGGTTGGGCGACTCCGTATGGACGGACACTACTAGGGAAAAGCCTAGCAGCAGCGCGGGTTTTAGGCCTATCAGTAGCACGTGGACGGACGCTACTAATAAGGCGCTACAGCTAACGTATATCAGTAGCGCATGTCATCCAATGCTACTGCTATACATGAATAGCTGTAGCGCGCTTTAGAGAAGAGCGCTGCTGATATTATCTGTAGCGCTGTTTACAAGGAAGCACTACTGGTAAGGCGGCGCTACTGCTAAATTCCCCCCCCCCCGCTACTACTAGTTTTATTAGTTTTTTTCCTCCATATTTGTTTTGTATTTGAATAGGCTTTATACAATAATCTTTAGCATATCATACACATACAAATGTAATCATAGCATATACATACAATTAGTCTCATCAAATCATGTCACCATCATAATCATCATCCAACACAAAGTGGTCTCTCGTCATTATCTCGAAAATAGCTATACAAGTCTCGATTACTTGCAAATACATCGTCATCCATCTAAACAATGATATACGCGAGAAGAGCTATCACTTTGAGTACATGAGTTCGTATCCCTCTCTCGCATTAGCGTGAACCTAAACTAACTACTTCCCGTCGCTCGGAAACCGGAAACCAGTACACCTGGGCCTGACACTCCGGCCACTCGTCGTATATATACTCCTGACGTAGCACTTCTTCGCCATCTATGATCTATGCACCTGCATCGTCACATGAGTCGATGATATGCAACATATATAGTTGAGCAACAGAAAGAGACAGACTTGGCAAAAATAGAAACAACATATCATAAGCATAAATAACAAAGTTCATCGTACCCAAAATGCCCTAACTAGAGTGATCTTCGCTAGTCGAGGAGGAGGACGGTTTAATTACATCACAAATAAAGTTTCACCGTGCATAACTCAAAGTTTTGTCATACAGAAAGTATGGACTAAACGGACACATTGTCATATATCGACAATCACTCCACCATGTCGTGCCATCCATCCATGTCAGGGAGATAGTCCTCGAGCTTAGTGAAAGGCTTCATGTCGAGACGCTGAGAGGCTATCCATGTTTGGACGTCTTCCCACGACATTTGTCCTTCTCCGTAGAACATCCCTGTTTTTCCGACGACCTCCTTCATGATGATTTGGGCAAGTTCGCGCTGGATGTTATAGAACTCAGCTCGAAGTCGATGATCCTCGATATCTCCTATGTCCTTTGCCCATTGCAGAATATGGGCATCGCCGGATCTAGGTGACATGCGAAGGTTCTGGTGATCCCGTCTGTACTCCAGCATGTGGTGTAGGACATAGAATCCATCATTAAAAGAATCGTTCGGTTGCTGGATGCATCAGAAGTCGGTCTTATGGCTGAAGGCGACCCTTCCGCCCCTTCTCTTCTTGTCCTTCACCTCTCCACCCCATGCTTGGTAGTAAAACATAGCACTGTCGAGAACATCCTTGATGTGGGTGTAATCCTTTTTGTGAATGTTCTTCGACGAGTCCAAGTAAAGAGCGTGGGAGAATCGGGGGTAGAGGATGATGAGGACGGCGCGCCCGCCGCTGTGCAAAATAAGTACACCTCAAATTAATTAGTCTCCACCGTGCAAATGAATGATTGAAATCGAAGGAAGGATAGTAGCGCGGATGACTTACACGGGATGATAAGGCACGAGAATCGCCTCCTTGTCCTTATTGGCGAGCATGAAACTGACGATGTAATCCCTCGCGTATTCACCGTTCTTTGCGCAGACTCCCAAGAAGCCCTCGTGCATGTAGTACGGGTCAGCGACACAAATATGAGGTATCTGCTCAACCCCGATGATGTAGTTCATGTGCAAGGCATAAAGGTGGACAAACGTAAAATCTAGCTTCTTCACATGAAACATGTCGAATATGTAATCGAATGGAAGGAAGAACTTATCCGCGGGGAAGCAGTCGACGTACGGCATTTGCCGCGGAACGTTAACCACGTAGAGTGGGTATCCTGGATCTTTCGAGGCGATGAGGCCTTTCTATATCCGCAGCACATCGTCATGAAGTCTCCTTAGATTGCCGAATCTGGCCCGTAGCGCTGTTGCATGTAGGATTGGTTGACCGGGGATATGCCATTTATCCACATCGGGGATATCTATATGGTCCTGAAGCCGAGGCTGCCGAGGCGGCTGGATCATAGAATCAACTTTTTTGCCTTTCCTCGCTCTCTTCCTAGACTTTTTTACTACCGGAAGGTCGTCCGGAGACGGCAATTCAGGCACCTACTCATGACGCTCAAACCCTGAGTAGGCGCCAGTATAGACATACTGTTGAGTGACATCGTCATCCTCATCCATGGCGACGTCATCAGCGACTAATGGAGTCTCCTCCTTACCCCGTCCGCTATCACCCAACCCGACACCCGACGCTAATTGGGTAGGTGGGATGTTGATGTTCATACCTTGCTGAGGCTGCATGCTCGTGGGTGTGCTCCCGGCCGCCTCCAGACGAAGTAGACTCTTTGGCCACAACAGGACCCACCCATTGCAACAATCACCAAGCCGCCGCGGGTTCTCATCGTCATCCCCCACTACTATCAGAGGAGGCAAATTCTCGTGGCCCGGTTTGACACTGGCCACGGAAACCTTGAAGACGTTCGTGTCGGGGAACGTAGTAATTTCAAAAAAATTCCTACGCACACGCAAGATCATGGTGATGCATAGCAACGAGAGGGGAGAGTGTTGTCCACGTACCCTCGTAGACCGAAAGTGGAAGCGTTATAACAACGCGGTTGATGTAGTCGTATGTCTTCACGGCCCGACCGATCAAGCACCGAAACTATGGCACCTTCGAGTTCTAGCACACGTTCAGCTCGATGACGTTCCCCGGACTCCGATCCAGCAAAGTGTCGGGGAAGAGTTCCGTCAGCACGATGGCGTGGTGACAGTGATGATGTTCTACCAACGCAGGGCTTCGCCTAAGCACCGCTATTATATGACCGAGGTGGAATATGGTGGAAGGGGGCACCACACACGGCTAAGGAACGATCACGAAGTTCAACTTGTGTGTCATGGGGTGCCCCCTTGCCCCCGTATATAAAGGAGGGAGGGGGGAGGTACGGCCGGCCCCTAGGGGTGCGCCTGGAGGAGTCCTACTCCCACCGGGAGTAGGACTCCCCCCTCTTGCCTTGTTGGAGAAGGAAAGGGGAAGGGGGAAAGAGGAAAGGGGGGCGCCGCCCCCCCCTTCCTTGTCCTATTCGGACTAGGGGGGAGGGGGCGCGCGGCCTGCCCTGGCCGGCTCCCCTCTTCTTCCTTAGGGCCCATGTTGGCCCATTAACCCCCCCGGGGGGGGGGGGTTCCGGTAACCCCCCGATACTCCGGTAAAATCCCTATTTCACCCGGAACGATTTCGATATCCAAATATAGGCTTCCAATATATCAATCTTTATGTCTCGACCATTCCGAGACTCCTCGTCATGTCCGTGATCACATCCGGGACTCCGAACAACCTTCGGTACATCAAAAACTATAAACTCATAATATAACTGTCATCGTAACGTTAAGCGTGCGGACCCTACGGGTTCGAGAACTATGTAGACATGACCTAGAACTGTTTCCAGTCAATAACCGATAGCGGAACCTGGATGCTCATATTGGCTCCTACATATTCTACGAAGATCTTTATCGGTCAAACCGCATAACAACATACGTTGTTCCCTTTGTCATCGGTATGTTACTTGCCCGAGATTCGATCGTCAGTATCTCAATAACTAGTTCAATCTCGTTACCGGCAAGTCTCTTTACTCGTTACGTAATGCATCATTCCGTAACGAACTCATTAGTTACATTGCTTGCAAGGCTTATAGTGATGTGCATTACCGAGAGGGCCCAGAGATACCTCTCCGACAATCGGAGTGACAAAACCTAATCTCGAAATATGCCAACTCAACATGTACCTTTGGAGACACCTATAGAGCTCCTTTATAATCACACAGTTACGTTGTGACGTTTGGTAGAACACAAAGTGTTCCTCCGATAAACGTGAGTTGCATAATCTCATAGTTATAGGAACTTGTATAAGTCATGAAGAAAGCAATATCAATATACTAAACGATCAAGTGCTAAGCTAACGGAATGGGTCAAGTCAATCACATCATTCTCCTAATGATGTGATCCCATTAATCAAATGACAACACATGTCTATGGTTAGGAAACATAACCATCTTTGATCAATGAGCTAGTCAAGTAGAGGCATACCTAGTGACATTAAGTTTGTCTATGTACTCACACATGTATCATGTTTCCGGTTAATACAATTCTAGCATGAATAATAAACATTTATCATGATATGAGGAAATAAATAATAACTTTATTATTGCCTCTAGGGCATATTTCCTTCAGTCTCCCACTTGCACTAGAGTCAATAATCTAGATTACACAGTAATGATTCTAACACCCATGGAGTCTTGGTGCTGATCATGTTTTGCTCGTGGAAGAGGCTTAGTCAACGGGTCTGCAACATTCCGATCCGTATGTATCTTGCAAATCTCTGTGTCTCCCACATGGACTTGGTCCCGGATGGAATTGAAGCGTCTCTTTATGTGCTTGGTACTCTTGTGAAATCTGGATTCCTTTGCCAAGGCAATTGCACTAGTATTGTCACATAAGATCTTCATTGGTCCCGATGCACTAGGTATGACACCTAGATAGGAAATGAACTCTTTCATCCAGACTCCTTCATTTGCTGCTTCCGAAGCAGCTATGTACTCCGCTTCGCATGTAGATCCCGCCACGATGCTTTGTTTCGAACTGCACCAACTGACAGCTCCACCGTTCAATATAAACACGTATCCGGTTTGCGATTTAGAATCGTCCGGATCAGTGTCAAAGCTTGCATCGATGTAACCATTTACGACTAGCTCTTTGTCACCTCCATAAACGAGAAACATATCCTTAGTCCTTTTCATCAGGTATTTCAGGATATTCTTGACCGCTGTCCAGTGATCCACTCCTGGATTACTTTGGTACCTACCTGCCAAGCTTATTGCTAAGCACACGTCAGGTCTGGTACACAGCATTGCATACATGATAGAGCCTATGGCTGAAGCATAGGGAACATCTTTCATTTTCTCTCTATCTTCTGCTGTGGTCGGGCATTGAGTCTGACTCAACTTCACACCTTGTAACATGGGCAAGAACCCTTTCTTTGCCTGATCCATTTTGAACTTTTTCAAAACTTTATCAAGGTATGTACTTTGTGAAAGTCCAATTAAACGGCTTGATCTATCTCTATAGATCTTGATGCCCAATATGTAAGCAGCTTCACCGAGGTCTTTCATTGAAAAACTTTTATTCAAGTATTCCTTTATGCCATCCAGAAATTCTATATCATTTCCAATTAACAATATGTCATCTACATATAATATCAGAAATGCTATAGAGCTCCCACTCACTTTCTTGTAAATACATGCTTCTCCAAAAGTCTGTATAAAACCATATGCTTTGATCACACTATCAAAGCGTTTATTCCAACTCCGAGAGGCTTGCACCAGTCCATAAATGGATCACTGGAGCTTGCACACTTTGTTAGCACCTTTTGGATCGATAAAACCTTCCGGTTGCATCATATACAACTCTTCTTCCAGAAATCCATTCAGGAATGCAGTTTTGACATCCATTTGCCAAATTTCATAATCATAAAATGCGGCAATTGCTAACATGATTCGGACAGACTTAAGCATCGCTACGGGTGAGAAAGTCTCATCGTAGTCAACCCCTTGAACTTTTCGAAAACCTTTCGCAACAAGTCGAGTTTTGTAGACAGTTACATTACCATTAGCGTCAGTCTTCTTCTTGAAGATCCATTTATTTTCTATGGCTTGCCGATCATCGGGCAAGTCAACCAAAGTCCAAACTTTGTTCTCATACATGGATCCCATCTCAGATTTCATGGCTTCAATCCATTTTGCGGAATCTGGGCTCATCATCGCTTCCTCATAGTTCGTAGGTTCGCCATGGTCAAGTAACATGACTTCCAGAATAGGATTAGCGTACCACTCTGGTGCGGATCTTACTCTGGTAGACCTACGAGGTTCGGTAGTAACTTGATCTGAAGTTTCATGATCAATATCATTAGTTTCCTCACTGATTGGTGTAGTTGTCACAGGAACCGGTTCTTGTGATGAACTACTTTCCAATAAGGGAGCAGGTACAGTTACCTCATCAAGTTCTACTTTCCTCCCACTCACTTCTTTCGAGAGAAACTCCTTCTCTAGAAAGGATCCGAATTTAGCAACAAAAATCTTGCCCTCAGATCTGTGATAGAAGGTGTACCCAATAGTCTCTTTTGGGTATCCTATGAAGACACATTTCTCCGATTTGGGTTCGAGCTTATTTGGTTGAAGTTTCTTCACATAAGCATCGCAGGCCCAAACTTTAAGAAACGACAACTTTGGTTTCTTGCCAAACCATAGTTCATAAGGTGTCGTCTCAACGGATTTTGATGGTGCTCTATTTAACGTGAATGCGGCTGTCTCTAAAGCATAACCTCAAAATGATAGCGTTAAATCAGTAAGAGACATCATAGATCGCACCATATCTACTAAAGTACAATTACGACGTTCGGACACACCATTTCGTTGTGGTGTTCCGGGTGGCGTGAGTTGCAAAACTATTCCGCATTGCTTCAAATGTAAACCAAACTCGTAACTCAAATATTCTCCTCCACGATTAGATCGTAGAAATTTTATTTTCTTGTTACGATGATTTTCCACTTCACTCTGAAATTCTTTGAACTTTTCAAATGTTTCAGACTTGTGTTTCATCAAGTAGATATACCCATATCTGCTCAAATCATCTGCGAAGGTGAGAAAATAACGATACCCGCCGCGAGCCTCAATATTCATTGGACCACATACATCGATGTATGATTTCCAACAAATCAGTTGCTCGCTCCATAGTTCCGGAGAACGGCGTTTTAGTCATCTTGCCCATGAGGCACAGTTCGCAAGTACCAAGTGATTCATAATCAAGTGATTCCAGAAGTCCATCAGTATGGAGTTTCTTCATGCATTTTACACCAATATGACCCAAATGGCAGTGCCACAAATAAGTTGCACTATCATTATCAACTCTGCATCTTTTGGCTTCAACATTATGAATATGTGTATCACCACTATCGAGATTCAATAAAAATAGACCACTCTTCAAGGGTGCATGACCATAAAAGATATTACTCATATAAATAGAACAACCTCTTTACTCAGACCCCTCGCACGCGTCCGAAATTTGTCCCGGACCAGACCCGGGCAGTCGTTACCTTTGAGTCCGGATCATCCCCTAACATCTATAAAACATCTCCGTTTTCTTAGTTGGACTTCCCTAGCCATATTTTTCGTCCGCCCGATCCCGATCCGATGATCCAAATCCTCCCTCCTTTTACCTACTTGCTATATATATGGGTCCAACCCTAGAAGCTAGGCAGCTTGTCCCATCCTTCCCATTTCACCGCCGCCACTTCGTTTTCCTTGGGATCCCTCCCGATCCAGCCGGCCCGACCATCTCCCTTGTTTTCAGCGCTGCCCAATCCATCGATCCACCCAACCAGCAGCTCCTTCTCGTCCCCGCTCCCCGACGGCCACCGACAGCCCCGCCGCCGGCCGACCGAACCAGCAGATGAGCGCCTTGTCCTTCCCTTCTTCTTCCCTTGTTCCCTCTGGTTCTCTCTCTCACCTGCTCCCTGTCTTCTCTAGGAAGCCCGCAGGAGCATCCATGGTCGTCCTTGTCACCGTTGCCTTCCACCTCGCCTTCAGCCACCCACCAACAGAGTAGCGCCCAACCTCGCCGTCCCATCCATCCCATCGATCCATCTCCACAAGCCACAACCAAATCCTCCTCCCGTGCGCGCCTCCACTCGACCCCGTCACCTCCCTCCTCGTCATCGTGCAGCCTTGCCTCCACTCAGCAGCAGCAGGTCACCAAGCCTCTCCTCTCCTTCTCTTTCTGTCCACTACTTCTGAACTTCTCCTTGTTTCTCTGAACAGCAAGCGGCCATGGCACCCCTCCATCTAGAAGCTCCCTTGCCGCCAAGCCTGGGAAATGGCCAGATCCGGTCTGGATCAACCTCCCACACCCAAGACCGCGCCGTCCCGGCCCTGCAGCCCCGCGCCCAAGACACGCAGCCGTCGCGCCTTCTTCCTCTACTTCTGCATCGAGCAGGAGGAGGATGCCCCTGCCTCTGCCTCGCCCGCTTCGTCCAGCTCATGTTGACCGCGTCGATCGCCAGCAGTAGCGCTCGGCCGGCCCAACTCCAGTGCCTCTGTCGCTGGTGGCCATGGAGACTGAGGCCTTGCCTGCCTCCCCAGTGCGCAGAGGGGGCTCGGGGCTGGGTTGCGTCCTCGTGGATTCGGACCTTACCCCGGCCTCGGGCAGACGCTTGTCGAGTGGCTCTGGTCGGCAGGCCAAGAAGACTGCTGGGCGGAAGACAGGGTTCAAGACGGTGGCCATGGAGTCCGCGGGTTCCGTTGCGGCGTTGGGGGGTGAGCTAGGTGTGGCTCTGGTGGCGCCAGGGCCGGCAGCCAAGGCCAAGCGTCCAAGGGCAACTCCGGTGGCGACTCGGGCTCCTACCGTGCGCGCCAAGGCCAAGCTCGGGGACATGACCTCTCTGGAAAGTGCCAAGCTCCGTGCTGCTGACAAAAATATGGACGTCAGAGGTAATCCACCCCCTCTTATAAGATTCTGAATGCTTTCTCCGACGATCATCTCGCTGAGATTCTTCATGATAGTGGCGTTGCGCTTGATTCCTCGCCTTTGGATATTATTTTGTTAGTTCGCGCACGTGAAGATGCTCCGGCCGCCCGTTGTGCGGCTGAACAGCCCGTGGACGGCCAGGCCTCAGTACCAGTATGGGCTGGTGCTGTCGCTTTGCCCATCGAGGGAGATGAGGCCGGGGTGGCCTCGGACTTGCCTTCTTCCAGCCGTGCGCCGGCTAGGAAGCGAGTGGCCAAGGCGGTTAGCTCCCGTGGAGTCCGCCTGCGCAATCGGATCATTTGATGCATTACATCTTCTGGAATATCCGCGGTTGCAGTCATGGGGGCGGCGTACGCAGCTCAGAGAGTATATGTGTAACGCCCCGGATTCGATGCGCCAGGTGTCCGTCAGTTATTCGCCGTCGTTGCCTTGTCATTTGCTTGCGTGTTGCACTTTGTCATGTCATCATCTGCATTTCATATCATGTCATCATGTGCATTTCATTTTGCATACGTGTTCGTCTCATGCATCCGAGCATTTTCCCCGTTGTCCGTTTTGTAATCCGGCACTCCTATGTCTCCCGGCGCCCCCTTTTACCTCTTTTCATGTGCGGGTGTCAAACGTTCTCGGAATGCCCCGAGGTTTGTCAAGTGGCCTTGGTATAACACCGGTAGACCGCCTGTCAAGTTTCGTGCCATTTGGAGGTCGTTTGGTACTCCAACGGTTAACCGGGTAACCGCAAAGCCCTCTTTGAGTTACAGCCCAACACCCCTTTCTAAGTTGCCCAAAACCCACCAAACTCCTCACCATGCTCTCGGTCGTTCGATCACGATTGCGTGGCCGAAAACCGCACCTCATTTGGACTCTCCTAGCTCCCTCTACCTATAAAACTAGATCCCCCCAAAAATTCGCGGATCATTTCGCAGACGAAACCCTAGCCCTCTCCTCCACGCGCCGCCGGACATGTCCATCTGCGCCGGACATGTCCATCTGCGCCGGACATGTCCGCCGGACACGTCACTCCGGCCAATCCCGTTGCGCCACGTCAGCCCCGCCGCCGCCTCCAACCAACCGGAGCCCGCCACCTCATCCCGCGCCGCGCCCTCTCTCTCCTCCCGCCGCCCGGCCCATGCGCGCGGATCGGCCCAGAGGCCCATCTCGCCCGCCGCCGCCCGGCACCTCGCCCCGCCGCTCCTCCTCACTGCGCGGCCCCTCGCCAGCTAGCGACATGCGCCCGGCCGGACCTCGCCGGACCCGCCGCCCGCTCCCGCCGCCGCTTTCGTCCTCGCGGTCCCCGCCGCCTCGGCCTCAGCCGCGCCGCCCGACCGGCTCCCAGCGCCGCCGCGGCCGGGTTCACCCGCCTCCCGTCGGGCTTCGCCCTCGCCTCGGCGCGCGCCGCGTCCTCCGCCGCCCTTCCCGGCCAGCGCGTCCCCTCGCCGTCGCGCCTCCCTCCGCGCTTCGCCCGCCGCCCGCCCGCCGCCGGAGTCGCCCGCGCCACCCTCGTCGCCGGTCGCCTCCTCCTCCCGCCGCCCGCCCCCGTCGTCGCCTGCCCGCCGGAGCTCGCCGGAGTTCCTCTCCGGCCGGATCCGGCGAAGGTGGATCAGATCCACCACCTCGCCCATCCAAACGCCTGCCTCCGTCCCGGATCTCGCCATCCCGCACATTCCCGTCCCGTTGACTTTTCGGAGGGTAAAATCCACTAAGTCCCGAGATCTGCAGTAATTTTGTGCCATTTTCATCGCATCGTATCTCCATGCATGTTGCTCCGTTTTGCGCGTGTAATATGTCAAAATGTTAGTCTCGAAGAGTAGATCATTTCATCTCATTGCATCATTTTCATTTGAGCTCATCTTGGTGCCCGAAATGCTGTTGTAAGAGTGCTATGTGATGTTAGTTTCTGACTTTTATCAGAACATGCACTTTTGTCATTTTTTCCATGATTGATGTGTGCATCCTATGATCTTGAGTCCTACATGTGTTTCGTAATATGCCATGTCTTCTTTCCAGTGGTGCTTGCTATGTATTTTTGTGATCTATGTGGTGACTAGCACAAGCATGCAAACTAGGTGTCTTGTTGTTGCTGATTTCAGCCCTGTTTTGCTGATATTTTAATGCCATGTTAACTTGATGCTACAGAGAGATCCATGCATATTTTGAGATACTTCAGTAAGGATGTTTTGCAAAACATGTCTTGCTCTATCCATTCATGCCCTTGTTTGCAATTATGGAGTAGTCTAGCTTGAGTCAATCGAGCTCTACTTTTGCTATCAAATGTTTCCTGGCAGATTGTTTACATGTTATTCAATTTTGCCAAGGTTGTTGTAGTTGATCCGTGTATGCTATGATGTTGTTCTTGCCATGTATGTCTTCTATGCCATGTCTTCTTGATGTATGTATGCTTAGTTTATCGTGCAAGGCTCTGTAGTGAGTGCATCGAGCTTGTAAACATGCCTACTTGTTATCAGTTTTTGACATGCCATGTTGCTGAATCTGTTAACGAAACTTTCAATATTGACATGGGTGTTATCATATTTTCTGATCCTTTTTGGCTTATGGTCACTAAAGGACTTTTGTTTTATGCAATTAGTAGATTCATGCCATGCCTTTGTTTGACATGATAAGTTCCTGTAACATGTTGTTTCCTAGCTCTAAACATTGCAACCTGATGTTATTTCTGCCAATACCTGAAACTGTTATTAGTTGCAATCTTGCCATGTGTTTTTGAGCATGTTCTAGTCATTTCTGGAGATAGCTCAGTGCTCATGTTTTGTAATGCTTTACCTGTACATCATGCCCATGCCTTTTGTTTTCTTGTTGAGGTCCTGTAGCTTATTGTTTTGATGCTTGCAATATGCCTAGTTGCTGTTTTGGACAGATTGTTGTCATATCTTGTATAGAGTGTATGTGTTGAACCGTTGCTCCGTTTTGATTGTGCTCTATATGTAACTTGCTTGATTTTGCATGTAGTTTCATATTATCATGTTGCATCCATGTTTTGAGGTGTTTTCTTGATGTTTGTATGCATCTTGCATCAATGCCATGTTTATCTTGTTTTGCTCATATCTTCTAAGCCGTAGCTCCGAATTAAATGAACTTGATATGTAACTTGACTAGAATTTCGTGTAGATCATCGTGGTGCATCTTAACTTGCTGTTTAACAACTTGAACCTAAGGTTTATTCCAGATCTGGACCAATTTCGAAATTTTGCATATGAGGACTTACCGGAATTGTTATATGTTGTTCCCGGCCTCATTTAAACTTGCCTTGATGTGTTGTTCTTGTTTGCATCATCCCTTGCCATGAGTAGCTTCATGTAGCTTTGTCATGCATCATGCTTGGTTGTGCATCATGTCTTGTTCATGTGTGATGTGTTTACCTATGTTGTGTGCTTCTTCTTGTTAGTTCCTGTTTCGTTGCGATCGCGAGGATTCGTTCGTCTACGCTTGGTTCGGCTTCATCCGTTCGTCTTCTTCATGGACTCGTTCTTCTTCCTTGCGGGATTTCAGGCAAGATGACCGCTACCCTGGATCTCACTACTATCATTGCTATGCTAGTTGCTTCGTTCTATCGCTATGCTGCGCTACCTATTACCTGTTTATCAAGCCATCCCAATTGCCATGTCAGCCTCTAACCTTTTGCACCCTTCCTAGCAAACCGTTGTTTGGCTATGTTACCGCTTGCTCAGCCCCTCTTATAGCGTTGTTAGTTGCCGGTGAAGATGAAGTTTGTTCCTTGTTGGAACATGGAGATGTTGTTCCTTGTTGGAACATGTTTACTTGTTGGGATATCACAATATATCTTATTTAATTAATGCATCTATATACTTGGTAAAGGGTGGAAGGCTCGGCCTTATGCCTGGTGTTTTGTTCCACTCTTGCCGCCCTAGTTTCCGTCATATCGGTATTATGTTCCCGGATTTTGCGTCCCTAACGCGGTCGGGTGATTTATGGGACCCCCTTGACAGTTCGCTTTGAATAAGACTTTTCCAGCAAGGCCCAACATTGGTTTTAACATTTGCCTCACCACCACCTACTTTTCCCTTGGGAGTCGCTCTCTCGAGGGTCATCTTTATATAGCCCCCCCCGGACCAGTGCTTCTCTAAGTGCTGGCCCGAACCGAGTAGACTGCGGGGCCCCCTCGTGGCAACTCGAGGTTTGGTTTTACTCGTAGGATGTCTCATCCGGTGTTGCCCTGAGAACGAGATATGTGCAGCTCCTATCGGGATTGTCGGCGCATCGGGCGGCTTTGCTGGTCTTGTTTTATTGCTGTGAAATGTCTTGTAGCCGGGATTCCGAGACTGATCGGGTCTTCCCGGGGAGAAGGAATATCCTTCGTTGATCGCGAGAGCTTATCATGGGCTAAGTTGGGACACCCCTGCAGGGTTTAAACTTTCGAGAGCCGTGCCCGCGGTTATGTGGCAGATGGGAATTTGTTAATATCCGGTTGTAGTAAACTTGAAGCAAACTCCTCTAAAATACACCAACCGTGTGTGTAACCGTGAGTGTCTCTTTTCGGGGTTGATCGAGAGGAGAACACGGTTTCGGGTTATGTCTTGACGTAAGTAGGAGTTCAGGATCACTTCTTGATCATTACTAGTTGACGACCGTTCCTTTGTTTCTCTTCTCGCTCTCATTTGCGTATGTTAGCCACCATATATGCTTAGTCGCTGCTGCAACCTCACCACTTTACCCCTTCCTTTCCCTTTAAGCTTTGCTAGTCTTGATACCCATGGTAATGGGATTGCTGAGTCCTCGTGGCTCACAGTTTACTACACCACCAGTTGCAGGTACAGGTTTGCGATGATCATGACGCGAGAGCGATGTTTGCTTGTGTTGGAGTTCTTCTGATTCTTCTTCGTTCAGGGGATAGGTTCCAGGTCGGCAGCCTGGGCTAGCAGGATGGATGTCGTTTGTGCTTCTGTTTATGTTTCATCCGTAGTCGGATGTTGATCTTGTATATAATGTTGATGTATCCTTGTGGCATTTGTGCCTTATGTATGTATCCCTATGTATTATGTAATGTTGATGTAATGATATCCACCTTGCAAAAGCGTTTCAATATGCGGGTCTATCCTTGGTGGGACCGTCGAGTTCCTTTTGGATAGGGTCGCATATTGGGCGTGACAATATGTCCAAAGAACGCATAGACTTTATAGCGCTCCAAGAGACGATTAAGGCCGATTTCACGTTTAGAGATCTTTTGGCGTACGATCCGCTCCAGCGTTTCGATTGGCACTGGACTCCTTCCGTGGGTCTTTCTGGTGGCCAATTGATGGGTTGTAATAAAGATGTATGCGATGTTATTCTGTGGGAGTCTGGTTCATTTTATCTCGCTGTCACCGTTCGTCACCGGGTATCCCATGCCTCTTGGTTGATTGTAAGTGTATACGGGCCGGCTGATCACGCGAGGTCTGCTGATTTCTTGGGAAAAATCACAACTCTGGTCGGGACCAAACAAGCGTCCAACCTGCCAGTAGTGGTGGGAGGGGACTTTAACTTGATCCGCTCAGGGACGGACAAGAACAATGACAACATTGACTGGGCTAGGGTGTCCCTGTTCAACAATGCCATCGCGGCCGCTGCTCTTAGAGAGATTGTGCGTACATGTGCGAGATTCACTTGGACTAACAAACAGCGGGAGCCAGTCCCTTGTGTTCTTGACCGTGTTTTCTATTCAAGCGATTGGGAGGTGTTGTTCCCCCTTTGTACCTTAGTGGCCGAGACGCGCATTGGATCAGATCATGTTCCTCTGATTCTATCCTCAGGGGAGGACAATGTTCGCCGCAGTCGTAGATTCTTCTTCAAGACAGCTTGGTTCGAACACGAGGGTTTCTGCCAACTTGTCTCGAACCGCTAGACCTTGATCAGTAACCAGGTGGGGTGCCAACGAGGACCAGTAGAGTTATGGTCCTCTGCGGCTGCGGCCTTGCAGGCTTTCCTCAGGGGTTGGGGGGCCAATCATGGCAGCGAGTCTAAAAGGGAAAGGGAGCACATTGTGGAAGAAAATCGCTCGCCTTGATGCGTAGGCTGATGTTAGAACCTTCTCTGGAGACGAATGGAAGCTCCGATACTCCCTGGAAAACCAGGTCCTGGCTATCCTCAGGGCGGAGGAGGAGTACTGGCGCCGTAGGGGCGGCGTCAAGTGGGTCGTGAAAGGCGACACCAACACGGGATACTTCCACGCGTACGCTAACGACCGTAAACGCGAGAGCAAAATCCTAAGACTCCAGTCGAAGAACGGGACACTGGTCACCCAAAAGGAAATTGTTAAGCACATCTTCGACTTCTTCGTTGAGCTGTTGGGAACAGCCGAAGCGAAGAGCTTAAGTCTAAGGGAAGACTTGTGGTGACCGGATGAGCGTATCTCTCAACAGGAAAATAACGCCTTGATGGTGTCCTTTTCGCCTCAAGAGATTGACCTAGCGCTGGCTGGAATGAAGAACCACACGGCTCCAGGCCCGGATGGTTGGCCGGTAGAGTTTTTCAAAAGGTTCTGGCCGATCCTTAGGGACCTTTTCCAAGCCATTGTCAATGGCTTTGCCCTCGGTACGGTTGACCTGGCGCGCCTCAATTATGGGGCGATTTTCTTGATTCCCAAGGTCAAAGGGGCGGAATCTATTAAGCTCTTCCGCCCGATCACGCTCATTAATGTCCCTTTCAAGATTTGTGCCAAAGCTTACGCTTCTAGGTTAGCGCCGGTCGCTCAACGAGTTATTAATAAGAGATAAACCGCTTTCCTTAAAGGCAGAAACATTCTTGAAGGGCCTATTGCTCTCACGGAGATAATTCATGAGTTAAAACGTACGCGTGGTCAGGGTGTTATCCTCAAACTAGATTTCGAAAAAGCATACGACCGTGTAAACTGGGAGTTTGTGCGGGAGGTCCTCCTCAAAAAGGGTTTTGAGGCAGGGTTCGTTCACCGGATCATGCACCTGATCTCAAGTGGCAACACCTCGGTTATTGTCAACGACGAAATGGGGAAGTTTTTCCATAATCGGAAAGGGCTTAGAAAGGGCGATCCCATCTCCCCACTCGTCTTTAACTTTGTGGCTGATGCAATGGCAGCCATGTTGTCCAAGGCCAGGGAGGCCGGACACATCATGGGGCTTGTCCCACACCTCATCCCGGGTGGTGTGACACATCTCCAATACGCAGACGATACATTGCTTTTGTTCAAGCCTGACGACCATAGTATTGCTTCGATTAAGCTCCTGTTACTAGCCTTTGAGCTCCTCTCCGGACTCAAAATAAACTTTCTTAAAAGCGAGGTCATTACCATGGGGATGGACGACCAACAAAGCATGCGTGTCACAAATCTACTTAATTGCAAGCTTGGGAGCTTTCCAATTAAGTACCTAGGGCTCCCTATCTCTCACCGCAAACTCTCGATTTTAGAGTGGGAGCCTCTGTATGGGAAAGTGGCCAACAGGGTAAGCCCGTGGCGAGGGCGTTTCATGTCCTCCTCCGCGAGGCTTATTCTGACTAACTCGAGCCTCTCTTCCCTTCCCCTCTTCACTATGGGGATGTTCTTACTAGCCGAGGTCACGGTTCTTTTGGGAAGGAACTGGCATCAAGCGGAAATACCACCAAGCAAAGTGGGCGGCAGTCTGTAGGCCAAAAAAGTTTGGAGGATTGGGAATCCTTAACTCCAAAGTAATGAATGTTACCCTCCTTTCCAAATGGTGGTGGCGGCTGGCCCAAAATGAGTCTGGTCTCTGGGCTCAGCTGTTAAAAGCCAAGTATTTCCCGAATGGGAACCCCTTCACAGCCTCGGCCAACGGCTCCATGTTTTGGAGAGGGGTCCAAGCGGTGCGGCCCGCTTTTGATATTGGGGCCAAATTCCAGATTAACAATGGCCAATCAACTCGGCTTTGGCTTGGTCACTGGCTGGGTGCCTCTCCCCTTTGGCAAAGTCACCTCAACTTATTTCGGATCGCCACGAACACCAACGTCTTAGTGGGGGAGGCAATCCGTACTGATCCCCCGACGATTCACTTTTTGCGGGCCCTAACAAACGATGAGCGTGAGTCTTGGGCCGGGCTGGTTCAACAAATAGGTGCCAACCGCCTAGGGACGGGGGTTGACTCGGTTGAGTGGAGCTTGACAGCTTCGAGGAAATTCACGATGAAGTCCCTATATAACAAGCTAACTGAAGTGTCAGCGCTTGATATAGCTAAGGGGCTGTGGAAGGCAGGCCTGCCCCTGAAGATTAAAATCTTCATGTGGCAAATGTTTAGGAATAGGCTGCCCACTTCGGATAACGTGGCCAAACGTAACGGCCCGGCTGATGGTACCTGCACGGTATGCGGCCTAGGTGAAGACGCAAACCACGTCTTTTTTAGATGTCACCTGGCCAGGTTCGCTTGGAGCGCTGTTCGTGAAGCCTTTCACACGAACTGGAACCCAGCCTCGGGGAATAACTTAATTACCATACTCAAGTCCACGAAAGGGATTAGTAGTAGAATTGCTTGGCGTTGCGTAGGGGCGCTGCTCTGGGCTATTTGGACGACGCGCAATAAAATTACAATTGAGAAAAAAATTCCCTAGCCATCCTGCAGATGTGATCTTCAAATGCCATCTATTTTTGCAGATGTGGATTCCACTGGGGAAGGAGCGCGGTTCTGAGCGTATGTCAGGGGCCATGACGCGCATCAAGACTATCCAGGCGATGGCAAGACAAGATCCGCCGAGTCGGTGAAGCTTTTGGAGTCTTTTATGGGAGTTTATGTTAGCTAGGTCTTCAGCGCTGGATGATTTGGCCGGTTGTAATATTTCCTTCGCGTTGAACCTTATGTTCCGTTTCATGCCGGTCGTGGACCGCACGTTCTCCTTTGCTTTCGCTAAGTTGTAACCTGTTGAACCTGGTGCCTGTGGGCTTTATTAATTTAAAGCCGGACGCTTCTAGCGTCTATGTTCCAAAAAAAAAACTCCTTTGTCGTCAGGGCCACCCGCAGTTAGCCCAACGCGTCCCTGCAGGCCTCCCTCACCACCGAACCGGGCCTTGGCCCAGGGTGAGCAGCCCCTGCCCCCTCTCCTGTGCATTGTTGGCCCAGCCAGTTTCGGCCCGCATATATTTTTTCCTGCCTGCGAATTTTGTCATTATCCAGGATTTACAGATTTGCGTAAAACCCCTCCATGTTCATGCATTTAATAACTCATTAACTGTGCATTGGATTAAAATGATTTGAACATGAAAAATGCTTAGAATTGCATCTAGTTTCATAATATTCTATTGTCATCCATGTTTGAAATGTTTAAAATGTTGTTTGTTTAAATTTGCTTAAATGCCATGCTAAAATGATTTATTTCATAACTAAATAACCATAGCTCCGAATTTAATAAACTTTATATGTAAATGGGGTGGAAAAATGTCTAGATTAACTTGGTTAACTTTATTTTGATGTTTAACTACTCTAAAATATGGTTTAGGACAGAACAGTACCATTTCCAAAATATGCACATGGGGATTTTCCGGATATTGTTGTTTGTTGTTTCCGGCCTCATTTAAAATTGCCTAGATAGGTAGTTTTGTTATGCTTCACCTCTTGCCATGTTAACAACATTTAACCTTGTCATGCATTATACTTGGTTGTTCATCATGTCATGTTTATGTGTTGTGTGTTTACCATGTTGTTTGCTTCTTTCCGGTTGTGCTCCTTCTCGTTAGTTCCTGTTTCGTTGCGATCGTGGGGATTCGTTCATGTACGCTTGGTTCGTCTTTGTGGCTTCATATTCTTCATGGACTCGTTCTTCTTCCTAGCGGGATTTCACGCAAGATGACCGTCACCTTGGATCTCACTACTATCATTGCTATGCTAGTTGCTTCATTCTATCGCTATGCTGCGCTACCTATCACTTGTTCATCAAGCCTCCCAAATTGCCATGTCAGCCTCTAACCTTTTCACCCTTCCTAGCAAACCGTTGCTTGGCTATGTTACCGCTTTTGCTCAGCCCCTCTTATAGCATTGTTAGTTGCAGGTGAAGTTGAAGATTGCTCCATGAGGGACATGATTATGTTGGGATATCACAATATCTCTTATTTAATTAATGCATCTATATACTTGGTAAAGGTTGGAAGGCTCGTCCTTATGCCTGGTGTTTTGTTCCACTCTTGCCACCCTAGTTTCTGTCATACTGGTGTTATGTTCCTGGATTTTGCGTTCCTTACGCGGTTGGGTGATTTATGGGACCCCCTTGACAGTTCGCTTCGAATAAAACTCCTCCAGCAAGGCCCAACCTTGGTTTTACCATTTGCCTACCTAAAACTTTTTCCCTTGGGTTTCCGGAGGCCGAGGGTCATCTTTATTTTAATCCCCCCGGGCCAGTGCTCCTTCGAGTGTTGGTCCGAACTAGAGCCACTTGCAGCGCCACCTCGGGGAAACTTGAGGTATGGTTTTAGTTGTACGTAGTGTTCATCTGGTGTGCCCTGAGAACGAGATATGTGCAGCTCCTATCGGGATTTGTTGGCACATCCGGGCGGTCTTGCTGGTCTTGTTTTACCATTGTCGAAATGTCTTGTAACCGGGATTCCGAGACTGATTGGGTCTTCCTGGGAGAAGGAATATCCTTCGTTGACCGTGAGAGCTTGTGATGGGCTAAGTTGGGACACCCCTCCAGGGTATAAATTTTCGAGAGTCGTGCCCGCTGTCAGTGTCAAAACCGGCGGATCTCGGGTAGGGGGTCCCGATCTGTGCGTCAAGGCTAATGGTAACATGAAGCAAGGGACACAGATGTTTACCCAGGTTCGGGCCCTCTCGATGGAGGTAAAACCCTACTTCCTGCTTGATTAATATTGATGATATGGGTAGTACAAGAGTAGATCTACCACGAGATCGTAGAGGCTAAACCCTAAGAGCTAGCCTATGATGGTATGATTGTAGTTGTGACCGGCCTTCTAAGGACCAACCTCTCCGGTTTATATAGACACCGGAGAGGGCTAGGGTTTACATGGAGTCGGTTACAAGGAAGGAAATATAATATCTGGATCGCCAAGCTTGCCTTCCATGCCAAGGAAAGTCCCATCCGGACACGGGGCGAAGTCTTGAGTCTTGTATCTTCACGCTTCAATAGTCCGGCCGTCGTATGCAGTCCGGCTGTCCGGATACCTCCTAATCCAGGACTCCCTCAGTAGCCCCTGAACCAGGCTTCAATGACGATGAGTCCGGCGTGCAGTATTGTCTTCGGCATTGCAAGGCGGGTTCCTTCTCCGAATACTCCAAAGTGTTTGTTACGACGAATAGTGTCCGGCCTCCAATCAATGTTGTGCTCCTCGGCTTCGGTGCCTCAGTAATGACCATCTCCACGTGTCGAGCGAATGCGAGGAGTCGAGGCATTTTTGCATTTGCCACCCTCGATCCTCCAGGCGAACCATCTATTTGATGGGGATTCTCATATCCAAACCTCACTCTCCCTCCGAGAGCCAGCATCCAACAGAGCGCTCCACAAAAGCCATTCCAACATGGCCGGCCGTCGCAGCTCATCTGCTTGCCCTTCTCATTCCAAGTCGGGGGATTGGGGAGAGTGTTCAGTTCCTCATAGCCATTTGACAAAGTTACAAACCCAAGGGTTTCTCCCACCGGCGTTCATGGTCTCCGTCCGAGCTGGAATAGCCACTTATGACGGAGCAGACCAAGCTGAGGGATCTCCTAACCCATCTCCGGAGGAGCGTATATGTCTGATCCCTCATCTGCTGAGGGGCGTTGGGTTCCCTATCCACCCGTTTCTTCGCGGGCTCCTGGAGTTCTATGGCGTCCAGTTACACGATCTTACCCCTGCCTCTATTCTGCACATAGCGGGGTATGTTGCTCTATGCGAGCTATTTTTAGGCTGCGAACCACACTTCGTATTATGGCGGAAGCTGTTCTGCCTCGTCCCCCGCACCCAGGGGGAGTCCCTATGCCAAGTGGGCGGGGCCAAAGTATGGCGCATTGCCGAGACCGGATACCTCTCCGGCACTCCTAAGAAGGCACCAGAAAACTGGCCTTCAGAGTGGTTTTATATACACGACGTGCCCCTTCCGGATCCAGTCCGGACAAGTCTCCGGAAGTTTAGCAACGCCCCGCCAAGGGCACGCCTAAGCTGGCGCCCCCGGGGCCCTCAAGAAGAGGACACGAGGGAAATATTCCTCCTGATGGACAGGGTAAAGTTACTGGCCAAATCCGGACTGACGATAGTTGAGGTTATGGCAATATGCATAAGACGGGGAGTGCAACTGCTCCAATATCGGGGGAAGCCCATGTGGCATTTCAACGGGGAAGACGACGCCACCCGCTGCGGCCGTAAAGGTCCGGACTCCGCTGCCTCTCTGGCAAGGATATTGTCCGATCTGTACAAAGGGGAAGAGGAGGAATTCCTTCGCATAAAAACGCGGGAAGGATTCTCCATGTACAACCCCCCAACGTGGGTAAGTTGCCATTCTTTTTCCCCGCTTTTCCCTAGCGTTCTTCTGCTAAGATTACTTGCATCAATGCTTCTGGGCAGGAATTAAGGAGGGCCGTAGAAGGAATCTTCAGCCCCTCCCCGCAACCAGAGGACCCTGGAAGGGCCCTAGATCCAGGACTTAAAGTGGATCCAGATATCACTGTGGAGCTCGTCAACGGGGTATTTTATCAGGCGAGCTGGGATGGCGCCCTAGTGGCCATTACGGCCGACTACCCTTGACTGCTCCCCACCTCATGTGTAAGCCGAACTAGAAAGCCCTATCCTTCGAAGAGGACTCCCCCCAGGTGTTATAATTTACCTTTGAGGCGTCGTTCTATTTGCAGGAACGACGGCCGGAGCGAGGGGCCGAGCCCCTAGGGACTCGTCAACCACGGGCGTCCAAATCGGGCAGGCTCAAGAGGAAGGCGGTGAGGGTTGACACACCGCTACAGAGGTAAAACAATAACTTGTCCTGTAATTATAGAATTTTAAAATATGACAACGCCCTTTGCGTCTGGCAGGAAGAAGAATAACCAGACTATATCCGGAGACCCTATCAATCACGCTTCCACCAGCCGGGTTGCAGAACCGGCTTCGGGGGTGGATGCGGACACAGGGCCAGCGCCGCATGGCTCTCCAACAAAGAGTGTGGACATGCTCTCAGCCACGAATTCCGAAGTAGAGAGCGCCATGAATCACAGGCGCCGACGGGCCGTACTTCGGAACAACTTCTTTTCCAAAGAGGCGTTTAATGCCTTCAATTCGGCGGACGCGTACGTCCAAGCTGCTCGGGGCGGGCTTGCCCAAGCGACAAACCAGTATACCAAAGATTTACGGGTGAGAATTTTTGATAAGTATGTATAGAAGTAGCCCCTGAGACTTGAAACGGTTGAAACAACAGTTTTAAGGATCAATTTATGTACAGGTCCTTGTAGAGAAGAACGAGCAATTGTTTCGGGAGCTGGAGGACTACAAGGCCGAACTGAGGGCCGCAGTTGCCAAGTTAGAGGAACCCCAAAGGCCCTCATCTAGTAACATTTATCACAATTGTGCGAAGATGCACCAGTTAGTAAATATGACAAGTCTAACAGAAAATTCTGCAGACAATCCCGGGGTGAATCCGGAGGGCGTAGGAGAGGACGCATCGCATCTCAAAAAGCAGCTAGAGGCTGGCGAGCGCATTCTTACGCGAGTTAGGCGGGAGAAGAACGATCTTCAAGATGCCAAAGTCCAGGTGGACGTGGAGTTAAAAGATCTCCGCGCTCAGCTGGCGGACTCCATGAAGGAGAACAAGAGGCTTCGACGCGGCATTTACAGTAAGTGCATAGACGAACTGTTGTACAGTTCGGCGAGGAAGTATATTGAAAGAATTTTGCTTGCAGGAATGTTAACGGGTCGCCCCGAGGAGGATATGCCCTCATCTGCAAATGATTTACTACAAGACCTTTCGCGACTGCACGAGCGAGCTCGGCAAGTGATGCAGGGTGTTGCTCAGGCTTTGTGGCCATCAAGCCTTCTGCCGAATGGCCTGGGGGAACTTGTGGACCTGCTTCAAGGAGCCCGGCGGCGCTTCCATCTATGGAGGATATCTGCATGCCGGCAAGGAGCAAGAGAAGCCTGGGTAATGGTGAAGACACGCTACACCAAGCTGGACCCGAACCATATGGCCGAAGTGGGACCGGTGGGGCCCGATGGGCAAGAAATTCCCGTTAGTCTGGTGTATGACCAAGTAGCGTTAGCCGCTAAGTATTCTCAACAGGATTGTAAGCTAGATAGCCTGTTGGATGGTATAGAAGAGGAATGTAATCAGTCCAAATGACTGTGTAAATTAATGGGCATGATTAGCCCCTAGCCGGATTAAAATCATTTGTCATGGCGGACCTTTTCGTTTCAGCCCCCGGATCCTATAGTCCGGGGTGTGTCCGAATACCCACTCAGTTATACAAAACCGGGGTATGCGTGGAAACAAGGCGTAGGGGTCATAAGTGCTTGAACAGACAAGTACCCAACTAGTTATGTTATATTACATGGATAGTAAGAAACATCTTCCAGAGAGAATAGTTCTGTTAGGGTTTCCTTTCCCTGGGTACGCATGCGACGATGCACATGTCCGGACTACGAACGATGGCGCAGGATACAAGACTTCTGGGGATTCATGTTATAATAAAAGAACACATCTTTTGTTCACCGACCGAATATTCTCTTAAGGAAGCTAGCTTTCGGCTTCACCCAGTCTGAGGTACACATCTGGCTGAACCGACAGTAACAATCGCAGAGGTGCTCCCATTATGCCCTAGCCGAATTAACGGGAACGTAGGGCATAAACACAAGAGCCAGGCAACCTAGCTTGGCAACATCTTAAGTCATATCGATGCATATAATGGTGATGAAAAGGCACATATGGAAAAATAATGCATATTCGACGGGCAAAAAGCCATGTGAGTAATCATTTTAAGCTTCCGTATAGGAAGCCCCCAGGTATAGGTTACACACTTAGTGCGGCCGGAGCAATCCGGAAATCCGCACTGTATTGAATACTTTGTGTGAAGATATAAAAAGGTCGAGAAAGGAAAAAGGGATGGGGCATAATTCAAAGGAAGGGGTTAGGAGACGAACACTGTGTTAGGCGCTAGGCGTAGAATCTCCGTAGTCTTGCCGCGTTCCATGGGTTCGGCTCGAGTCTGTTATCGGATGCATTACGTAAGCGGTATGATCCTCCGGTGAGAACTTTGTCAATGAAGAAGGGACCCTCCCACTTAGGTTTGAGTTTGTCCTTCTTCTTCTCCGGTAGTCGTAGAACGAGCTCGCCAATATTGTAAGTTTTGGCCCGCACTTCTCTGCTTTGGTATCGTCGAGCCTGCTGCTGATAGAATGCGGAATAGGCTTTTGCGACATTGCGCTCCTCCTCAAGGGCATCCAAATTATCCTGCCGATCTAACTCGGCTTCCTTCTCTTCATACATGCGTACGCGTGGCGAATCATGTATTATGTCGCAAGGTAATACTGCTTCCGCGCCGTACACCATAAAAAATGGTGTGTATCCGGTGGTGCGATTTGGCGTGGTCCTTAGCCCCCAGAGTACGGAGTCGAGCTCCTCCACCCAGTGCATATCCGACTCTGTCAAGGATCGCACTAGCCTGGGTTTGATACCGCTCATAATGAGACCATTTTCCCACTCTACCTGGCCGTTAGTTTGTGGATGGTAGACGGAAGCGTAATCGAGCTTTATGCCCATTTTTGCGCACCAAGTTTTCACTTCGTCGGCTGTGAAATTTGAGCCATTATTAGTGATGATGCTGTGGGGGACACTGTATCGGTGTACGACCCCGGATATGAAGTCTATTACTGGCCCGGATTCAGCCGTTTTGACTGGTTTAGCTTCTATCCATTTGGTGAATTTGTCCACCATGACCAATAAGTATTTTTCCTTATGGCTTCCCCATTTAAGAGGTCCGACCATATCCAGCCCCCAGACCGCAAAGGGCCAAGTTATCATGATTGTTTGTAGAGCGGTAGGGGGCATATGACTCTGATTGGCAAAGAGCTGGCAACCGCGCAATGTTGGACAAGGTCTTGTGCGTCTGCTCGGGCCGTCGGCCAATAGAAACCTGTACGGAAGGCCTTGCTGACTAATGCCCAAGCCGCGACATGGTGCCCGCGCAGGCCGGCATGGATTTCAGCCAAGAGCTGCCGCCCTTCCTCTTCGGAGATGCATCTTTGAAGTACTCCGGTAGCGCTTTTCTTGTAGAGTTCCCCTTCGTAGACTTTGTAAGCTTTAGAGCGCCGGACAATGCAGCGTGCTTCATTTTTGTCTTCGGGGAGCTCCTGCCTATTTAGGTAGGCCAAGAAGGAACCAGTCCACAGGGCGATTACATCCATGATTTCATGGGCCAAGGACGTTATTTCGGGGGTAGAACCTCTGACTATGTCTGATGGTTCGGAATCCGGGGGTGTGTTCGGGTCCGTGCTAGTATTGCCGGACTCCCCTTCCCATACTACGGATGGCTTGAACAGCCGTTCCAAGAATATGTTAGGTGGGACAGGGTCGCGTTTAGCGCTGATGCGAGCGAGGACATCCGCCGCTTGATTGTTTTCTCGAGCCACATGGTGGAATTCGAGCCCCTCGAACCGAGCTGACATTTTGAGGACGACATTACGGTAGGCCGCCATTTTCGGGTCCTTGCCATCAAAATCTCCGTTTATCTGTGATATTGCAAGGTTCGAGTCCCCGCGCACTTCTAGGCATTGAATGCCCATAGAGACTGCCATCCGAAGACCGTGCAACAGAGCCTCATATTCGGCTGCATTGTTGGAGTCTGTGTATAATATTTGGAGGATGTACTGGACCGTGTCGCTGGTGGGAGATGTAAGGACTACCCCTGCTCCCAATCCGGCCAGCATTTTAGAGCCGTCAAAGTGCATGATCCAGTTTGAGTATGCACCGTACTCTTTAGGGAGTTCGGCTTCTGTCCATTCGGCAACGAAGTCAGCCAACACTTGCGACTTGATGGCCCGCCGTGGTTTGTACGTTATGTCGAAAGGAAGGAGCTCAATAGCCCGCTTGGCAATCCGGCCCATAGCATCGCGGTTATTTATTATGTCATTGAGTGGTACTTCGGAGGCCACCGTAATTGAACACTCTTGAAAGTAGTGTCGTAGCTTCTGGGATGCCATGAACACCGCGTATGCTATTTTTTGATAGTGTGGGTATCGGGATTTGCATGGGGTTAGGACCGTGGACACGTAGTAGACTGGCTTCTGGAGCGGGTATTTGTATCCGTCGGCCTCTCGTTCGACGATGAGCACTGCGCTTACGACTTGATGCGTTGCAGCTATGTACAACAGCATAGGTTCGTCGATCGACGGCGCTGTTAACACTGGATTACTGGCCAATAAGGTCTTTATTTCATCCAGTCCGGCCGCAGCTGCCTCCGTCCATACAAAGTGTTCGGTGCGCCGAAGAAGGCGATAAAGCGGTAGTGCCTTTTCTCCTAACCTGGAGATAAAGCGGCTGAGAGCAGCCACGCATCCGGCTAGCTTTTGGATGTGCTTGAGGTATGTTGGTATAGCCAACTGTGACAGAGCTCGGATTTTTGCCGGATTCGCCTCAATTCCTCTGTTGGAAACGATGAAGCCCAGCAGTTTCCCCAGATGGGACGCCGAAGACGCACTTTTCCGGATTCAAGTTGATGTCGTATGTCCGGAGGTTTTCGAATGTGAGTCTCAAGTCATCTATCAGGGTTTCAACGTGTCTAGTTTTTATGACCACGTCGTCCACATATGCTTCTATTGTTTTGCCGATTTGTTTTTCCAGGCATGTTTGAATCATGCGTTGATAGGTTGCGCCGGCATTCTTGAGCCCGAAGGGCATAGTGTTGAAGCAAAAAGGGCCATATGGCATTATAAAAGTTGTTGCAGCTTGGTCATACTCTGCCATCTTTATTTGATGGTATCCAGAGTATGCGTCGAGACAACACAGCGAGTCGTGTCCCGTTGTGGCATCGATGATTTGATAGATGCGAGGGAGGGGAAAGGGATCCTTGGGGCAAGCCTTATTGAGGTCTTTGAAGTCGACGCATAGGCGCCAGGATTTGTCCTTCTTTGGTACCATCACCAAATTTTCCAGCCACTCCGGATGTTTGATATCTCTGATGAATCCAGCCTTGAGTAACTTGGCTAACTCTTCCCCCATTGCCTGCCGTTTGGGCTCTGAGAATCGCCTTAGGGTTTGCTTGACTAGTTTATATCCTTTTAGAATATTAAGGTTGTGTTCGACCAGTCTGCGCGGGATGCCTGGCATGTCCGATGGGTGCCAGGCGAAAATGTCCCAATTCTCGCAGAAGAAATCTCAGATCTTGGCGTCAATCGCGGGGCTCAGCTGTGTCCCGATGGAAGCTGTCTTCATGGGGTCCGTTGGATGGACTTGGAATTTGACTATCTCGTCTGCAGGTTTAAATGAGGTGGATTTGGATCGCTTGTCTAGTATCACGTCGTCCCTGTCCACGGTGGCCCGCAGTGTTGCCAACTCTTCGGCTGCTAGGGCCTCGGATAGTGCCTCCAGGGCTAGTGCTGCGGTTTTATTTTCGGCACGAAGTGCGACGTCCGGGTCACTGGCTAGAGTGATGATTCCATTGGGCCCGGGCATTTTAAGCTTCATGTACCCGTAATGGGGTATAGCTTGAAAGCTTGCAAACGCGTCCCGCCCTAAAAGGGCATGGTATCCGCTACTTGGAATGTGATTTCTTCGGACCTATAATTCTCCGGGGTGCCGAACACTACGTCAAGTGTGATTTTTCCCGCACACCGTGCTTCCCGACTAGGGATAATTCCCCTGAAGGTTGTACCTCTTTGTTCAATGCGGCCTTTGTCAATTTCCATCTTCCTGAGTGTCTCTTCATAGATCAGATTTAATCCGCTTCCACCGTCCATGAGCACTTTGGTGAGCCGAAATCCGTCCACGATTGGGCTAAGAACCAGAGCGGCTGGCGCCCGGACAGTCCGGGATCGAGGTTCGTCACCGGCGTTAAAAGTTATAGCAGTGTCGTTCCAAGGGTTTATTTTTGCCACATGGTAAATTTCAGCGGAGCTTCGACGAGCTCGCTTGCGCCTATTGTTCGAGGCAAAAGTCTCGAAGACTGTTAGTACCGTATTGTGTTCGCTGGCAGGATGTTGTCCCATTGTGTGGCCCATAAGAAGATCCTCTCCACTTTTTGCCACCTGCCGGAGTATCCAACATGCCTTAAGGCTATGAGTAGGTGGTGTATCCGGAGTACTGTGGAGCTTACATGGCCCGTCGAGCCAATCTTCCAATACGGATCTCTGCCCCGGAGTGGGCTTCGTTTTCTTGGGGATTGGGTCGGACGACTTACAAGAGTTCGTCCGTTTAGTTCGGACAAAGGTTTTGGCGAGAGCAGTACTATCCCAAAATTCGGTTTGGGTCTTCCAAGCGCTCTCCATCACACAAGACTTTCAGATTATGGTTGCCAAGTCCGCTGGTTGCATTATGTCGCGGCGGCTTATAGCATTGAGGAGTCCTTCGTCCGTGCAGTTTTTGCAGAAAAGTGAGACCATGTCCTCTTCACGGCAGTCCCTGACCTTGTTAAGCGCAAGGAGGAATCTGACCCAGTAGCGATATACGGTTTCCCGGGGCTCTTGCCTGATGCGGGAGAGACAGTTTAGGTCTAGTTTAAAGTCCGGATTTTTATCCGATCTAACGCCCAAGGGCGCGGGCGGTCCCGAGCTAAACAGCTCAGGATCTGGGGTGCCCAATCTCTTCGACCCGATGCCCGATTCTAAGTCCAGGACCTGGGTCAGGTTTTCCTTTGAGCAGGTCTTTGGCTCAAGGAGTTCGGTGATCCGAACACAGCTTGTCCTCAAAGTTGAGGGGCAATCCGCGTGTGGTTCCTCCACTATCGTTATCTTGTGGGTGGCCGGCGGGGACCTGATGTCCCTCTGGTCGGGTTTAAGCCCAATCCGCACTACTAGGAAAACGGCTATAGATGAAATGGACACTAATGGCGCACCTCATGTGTGGTGCGCCATTATAATATAGCAATGGCGGACCACATACAGGTGCGCCATTAGAAGTTTTGAAAATAATAATAATAAATTTGTTACTAATGGCGTACCGTGGGATAGTGCGCCATTACTAGTTGACATAGTAATGGCGCACCAAACCCACCGTGCGCCATTAGTAGTTTTGAAAAAAAAGTAAAAAACAATAAAAAAATTGTTAGTAATGGCGCACCTGTGGACAGTGCGCCATTACTAGCCATTACTAGTTTTAACTAGTAATGGCGCACTGTCCACTGGTGCGCCATTACTAAGTTTTTTCCAAATAAAAATTCAAAAAGAAATTCATTTTTTTTTATTTTTTTTCAAAACTAGTAATGGCGCACCGTGGGTGTGAACTAGTAATGGCGCACCACCCCACGGTGCGCCATTACTAACTTGGCCCAACACCGAATGCACCCCCCCCCCCCGTGGACCGCCTTTTCAGTTTAAAAAAATAAAAGAAAATGATGGAAATGTCAAAAAAATAAAAGAAAATAATTTTCCCATGTGATATGTCGTCTAATTGTTGGGAAAATTTACAAATATGAATTTCGACTTTATTTGCAAAATCTCTCTGGAAATTTGTTAAATGGGCATAACTTTTGCATACGAACTCGGATTAAAAAGTTTTTAATATGAAAAATCATCTACTCGAAAAGTTACATCTGAATTTAACTGGGGGAACCCCGTTAAACATTTTCAACATCCCCAAAACCTAACAGAAAAAATTACGGGCTTTCAAGATCTAGAGGCAAAAAATTCAAAAAAATTGGTTTTGAAATTTTTTGAATTTTTTCAAAAATGATAAATAATATGACCGAAGTTTAAATTTTTTTCAAAATTTCATCATAGTCATGAACATGAACAAAGTCCTAGAAAACAACAAGGTATAATAGGATTGATATGCTAGATATATCAACAAGTGCCCGTGAAGTGAGCCTTTGTCAGTTGGATAGAACTCGAAGTTAAGCGTGCTTGGGCGCATTCTGTAGGTGCGCCATTAGTATACCATACTAATGGCGCACCGTTAACTACTAATGGCGCACCAGCGCGCCATTAGAATACCTGATTCTAATGGCGCTGATAAAGCGCCATTAAAAAAATTCTAATGGCGTGATGCTAGTGGCGCACCGGTAGTGCGCCATTAGAAGGCAAAACTGGTGCGCCACTAGCATGCATTTTCCTAGTAGTGCCGGTCATAGTCTGTAGTGACTCCCAGAGCGTCGATGCGATCCAAGAGTTCGTTAAGCGAGGAGAGCTCCATTGGATCCATCTGTTCGGCAAATTCCGAACTGACGCGGAGGTTATGATCGATGACCCGAGAAGTCATCGTCGGCGCCACCACCGATGGGGCGGCCATGATAAAGCCGCCAAGCCGGAGCGTCTGGCCTACAGCCAGAGCCCCCTCCGAAGTAATGTTGTCTTTGACGATAAGACGAGCAATCGAGCCTGATGGTGACGACACAGAGGAACTCTCAATGAAAGCACCAATGTCGGTGTCAAAACCGGCGGATCTTGGGTAGGGGGTCCCAATCTATGCATCAAGGCTGATGGTAACAGGAAGCAAGGGACACAGATGTTTACCCAGGTTCGGGCCCTCTCAATGGAGGTAAAACCCTACTTCCTGCTTGATTAATATTGATGATATGGGTAGTACAAGAGTAGATCTACCACGAGATCGTAGAGGCTAAACCCTAAGAGCTAGCCTATGATGGTATGATTGTAATTGTGATCGGCCTTCTAAGGACCAACCTCTCCGGTTTATATAGACACCGGAGAGGGCCAGGGTTTACATGGAGTCGGTTACAAGGAAGGAAATATAATATCCAGATCGCCAAGCTTGCCTTCCACGCCAAGGAAAGTCCCATCTGGACACGGGCCGAAGTCTTGAGTCTAGTATCTTCACGTTTCAATAGTCCGGACGTCGTATGCAGTCCGGCTGTCCGGATACCCCCTAATCTAGGACTCCCTCAGTAGCCCCTTGTCGGTGTCAAAACCGGCGGATCTTGGGTAGGGGGTCCTGAACTGTGCATCTATGCGGATGGTAACAGGAGACAAGGGACACGATGTTTTTACCCAGGTTCGCGCCCTCTCGATGGAGGTAAAACCCTACTCCTGCTTGATTAATATTGATGATATGGGTAGTACAAGAGTAGATCTACCACGAGATCAGAGAGGCTAAACCCTAGAAGCTAGCCTATGGTATGATTGTTTTCTTCGTCCTATGGACTAAAGCCATCCAGTTTATATAGACACCGGAGAGGGCTAGGGTTACCCAAAGTCGGTTACAATGGTAGGAGATCTACATATCCGTATCGCCAAGCTTGCCTTCCACGCCAAGGAAAGTCCCATCCGAACACGGGACGAAGTCTTCAATCTTGTATCTTCATAGTCCAGGAGTTCGGCCAAAGGTCATAGTCCGGCCATCCGGACACCCCATAATCCAGGACTCTCTCAGTAGCCCCTGAACCAGGCTTCAATGTCGACGAGTCCGGCGTGCACATTGTCTTCGGCATTGCAAGGCGGGTTCGTCCTCCGAATACTTCATAGAAGATTTTGGACACAAGGATAGTGTCCGGCTCTGCAAATTAAGTTCCACATACCACCGTAGAGAGAATAATATTTACACAAACTCAATCTGCTGATGTATTCCGTAGCGTGACATCACACCACGGCCAAGCCTTTATTCGAATCGTCTTCACTGTCCTACCTCAGCGCGTTTAGCGAGGCGGTTTCCTTGGCACGTCTTGTCAAAGCAGAGATCGTGTCCCCTTATTCCGGGATTCTCATCAATACGGGCGTGGGTAACCTAGTCGTGCCCGTTGGCACACCTCCTCTATCGAAGGCGAGTCCCGAACGGCCACGGGGAGGGCTCTTGGTATTCAACCTATTTATAAAGAGACCAAGGCTCTACCCCTTTCTTTCAATCTCAATCGAATCCGCCGCCGCCTCGTTCCAACACCCAAAGCTCTAGATTCAGCGCTCGGACCTTTGACGATGTCCGCCCGACCTTCAAGGTCGGTGGATGCCTTCCTCCGTTACTGGAAGAAGACGTCATGAAGCTAAGAGATGCCAGATACTTAACTGGCAAAATTTTGCATAGGCTGCCTGCTCAAGGGCAGGTTATTCCCACTCACAAGCCTGGGGAGAGCCTGGTGTTCGCATCTCACTTTCTTTGGGGGTTAGGCTTCCCGACGGACCCCTTCGTGAGGGGGCTCATGTTTTATTATGGGTTGGAATTCCACGACTTGGATCCGGAGTCCATCCTCCACATCTCATCGTTCATCGTCGTATGCGAAGCCTTCCTCCGCATTACCCCTCACTTCGGATTATGGCTCAAGACCTTCAAGGTGGAGCCGGAGATGATCAAGGGGCGACAGGCAGAGTGCGGAGGGGCTGTTATAAGCAAGAATGCTGACGCTCCATGGCCCAAGGGCTCTTTTCAAGAGGAGCTCAGTCTATGGCAACAAGAGTGGTTTTATATCACAGCTCCCAGGGGCTCCAAATGGGTGACGCCAACTGCCTTTCGCTCGGGTCCTCCATCGCGGCTGGCGTCATGGGTCAATAAAGGGCTTGACTGGGGGCCGTCCAAGGACGTGCCCCTGTTGCAGGGCCGTATTTGAGACCTCCTAGAGAGAGAGATCAATCTGGTCGTAGTAGCGCAGGTCATGCTGATTCATCGTATCCTGCCTCAAACGCCGCCTCCTCCTTTGTGGGAGTTCAATCCGAGGGACCACGAGCTCTCCAACATTTTGTGGGCGCAACGCCCGTGGAGATGTACAAACTGTTCTTCGGATCACAAGCAATGTGTCCGGATTTGACCGAGGACGCAGGTCTGAGCTGCAATCGCCCGGACACTCAAGTAAGTAGTCCTGTACCGGACACGCTATTCGTATATTTATCACAAACTTGCCCTTAAAAGAGATGTCCATTAAACATGAGTGGATAGCAAAAGCAAAACTGATCAGGTGTCTGGCCCCCCTTCCTGAGACCATGCCGGATCCCGGGCTAACCAAGATGCTGGAGGCTGCGTCTTTGGAAGAAGGCGAAGGGGGGAACAAGGAAGCTATTGCCTCCGCGAAGGAGGTTATCAAGAAAGGAGGGATCGAGAATCCCTCCATCCAAGGGGAGAAGAGGACTGAGGGAGTCCCGGATTAGGGGGTGTCCGGATAGCCGAACTATCATCACGGCCGGACTCCAAGACTATGAAGATATAATATTGAAGACTTCGTCCCGTGTCCGGCTGGGACTTTCCTTGGCATGGAACGCAAGCTTGGCGATATGGATATGTAGATCTCCTACCATTGTAACCGACGCTGTGTAACCCTAACCTATCCGGTGTCTATATAAACCGGAGGGTTTTAGTCTGTAGGACGAACAACAATCATACCATAGGCTAGCTTCTAGGGTTTAGCCTCCTTGATCTCGTGGTAGATCTACTCTTGTACTACCCATATCATCAATATTAATCAAGCAGGAGTAAGGTATTACCTCCATCGAGAGGGCCCGAACCTGGGTAAAAACATCATGTCCCTTGTCTCCTGTTACCATCCGCCTAGACGCACAGCTCGGGACCCCCTACCGAGATCCGCCGATTTTGACACCGACATTGGTGCTTTCATCGAGTTCCTCCGTCGCCACCAATAGGCCCGATGGCTCCTTCGATCATCAAAACGACGCGTCCAGGTGAGACTTTTCTCCCGGACAGATCTTCGATTCGCGGCTTTGCATCATGGGCCAATTCGCTTGGCCATTTGGAGCAGATCGAAGCTACGCCCGCCATCAGTCAGATTTGGAAGTTTGAACTATACGACCGATATCCGCGGAGACTTGATCTTCGACGGATTCGAGCCGCAGCTAAGCGCGCCAGACTGTCTCGATGGGCATGATCTAGCTCTGCAGCGAACAAAGCCCCGGAGGCCGCACCAAGATCCGCTCCGACCTCAATCCGGAGCCGGATTCCCGATCGAGGACGAGTGGTTGGACACCGCCTCGGGCTACGATCTTTACAGCGATTGAGCCAACTCTATCCCTGTCCTGCGAAGACCTTGACTCTGGGTGCCGGACTCCTCTCCGACTTGAACCCTCCGCGCCCTGCCAATCGAATCCGATCGGGCGCCGTCATGGAGTTCACCGCGGACATCTTTCAGACTCGCCCTTTGGCGACATCCTGAATTCACTAAAGTCTCTCTCTTTATCCGGAGAGCCATGGCCGGACTACGGTCAGGAAGGTTGGGATGCGGACGACGAAGAAATTCAACGCCCACCCACCACCCATCTCGTAGCCACTGTCGAAAGCTTACACGACGTGCTCGATTTTGACTCTGAAGACATCGACGGTATGGACGATGATGTAGGAGACAACAATGAACCAGCACCTACAGCATGCTGGACAACCGCCTCATCTCATGATGTATACATGGTGGATACACCTAAAGAAAATGAAGACGAGGAACAACGGGACGCTACGAAGGATAAATCCCTCGAGAAACAGTCAAAACGGCAACGTAAACGCCGAACCAAATCCCGCCTCAGCAGAGACCCGGCCATAGAGCAGGGCGAACCGGTGGACAACGAACACGCTATCGAGCAATCGTCCGAACAAGACAACTTGGATAAACAACCCGTCCCCGGCGAAGACAACAGTTCGGACGATCTCACGCCGACAAATTGTTGGAGCAAAATAACCTCCGAAAAAGGCTCGCCGCCATCATGCGTAGCCTGAAAAAGCGTAAGCGGAAGCTCAAAACAGCGGAAGATGCACTCAGGATCAGATGGAGCAAAGTATTCAACACCAGAGACAAATACGGCGACGATGCGCCAACAAAGAGCTACCCAAAAAGAAAGCTACCCTGAATTTGACGAGGAGGCCTTAGAGCCCCCACAATCAAAAAGTAAGAAGGCCACCCGGTCGGATGGACGACCCCACGGCAAAAAAAGAGCGGCAAATGGCGCCAAGACACAAGCTGGTATCACGATCCGCATAAGGATTCACAGCAAAAGGATGGCCCAGTTAGGTCCATCTATGGGCCAAGAAAGCAAGCTCTTCAAAGCAATGCAACACGCCAAAATCCAACATCACGGCACACCCAAATATAGGGCGCCAGCACCCCTATGTTTCACCGATGAGGTGCTGGATCATGAATTTCAGCGGATTCAAACCCGTAAACATAGAGGCATACGACGGAACAACAGACCCTGGAGTCTGGATTGAGGATTACATCCTCCACATACACATGGCTAGAGGAGATGATCTCCACGCCATAAAATAATTACCCCTTAAACTCAAAGGGCCAGCTCGGCATTGTCTTAAAAGCCTCCCCGAAAATACCATTGGAAGCTGGGAAGAGCTCGAGGATGTGTTTCGGGCAAATTTTCAGGGGACCTATGTCCGCCCTCCGGATGCAGAAGATCTAAGTCACATAACTCAACAGCCCGGAGAGTCAGCCCGGAAATTCTGGATCAGGTTCCTCACTAAAAAGAACCAAATAGTCGACTGTCCGGACGCCGAAGCCTTAGCAGCTTTCAAACACAACGTCCGAGATGAATGGCGCGCCAGACACCTTGGCCAAGAAAAGCCAAGAACAATGGCCGCATCGACAAGCCTCATGACCCACTTTTGCGCGGGAGAGGATAGCTGGCTAGCAAGATGCAGCACCAGCGACCCAAGTACATCCGAAGTCAGGGATGGAAACGGGAAACCACAGCGCAACAAGGACCAGCACCGGATTAAAAGGAACGGTCCAAAGAGCGCGGCAGTCAACGCCGGATTCAAAAGCTCACGGCAGAACAATAAAAAACTGCCACTTAAGGAAAATAGCGATGAGCTATCCAACTTACACAAAATCTTGGGCAAGATATGTCAAATCCACAGTACTCCCGGGAGGCCTGCAAACCATACCCACAGAGATTGTTGGGTCTTCAAACAGTCCGGCAGACTCAACGCCGAACACAAGGGGCTCGACACACCAAGTGAAGATGACGACGAGCACCACAAGCAGAGCCCCGGAAAACAAAAGAATTTCCGACAAGAGGTTAAAACAGTAAACTCACTTCACGTGATCAAAGGGAAAAACAGAGCGGCGCCCACTAAAATGCGCGCCGCACACTGGTTGTGAAAACCAATCACCTTCGACCATTAGGACTATTCCGAAAGTATCCGGAGCGCAGGATGGACTGCCTTGATATTGAATCCTATAATCGACGGATTCCAATTTACACAAGTCCTCATGGATGGCGGCAGTGACATAAACCTGATATATCAGGACACAATCCGCAGGATGGGGATAGACCCAACCAAAATTCGCCGTAGCAACACCTCCTTTAAAGGAGTAATGCCAGGCCCATATGCCCATTGTACGGGCTCCATACTGCTAGAAGTTGTGTTCGGTTCATCCGACAACTTCGTCATGAAGGTTAATCTTCCATGTCGCCCCGTTCAAAAGTAGCCATCAAGCACTATTGGGACGCGAAGCTTTCGCCCGCTTTAACGCAATACCGCATTATGCATCTCTCACACTTAAAATGCCCAGTCCACGCGGCATCATCTCATTAAAAGGGAGTAGTAAGTGTTACTTGAGCACGGAGGAATGTGAGACTACCTTGACAGCCCCACACCTATCCGGCTCCGCTAGTCAAAGAACCTGAATTGGTCATTCAAACCCCGGACACGGCTAGACGAGTCCGGCGCCTACTAGCGGCATACCCCCATACAAGGGGCTGCATGCATATATCACAAGAGACAAAAAAGCTCAATCTTATTCACTTCTTCGACTCGTACTCTGTTTATTTAATATAAAGTACATCTTTCGCACGATCTTTTTTCTTTTTTAAACTAAGTTCCTCTCTTTTACAGATGAACAACGTGCTACACCCGTCCCGAGATACGCACTGCAGAGACACGGCGCAGGCGTGCGGTAGGGACCCGTTGCAAGGATTCTTTTCAGATTAAGACCTGCGTAAACCTTTTTTACTGTCTCTTGTTGATATACATCCCCCAGATTCTTACTATAACCGAGGAGGAGGCTGGCGTTTTGGCATTGGCCGCACCAGAATTTTTGCGCGTACCTTGACACCAGGGGCTTAGGGCATTATTCTGCCCGTTTTTATAAAGACCGAATACCTTAGGGAGTATTCGGCGTCTCGAGTTAGGCCTTATATGCATCAGCTCCGAATCATGTCTTTGGTCAAATGTTGGGTTTGCCCGGCTCCTGTGTTTTGCTGCCTTACGTTCCATTCTATCGGCTAACGCAGCACCAGGAGAACTATCTGCGGTTGTGCCCGGTTCGCCGGCGAGCACCTCGATGAAAGCCAAAACCGACCGTCATGATATAGCGAGAGACTGGTCAACCACTCGATGACTAATCGGAATGTTTAGAATTCCTCCGCATTAACGAAGGACCGGTTTTCGGTCAGGCACATACGCACCCCGAATTCGGGAGAGTGCGGTGCCCCCAGGGGCTATATAGTAGCCCCACCCTCGAACTCCTATGGCTAAGTGAAAGTGATAAAGCATTATAGTCTGGTTGCCTAGTTTGCTACGCTATCACCTCCTTAACAGGACCAAGACATTGGATTAAGTGTGAAAAAGCGCCTTCTTTGCAAACACCCCCGCACTATGTGCGTGGGGGCTGAAGCCAAGGACTGCCATCTTTCAGGTTACATATACATATACATAAACGACCGCACAGGGAGTAGTTTACTACTTGAACGCACAAGTATAAAAAGCTCTTATACCATACTGAATCATTGTTTTCACAAATCATACATGTCATTTAAACATAATATCCTTCGAGCACTGTGTCTCTATTAAACGAGCGCCCTGCAGGACTTCCTCAAAGTAGTGCTCGGCAGGTACTCGGCTTCCGTCCGAATCTTGGGATGCAACGTCGGTGGCCTTCATATCTGCCCAGTATGTCTTGACACGGGCCAGAGCCATCCGCGCTCCCTCAATACACGCCAACCGCTTTATTGCGTCGATACGCGGTACCGCACCAAGGAACTGCTGCACTAAACCAAAATAACTCTTCAGCTGGGGTCCGCCCGGCCACAAATGAGTCATGGCATGCCTCATGGCAAGTCCGGATAGTCGATTCAGCTCGGCCCATTCGGCCAACCGATCGGTCAACGGAAGAAGACGCTCCGGACTATGGAATTGCGACCAATATAGCTCTTCCCTTCTGTGCCCCTTCTGGCCTCGGAAGTGCTCAATCGCGTCCGCAGCGCTCGCCGCTAAGTCCAGATAAGCATCCTCCGAACTCCACAACTTGTCCAATTGAGCATACTTTGATCCGATATTTCCCTCGTTAGCAGAAACGGTTTTCCAGCCGCAATTGCCCCGCCCGACTCAGCTCCTCCTTGGCAGCTCTCAAAGCCGAACGGGCATCCTTGATTCGGCGGCGGCTTTTCAGCCCTCTTGCTCGCTTTGACGTTCTTTTCAAGAACCTCGAGCGATCGGCAGTATTCTTCAAATTTCTGGCCATATCGGCCATTTCCTCTTTGCTTCGGCAGTGAGCAGCCCGTTCGGCTTTTAGCTCTTCGGCCGCCCTTAAAGAGGCCGCATTACTATTTCTGGCTTGCTCTTTCGCTCGGGCGAGTTCCGCCCGCAGCTCTTCCACAACAGCGGAACCATCTGCATTAAGCATACAAATAGTAAGACATGGGCGTCAAGCTCCCTTACCAGGTGTCCACGAGAAGTCGTGATACCTTGTGACTCGTCAAACCGCTTATTGATCAGCGCGATGTCCGTGATCCGCCTCGTCAAGTTGCCGCTTTAGTTCGGCATATTCATCATCCGGCTGGCCACGGGCGCCCGCCACCTGTTTAGGAGCGGCGATATGTTATAACTGAGATTTGATCCTCGCACGCTGTCAATTTTGACAACATACCGAGTCTCGTGGGCTACTATCTATACAGCGCATTCTATATGCATAACTGTCGAAGGTACATCATTTTTATGTACCTCAACCCCGTCAAGAAGCTTCGACGGCTTCATGCAATCCGCTCTTCATGGATGCAATTCTTTCAACAACCGTACCCATTAGAGCACGGTGATCTTCTGAGATAGCCACTCGCCCAAGCAGATCCTTCAGCTCCTCCGACCGCACACCACTTGGTGCCGGACCCTCCGGCCCCGCCGGACTTGGGGGAACCCTCCGCGACAACACCTCAGGGTCGTTTGCCTCGCATGAGGGTGCGACAGGTGGAGGCGTTTCGCCCTCCATCATCTCCGGAAGAAGATCCCCCGAAGACGAGCTCTGCTGAGAAGGGCTGAGGTCCGAACTACAAGGTACAATTTCGGTTATCTTCATAAATAAATGCAGGGATGTTCCTTATTTACAAGACCCCTTCTTTTTACTTACGGCTCGCTGGAGGGCTGATCCCCTTGGGGAAATAGTGCGGCTGGGTTACTTCCCAGCGCCGGACTCTCTGACGAAGATTCCTTTCCCCTCTTTGAGGCCTTGACCTCTGGATCTTCCGAAGCGGTCCTCTTCTCTCCTCGGAGGGCGGGGCTTTTAATCCCTCCTTCCTTAATAGCCTCCTTCGTGGAGGCAGTTGCTTCTCCGCTCCCCCCTTCGCCTTCTTCAAAAGGCGCGGCCTTCAACATCTTGGTCAGCATGGGATCCGACGTGGTCTCTGGGAGGGGAGCCGGCCACCTTATCAACTTTGCCTTGGCTATACACTCCTGTTCAAGAAACGGCTCCTTTACAGGGCATGTATGTAATAAATGAATGAATAGCTTGTCCGGTTACAGGACTACTTACTTGAGTATCTGGGCGGTTGCAGCTTAGTCCTGCGTCCTCAGTCAGGTCCGGACACTTCTCTCGTGATCCGAAGAACAGTTTATACATCTCCGCGGGCGTCGTGCCCATAAAATTTTGGAGAGCTCGTGGTCCCTCTGGATTAAATTCCCACAGGCGAAGGGGGCGAGGTTTGCAGGGCTGGAGGCGCCGGATCAACATAACCTGCGCCACTGCAACTAGATTGATCTCTCTTTATTGGAGGTCTGGAATACGACCCTGCAGCAAAGGAACGTCCTTGGACGGCCCCCAGTCGAGCCCCTTGTTGACCCATGACGCCAGCCGCTGTGGTGGACCTGAGCGGAAGGCAGGGAGCGCCGCCCATTTGGTGCCCCTGGGAGCGGTGATATAAAACCACTCCCGTTGCCACAAACCGAGCTCCTCTTGAAAAGAGCCCTCGGGCCACGGAGCATCAACACATTTGCTTATGACCGCCCCTCCGCACTCTGCTTGCTGCCCCTCTATCATCTTTGGTTCCACCTTGAAGGTCTTGAGCCACAATCCAAAGTGAGGGGTAATATGGAGGAAGGCCTCACATATGACAATGAATGACGAGAGGTGGAGGATGGACTCCGGACTCAAGTCATGGAAATCCAGCCCATAATAAAACAAGAGCTCCCGCACAAAGGGGTCCGTCGGGAAGCCTAAACCCCGAAGGAAGTGGGACACTAACACCACGTTCTCGCCGGGCTCGGGAGTGGGAATGACCTGCCTTGAAGCAGGCAACCTATGCGAGATCTCGCCGGTTAGATACCTGGCGTCTCGCAGCTTTAGCACGTCTTCTTCTGTGATGGAGGAAGACATCCATCGGCCGTGCTGGTCGGAGCCAGACATCGTCAAAGGTCTGAAGCGCCTAAATCTGAAGCTTTGGGTGTTAGAACTCGGAGCGCGAGGTGAACTCGATGGAGGGTGTAAAAAAGAAGAGGGCCTTGGTCTCATTATAAAGAGGTTGAATACCAAGAGCCCTCCCCGTGGTCGATGAGGACTCGCCTTTGATAGAGGAGGCGTGCCAACGGGCACGGTGGGGTTACCCACGTCCGTATTGATGAGAATCCCGGAATAAGGGGGCACGATCTATGCTTTGATAAGACGTGCCAGGGAAACCACCTCGCTAAACGCGCTGAGGTGGAACAGTAAAAAACGATTCATATAAAGGCCTGACCATGGTGTGATGTCACGCCGCGGAATACGTCAGCAGATCTGTGAGAAAGTTATTCTCTCTAGGGTAGTATGTGGAACTTGTTTTGCAGAGCCGGACACTATCCTGGTGTTCAAAACCTTCTATGAAGTATTCAGAGGAGGAACCCGCCTTGCAATGCCGAAGACAATATGCGTGCCGGACTCGTCGTCATTGAAGCCTGGTTTAGGGGCTACTAAGGGAGTCCCGGATTAGGGGGTGTCCGGATAGCCGAACTATCATCACGACCGGACTCCAAGACTATGAAGATACAATATTGAAGACTTCGTCCCGTGTCCGGATGGGACTTTCCTTGGCGTGGAAGGCAAGCTTGGCGATACGGATATGTAGATCTCCTACCATTGTAACCGACTCTGTGTAACCCTAACCTATCCGGTGTCTATATAAACCGGAGGGTTTTAGTCCGTAGGACGAACAACAATCATACCATAGGCTAGCTTCTAGGGTTTAGCCTCCTTGATCTCGTGGTAGATCTACTCTTGTACTACCCATATCATCAATATTAATCAAGCAGGAGTAGGGTATTACCTCCATCGAGAGGGCCCGAACCTGGGTAAAAACATCGTGTCCCTTGTCTCCTGTTACCATCCGCCTAGACGCACAGTTCGGAACCACTACCCGAGATCCGCCGGTTTTGACACCGACAAGGACCGCCTCTGAAGATCCGGAGACCAAAGCCTCAAAGCGAGGCAAGAAATCTTCGCCAGAGGGTCCTGCGCCGGGAGATGCCCCGGCCGCACTATTTCCCCAAGGAGATCAGCCCTCCAGCGAGCCGTAAGTAGAGAGGGGAGTTTTAAAATAAGAGACATCCCTGTTTTATTTATGAAGATGACCGGAATTTTACCTTGTAGTTCGGATTTCAGCCCTTCTCAGCAGAGCTCGTCTTCAGGGGATCTTTGTCCGGAGATGATGGAGAGCGGAACGCCTCCCCCTGCCATACCGCCTAGCGAGGCAGACGATCCTGAAGTGTCGTCGCGGAGGGTTTCTCCGAATCCGGCAGGGGCGGGGGGCGTTCGTAGGGCCCCCCGAAGCCCTCCGTGTCCGGCACCTCGATCCTGGTGCACGGTCGGAGGAGTTGAAGGGTCTGCTCGGGCGAGCGTCTATCTCAGAGGATCACCGTGCATTGATGGGTACGGTGATTGAAAAATTTCGTCCGCGGAAAGCGGGTTGTATGAAGCCGCCAGGATTTTACCGACGGGTTTTGAGGTACGTGCAATGATGTACCTTTTGACGGTTCCGCATATATAAGATGCGCCCTGTGTAGATAGTAGCCCCTGAGACTCGCTGCGTTGTCAGAAATGACAGCGTGCCGAGGATCATAATCCCAGGTATAATGTGTCGCCCTTCCGATGTAGGTGGCGAAGCGTCCGGTGGCTAGCCGGACTGATGAATTTGCCGAACTAAAGCGGCAACTTGACGTGGCGGATGCCGACATCGCGCTTGTCAATAAGCGGCTTGACGAGTCACAAGGTATGCAGTTTCTCCGCGGACACCTGGTAAGGGAGCTCAACGCCCGTGCCTTACAATATGTATGCTTGATGCAGATGGTGTCGCTGCCATGGAGAACCTTCGGGCGGAGCTTGCCCGAGCCAAGGAGCAGGCCAGAAAAAGTGATGCGGCTGCCTTAAAGGCGGCCGAAGAGCTAAAAGCCGAACAGGCTGCTCACTGCCGAAGCAAGAAGGAGATGGCCGAAATGGCCGTGAAGTTGAAGAATGCTACCGACCGCTGCGAGCTTCTTGAAAAAGAAGGTCGAGCGGAGCAAGAGGACCTGAAGAAGGCCACCACCGAGGCCAAGGATGCTCGCTCTGCGATGAGAGCTATGAAGGAGGAGCTACGTCAGGCCGGAGATATCGCGGCTGGAAAGCCCTTTCTGCTGCGGAGGAAGTTCACGGATCCTAAATATGCTCAGTTGGACCGGCTATGGAGTTCGGAGGATGCTTATCTGGACTTGGCGGCGAGTGCCGCGGACGCGGCCGAACACTTCGGTGATCAAAAGGATCACGAGATGGAAGAGCTTTTTTGGTCGCAGTTCCGTAGTCCAGAGCATCCACTTCCATTAACCGATCGTTTTGCCGAATGGGCGGAGCTGAATAGATTGTCCGGGCTTGCCATGAAGGCTATCATGACTCATTTGTGGCCGAAAGGGCCCGAGCCGAAGAGTTATTTTGGCTTGGTGCAGCAGTTGCTTGGTGCGGTGCCGCATATCAAAGCAATGAGGCGGTCAGCATGCATAGAGGGTGCGCATATGGCTCTTTCCCATGTCAAGACATACTGGGCGGAGATGAAGGCCACCGATTTTGCATCCCAAGATTCGGACGGAAGCCGAGTACCTGTCGAGCACTATTTTCAGGAAGTTCTGCAGGGCGCTCGTTTAATAGAGACGCAGTGCTCGAAGGATATTATGTTCGAATAACATGTATTATTGTGAAACAATGTTTCGATGGAATATAAAAGCTTTTTATACTTGTGCCTTCAAGAATTAAAAATACCTCCTGTGCGGCCGTTAACGTATATGTGTATATAACCTGAAAGATGGCAGTCTTTGGCTTCAGCCCCCACGCATATAATGCGGGGGTGTTTGCAGAAATCGCATTTTCACACTTGATCCAGCGTCTTGGTCCTACAAAGGAGGTGATAGCGCAGCAAACTAGGCAACCAGACTATAATGCTTTATCACTTTCACTTAGCCATAGGAGTTCGACAGTGGGGCTACTATATAGCCCCTAGGGCACCGCGCTCACCCGAATTCAGGGCGCGTATGTCCCTGGCCGGGAAACGGCCCTTCGTCAATGCAGAGGAATTCTAAAGATCCCAGCGGGTCATCGAGTGGTTGACCAGTCTCACGCTATATCATGACAGTTAGTTTTCGGCTTTCTCTACTTAGGTGCTCGCCTGGCCGAACCGGGGCACAATCGCAGTAGTTCTCCTGGTGTCGCGTTAGCCGATAGAGCGGAACGTAAGGCGGCAAAACACAGGAGCCGGGCAAACCCAACATTTGACCAAAGACATGATTCGGAGCTGATGCATATATGGCCTAACTCGAGACACCGAACACTCCCTAAGGTATTCGGTCTTTATGAAAACGGGTCGAACAATCGCCCTTGGTAATAAGCCCCTGGTGTCCAGGTACGTGCAAAATTCTGACGTGGCCTATGCCAAAACTCCAGCCTCCTCCTCGGTTATAGCAAGAAACTGGGGGATGTGTATCAACAAGAGATAGTGAGAATGGTTTATGCAGGGTCTTAATCTGAAAAGAATCCTTGCAACGGGTCCCTACTGCATGTCTGCGCCTGTGTCTCCATTGTGTCGTATCCTGGACGGGTGTAGCACGATGTTCATCTGTAAAACAGAGGAACTTAGTTGAAAAAGGTCGTGTGAAAATGTACGTTATATTAAATAAACGAAGTACAATTCAAAAAATGAACAAAATTGAGCTTTATTGTCTCTTATTGTGGATGCGCGGAGCCCCTTGTACGGGGGTATGCGTCTATTGAGCCCTTGTATGTTTACGCCGGACTCGTCCAGCCGTGTCAAAGTCCGGACGACCTGTCTAAGTGCTTTTATTGATGAAGCGGTTTATTGTGTGGCTGTCAAGGCAACCGCGTTTTCGAACATCGAGGAACCCTCGATGTTTCCCTTCTAACGATGATGCCGCGTGGACGGTCATTTTAAGTGTAAGAGATGCATAATGCGGTATTATGCGTTAAAGCGGCGAAAGCTTGGCGTCCCAATAGTGCTTGATAGCTACTTGTAAATGGGGCGAGGTGGAAGGTTAACGTTTGGCGGAAGTTGTCGGGTGAGCCGAACACAACTTCTAGCAGTAGAGAGCCCGTGAAATGGGCATATGGGCCTAGCATTACCCCTTGAAAGGAAGTGTTGCTATGGCGAAATTTGGTTGGGTCTATCCCCATTTTGCGGATTGTGTCCTGATATAGAAGGTTTAGATCACTGCCGCCGTCCATTAGGAATTGTGTAAATTGGAGTCCGCCAATTATTGGATTTAATATCAAGGCAGCCTAACCTGCATTCTGTATACTTCTAGAGTAATCCTGATGGTCAAAGGTGATTGGTTTTAACAACCAGTGGCGGGACTCCTCTGGGATAGCCCGTATGGCGCGTGCCTCTATGGGCGCCGCTCTATTTTTCCCTTTTGTCACGTGAAGTGAGTTTACTGTTTTGATTTCTTGTGGGAAATTCTTTTTTTTTCTGGTGCTCTGCTTGTGGGGTTCGTCATCGTCCTCGCTTGGTGTGTCGAGCCCCTTGTGTTCGGCATTGAGTTTGCCGGACTGCTTGAAGACCCAACAATCTCTGTGGGTATGGTTTGCAGGCTTCCCGGGAGACTGTGGATTTGGCATATCTTGTCCAAGATTTTGTTTAAGTTAGATAGCTCGTCACTGTTATCCTTAGGGGGCATCTTTTTATGATTCTGCCGAGAGCTTTTGAATCCGGCGTTGATTGCCGTGCTCTTTGGGCTGTTTCCCTTGGTCTGACATTGGTCCTTGCTGTGTCGAGGTTTCCCGTTTCCGTCCCTGACTTCGGATGTACTTGGGTCGCTGGTACTGCATCTTGCCAGCCAGCTATCCTCTCCCGCGCAAAAGCGGGTCATGAGGCTTGTTAATGCGGCCATTGTTCTTGGCTTTTCTGGCCGAGGTGCTTGGCTAGCCATTCGTCTCGGACGTTGTGTTTGAAAGCTTCTAGGGCTTCGGCTTTCGGACAGTCGACTATTTGGTTCTTTTTAGTAAGGAACCTGTTCCAAAATTTCCGGGCTGACTCTCCGGGTTGTTGAGTTATGTGACTAAAGTCGTCAGCATACGGAGGTCGGACATAGGTCCCTTGAAAATTTGACCATAAAGCATCCTCGAGCTCCTCCCAACTTCCAATGGTGTTTTCGGGAAGGCTTTTAAGCCAATGCCGGGCTGGCCCTTTGAGCTTGAGGGGTAAGTATTTTATGGCATGGAGATCATCTCCTCTAGCCATGTGTATATGGAGGATGTAATCCTCAATCCAGACTCCAGGGTCTGTTGTTCCGTCGTATGCCTCTATGTTTACGGGCTTGAATCCCGCTGGAAATTCATGATCCAGCACCTCATCGGTGAAACATAGAGGGTGTGCGGCACCCCTATATTTAGGTGTACCATGTTGTTCGGATACTTGATGTGTTGCGTTGCTTACTAGAGCTTGCTTTCTTGGCCCGTAGATAGATCTAGCTGGGCTGTCTTTTTGATGCGAATCCCAGTGCGGATCGCATGTCGGCTTGTGTGCGGCGCCGTTTGCCGCTCTCTGTTTGCCATGGGGTCGTCCTCCCGACCGGGTGGCCTCCTTGTTTTTTGATTGCGGGGGCTCTACGGCCTCCTCATCAAATTCGGGCAGTAGTTTTTGCTTTGGGTAGCTCTTTGTTCGGAGACTGTCGCCGTATTTGTCTGCGGTATTGAGTACTTTGCTCCATCTGATTCTGAGTGCATCTTCCGCTGTTTTGAGCTTCTGCTTCTGCTTTTTCAGGCTACGTGCAGTGGCGACGAGCCTTTTGTGGAGATTCTTCTGCTCCAGCAACTTGTCCGGCGTTAGATCGTCCGGACCGTTGTCTTCGCCGGGGACGGGTTGTTTATCCATGTTGTCCTGTTCGGATGGTTGCTCGATAGCATTTTCGTCGTCCCCCGGTTCGCCCTGCTCTATGGCTGGGTCTGTATGGCTGTTGTCTTTGTCGAGGCGGGACTTTGAGCGGCGCTTACGTCGCTGTTTTGAGTGCTTTTCGAGGGAATGACCCTTCATAGCGTCCCGTTGTTCCTCGTCGTCGCTTCCTTTAGGTGTGTCCACCATGTATACATCGTGAGATGAGGTGGTTTTCCAGTGCCCTATAGGTGCTGATTCATGTTCCTCTACTACATCATCGTCCATACCGTCGATGTCTTCGGAGTCGAAGTCGAGCATGTCGGTTAAATCATCGACAGTGGCTACGAAGTGGGTGGTGGGTGGGGATTGAATTTCTTCGTCGTCCACATCGCAACCTTCCTGACCATAATCCGGCCAGGGCTCTCCTGATAAAGAGAGAGACTTTAGAGAATTCAGGATGTCCGCGGCAGTGAATTCCATGATCGGTGCCCAACCGGATTCGATTGGCAGGGGCGCGGAAGGCTCAGAGTCCGGAGAGGAGTCCGGCACCTTGGAGTCACGAGCTTCGGAAAGGACGGGGTAGGTGTACGGCTCAATCGCCGTAGAGATCACAGCCCCCGAGGTGGTGTCCAGCCACCCATCCTCGATCGGCGCAGTAGGCTCCGAGCTAAGGGTCGGAGCTGACACTGGTGTGGCCTCCAGGACACTTTGTTCGCGGCGAGCTAGATCATGCTCCTCGTGATAAAGTCTGGTGGCGCGCTTGGCGTGGCTCGAACCCGTCGAAGATCAAGTCTCCGCGGGCGTCACCTGTGTAGTTCAAACTTCCAAATCTGACTGATGGCCAGGGCGTAGCTTTCAATCTGCTCCGGATGGCTGCTTAATTGGCCCGCATGCAAAGCCGCCCGAATCTGAAGATCTGTCCGAGGAGAAAGTCTCACCACAGAGCACATCGTTATTGATGATCGGAGGAGCCATCGGGCCTAAAGATGGCGACAGGAGGAACTCTCAATGAAAGCACCAATGTCGGTGTCAAAACCGGCGGATCTCGGTAGGGGTCCCGAATGTGCGTCTAGGCGGATGGTAACAGGAGACAAGGGACACGATGTTTTTACCCAGGTTCGGGCCCTCTCGATGGAGGTAAAACCCTACTCCTGCTTGATTAATATTGATGATATGGGTAGTACAAGAGTAGATCTACCACGAGATCGGAGAGGCTAAACCCTAGAAGCTAGCCTATGGTATGATTGTTGTTAGATCCTCTGGACTAAAACCCTCCGGTTTATATAAGCACCAAGAGGGTTAGGGTTACCAGAGTCGGTTACAATGGTAGGAGATCTACATGTCCGTATCGCCAAGCTTGCCTTCCACACCAAGGAAAGGCCCATCCGGAAACGGGAGGAAGTCTTCAATCTTGTATCTTCATAGTCCAGGAGTCCGGCCAAAGGTCATAGTCCGGCCATCCGGACACCCCCTAATCCAGGACTCCCTCACCCCTGAACCAGGCTTCAATGACGATGAGTCCGGCGCGCAGTATTGTCTTCGGCATTGCAAGGCGGGTTCCTTCTCCGAATACTCCAAAGTGTTTGTTATGACGAATAGTGTCCGGCCTCCAATCAATGTTGTGCTCCTCGGCTTCGGTGCCTCAGTAATGACCATCTCCACGTGTCGAGTGAATGTGAGGAGTCGAGGCATTTTTGCATTTGCCACCCTCGATCCTCCAGGCGAACCATCTATTTGAAGGGACGGGGATTCTCATATCCAAACCTCACTCTCCCTCCCAGAGCCAGCATCCAACAGAGCGCTCCGAAAAAAGCCATTCCAACATGGCCGGCCGTCGCAGCTCATCTGCTTTCCCTTCTCGTTCCAAGTCGGGGGATTGGGGAGAGTGTTTAGTTCCTCATAGCCGTTTGACAAAGTTACAAACCCAAGGGTTTCTCCCACCGGCGTTCATGGTCTCCGTCCGAGCTGGAATAGCCACTTATGACGGAGGAGACCAAGCTGAGGGATCTCCTAACTCATCTCCGGAGGAGCGTATATGTCTGATCCCTCATCTGCTGAGGGGCGTCGGGCTCCCTATCCACCTGTTTCTTCGCGGGCTCCTGGAGTTCTATGGTCTCCAGTTACACGATCTTACCCTTGCCTCTATTCTGCACATAGCGCGGTATGTTGCTCTGTGCGAGCTGTTTTTAGGCTGCGAACCACACTTCGGATTATGGCGGAAGCTGTTCTGCCTCGTCCCCTGCACCCTGCGGGAGTCCCTATGCCAAGTGGGCGGGGCCGAAGTATGGCGCATTGCCGAGACCGGATACCTGTCCGGCACTCCTAAGAAGGCACCAGAAAACCGGCCTTCAGAGTGGTTTTATATAAACGACGTCCCCCTTCCGGATCCAGTCCGGACAGGTCTCCGCAAGTTCAGCAACGCCCCGCCAAGGGCACGCCTAAGCTGGCGCCCCCGGGGACCTCAAGAAGAGGACACGAGGGAAATATTCCTCCTGATGGACAGGATAAAGTTACTGGCCAAATCCGGACTGACGATAGTTGAGGTTATGGCAATATGCATAAGACAAGGAGTGCAACCGCTCCAATATCGGGGGAAGCCCGTGTGGCATTTCAACGGGGAAGATGACGCCACCCGCTGCGGCCGTAAAGGTTCAGACTCTGTTGCCGCTCTGGCAAGGATATTGTCCGATCTATACAAAGGGGAAGAGGAGGAATTCCTTCGCATAAAAACGTGGGAAGGATTCTTCAGGTACAACCCCCAGCGTGGGTAAGTTGCCATTCTTTATCCCCGCTTTGCTCTAGCGTTCTTCTGCTAAGATTACTTGCATCAATGCTTCTGGGCAGGAATTAAGGAGGGTCGTAGAAGGAATCTTTAGCCCCTCCCCGCAACCAGAGGACCCTGGAAGGGCCCTAGATCCGGGACTTAAAGTGGATCCGGATATCATTGTGGAGCTCGTCAACGGGGTATTTTATCAGGCGAGCTGGGATGGCGCCCTAGTGGCCATTACGGCCGACTACCCTGGACTGCTCCCCGCCTCGTGTGTAAGACAAACTAGAAAGCCCTATCCTTCAAAGAGGACTCCCCCCAGGTGTTATAATTTGCCTTTGAGGCGTCGTTCTATTTGCAGAAATGACGGCCGGAGCGAGGGGCCGAGCCCCTAGGGACTCGTCAACCACGGGCGTCTAGATCGGGCAGGCTCAAGAGGAAGGCAGTGAGGGTTGACACACCGCTGCAGAGGTAAAACAATAACCTGTCCTGTAATTATAGAATTTTAAAATATGACAATGCCCTTTGTGTCTGGCAGGAAGAAGAATAACCGGACTATATCCAGAGACCCTACCAATCACACTTCCACCAGCCGGGTCGCAAAACCGGCTTCAGGGGTGGATGCGGACACGGGGCCATTGCCGCATGCCTCTCCAACAGAGAGTGCGGACATGCTCTCAGCAACGAATTCCGAAGTAGAGAGCGCCATGAATCACAGGCGCCGACGAGCCGTACTTCGGAACAACATCTTTTCCAAAGAGGCGTTTAATGCCTTCAATTCGGCAGACGCGTACGTCCAAGCTGCTCGGGGCGGGCTTGCCCAAGCGACAAACCAGTATACCAAAGACATACGGGTGAGAATTTTTGATAATTATGTATAGCAGTAGCCCCTAAGACTTGAAAAGGTTGAAACAACAGTTTTAAGGATCAATTTATGTACAGGTCCTTGTAGAGAAGAACGAGCAATTGTTTCGGGAGCTGGAGGACTGCAAGGCCGAACTGAGGCTCGCAGTTGCCAAGTTAGAGGAACCCCAAAGGTCCTCATCTGGTAACAATTATCACAATTGTGCGAAGATGCTCCAGTTAGTAAATATGACAAGTCTAAGAGAAAATTCTGCAGACAATCCCCGGGTGAATCCGGAGGGCGTAGGAGAGGATGCATCGCATCTCAAAAAGCAGCTAGAGGCTGGCGAGCACATTCTTACGCGAGTTAGGCGGTAGAAGAACGATCTTCAAGATGCCAAAGTCCAGCTGGACGTGCAGTTAAAAGATCTCCGCGCTCAGCTGGCGGACTCCATGAAGGAGAACAAGAGGCTTCGACGCGGCATTTACAGTAAGTGCCTAGATGAACTGTTGTATAGTTCGGCGAGGAAGTATATTGAAAGAATTTTGCTTGCAGGAATGTTAACGGGTCGCCCTGAGGAGGAGATGCCCTCATCTGCAAATGATTTACTGCAAGACCTTTCGCGACTGCACGAGCGAGCTCGGCAAGTGATGCAGGGTGTTGCTCAGGCTTTGTGGCCATCAAGCCTACTGCCGAATGGCATGGGGGAACTTGTGGACCTGCTTCAAGGAGCCCGGCGGCGCTTCCGTCTATGGAAGATATCAGCATGCCGACAAGGAGCAAGAGAAGCCTGGGCAATGGTGAAGACACGCTACACCAAGCTGGACCCGAACCATATGGCCGAAGTGGGACCGGCGGGGCCCGATGGGCAAGAAATTCCCGTTAGTCTGGTGTATGACCAAGTAGCGTTAGCCGCTAAGCATTCTCAACAGGATTGTAAGCTAGATAGGCTGGTGGATGGTATAGAAGAGGAATGTAATCAGTCCAAATGACTGTGTAAATTAATGGGCATGATTAGCCCCTAGCCGGATTAAAATCATTTGTCATGGCGGACCTTTTCGCTTAAGCCCCCGGACCCTATAGTCCGGGGTGTGTCCGAATACCCACTCAGTTATACAAAACCGGGGTATGCGTGGAAACAAGGCGTAGGGGTCATAAGTGCTTGAACAGACAAGTACCCAACTAGTTCTGTTATATTACATGGATAGTAAGAAACATCTTCCAGAGAGAATAGTTCCGTTAGGGGTTCCTTTCCCTGGGTACGCATGCGATGATGCACATGTCCGGACTGCGAACGATGGCGCCAGATACAAGACTTCTTGGGATTCATGTTATAATAAACAAAAACATCTTTTGTTCACCGACCGAATATTCTCTTGAGGAAGCTAGCTTTCGGCTTCACCCAGTCTGAGGTACACATCCGGCTGAACCGGCAGTAACAATCGCAGAGGTGCTCCCCTTATGCCCTATCCGAATTAACGGGAACATAGGGCATAAACACAAGAGCCAGGCAACCCAGCTTGGCAACATCTTAAGTCATATCGATGCATATAATGGTGAAGAAAAGGCACATATGAAAAAATAATGCATATTCGACGGGCAAAAAGCCATGTGATTAATCATTTTAAGCTTTCGTATAGGAAGCCCCCACGTATAGCTTACACACTTAGTGCGGCCGGAGCAATCCAGAAATCCGCACTGTATTGAATACTTTGTGTGAAGATAGAAAAAGGTCGAGAAAGGAAAAAGGGATGGGGCATAATTCAAAGGGAGGGGTTAGGAGACGGAACACTGTGTTCGGCGCTAGGCATAGAATCTCCATAGTCTTTCCGTGTTCCATGGGTTCGGCTCGAGTCTGTTATCAGATGCATTACGTAAGCGGTACGCTCCTCCGGTGAGAACTTTGTCAATGACGAAGGGACCCTCCCACTTGGGTTTGAGTTTGTCCTTCTTCTTCTCCGTTAGTCGTAGAACGAGTCCGCGGTTATGTGGCAGATGGGAATTTTTTAATATCCGGTTGTAGAGAACTTGACACTTGACTCAAATTAAATGCATCAACCGCAAGTGTAGCCGTGATGGTCTCTTTTCGGCGGAGTCCGGGAAGTGAACACGGTTTTGGGTTATGTTTGACGTAAGTAGGAGTTCAGGATCACTTCTTGATCATTGCTAGCTTCACGACCGTTCCGTTGCTTCTCTTCTCGCTCTTATTTGCGTATGTTAGCCACCATATCATGCTTAGTCGCTGCTGCAACCTCACCACTTATCCATTCCTTTACCCATTAAGCTTTTCTAGTCTTGATACCCATGGTAATGGGATTGCTGAGTCCTCGTGGCTCACAAATTACTACAACAACAGTTGCAGGTACAGGTTATGCGACGATCATGACGCGAGAGCGATGCTTGCTTGTTTTGGAGTTCTTCTTCTGCTTCTTCTTCGATCAGGGGATAGGTTCCAGGTCGGCAGCCTGGGCTAGCAGGGTGGATATTGTTTGAGTTTCTGTTTGTGTTCCATCCGTAGCCGAATGTTGATCTCTTATATGATGTTGATGTATTCTTGGGGCGTTTGTACCTTAGGTATGTATCCCCGACTATTATGTAATGGTTTGATGTAATGATATCCACCTTGCAAAACCGTCTTCAAGATGCGCTTCTATCCTTGGTGGGACCTTCGAGTTCCTTTAGGACAGGGTCGCATATTTGGAGTGACAAGTTGGTATCAGAGCCTCGACCGACCATAGGGGCCCCCTTGTTTGATCGTGTAGCTTGGCCGTTGTCGAGTCTAGAAGAAAATTTTTTGGAGTCTAGTTATATCGGAGAGTAGGAATTCTTTTTACTCCTTAGCCCCTTCGTCGCTCTGGTGAGGAATCTTGACGTAGGTGTTTTGACTTACTCCTCTTCCCCTTCAAACTTTCTTTAGGGCCACGCAGTTGGTTTTTCGATCGTGTTCCTCAGCTCTTTGCATCTGGTGCATTTCTCGTCAAGGTTATTCGACCCTCTCCTTTTTTGCAAGTTCAATCCTCAGTTGTTTTCTTTTCCCACCCGCCCACCCTTTTTCTTCTTGGAGCCGGAGTCCGTAATCGAGTATCCATCCTACTCGTGCGAAGCCTTTGCATTCTTTCAATCGGTGTTTTCTCTTCAAGTTATTAGTCGGTTCTCCCTTCCAAGTTGCCTTTGTTTACCCGCCCTCCCACCCTCTTCTTCCCAGAGCCTGAGTCTCTTTCGAGCATCAATTTTCATTCGTACGGAGCCTCTTCAGTCTTCCCTCAATCATTTCAACCGGTGAATTCTCGTCTCGGTGGACATTCTTCATCTCTTTTTCTTCTCCGGTGGAGTCAATTCCAATTTTCCCTGTTCGTTCGCCTCTCGCCAGTTTATCCTTCCGGAGTGCTCAAGACATCTCAGGAGATTCGTCTGTGTTCCAATTAATTCGAGGTTGTCACCTCATTCAAATATTTCAATTATTCCGGTGCATCACCTATCTGTTCAACATCCCTTTCCAACTGTATTTTTTCTCTTCAGTGGGACCTAACCCATAGGTCTTTTTCCAGGATCTTACCTGACTCTTCTAATTATTCCGGAGTTATTCTTAAATTCTTTTCAAGTGTGACGTAAGAATGGATCCCATCAGTCACATGCCTTCTCCAAGATCGCTTTCAAATTCTTTTCATTGTTGGCTCAACCTTTTCGGTTTTCATTCTCCCGGAGTATCTCAGTAATTTTGGTGGTGTTTTCCTCGTCATTTGAAGATTGAAGAAGAGTTTTTCCTCTAATTTTGCCTGTTCTCTCGAAGATTCATGGTTCTAGCTTCATGTTATCCTCGCGAATTATTCCAATTATCAGATATTCCTTTTTCTTACCCATCCGGAGTATGTCAGAAGTTGTTTTCCCGTTTCTTTTCACCGGAGGCCATCGTTCCAGGAGAATTCTTCGTCCTCACATTTCAACTACCGTTATCCAATTACCCCGGCGCATCTATCAAATATTCTCTAATCAGCTTGTTATCTCTTCGTTCTTTTGCATCTAAATCCCATCAAGCATATTTGTTCTTCTAATTCTTCTCGGTGATTCATTCTCTTTCATCAGTTATTTTATAGTTCTTACAGTGGTTCATTCAAGATTCTTTTTCCTTGATTATCATATCAATTCCTTCGTTCTTTCCAAATCCTACCGGTGGTTCATGAAGACTTTCTCAAGTTTTGCGCCATATTCGCCTTAATCTTTTTCAACAAGAATAAGTTGCATGCCAAATCCGCTTGTCATCAATTAAATTGGAAGAGGATAAGCATAACGTAATTCTTATTCTTACTTCATCGTCATCAAGTAATCCCTTCCTTCAGAGATTGTTCTTGAGGAATAAATTCTAGTTTCAAGTGTTTTCGTCTTTTCTTTTCTGGGGTTCAAATTTCCACAGCCATTTCGTCGGAACCTCCATCTAAATCAACGCAAGGTTTGAACTTATTCTTTCATCCTTCTTTCTATCTCATCATCCTTTCATCACCGGAGATCTTCATGGTGGTTCTTCATGATTTAATTCATTTTTCAAGTGTTCATCAAGATTCTTGTTGGAGGAGTTCAAGTATCTTTTCTTCTCGCGTCTCGAAGTGCAAATAATTCTCCGTTTTCTTCTGAAGTGGAGTTTTGCATTTCTTCGTTCTTCTCAGCTATTCAGACATTGGTTGTGGTACAATTCCACCTCAAGTTTTGAGTTGTTTTGATAAGTCCACAACAAGCTTATCCGTTTCGTTGTTGGTTTTCCAACAACTCCGTTGTAACCTTCTTGGAAGGGTGATTTCCAAGCTCATTTGTGGCAGAAGTTGGCATTTTCTCCCCTATTCTGTTATTCCAATGATCTATCTTCTATTCTTTCTTCCGGAGGCATTGTGATGTTGCTTTTCACTCATCATCTCGAATTGTAAGGATCGTGTTCTTTTCGTGCTTATCCATTTAACCAGAGTGTTGTCTCATCTCTTCAAGTTCTTTTCATCTTATCAAGTCTTGCATCTCTTTTCAACCGGAGTGTTGTCCGAATTTGTTCTTCCTTGTTCCTTGTTTATCTCGTTTCAACCAGAGTGGTTCCAGTTCCTTCTTGTCCATTGTACTCGTCATTCATAACTTTGCAACCTCCAAGGTTCACATGGTGTTCCTTGTTTCTATTTTCTACCGCAGTGCTCTCAATTGTGTTCAACTCTGTTATGTTCTTTCTTTTCAACTTTTCAACCTCTCAAGGTTGTTTGGTTTCACTCATTGGTCTAAGAAGCAACTTAGTTTTACCTCTTCTCTTCCTTTTCCGTTTCTCTCCGGTGCCATCCTAGATCTCGGGACGAGATCCTCTTGTAGTGGTGGAGTGTTGTAACGCCCCGGATGTAGCTTTCCATAATCGTAACTCCAACTCTTGCCATTTCCGGCTATGTGATATGTTATTTCCTTCGTGATTGGGGTTTTGTCTTTCGTTTTGCATTTTGTTCAGGTCATGCATCTCATCTCATAGCATCACGCGCTTTGCATCTACATGTTTTCATAAAGCTTGCATCCATTTGTAGTTGCCGTGTTCCCCCTGCCTTCGTTGACCGATCCGAGTCCAACCTGGTTTTCGATTCCCTCTTGTCTGACCGTTTGACCCTCTCTGCTCTTTACTCAGACCCCTCGCGCGCGTCCGAAAGTTGTCCCGGACCCGACCTGGGCAGTCATTACCTTTGAGTCCAGATCATCCCCTAACATCTATAAAACATCTCCGTTTTCTTAGTTGGACTTCCCTAGCCATATTTTTCGTCCGCCCGATCCCGATCCGATGATCCAAATCCACCCTCCTTTTACCTACTTGCTATATATATGGGTCCAACCCTAGAAGCTAGGAAGCCTTTCCCATCCTTCCCATTTCGCCGCCGCCACTTCGTTTTCCTCGGGATCCCTCCCGATCCAGCCGGCCCAATCATCTCCCTCGTTTTCAGCGCTGCCCAATCCATCGATCCACCCAACCAGCAGCTCCTTCTCGTCCCCGCTCCCCGACGGCCACCGACAGCCCCGCCGCCGGCCGACTGAACTAGCAGATGAGCGCCTTGTCCTTCCCTTCTTTTTCCCTCGTTCCCTCTGGTTCTCACTCTCACCTGCTCCCTGTCTTCTCCAGGAAGCATCAATGGTCGTCCTTGTCGCCGTTGCCTTCCACCTCACCTTCAGCCACCCACCAACAGATCAGCGCCCGACCTCGCCGTCCCATCCATCCCATTGATCCATCTCCACAAGCCACCATCAAATCCTCCTCCCATGCGCGCCTCCACTCGACCCCGTCACCTCCCTCCTCCTCGTCGTGCAGCCTTGCCTCCACTCAGCAGCAGCAGGTCGCCAAGCCTCTCCTCTCCTTCTCTTTCTGTCCTCTACTTCTGAACTTCTCCTTGTTTCTCTGAACAGCAAGCGGCCATGGCGCTCCTCCATCTAGAAGCTCCCTTGTCGCCAAGCCTGGGAAATGGCCAGATCCGGTCTGGATCAACCTCCCACACCCAAGACCGCGTCGTTCCGTCCCTGCAGCCCCGCGCCCAAGACACGCAGCCGCCGCGCCTTCTTCCTCTGCTTATGCATCGAGCAGGAGGAGGATGCCCCTGCCTCTGCCTTGCCCGCTTCGTCCAGCTCGCGTTGACCGCGTCGATCGCCAGCAGCAGCGCTCAGCCGGCCCAACTCCTTTGCCGTCTGGGCCACCCGCATTTAGCCCAACGCGTCCCTGCAGGCCTCCCTCACCACCGAACCAGGCCTTGGCCCAGGGTGAGCAGCCCCTGCCCCCTCTCCTGTGCATTGTTGGCCCAGCCAGTTTCGGCCCGCATATATTTTTTCCTGCCTGCGAATTTTGTCATTATCCTGGATTTACAGATTTGCGTAAAACCCCTCCATGTTCATGCATTTAATAACTCATTAACCGTGCTTCGGATTAAAATGATTTGAACATGAAAAATGCTTAGAATTGCATCTAGTTTCATAATATGCTATTGTCATCAATGTTTGAAATGTTTAAAGTGCTGTTTGTTTAAATTTTCTTAAATGCCATGCTAAAATGATTTATTTCATAACTAAATAACCGTAGCTCCGAATATGTAATGGGGTGGGAAAATGTCTAGATTAACTTGGTTCACTTTATTTTGATGTTTAACTACTCCAAAATATGGTTTAGGACAAAATAGTACCATATCCAAAATATGCACATGGGGATTTTCCGGATATTGTTGTTTGTTGTTTCCGGCCTCATTTAAAATTGCCTAGATAGGTAGTTTTGTTATGCTTCACCTCTTGCCATGTTAACAACATTTAACCTTGTCATGCATCATACTTGGTTGTGCATCATGTCATGTTTATGTGTTGTGTGTTTACTGAAGGAAATATGCCCTAGAGGCAATAATAAAGTTATTATTTATTTCCTTATATCATGATAAATGTTTATTATTCATGCTAGAATTGTATTAACCGGAAACATAATACATGTGTGAATACATAGACAAACTTAATGTCACTAGTATGCCTCTACTTGACTAGCTCATTAATCAAAGATGGTTATGTTTCCTAATCATAGACTTGAGATTGTCATTTGATTAACGGGATCACATCATTAGTAGAATGATGTGATTGACATGACCCATTCCGTTAGCTTAGCACTTGATCGTTTAGTATGTTGCTATTGCTTTCTTCATGACTTATACATGTTCCTACAACTATGAGATTATGCAACTCCCGTTTACCGGAGGAACACTTTGTGTGCTACCAAACGTCACAACGTAACTGGGTGATTATAAAGGAGCTCTACAGGTGTCTCCAAAGGTACATGTTGAGTTGGCGTATTTCGAGATTAGGTTTTGTCACTCCGATTGTTGGAGAGGTATCTCTGGGCCCTCTCGGTAATGCACATCACTATAAGCCTTGCAAGCAATGTAACTAATGAGTTAGTTACAGAATGATGCATTACATAACGAGTAAAGAGACTTGCCGGTAACGAGATTGAACTAGGTATTGAGAGGCAAGTAACATACCGATGACAAAGGGAACAACGTATGTTGTTATGCGGTTTGACCAATAAAGATCTTCGTAGAATATGTAGGAGCCAATATGAGCATCCAGGTTCCGCTATTGGTTATTGACCGGAAACGTGTCTCGGTCATGTCTACATAGTTCTCGAACCCATAGGGTCCGCACGCTTAAGGTTTCGATGACAGTTATATTATGAGTTTATGAGCTTTGATGTACCTAAGGTTGTTCGGAGTCCCGCATGTTATTACGGACATGACAAGGAGTCTCGAAATGGTCGAGACATGAAGATTGATATATTGGAAGCCTATATTTGGATATCGGAAGTGTTCCGGGTGAAATCGGGATTTTACCGGAGTACCGGGGGGTTACCGGAACCCCCCGGGGGCTTAATGGGCCTACATGGGCCTTAGTGGAAATAGAGGGCAGCAAGGGGAGTGTGGGGCGCGCTCCCCCAAGGCCCAAACCGAATTGGTTTAGGGCAAGGGGGCCGGCCCCCCTCTTTCCTTCTCCTCCTCTCCCTTTCCTTCCCCCTCTCCTAGTCCAACAAGGAAGGAGGGAGTCCTACTCCCGCTGGGAGTAGGACTCCCCATGGCGCGCCCCTCCCCCCTTGCTTATTCATATACGGGGGCAGGGGGGCACCTCTAGACACAACAATTGATTTCTTAATCTCTTAGCCGTGTGCGGTACCCTCCTCCACCATAGTCCTCCTCGATAATATTGTAGAGGTGCTTAGGCGAAGCCCTGCGATGGTAGAACATCAAGATCGTCAACACGCTGTCGTGCTGACGGAACTCTTCCTCGACACTCGGCTGGATCGAAGTTCGAGGGACGTCATCGATCTGAACGTGTGCTAGAACTCGGAGGTGCCGTAGTTTCGGTGCTTGATCGGTCGGGCCGTGAAGACGTACGACTACATCAAACGCGTTGTTCTAACGCTTCCGCTTTCGGTCTACGAGGGTACGTGGACACACTCTCCCCTCTCGTTGCTATGCATCACCATGATCTTGCATGTGCGTAGGAATTTTTTTGAAATTACTACGAAACCCTACATTTACCATGTTTTTTGCTTCTTTCCGGTTGTGCTCCTTCTTGTTAGTTCCTGTTTCGTTGCGATCGTGAGGATTCGTTCGTCTACGCTTGGTTCGTCTTCGTGGCTTCATCTTCTTCATGGACTCGTTCTTCTTCCTAGCGGGATTTCAGGCAAGATGACCATCACCTTGGATCTCACTACTATCATTGCTATGCTAGTTGCTTCGTTCTATCGCTATGCTGCGCTACCTATCACTTGTTCATCAAGCCTCCCAAACTGCCATGTCAGCCTCTAACCTTTTTACCCTTCCTAGCAAACCGTTGCTTGGCTAAGTTACCGCTTTTGCTCAGCCCCTCTTATAGCATTGTTAGTTGCAGGTGAAGTTGAAGATTGCTCCATGAGGGACATGATTATGTTGGGATATCACAATATCTCTTATTTAATTAATGCATCTATATACTTGGTAAAGTGTGGAAGGCTCGGCCTTATGCTTGGTGTTTTGTTCCACTCTTGCCACCCTAGTTTCTGTCATACCGGTGTTATGTTCCTGTATTTTGCGTTCCTTACGCGGTTGGGTGATTTATGGGACCCCCTTGACAGTTCGCTTTGAATAAAACTCCTCCAGCAAGGCCCAACGTTGGTTTTACCATTTGCCTACCTAAGCCTTTTTCCCTTAGGTTTCCGGAGCCCGAGGGTCATCTTTATTTTAAACCCCCCCTCCCCCCGGGCCAGTGCTCCTTCGAGTGTTGGTCCGAACAAGTGCCACTTGCAGCGCCACCTCGGGGAAACTTGAGGTCTGGTTTTAGTTGTACGTAGTGTTCATCTGGTGTGCCCTGAGAACGAGATATGTGCAGCTCCTATCGGGATTTGTCGGCACATCCGGGCGGTCTTGTTGGTCTTGTTTTACCATTGTCGAAATGTCTTGTAACCGGGATTCCGAGACTGATCGGGTCTTCCTGGGAGAAGGAATACCCTTCGTTGACCGTGAGAGCTTGTGATGGGCTAAGTTGGGACACCCCTACAGGGTATAAACTTTTGAGAGCCGTGCCCGCGGTTATGTGGCAGATGGGAATTTGTTAATATCCGGTTGTAGAGAACTTGACACTTGACTCAATTAAAATGCATCAACCGCGTGTGTAGCCGTGATGGTCTCTTTTCGGCGGAGTCCGGGAAGTGAACACGGTTTTGGGTTATGTTTGACGTAAGTAGGAGATCAGGATCACTTCTTGATCATTGCTAGCTTCACGACCGTTCCGTTGCTTCTCTTCGCCCTCTTATTTGCGTATGTTAGCCACCATATCATGCTTAGTCGCTGCTGCACCTCACCACTTATCCATTCCTTTACCCATTAAGCTTTGCTAGTCTTGATACCCATGGTAATGGGATTGTTGAGTCCCCGTGGCTCACAGATTACTACAACAACAGTTGCAGGTATAGGTTATGTGATGATCATGACGCGAGAGCGATGCTTGCTTGTTTTGGAGTTCTTCTTCTACTTCTTCTTCGATCAGGGGATAGGTTCAATGTCGTCAGCCTGGGCTAGCAGGGTGGATATTGTTTCAGTTTCTGTTTGTGTTCCATCCGTAGCTGAATGTTGATCTGTCCATCTCGACCACCATGAAGTTCACCGAAGCGCCCTTGGGGATCAGATACCCGCCGACTACCCGCACGGCCACCTCGTCGAGCTTCTCTCCGAAGCAAATGAAGCACATGAGCGCCAGAACATGGCGTGCCGGAACGCGTCCATGACCAAGACCCCGCTGCCGTCGGCGCGGGGCTCCCGCTCCCGCAGCTTGCCCGGGAGCACGTGGCGCGCCCAAGCGCGCGCGGGCGCGAACAGGTGGGCACGGGACGGGTGAACTGTCTCGGAGATGAGGTTGCGCCGCAGGTGGCGCTACGCGGGTGCTTGCGCAGCCCCTCCAGGACGACGGCCTTCAGGTACGGTATGCTGTGCGAGTGTGCGTCTCCTCCTCGGTGACGTTCTCGTCTCCGTCTCCGTCTCCGTTTCCTCTCTGCTGCTACGATTTGGTGATCTCGTGGTAGAGCTTTTCTTGGACGCGCGGGTTCTTGGTCAGCTCGGCCATGATCCACTGCAGCGCGGTGGATGTCGTGTCGGTGCCGGCTTGAGGAACTCGGAACACAGGCTGACCATCTCGTCGTCGGTGAGCGCACGCGAGGACTCCTCCTCGCCAGGCAGCTGCTTGATGTCAAGCAGGGTGTCCACGTACGAGTGCTCCAACGTCGTGCCCTCCGTTGGCACTGGCTTGATCTGCTGCTTCTTGCGCTCCCTCCGCGCGTCAATCAGGGGAAGGAAGAGCTCCTTCTGCCGCCGCTGCAAGGCGAGGGCCGTTTTGAGACGCCCGCGGAAGAGACACTTGGTGATGGCCGGAAAGAAGGCGAAGACGCTCGTCTTCCGCACGGTGAACATGAGCCAGTCGCGCTTGCGCTACGCCGACCGCCCGCACGGCGGCCTCGTCGAGCTTCTGTATGGCAGGAGCGGGAGGCAACACCAGCAGGGTTGGCCATGGATGGTTGGACATGAGATTGTTATGGATGGGGGTGGTCGGAAGATTGATTGAGAAGGAACATGGAATCATGGGTGGAGGGAAAGATTTGACACAGTAAGGGGCTGTTTTTTTTTTTGCTCATAGGAGATGAACAAATAATACGGGGCTGGGTGGGGGAGATGGAGGAAAGAGTAGAAGAGTCCACGCCGATTCGATAGGTATTTGTATTTATTTCCCTGTATTGTTTCTTTTTTTTGCATCGATTTCTCTACATAGATTAGATCGATATTTTTTCAAAGAGTCCACGCTGATTCAGTAGGTCTCTATATTTCTTTTCTCAAATAGATTGGATCGATTTTTTCTAAATCTTGGCCGTCGAGTTTAATTAACACAAAATTAACGGATATAAAGGATTGACGTATGGAGAACTATAAGAGCCTCCGTCCTTTATTATTAGGTAAAGATGTAACGATGTAAAGATAAAAATAAAGATAAAGATAAAGATAAAGCAAAGTCCACAATCCGTATTTTGATAATTATTTGATGACACGTGCAAGCTTACTACTAGTTATTACGGGGGTCTGCCTATGTCACATCTAGATGTGAGATATTATCTCACATCTAACTCTATCACCCTTAAAATTCATGAAAGACTTTAAAAAAATCAAGAGTGAGTGAGTGGAAGACTTTAACAAAATCAAAGATGAGTGAGTTAGATGTGAGATAATATTTCACATCTAGATGTGAAATAGCAAACCCGTTATTACGGAGTACAAGTTTACAGCACTTGTCCGCCGCGAGCTCACATACGAGAGCCGTGGGGCGCCTCGAACCCCAGGCTCCCCGCCGTCACCGGCTTCAGCAGGCTCTCCGAGCCGGCCTCGATCACTTCCACCAGTCGCGGCCACAGCCTTGTGCCGCCGATGAACCACGACCCGTCCCCACTCGGGCAGGGCACGACCAGCATCGCCGCCGACCCCAGCCGGCCGTGCCTCAGCCACGGCAAGATCAGCCTCGGCTTCCCGAACCCCAAATCTCCGTCGATGGCGAACGGGAGCACGGCGGATACCACCAGCGCAGGGCTCCCGAGGCCGAGGTTCACCGCCTCCGTCCACTTCCCGCCGTCCTTGTATGCCGCCTTCCTCTCCTCCACCCAGTCCACCAGCTCCTGAAATCTGTCCCTGGTCATCACCGACGCGATAGCTGCGCGCACGACGCCGGCCACATCGTGCAGCGGCGCGCGCAGCAGCTCCGCTACGCTTACCTCCCTGGAAGTGTAGGTGATGACGTTCCCAATGTACAGGTCCAGCGCGCCCTCCGACGGCTCGATGCACTTTCTGCCGTTGACGATCCACGCCAGGCGGCAGCTGGGGTCGGACTCGCCGACGGCCCGTGCGAGGAGCTTCCAGAGATGCGCGCACAGCGAAACGAAGCGTGACGCGCGGCGGCCACCTGTCGATGCCGATGCCGCCGTTTGGAGCGCCGCGAGGTCGGCCGCCTCGATGCGGTAAAGGCGCCGCTGCATGGCCGCGGCCAGGAGCGGGTTGATCATGGTCTCCGGTGTGAACCGCGCAAACCCGGCGTCCAGCGGCGGGCTATGCCTTGGTGGCGACCGCGGGCTGAACAAAGACCGGTCGAACAGAGGCTCGTGACAGAGGCCACCCGTTCGGAGCATCTCCGTGAAGCTATTGAAGAGGACAGCGAGCGCCCTGCCATCGGCGAGCAGATGGTTGGTACCGAACGCCAGCGAGTAGCCCCCGCACGCGAACCGGACCAGCTGCAGCGACATGGGGAGCCCCGCGTCAAAGGGTATCTGGATCAGCCCCAGCGAGCGGTCGATGTTGGTGAAGTCGACGGCCGCCAGGGGCACAGCGGCATCCGCGAAGACGAGCTCGGCGCCGGCGTTGGTGCAGGCGACCTTGGGGATGTTGGTCCTGGGGTCGCGGACAATGCGACCGGCGAAGGGGAAGAAGTGCGAGAGGTAGTCCGGGAGGGTGGCGCGGACGGCGGATAACACGGCACCGAGGCCGCACGGCGGGGGTGCATAGACGCAGACGAGGTAGAGGGGGAAGGGACCGAGGAGGAGGTCGAGGTTGGAGACGGCGTGCACGGCTGGGAAGCCCGGCGGCGGGCAAGAAGCCTGGACCAGCGTCCGCGAGGTTATCCGGAGCAGCAGCATTTCGCCGAGGAGTGATTGTGGTGGCTCAGACTTGCCTACCAGGGTCCAGGGCTGCCTGCTGCTGCTTCTTCTATGGTTCTCCGGCAAAGAAACAGCACTTTTAACACGCGCCTGCATGGCTGCTGTCATACTGTCGCGGGCTTTCCAATAATTGGAGGTCCCCTATGAGCTATAGTGGGCTGGCCGGCCACTGTGTGGCCTAAAATGCATTTTCTTCTTCTTTCAGAAGAGTACGTAAACTTGTAGACGTGGCACAGTGACAAGATTCGATTGGGCGTTGGTTGATGATGATCTTGCTGAGCACCTGATTGGAGCGAGGGAACCTATTGGTTGTTTTTTACTCTTTCTGTTCCTAAATATAAGTTTTTTTAGACATTTCAAATAAAATACAACATACGGATGTATGTAAACATATTTTAGAGTGTAGATTCACTCATTTGCTTCGTATATAGTCACTGTTGGTGGAATCTCTACCAAGACTTATATTTGGGAACAGAGGGAGTATGTTTGATGTCTTGCCTCATGCGAGACTGGTGAAGCTCATGGCGACTCCCTGGGCACTAGTGCAGAACCGGCCTTTATTGCGGTTAAGAACGGCTTTTAGTGCTTGTTACATGCCGGCACTAAAGAGTGGAGACTAAAGCCCCCCAAGACGGTGGTTAAATCACGAACGCTAAAGAGCCACCACATGGCACGAGCCAGGCCCGGGTGCGTGTAGGACATTAGTACCGGTTGGTAACACCAACCAGTACTAAATGTTTCGGTGTTTTTTCTTTAATTTTTGCTTTAATTTTGTGTTTTCAATTTGGCATTATTTTCCATTTAATTCTTTTTTGTTTGCTGGTATTTCACGATACTACAAATTGTACACGTTATGCATATATATAAATAGATTTTCTCATACGTAGAACCGCATATATATATATATATACAATTAACACCATTAACTATTCACACATGCACATGTATATACATATACAATTTCTCTTACATGTTGCCTTGGTGCCTTCGGAGCATGCACGATGACAAGTGGTTCATGGGGGCGGTAGCGGGTAATAGTATTCTCCTTTGGGATCTATGACCTGGTCGAGCAAAAATCCGGCTATTTCCTCTTGAAGTGCTAGTATGCGCTCCTCGGGTAGGAGCTTATCCCGCACCTCTCTTAACTGTTAAGAAGGAGATCAATATGCATGTGTATTAGTTGTGTTACAAGATATCGATAATGGTGTGAATAGAATTCTGACAACATACCCATTCCTGTCTTTGAGATCTGCTCCTTTCGGACGCCATCATGCGAATGTTCTCGCAAACATAGAATGCACATAGATCATTCCCCGGCGCCTGCTTCAGGGCCTTTACGAGAATGTAATTAAATCAGATAGTGATTAATCAAGCATGATAATTAATTAATGGTATTGAAACAAGAATTAAAGAGATGGCTAGCTAGCTAGTACTACTTAATTACTTACCTTTGGTCGATGCCAAAACAACTTTTTTGGCCATTTGCCTGGAGTCACCTTGATGAACTTTGCCCAAGCCCTGCCCGCCGGCAAAGAAAATTAATAAAGGGGTTATTAAATAGTTCATATCAGGAAATGACGAACTAATAATAGGCCGAGATATAGTTAATAATGATTGAAATTACCTGTTGACTATCCCCTTCACGATGGTGTAGTCTTTATCTTCTTTAAGTAGCGAGTCCAGTACTTTAACTGTTGCTTTGTCAACTTTAATGTCTAACAAGATCCAGTAAAAACTGCATGCGCACACGTTTGCATGTCTTAATTAAGCGGGCATGTGCATTAAATTAATCAACTATCATAAACCGTATACACTTAATTATTAACATCTAGCTAGCTAGTAACCAAAAACAGAATTTGTATTAATTCACATGAACTTGTAAGGAAGTAGTCAGGGCCGGTCCTGAGATTTCGGGGGCCCGGGGCAAAACTAGAACCCGGGGCCCTTAATATATTACATAAAAAAAATCAAAATATTTCTATATATTAATATATCAGCGCAAAGCTACAAAGCCACAACACACGAGAACAACTTAATATAACAATCTTACTGATTATCATGGCATACTCACAAATCAATAATTTTCTAGTATTCTTTGTCTCTAAATAATGTACGATCATTTAATTATCACTTGTCATATTGTAACAAAACACTAAATTGCGTCTGAAAATTGATGACAACAAATATTGGGAAAAAGAAAACCTATGATTCAAGTGGTCACACAAGAAAAGTAAAGGTAAATGATGCTGAAGAAACATTATGAACATTTGGCCGTATGTTACCCAGGACATGCGTACAATTCAGATGATCTTATGCGAAATCTGAGTCAACCATGACAGGTTACTACTGCTAGTACGACGTTCACTTCCGTTGGTTGATAGTAAATGGCAAACAATAGACACCGAATATAATACTACCGCTAGATATTTGAAGAGAAAAGAGATCATTTAAAAAAATGATATTTGTAGAGAAATTGTAGTCTTACCTTCCGTCTGTCCTTATTTTGTCTTGATTGGCAACCATGAATAGAAGCACGCAGGGGTAGCAGCGCCTCCTGGTAGAAGTTTCTGGTTGATCGGCAATGTAACTCTCCAGATGACAACATAAAAACCATGGCAATTTCACAATCCTGCTGCCAGACGGACCCCAAGGCAGCACGAGGAACGGAAGAACAAGAGCGGACCAACGACCTATGTGCGGCGGCGGCCATCGTGGCTAGTCAAATCAGAAGGAGGAGTCGAGGGGAGAATAGACCCTAATTATTCGCGATCTAATTTTCAGCTCGGCCTCTGACGACATGGCTCGTTAATACTTCGGGCCAAGCCCTTATTTTTACATCACTTCGGGCCAAGCCTAGTACAGAGTACATCCTGGGGGCCCCCTCAGCCTCGGGGGCCCGGGGCGGCCGCCCTCCCTGCCCCCCCTCAGAGCCGGGCCTGGAAGTAGTATATCTTCATTGGTATTAAGGCGCTTCAAGAACTCTAGCATGCTTTCCTCTACACTTGCTTGATAAGTTGCAAGATTTCATGTGAACTCATTAATAGTATTTGGGTCAATGAACCCAATGCCATAGCTTCCAGATTTTTTCATTTCGTACATCTTCATCCTGTATATAATACCACAGAAAAGAATATATAGTGAGGATAATTACATGTAATGATTGATCAAAAATTACAGAAAGAAATCATTTACAGACAATAGCAACCGACGAGAGATTTGTCGAGTGCGTCTTGATTGTATAACTGAAATAGTTCTGAATACTCAATGCACAGAGCTTTCTCATGGTAGTAATGCTCCTTCTTGACATTTACCATGAGGGACTCTCGATTGGAAATCTTGGTAATGTTCATGTACCATTGATGCAATTCATACATTCTCGTTGGAGTTTCCTGACCTTGTCTGGCTCGACCAAAGGTTGGCCCCGGACATATTTCTGTTTTATTTCCTCCTCTCTAAGCGGAGACATGGGCTTAATTTCGAGGAGTTGTCCAACAGAGATCTTGAGCATTTCAGCCTGCATTATATGCTCCTCCGTTATTATCACATCGCCTAGCTGGGGAACTTTAACGGTTTTCCCACAATAATATTGAGCGCGTGGCCTCCTCTCATGTGTTGTTGGCACAACAAGCGGGGGGATCGATTGCGCTGCCTGTTCTCCCAGCTGGGGAACGGTTTTCCCGCATTTTCTGCCCGCTGCTTGTTGGCTCGAGCTCGAGCTCGCTTCCTTCTTTAGCCGTTCTCGATGTAGTTTCCTGATTTGGCGCTCATAGTCCGAGTCAACAGGCTTGGGAGCTGGTTCTCTAGCCATACGAATGAAGTGGTCAATCGTTTTCTCGGCACTTTCTCCTTTGGCGGCGGTGCGGTTTGATCCAAAATGGGCGTCGATTTCGGCCTGCACTATGGCTGCGTTTTGCTCCTCAGTCATGTCGTAAGGCCTCTGAGGAAGAGGAGCGAGGCTTGGACCATATTTATATCGCTTGTCTCCGCCTGTACTTCCTGAACTACCTCGACTCGTACCGCTACGCACCATAGCGGTGGCGTGTCTCTACTGCGATTGCTGAGATGGCGGAGACGGCTGACGTGGCTGAGTTGGAGTAGGAGAAGTGGCCTGATGATGTGCCGGACTTGAAGCAGGAGGTGTGGCCTGACACGGTGCCGGACTTGAAACCGGAGAAGTGGCATGACACTGTCCCGGGCTTGAAACCGGAGGAGTCAGCTCACGCATTCGGGGACTTGGAGGAGGTGGTGGACTCGAGGAGGAGTCGGCTCACGCGTTCGTGGACTTGGAGAAGCGGGAGTCTGCTGACTCGGTGGTGGACTTCGAGGAGGAGTCGGCATACGACGCGGTGTGGGTGGACTTCGAAAGATGATGCAATCCTTTCTCCATAGGATGATACCATGTATGGCCTCTCCCAGTGTGCGCTCGTCTTCACCTCCAGGAATGTCAAGCTATAGCCCCGAATATGGGTCCACCACTTCATCAACCAAGACACGAGTATAGCCCTCTGGAATCGGGATGCAATGGAAGGTTGCTTCGGGGGTAATTGTAAAAGCAACGACGTCCGCCACCTTCATGGATATGTTCTTCATTTTGGAGTGTACCTCACAGTTAGTGTTCTCTATGATGTCATCCACAGGGTATGTATCCAGCAGTGTGTCGCCCGGGACAGAACCAACGCTGCTTCTCGGCATGGATGGGACGGTGTTATCCAATGCTGGACGATCATCCGCTTGCTGCTGCCGCAGCTGAGAACCCCTTTCCTGGCTAAGTGAGTCGATCTGCTGCTGCTGCTGGAATTTGAGTGCCAGTCCGCGTGCCTTGCCTTTCTAGGCCTTGAAGGCGTTCTGCGTCCTGCTTCCTCTGCTCCTCCTCCAGCTTCATTTTCTTCTCCTCCATCTTCCTTCTTGCACGGGTCCTGTAGTCCTCGTTCCATTCTGAAAAGCCCTCATACCAGGGAATAACGCCCTTGCCTCGTGTTCTTCCCAGGTGTTCAAGATTTCCCATGGCGCGCATAAGCTCGTCGTTCTCTCTGTTGGGCGTGAACACCCCCCTTCGAGCTTTTTCTATTGCGTCAATTATCTTTTGTTTGGCTCCTTTTAGACTTGCCTTCTTTGAAACCAGGCCTGTCTTCGGGTCCAACGCCCCCCCATGCGCATAGAACCAAGTTCTGCACCTGGGGGCCAGCTCTTAGTAACCGGAGTGACCCCTGCATCCTCCATCTCTTGCTCAGACTTATCCCACTTAGGCATTCCCACCGCGTAGCCACCTGGACCCAGCCTATGGAACTGCGTCTTTTTTGCGGCATTTGCCTTGTTTTTTATCGACCGTTCCTTAGATAATTCTGAATCCTTGAAGGTCATGAAATCGTCCCAGTGTTCTCTTTGCTTTTCCAATGTTCCCGTGAATTCTGGAGTCTTCCTTTCTCCAGCGAGGTAGTTGGACCATACAGTTTTCTTGTGGGTGTTGAATGCAATTGCCATCTTCTTAAGAGCAGCGCCCTTGACTTTCTCCACATCTGCTTTAGTGAAATGATCTGGTAGGATGAAATGTTCGATCAGAGATTCCCAAAGGACTTTTTTGGCTCTGTCGTCGACCCAAGTAACACCTGGACGTTTAGTCTTCGGCTCTTTCCATTCTTGAATGGAGATCGGGAGTTTGTCCTTCACAAGAACTCCGCACTGACGAGTCCACTTGTTCGCAATGTTCTTAGGCGTGAGGGGTTCGCCACTAGGTTTGATGGATTCGATGTTGTACTTTACACCATCCTTCAACAATCTGCCGGGCCTCGCTTTGTCCTGCTGTCTCAGAGAAGCAGATTTGCTCGATCCGAGGGGCTGAAAGAAGAATGATCGATTCGTTAATATATCTTCAATAAAAAACATGTGATGATCACCATGATGCCTGCTTATATAAATATACCTCGCCGGTAGTCTTTGTTATTTGAAGATCAGCATTATCGTGTCATCACAAACATTATCTCGTGTCATCATAATCATAATCATAGTTCATGACTTCATCAGCTCGGTCGTCGAGATCGAATATCTTTTCATCACCCTCTCCGGTATTGTTCAGATATTGGGAGCCATCATCTGCTTCATTCAGATCATCTAGCTTGTCAGGGCTGCGTATGATGTCGAACAATTCCTTTTCTCTCTCTCTACCGGTATTATCTGCCATAGCTTTTACTTAACTAATACAGAAGAAATATAGAACAATTTAATTAGTATTCAAATTACAATGCATGGATGCAATCAATAAGGAAAAACTGAATCTCAAATACATCGTCTCAAATATATAATCTCGAATACATCATCGTCTTAATATATATAATCTCGAATACATCGTCTCGAATATTATATATCGAATACATCACTGGCTAGGTACCTAATAAAGATCGAGTACTACAGAAGAATCTAGGCCACTCGCGGTCCCTGGGGCACGGGCGGTGGACACCCAAAGAGAAGGAATCATCACATGATCATATCTCCGGTCATTTGCCCAAAGAACCTGCCAAGTATTGGAGAACCTGACGTCCATAGCAGCCATGTAGCGATGGACGTGCTCGTCCTCCTCCCTGACACGGCGACGCACCACCTCCGGCGGCGCCGGCTCCCTCTCCACCGAATGTGGCCCACGCGAACGCCACCAAAGGACATCAGGGTCGACGACAGGACCCGAGGCCGGGTTCCTCACCAAGCGGCGCGCCCCTCCAGGTAGCACCTCCCAGTGCCAGCCCGGTGGAGCCCAGTCCCGGACGTGGGTCCTCTGAAGCAGGACGTCGTCGCGAACGGGTCGACGGCGAGGAAGCGGGCCGGGCATATCGTCGAGAACAAATACTATATGCCCGCAAAAAGTAACATTTTTAAATGATTGGATTATGACAACTAAAATTCTATATATATGCAAATTCTAACAATTCGACATTAATCTAATTCATCTAACTAAAACTAATTCTAAAATTTCCTGATTATATAACTAACATTTCTATAACAATTCTAATATTTATATAACCAAAAAACAGAAAAATTGCTAACATTTCTATAAATATTTCTATAACTAAAAACCAGAAAAACAATTATAACATTTCTATATAACTAACATTTCTAATATTTATATAACTAAAAACAGAATAATTTCTAACATTTCTATAACTAAAAAACAAAAAAAATTATAACAAACAAACTAATGTGTGTGTGTGTGTGTGTGTGTGTGTGTGTGTGTGTGTGTGTGTGTGTGTGTGTGTGTGTGGACATGGCGGCCGGGGCGAGCTCACTGGCGAGGCGAAGACGGGGCGACGGGACGGGGCGGCGACGACGGAGGCGGCGCTGGCGACGGGGCAGGGCACGGCGACGGGACGGGACGGAGGGGGCGGCGACGGCGGCGAAGGCGGGACGGCGGGGACGCGGGAGGGCGGGCGGGCGGCTACGTCGACGGGGACGGCATCGATCGGGGCAGGGCGGCGCGACGGAGGGAAGAAACAGAGAGGGAAAGTGAATTTTTTTCAACTGTTGTATATATAGGATGGACCTTTAGTACCGGTTGGAGCCACCAACCGGTACTAAAGGTTTGTTTTGGCCAGGCCAAGCGGCGGGAAGCGCAGCCCTTTAGTATCGGGTCGTGGTACCAACCGGTACTAAAGACCCCCTCTTTAGTACCGGCTGCAGCCACCACCCGGTACTAAAGTGGGTGCGCTGGCGCAGTGCGGTGCGGCAAGTTTAGTCCCACCTCGCTAGTCGAGGGGCTACCGCACTGGTTTATAAGCCCCAGTGCGGTAGCTCTCTCGAGCTCCTCTCCTAAGCAGGCCTACTGGGCCTACCTGTTCTCAGGTTGCCTCAGGCCTATCGGACTGTCTTGGGCTGGATCCTGGCCCAACAAAAAGTTGTGTTTCTAGTCGTATGCAGGCCGCTTTGGCCCAGTAGGCGGGCTTTTTTATTTTCTTAATTTTTATTGCTTTATTTATTTTTGTTTTATTTATTTTTGAGTTGTTTTTTGCTGTATTTAGAGTTTCTTTGTGAATATTTTTGCTTTAGGTACACAAAATTACAAACTTTCTGTTAGTGCCGGTAGTTTTCAAATTTAAATAGTTTAAATTTTGAATTATTTGAAATTTGTGTGAATCACTAGTTTGTGAATAACTTAACTTTGAAAAAAGATTTATGAGTGATTCTTTTTTCTTATGTTTAATATTAGTGTGTTTTATCATTATATTCAATTTGGTAATGCTTAGGTTATTTAAAAAATGAAATGCCTTTGTAACAGATGAGTTTTCGTCGAAAACCCTGATACTTCGAAAGAGATTGTCCATTTTGTACACGAAGTGCATCCAGTTTTTGCCGTAACCCTCTCTACTTTTTTGCACATGCTATTTGGATGAAATTATGATACCATGCCAACTTTCAACCTTTTCTTAGTTCATTTGAAATGCTTTTCAATTTCAGGGTCATTTAGCTGGAAAAAATCAGTAAATGCATGAAAGAATTTGTTTGCACATAAAATTTCTTCGCGTTTCAAATGCCAAAACACATAACTACCCTAACTATTACAGAGATTCCCTCCTGGGTGTGAAACACATAAGAAAGTGATGATACTGAAGCCGATCACATCCCAGATCTTTGGGTGTGAAACTTTTTCTTCGCGTGTGTCCCTTTGCGCCGTAGCCATGGAAAATCTTCATCATTTAACTGGATGCTTAGGTCAATATTCACTGTGGATGGAGCAATTTCATCAAACATTTCATAATCTTCTGACATGTCTGTCTTGTCATCCACTCCCACGATGTTTCTTTTTCCTGAAAGAACTATGTGGCGCTTTGGCTCGTCGTATGATCCATTCGCTTCCTTATCTTTTCTTTTTCTCGGCCTGGTAGACATGTCTTTCACAAAAAAAACCTACGCCACATCATTGGCTAGGACGAATGGTTCGTCTGCATACGCAAGATTGTTGAGATCCACTATTGTCATTCCGTACTGCGGGTCTTCCGTTACCCCGCCTCGTGTCATATTGACCCATTTGCACTGAAACAAAGGGACCTTCAAATCACCTCCATAGTTAAGTTCCCATATGTCCTCTATGTAACCATAATATGTTTCATTTCCCGTGTTGGTTGTTGCATCAAAGCGGACACCACTGTTTTGGTTGGTGCTCTTCTTATCTTGGGCGATCGTGTAAAATGTATTCCCATTTATCTGGTACCCTTTGAAAGTCATTATATTCGAAGATGGTAACTGGGACAGCGAGTACAAGTCATCTTGAATATCTCCATCATGCATGGCACGTTTCTGCAACCAACCGGCGAAAGTCCTCGTTTGTTCACGTGTAATCCAATCGTCAGACTTCTCCGGGTGTTTGGAGTGTAGAAAATTCTTGTGTTCCTCCATGTACGGAGCCACCAAGGCGGAATTCTGTAGAACTGTGTAGTGTGCTTTAGTGAGAGAATGCCCGTCCATACATATTATTTGATCCCCTCCTAGCGTGCCTTTTCCATCTAGTCTGCCCTTATGCCGCGATTCAGGAACACCAATCGACTTAAGGTCAGGAATAAAGTCAATACAAAACTCAATGACCTCCTCATTTTCATGGCCCTTCGAGATGCTTCCTTCTGGCCTAGCACGGTTATGAACATATTTCTTCAAGACTCCCATGAACCTCTCAAAGGGGAACATATTGTAGAAATACAGGACCCAAAACGTTAATCTCTTCGCAAAGGTGAACTAGGACGTGCGTCATGATGTTGAAGAAGGATGGTGGGAACACCAATTCGAAACTGACAAGACATTGCACCAAATCATTCTGTAACCTTGGTATGATTTTTGGATTGATTACCTTCTGAGAGATTGCATTGAGGAACGCACATAGCTTCACAATGGCTAATCGAACGTTTTCCAGTAGAAGCCCCCTCAATGCAACCGGAAGGAGTTGCATCATAATCACGTGGCAGTCATGAGGCTTTAGGTTCTGGAACTTTTTCTCTGCCATATTTATTATTCCCTTTATATTCGACGAGAAGCCAGACGGTACCTTCATGCTGAGCAGGCATTCAAAGAAGATTTCCTTCTCTTCTTTGGTAAGAGCGTAGCTGGCCTGACCCGGATGTATGTTGTCTTTTCCGTGCATACGTTGCTGGTCCTCCCGTGCCTCTGGTGTATCTTTTGTCTTCCCATACATGCCCAAAAAGCCAAGCAGGGTCACGCAAAGATTCTTCGTCACGTGCATCACGTCGATTGCGGAGCGGACCTCTAGGTCTTTCCAATATGGCAGGTCCCAAAATATAGATTTCTTCTTCCACATGGGTGCGCGTCCGTCAGCGTCCTTCGGAACAGGTTGTCTGCCAGGACCCTTTCCAAAGATTACCTTCAAATCCTTGACCATATCATGTACATCAGCACCAGTACGGTGGCGAGGCTTCGTCTGGCGATCTGCCTCACCTTTGAAATGATTGCCTTTCTTTCTTACGGGATGCCTGCTGGGAAGAAATCGACGATGTCCCAGGTACACAATCTTCCTACAACTCTCCAAATATATACTGTCGGTATCATCCAAACAGTGCGTGCATCCGCGGTATCCCTTGTTTGTCTGTCCTGAAAGGTTACTGAGAGCAGGCCAGTCATTGATGGTCACGAACAGCAACGCCATTAGGTCAAATTCTTCCTGTCCGTGCTCATCCCACGCACGTACACCTGTTCCATTCCACAGCTGTAATAGTTCTTCAACTAATAGCCTTAGGTACACATCAATGTCGTTGCCGGGTTGCTTAGGGCCTTGGATGAGCACTGGCATCATAATGAACTTCCGCTTCATGCACAACCAAGGAGGAAGGTTATACAAACATAGAGTCACATGCCACGTGCTATGGTTGCTGCTCTGCTCCCCAAAAGGATTAATGCCATCTGCGCTTAGACCAAACCATACGTTCCTTGGGTCACCTGCAAACTCCTCCCTGTACTTTCTCTCGATTTTTCTCCATGCGAACCGTCGTGGTACTCTCAACTTTCCGTCTTTCTTACGGTCTTCTGCGTGCCACCGCTTTCGTGATGCTCTTTGTTTTGGAACAAACGTTTCTACCGTGGTATTATAGGAGCATACCACATCACCTTGGCAGGAATCTTCTTCCTGGGGCGCTCGCCCTCGACATCACCAAGGTCATCGCGACTGATCTTATAACGCAATGCACCGCATACCGGGCAAGCGTTCAAATCCTTGTACTCACCGCGGTAGAGGATGTAGTCATTAGGGCATGCATGTATCTTCTGCACCTCTAACCCAAGAGGGCGGATAGCCTTCTTTGCTTCATACGTACTCTCGGGCAATTCGTTGTCCTTTGGAAGCATATTCTTTATCATTACCAGCAACTTTCCAAATCCCTTGTCAGATACAACATTCTCTGCCTTCCATTGCAGCAATTCCAGTATGGTGCCCAACTTTTTTTTGTCAGCTTCGCAATTTGGGTACAACAATTTCTTGTGATCCTCTAACATGTGCTGCAACTTCGTCCTCTCTAGATCACTTGTGCAGTTTCTCTTTGCATCGGCAATGGCCCGACCTAGATCATCAGCGGGCTCATCTGATGCCTCTTCTTCAACTTCTTCCCCCATTGTTGTATCATCATATTCAGGGAACCCATGGCCAGGATAGCCGTCGTCGTCCTCTTCTTCTTCATTGTCTTCCATCATAACCCCTATTTCTCCGTGCTTGGTCCAAACATTATAGTGGGGCATGAAACTGGACTCAAATAGGTGGATGTCAATGGTTCTTGACGTAGAGTAACTGTGACCATTCTTACAGCCAGCACATGGACAAGGCATAAAACCATCCGCCCGCTTGTTTGCCTCAGCAGCAAGCAGAAAAGTATGCACGCCATTAATGAACTTGGGAGAGCATCGGTCATCATACATCCATTGTTGGCTCATCTTCATTACACAACACCGAATAGACCAAATTAATACAAGTTCATACATAAAGTTCAGATACAACACTTAATTAAATGCAACATACAAATAACTCTCTAGCTAAAGAATTTAAATGCAACAACAAGTGCGATCAAGATCGCAACTAAGGTAACAATTGATCCAACAACATAATGATACCAAGCCACACTATCAATGGCATATTTTCTAATCTTTCTAATCTTTAACCTCATTTTCTCCATCTTGATCTTGTGATCATCGATGACATCGGCAACATGCAACTCCAATTCCATCTTCTCCCCCTCAATTCTTTTCAATTTTTCTTTAAAATACTCGTTTTCTCTTTCAACTAAATTTAACCTCTCAACAATAGGGTCGGTTGGAATTTCTGGTTCACATACCTCCTAGATAAAAATATCTATGTCAACTTGATGGGCATAATTTGTCATAAACATGAAATGCAACAACTAGTTTTAAAAGAGAATATACCACATCCGAATCATAACAAGGACGAGGGCCGATGAGGACGGATATCAAAACCATGGCACTATGTATAACAAACAACGTACGGTAAGATAATTATACGAGTAAGTATATATCCAAATCACAAAAACATCAATTTGGTAATGTAAAACATTCATGAACAAGAGCCTCACCACAAGGTGGTGCCGGCGACGGGACGGTGCGGGCGATCGACGGTGGGTACGACGGAGATTTAGAAGGCACTAAGTAAACCACACCTACATATGCAAACTAAGTGTTATTTTTGACCTCAAATTGCATATAGATCAAATACTAGCAAATATAATTCCTCCCAAATTAATCACTATACAAAGCATTGAAAGAGCTAATCTAGCAATGAGAGTTGAAAGAACAAAGTTGTTAACCTTTGTGATCATTTGAATGGATGGTGCCTTCAAATCTTGACAAATTTTGGGCAAAATTTGTGAGGAGCTCAAGGAAGAGAGGGGAGAACAGAGGAAGTGAGGGGAAAGGGGAAGAACAGAGCGGCTCGGGTGGACGAAGGGTTTATGTACGTCGACCTTTAGTACCGGTTCGTGTCACGAACCGGTACTAAAGGTGCTGGACGGGCCCCAGACTGACAACATCCTGCCACCACTCTCTTTAGTACCGGTTCGTGGCACGAACCAGTGCTAAAGGTTCGCCACGAACCAGTACTAAAGAGAGCAGCCGGCTAGCCGTTGGAACCGGCACTAATGGACACATTAGTGCCGGCTCAAAATCAAACCAACACTATTGTGTCTCAGATTTGCCCCTTTTTCTACTAGTGGGGGCATATGGATGGCGAGATGAAAAGCGATCCATGAGGGGTGATGTTATCTTGGATTAGTGGGTATTCAATACGTCGGCCTGACAGTTGTGGGATGGACCGAGAATCCATCGACAACTGAATGATGGCTCATGTTTACCATGACCCTTGGAGTATGCCGCAGACTTCTGTGGCTAGCTTGCCTTTTCGAGCTAGGTGTCATACCATACCGAAGATATTGCTGACGTCCCCATCCTAGCACCAGATTCAACTCGGAGCAGGACCTCAGAGGCATCCACACCTCAGATCTAGCCTTGAGCTCAGATCCGAATAGTACCTGGTCGGATCAGATTTCAAATCTGACCAACGAACCCCCTGAAACCACATCAGGTGGTACCTTGGTCCAACTTCAGCTGAGCACCACCTGCTGTCAAGAGATGGGCGAGGCCGACTCCTGAACAAGATGTTAGATCGGATTCAGAGCCTTTCAGTCTTGGACAATAAGGCCTCAATCAACAATTGGATCTGGGAGAAACACGGAGTGGTCGGATTTCCCAACGCACCCTCCATCCACCTAGTCACTACTGTCGATGATTTAACCGACGTTTTAGCATATGCATCTGACGAATATTCCAACATGGACAAAGATGTCGATGAAGCGTCGGATGCTGCATGACCCACTGGTACGCGTTGGTGCTATACAGACGGTTTTTAACCCCTTTCCGCGACGACATTTGGAACCGTCGCCAAGTGAGTGTGGGCGATAGGGGGGGGGTCTTTCCCACACGACCCAGAAACCGTCGGGGATAGGCAGCCTTGATGCATATAGTTGTCTCTATATAACCGTTTCTGATATCTCGAATATCCCAAACGCTTCATCCTTGCTACTCGTTTGTGCTCGCATTGCCATCGTAGTCGGAGTTTTGTGGTTTTACCTAAAACCAGGCAGATTCCAGGCATGGGAGTTTTTCAGGCACGTACCAAACTGGCTCTACGTTCACAATGCCTGGCACATCACAAATTGTTCATGATTATAAACCGTGTATGATAGGTTAGACAATCACACACATTTAGTTTTCCCGCACCGTATGTGATAGTGTGTGACATCACACACGCTTTGTAAACGGCAACTGTGTGCATTGTTACACACGTTTCCTCTCCGTGAACCATGTCGGATTATGATGTATATCTCTCACGCTATGCTTTATTAACCGTGTGCGCCGTAATGACCTGCACACCGTAATTTCGCCCTAATTTAATTGCTGCTATTTAAGATTGTACCCAATTTAAACTTGAAAGTAGGCTATAGCTTCATTCATATCCATCAGGTTCAAACAACCAATGCATTATTCGATTGAAAGGTACATATCTTTAAGAATTACATAAGTACCAAATAAAGAATGATGAACCAGGGTCTATACTTGTACTATTACAGATGATAAGGAAGGAGGCGACAGCCATTCTGGTTGCTGAACAAGGTGAAGCGGAATGGCCCTATTGTGCTATCCTGGATGCAGAAGGCACACATGACTCTAGTCCAACCCCTTGTGATGGCCGGCCGCCAATCATGTAGTTTGAGAGGTAATCTTGAGTAAACTGCTTCAGGATCCACTGCAAAGGAAAAAAGATTCAGACATTGTCATCTAAGACAACTCATTACGGGCAGTAAAAAGAAGGCTACAGGGTACTTACTGTTGGGGAACGTAGTATTTCAAAAAATTCCTACGATCACGCAAGATCTATCTAGGAGAAGCATAGAAACGAGCGGGGAGAGTGTGTCCACGTACCCTCGTATACCGAAAGAGGAAGCGTTATGTAACGCGGTTGATGTAGTCGAACGTCTTCGCGAACCAACCGATCGAGTACCAAACACACAACACCTCCACGATCTGCACACGTTCAGCTTAGTGACGTCCCTCGAACTCTAGATCCAGTTGAGGCCAAGGGAGGTTCCTTCAGCATGACGGCGTGGTGACGGTGATGATGAAGTTACCGGCGCAGGGCTTCGCCTAAGCACTACGACGATATGACCGAGGTGAAAAATTGTGGAGGGGGCTCCGCACACGGCTAAAGATCAACTTGTGTGTCTATGGGGTGGCCCCTCCCCCGTATATAAAGGAGGGGATGAGGGGCCCGGCCGGCCTCATGAGGCGCGCCCCAAGGGGGGCAATCCTACTCCTACTAGGAGTAGGTTCCCCCTTTCCTAGTCCAACTAGGAGGGGAAGGAAAGAGGAAGAGGGAGAGAAGGAAAGCCCCCCCCCCAATTTGGATTGGGCTTGGGGGGCGCGCGCCTCCACCTGGCCACCTCCTCCTCTTTTCCAGTAAAGCCCATGAAGGCCCATTAACCCCCCGGGGGGTTCTGGTTACCGCCCGGTACTCCAAAAAATGCCCGAACCTATCCGAAACCTTTCCGGTGTCCAAACATAACCTTCCAATATATCAATCTTTATGTCTCGACCATTTCGAGACTCCTCGTCATGTCCGTGATCACATCCGGGACTCCGAACAACCTTCGGTACATCAAAACACATAAACTCATAATACCGATCGTCATCGAACGTTAAGCGTGTGGACCCTACGGGTTCGAGAACTATGTAGAGATGACCGATACTCATCTCCGGTCAATAACCAATAGCGGAACCTGGATGTTCATATTGGCTCCCACATATTCTACGAAGATCTTTATCGGTCAAACCGCATAACAACATACGTTGTTCCCTTTGTCATCGGTATGTTACTTGCCCGAGATTCGATCGTCAGTATCATCATACCTAGTTCAATCTCGTTACCGTCAAGTCTCTTTACTCGTTTGGTAATGCATCATCCCGTGACTAACTCATTAGTCACATTGCTCGCAAGGCTTATAGTGATGAGCATTACCGAGAGGGCCTAGAGATACCTCTCCGAAACACGGAGTGACAAATCCTAATCTCGATCTATGCCAACCCAACAAACACCATCGGAGACACCTGTAGATCATCTTTATAATCACCCAGTTACGTTGTGACGTTTGATAGCACACTAAGTGTTCCTCCAGTATTCGGGAGTTGCATAATCTCATAGTCGTAGGAACATGTATAAGTTAGGAAGAAAGCAATAGCAATAAACTAAACGATCATAGTGCTAAGCTAACGGATGGGTATTGTCCATCTTTGATTAACGAGCTAGTCAAGTAGAGGCATATTAGGGACACTCTGTTTGTTTATGTATTCACACATGTACTAAGTTTCCGGTTAATACAATTCTAGCATGAATAAACATTTATCATGATATAAGGAAATATAAATAACAACTTTATTATTGCCTCTAGGGCATATTTCCTTCAGTCTCCCACTTGCACTAGAGTCAATAATCTAGATTACATTGTAATGATTCTAACACCCATGGAGTCTTGGTGCTGATCATGTTTTGCTCGTGAGAGAGGCTTAGTCAACGGGTCTGCAATATTCAGATCCGTATGTATCTTGCAAATCTCTATGTCCCCTTCCGACACTTGACGACGGATGGAATTGAAGCGTCTCTTGATGTGCTTGGTTCTCTTGTGAAATCTGGATTCCTTCGCCAAGGCAATTGCTCCAGTATTGTCACAAAAGATTTTCATTGGACCCGATGCACTAGGTATGACACCTAGATCGGATATGAACTCCTTCATTTTGCTGCTTTCGAAGCATCTATGTATTCCACTTCACACGTAGATCCCGCCACGATGCTCTTCTTAGAACTGCACCAACTGACAGCTCCACCGTTCAATATAAACACGTATCCGGTTTGTGACTTAGAGTCATCCGGATCAGTGTCAAAGCTTGCATCGACGTAACCATTTACGATGAGCTCTTTGTCACCTCCATAAACAAGAAACATATCCTTAGTCCTTTTCAGGTATTTCAGGATGTTCTTGATCGCTGTCCAGTGATCCACTCCTGGATTACTTTGGTACCTACCTACTATACTTATAGTAAGGCACACATCAGGTCTGGTACACAGCATTGCATACATGATAGAACCTATGGCTGAAGCATAGGGAATGACTTTCATTTTCTCTCTATCTTCTGCAGTGGTCGGGCATTGAGTCCCACTCAACTTCACACCTTGTAACACAGGCAAGAACCTTTCTTTGACTGGTCCATTTTGAACTTCTTCAAAATCTTATCAAGTTATGTGCTTTGTGAAAGTCCAATTAAGCGTCTTGATCTATCTCTATAGATCTTGATGCCCAATATATAAGCAGCTTCACTGAGGTCTTTCATTGAAAATTCTTATTCAAGTATCCTTTTATGCTATCCAGAAGTACTATATCATTTCCAATCAACAATATGTCATCCAAATACAATATTAGAAATGCTACAGAGCTCCCAATCACATTCTTGTAAATATAGGCTTATCCAAAAGTCTGTATAAAACCATATGATTTGATCACACTATCAAAACGTTTATTCCAACTCCGAGAGGCTTGCACCAGTCCATAAATGGATCGCTGGAACTTGCACACATTGTTAGCATCCTTTGGATCGATAAAACCTTCTGGTTGCATCATATACAACTCTTCTTCCAGAAATCCATTCAGGAATGCAGTTTTGACATCCATTTGCCAAATTTCATAATCATAAAATGCGGCAATTGCTAACATGATTTGGACAAACTTAAGCATCGCTACGGGTGAGAAAGTCTCAGCATAGTCAACTCCTTGAACTTGTCGAAAACCTTTCGCAACAAGTCGAGCTTTGTAGACAGTAACATTACCGTCAGCGTTAGTCTTCTTCTTGAAGATCCATTTATTCTTGATGGCTTGCTGATCATCGGGCAAGTCAACCAAAGTCCACACTTTGTTCTCATACATGGATCCCATCTCAGATTTCATGGCCTCAAGCCATGTTGCGGAATCTGGGCTCATCATCGCTTTCTCATAGTTCGTAGGTTCGTTATGGTCTAGTAACATGACGTCCAGAATAGGATTACCGTACCACTCTGGTGCGGATCATACTCTGGTTGACCTACGAGGTTCAATAGTAACTTGATCTGAAGTTTCGTTATCACTATCATTAGCTTCCTCACTAATTGGTGTAGGAATCACTGGAACTCATTTCTGTGATGAACTACTTCCCAATTCAGGAGAAGGTACAATTACCTCATCAAGTTCTACTTTCCTCCCACTCACTTCTTTCGAGAGAAACTCCTTATCTAGAAAGGATCCATTCTTAGCAACGAATATCCTGCCTTCGGATCTGTGATAGAAGGTGTACCCAACAGTCTCCTTTGGGTATCCTATGAAGATACATTTCTCCGATTTGGGTTCGAGCTTATCAGGTTAAATCTTTTTCATATAAGCATCATAGCCCCAAACTTTTAGAAATGACAACTTGGGTTTCTTCCCAAACCACAGTTCATAAGGTGCCGTATCAACGGATTTAGATGGTGCCCTATTTAACGTGAATGCAACCGTCTCTAAAGCATAACCCCAAAATGATAGTGGTAAATCAGTAAGAGACATCATAGATCGCACCATATCTAATAAGATGTGGTTACGACGTTCGGACACACCATTACGCTGTGGTGTTCTAGGTGGCGTGAGTTGCGAAACTATTCCACATTGTTTCAAATGAAGACCAAACTCGTAACTCAAATATTCTCCTCCACGATCAGATCGTAGAAACTTTATTTTCTTGTTACGATGATTTTCCACTTCACTCTATTCCACTTCACTCTGAAATTCTTTGAACTTTTCAAATGTTTCAGACTTATGTTTCATCAAATAGATATACCCATATCTACTCAACTCATCTGTGAAGGTTAGAAAATAACGATACCCACCGCGAGCCTCAACACTCATTGGACCGCATACATCAGTATGTATTATTTCCAACAAGTCTGTTGCTCGCTCCATAGTTCCGGAGAACAGAGTCTTAGTCATCTTGCCCATGAGGCATGGTTCGCAAGTATCAAGTGATTCATAATCAAGTGATTCCAAAAGCCCATCAGCATGGAGTTTCTTCATGCGCTTTACACCAATATGACCTAAACGGTAGTGCCACAAATAAGTTGCACTATCATTATTAAACTTATATCTTTTGTCTTCAATACTATGAATATGTGTATCACTATTATCGTTATTCAACAAAAATAGACTACTCATCAAGGTTGCATGACCATAAAAGATATTACTCATATAAATGGAACAACCATTATTCTCTGATTTAAATGAATAACCGTCTCACATCAAACAAGATCCAGATATAATTTTCATGCTCAACGCTGGCACCAAATAACAATTATTTAGGTCTAGAACTAATCCCGAGGTATATGTAGATGTAGCGCGCCGACCGTGATCACATCGACTTTGGAACCATTTCCCACGCGCATCATCACCTCGTCCTTAGCCAATCTACGCTTAATCCGTAGCCCCTGTTTCGAGTTGCAAATATGAGCAACAGAACCAATATCAAATACCCAGGCACTACTGCGAGCATTAGTTAAGTAAACATCAATAACATGTATATCAAATATACCTTTCACTTTGCCATCCTTCTTATCCGCCAAATACTTGGGGCAGTTCCATTTCCAGTGACCAGTCCCATTGTAGTAGAAGCACTCAGTCTCAGGCTTAGGTCCAGACTTGGGCTTCTTCACTTGAGCAGCAACTTGCTTGTCGTTCTTCTTGAAGTTCCCCTTCTTCCCTTTGCCCTTCTTCTTGAAACTGGTGATCTTGTTGACCATCAACACTTGATGCTCCTTCTTGATTTCTACCTCCGCAGCTTTTAGCATCACAAAGAGCTCGGGAATTTTCTTATCCATCCCTTGCATATTATAGTTCATCATGAAGCTTTTGTAGCTTGATGGCAGTGATTGAAGAACTCTGTCAATGACACTATCATCAGGAAGATTAACTCCCAGTTGAGTCAAGTGGTTGTGGTACCCAGACATTATGAGTATATGTTCACTGACAGAACTATTCTCCTCAATCTTGCAGCTATAGAACTTATTGGAGACTTCATATCTCTCAATCCGGGCATTTGCTTGAAATATTAACTTCAACTCCTGGAACATCTCATATGTTCCATGACGTTCAAAACGTCGTTGAAGTCCCGATTCTAAGACGTAAAGCATGGCACACTGAACTATCAAGTAGTCATTAGCTTTGCTCTGCCAGACGTTTCTAACGTCATCAGTAGCATCTGCAGCAGGCCTAGCACCCAGCGGTGCTTCCAGGATGTAATTCTTCTGTGCAGCAATGAGGATAATCCTCAAGTTACGGACCGAGTCCATGTAGTTGCTACCATCATCTTTCAACTTAGCTTTCTCTAGGAACGCATTAAAATTCAACGGAACAGTAGCACGGGCCATTTATCTACAACAACATAGACATGCAAAATACTATCAGGTACTAATTTCATGATAAATTAAAGTTTAATTATTCATGTTACTTAAGAACTCCCACTTAGATAGACATCCCTCTAATCATCTAAGTGATCACGTGATCCATATCAACTAAACCATGTCCGATCATCACGTGAGATGGAGTAGTTTTCGATGGTGAACATCACTATGTTGATCATATCTACTATATGATTCACGCTCGACCTTTCGGTCTCAGTGTTCCGAGGCCATATCTACATATGCTAGGCTCGTCAAGTTTAACCTGAGTATTCCGCGTGCACAAAACTGGCTTGCACCCGTTGTATGTGAATGTAGAGCTTATCACACCCGATCATCACGTGGTATCTCGGCACGACGAACTGTCGCAACTGTGCATACTCAGGGAGAACACTTGTACCATGAAATTTAGTGAGAGATCATCTTATAATGCTACCACCGAACTTAAGCAAAATAATATGCATAAAGGATAAACATCACATGCAATCAATATAAGTGATATGATATGGTCATCATCATCTTGTGCCTTTGATCTCCATCTCCAAAGCACCGTCATGATCACCATCGTCACCGGCTTGACACCTTGAGATCATCTTATAATGCTCCGTCATAGCATCGTTGTCGTCTCGCCAACTATTGGTTCTACGACTATCGCTACCGCTTAGTGCTACGTCTTGAGCTTGCGTTGGTTTTCCTTGAAGAGGAAAGGGTGATGCAGCAATAGTAGCATAAGTATTTGCCTCAGTTTTTGAGAACCAAGGTATCAATCCAGTAGGAGGCTCCTCAGAAGTCCCACGCGCCTACACAAACAAACAAAGAACTCACAACCAACACAATAAAGGGGTTGTCAATCCCTTCATGGCCACTTGCAAAAGTGAGATCTGATAGAGATAATATGATAAGATAAATATATTTTTGGTATTTTATGATATAGATTAGAAAAGTAGATTGAAAGCTTATATGATAAAAGATATACCCGGGGGCCATAGGTTTCACTAGTGGCTTCTCTCAAGATAGCATAAGTATTACGGTGGGTGAACAAATTACTGTCGAGCAATTGATAGAAAAGTGAATAATTATGAGATTATCTAGGCATGATCATGTATATAGGCATCACGTCCGCGACAAGTAGACCGACTCCTGCCTGCATCTAATACTATTACTCCACACATCGACCGCTATCCAGGATGCATCTAGAGTGTTAAGTTCATAAGAACAGAGTAACACATTAAGAAAGATGACATGATGTAGAGGGATAAACTCATGCAATATGATATAAACCCCATCATTTTATCCTCGATGGAAACAATACAATAACGGCCTTGCAACCCCTGCTGTCACCGGGTAAGGACACCGCAAGATTGAACCCAAAGCTAAGCACTTCTCCCATGGCAAGAAAGATCAATCTAGTAGGCCAAACCAAACTGATAATTTGAAGAGACTTGCAAAGATAACTCAATCATACATAAAAGAATTTAGAGGAGATTCAAATATTTCTCATAGATAAACTTGATCATAAACCCACAATTCATCGGATCTCAACAAACACACCGCAAAAAGAGTTACATCGAATAGACCTCCACAAGAAATGGGGAGAACATGGTATTGAGACCCAAAAAGAGAGAAGAAGCCATCTAGCTAATAACTATGGACCCAAAGGTCTATGGTAAACTACTCACAACTCATCGGAGGGGCTATGGTGTTGATGTAGAAGCCCTCCGTGGTCGATTCCCCCTCCGGCGGATCACCGACGAAGGCTCCAAGATGGGATCTCGCGGATACAGAAGGTTACGGCGGTGGAAATTGTTTTTCGTTGGCTCCCTGGATGTTTTCGGGGTACGTGGGTATATATACACTAGTAGAAAAGGGGGCAAAGGTCCAGGCCGGGTCAGCCCATTAGTCCCGGTTCAGTCCTGAACCGGGACCCATGGGGGCATTGGACCCGGTTCGTGAGCCCCGGGTGCCGGCCGGGCCATGTGGGCCATTGGTCCCGGTTCGTCTGGACCTTTTGGTCCCGGTTGGTAGGACGAACCGGGACCAATGGGCCTCGCTCCTGGCCCACCACCATTGGTTCCGGTTGGTGGCTTGAACCGGGACCAAAGGCTGCCCTTTAGTCCCGGTTCATGCCACCAACCGGGACCAATGAGGTGCCTATATATACCCCTCGGCGTAGCAGAGCACACTGCTCTATTTTTTCTGGCTGCCGAGGGGGAGAGGGCTTGGTGGTGCTCTAGCTCACCTCCTATGCACACAAGGTGTTCGATGGAATGCCCGAGCCACACTACTTAAGCTTTCTCCTCTCCAAGCTCGACCTCTGATACGTCTCCAACGTATCTATAATTTATGAAGCATTCATGCTATATTACTATGTGTTTTGAATGATTATGGGCTTTATTATATACTTTTATATTACTTTTGGGACTAACCTATTAACCAGAGGCCCAGCCAATATTGCTGTTTTATTGCCTGTTTCAGTATTTCGAGGAAAAGGAATATCAAACGGAGTCCAAACGGAATGAAACCTTCGACATCGTTATTTTTGGGAAGAATATCATCCCGGAGACTTGGAGTTCACGTCAGAGGATCCTCGAGGAGGCCAGGAGATAGGGGGCGCGCCCCCCCCCTACTGGGCGCGCCCCCCTGTCTCGTGGGCCCCTCGAGCACCTCCCGACCGACTTCTTTCGCCTATATATTCCCTCGTACCCAAAAAACGTCGAATATCAAGATAGATCGGGAGTTCCGCTGCCGCAAGCCTCTGTAGCCACCAAAAACCTCTTGGGAGCCTGTTCCGGCACCCTGCTGGAGGGGGAACCCATCACCGGAGGCCATCTTCATCATCTCGGCGCTCTCCATGACGAGGAGGGAGTAGTTCACCCTCGGGGCTGAGGGTATGTACTAGTAGCTATGTGTTTGATCTCTCTCTCTCTCTCTCTCTCTCTCTCTCTCTCTCGTGTTCCCTCTATGGCACGATCTTGATGTATCCCGAGCTTTGCTATTGTAGTTGGATCTTATGATGTTTCTCCCCCTCTACTCTCTTGTGATGAATTGAGTTTCCCCTTTGAAGTTATCTTATCGGATTGAGTCTTTTATGAGAACACTTGATGTATGTCTTGACGTGTTTATCTGTGGTGACAATGGGATATCATGTGCCACTTGATGTATGTTTTGGTTACCAACTTGCGGGTTCCACCCATGAACCTATGCATAGGGGTTGGCACACGTTCTTGACTCTCCGGTAGAAACTTTGGGGCACTCTTTGAAGTACTTTGTGTTGGTTGGATGAATCTTAGATTGTGTGATGCATATCATATAATCATGCCCACGGATTCTTGAGGTGACAATGGAGTATCTAGGTGACATTAGGGTTTTGGTTGATTTGTGTCTTAAGGTGTTATTCTAGTACGAACTCTTTTATAGATTGACCCGAAAGAATAGCTTTGAGGTGGTTTCGTACCCTACCATAATCTCTACGTTTGTTCTTTGCTATTAGTGGCTTTGGAGTGACTCTTTGTTGCATGTTGAGGGCTTGCTATATGATCTATCTATGTTATTATTGTTGAGAGAACTTGCACTAGTGAAAGTATGAACCCTAGGCCTTGTTTCCTATCATTGCAATACCGTTTACGCTCACTTTTACCATTAGTTACCTTGCTGTTTTTATTGTTTCAGATTACAAATACCTTTATCTACCATCCATATTGCACTTGTATCACCATCTCTTCGCTGAACTAGTGCACCTATACAATTTATCATTGTATTGGGTGTGTTGGGGACACAAGAGACTCTTTGTTATTTGGTTGCAGGGTTGTTTGAGAGAGACCATCATCATCCTACGCCTCCCACGGATTGATAAACCTTAGGTCATCCACTTGAGGGAAATTTGCTACTATCCTACAAACCTGTGCACTTGCAGGCCCAACAAACGTCTACAAGAAGAAGGTTGTGTAGTAGACATCAAGCTCTTTTCCGCACCGCTGCCGGGAGGCTAGGTAGCGGCACTCACTCACACCCGTCAACTAAGCTCTTTTCTCGGCGCCGTTGCGGGGAGGTGAGTGCTTGAAGGTATATCATTAGATCTTGCAATCGAATCTTTTTGTTTCTTATTTTATCACTAGTTTAGTTTATAAAAGAAAACTTCAAAAAATGTAATTAAGGGTACCTCATATGCTTCATCTTTTTAACGTCTTTCGTGAGAATGATGGAAAGGAAAATTGTGCTCAATTGCTAGAAGAAGAATGCATTAAAATGTTTGGTACTAGATCTTTTTATGATGAGCTTGATTGCAATGTTATTAGTATGAATTCCTTGAATATCCACGATGCTAATGATATGCAAAGCCACAAGCTTGGGGAAGCTATGTTTGATGAACATGATATTTTTTGTCCCCCAAGCTTTGATGAGCAAATTTACTATGATGAAAGCATTCCTCCTATCTATGATGATTATTGTGATTACATGTATGCTCTAAATAATAATGATAACCATGAAACTTGTCATCTTGATCTTAATTTTCAATCATATGATAGTTATTTTGTTGAGTTTGCTCCCACTACTATTCAAGAGAAGAATTTTGCTTATGTGGAGAGTAGTAAAATTTCTATGCAAGTAGATCATGAAAATAATGCTTTAGGTGCTGGTTATATTGTTGAATTCATTCATGATGCTACTGAAAATTATTATCAGGGAGGAACATATGCTTGTAGGAATTGCAATAATATCAAGTTTCCTCTCTATGTGCTTAAATTTTTGAAGTTATGCTTGTTTTGTCTTCCTATGCTTGTTGATTATTGTTCCCATAAGTTGTTTGCTCACAAAATCCCTATGCATAGGAAGTGGGTTAGACTTAAATGTGCTAGTCATATTATTCATGATGCTCTCTTTATGTTTCAATTCTTATGTCTTATGTGAGCATCATTGAAATCATCATGCCTAGCTAGGGGCGTTAAACGGTAGCGCTTGTTGGGAGGCAACCCAATTTTATTTTAGTTTCTTGCTTTTTGGTTCTGTTTAGGAATAAATAATCCATCTAGCTTATGTTTAGATGTGGTTTTATGTTTTAATTAGTGTTTGTGCCAAGTAGAACCTTTGGGAAGACTTGGGTGAAGTCTTTATGATCATGTTGTAAAAAACGGAAACTTTAGCACTCACGAGATTAGCTAGAACTTTTTACTGGAGAGTGACATTTAGTTGATTATTTTTGCAGACGATTACTAGACAAATTCCTCAGGTACACCAATTTATGTTAGAATTTTTGGAGTTCCAGAAGTTTGCGTTAGTTACAGATTACTACAGACTATTCTGTTTTTGACAGATTCTGTTTTCATTGTGTTGTTTGCTTATTTTGATGAATCTATGGCTATTAAAATAGTTTATAAACCATAGAGAAGTTGTAATAAAGTAGGTTTAACACAAATATAAATAAAGAATGAGTTCATTACAGTACCCTTGAAGTGGTGTTTTGTTTTCTTTCGCTAACGGAGCTCACGAGTTTTCTGTTGTGTTGTGAAGTTTTTATGTTTTGGGTAAAGATTCGATGGACTATGGAATAAGGAGTGGAAAGAGCCTAAGCTTGGGGATGCCCAAGGCACCCCAAGGTAATATTCAAGGATAACCAAGAGCGTAAGCTTGGGGATGCCCCGGATGGCATCCCCTCTTTCATCTTCGTTCATCGGTAACTTTACTTGGAGCTATATTTTTATTCACCACATGATATGTGTTTTTCTTGGAGCGTCATTTTCTTTTGTTAGTATTTGCTTTCTGTTAGTTAGAATAATGTTTTGCATCTTTAGTTCCAATAAAAAAGTCAAGGATAGCCTTTTCCATGCTTATTTTGCTACTATACATGTTGCTGTTTGAAAACAGAAAGTTTACCGCTGTTGCAACAATTCCCTAGAAAAGTCAGAGAATGATACAATGATGAAACCTTTTGCATAATAAGCTCTGATAAATTTATTACGGTGGGAATTTTAGTTCATAATTTTTGGAGTTAGGGAAGTATTGATACTCTTGCATTCTTTACAGACTGTACTGTTTTTGGAAGATTGCTGTTATGTTTGCATTATTTGCATATGTTTGCTTGTTTAATGATTCTATTTAAGGATAGGAGTATTAAATATGTAGAGGCATTTAGTATGCAATGTTGAATAATAATGTTAGTGATTTGTTACAGTAGAAAATGATAAGGTTTTGCATTGGTTTATACTAACCTATCTCACGAGTTCTTTTTGAGTTTGTTGTGAATGAAGCTTTTGATAAAAAGAGAAACCATGATATGAGAGGAATTAAGGAGACACAAAAGTTCAAGCTTGGGGATGCCCAAGGCACCCGAAGATAATATTTCAAGAAGTCTCAAGCATCTAAGCTTGGGGATGCCCCGGTAGGCATCCCACCTTTCTTCTTCAACAACTATCGGTTAGTATCGGTCGAGCCTAAGTTTTTGCTTCTTCACACGAGTTGTGCTATCCTTGCAATGTCATTTTATTTAGTTTTGCTTGCTGTTTGGATACAATACCAAGATCTGAAATTCTTAAATGAGAGAGAGTCTTCGCATAGTTACATAATTATTTAGCTACTCATTGATCTTCACTTATATCTTTTTGGAGTAGTTTGTCATTTACTCGTGTGCTTCACTTATATCCTATGAGTAAATGGTTGAATGAGTTGATTGTCATAAATCTGAAATTATATATGCCTCATTTTCTTATCCCATGGGGAGTAATGACTTCACGTCTAAGAAGTAGAGGTTGTAAATTTATTGGAGGTTAGCAAGCATTGTATTGGTCATTTGAACAATTCATGAAAGAATATTGAAGGAAGAGAGATTTCACATATAAATATACTATCCTAGACATCTTTTATAGTTGGGAGCACTCATTAAGTTTGACATTCTAAAGAGTTGATGTTGGACAAGGAAGACAACGTAATGGGTTATGTTTTCCGACATCTCAGTTAAAGCATATTGTCATGGATCATTCAAACATGTTGATCTTGGCTTTCGCACTCATGCTAGCCAAAATTCCTTGCACCAAGTAGAGATACTACTTGTGCTTCCAAATATCCTTAAACTCAGTTTTGCCATGAGAGTCCACCATACCTACCTACGGATTGAGTAAGATCCTTCAAGTAAGTTGTCATCGGTGAAAGCAATAAAAATTGCTCTCTAAATATGCATGACTTATTAGTGCGGAGAAAATAAGCTTTGTACGAACTTGTTATGGAAGAAATAAAAGCGACAGACTGCATAATAAAGGTCCATATACAAGGGGCAATATAAAGTGACATTCTTTCGCATTAAGATTTTGTGTATCCAACCCTAAAAGCGCATGACAACCTCTGCTTCCCTCTGCGAAGGGCCTATCTTTTACTTTATGTCTTTTACTTTATGCAAGAGTCAAGGTGATCTTCACCTTTCCATGTTTCATTTTATCCTTTGGCAAGCACTTTGTGTTGGGGTGATCTGATATATATATATATATATATATATATATATATATATATATATATATATATATATATATATATATATATATATATATATATATATATATATATATATATATCCAATTGGATGTAAGTTAGCATGAACTATTATTGTTGACATCACCCAAAGGTGAATACGTTTGGAGGCAACATTATAAGCCCCAATCTTTCTCTGTGTCTGATTAAAACTTCATAACCACAAGTATTGAGTGAGTGTTAGCAATTGTAGAAGACTATATGATAATTGAGTATGTGGAGTTTAATATTCCTGAAAATAAGATGAATTGCAATTGTTTGAATGACTGAGAATGAAGTTTGCTAGTTTTCAAGAAAGTTTATGGTCTATGCTTTGACATACGAATTGCTTGTTACTTTACCGTGGGAAGTTTTATGAGATGAACTACTGTTATGACATATGCTAGAAAAGGTGATTGAAATTATCATTGATCAAACTTGTGCACCTTCTAGCATTCACACTTCATAAATTCTTTCTTTATCATTTACCTACTCGAGGACGAGTAGGAATTAAACTTGGGGATGCTGATACGTCTCCAACGTATCTATAATTTATGAAGCATTCATGCTATATTACTATGTGTTTTGAATGATTATGGGCTTTATTATACACTTCTATATTACTTTTGGGACAAACCTATTAACCGGAGGCCCAGCCCGTATTGCTGTTTTATTGCCTGTTTCAGTATTTCGAGAAAAAGGAATATCAAACGGAGTCCAAACGGAATGAAACCTTCGGCAGCGTTATTTTTGGGAAGAATATCATCCTAGAGACTTGGAGTTCATGTCAGAAGATCCTCGAGGGGCGCGCCCCCCTACTGGGCGCGCCCCCTGTCTCGTGGGCCCCTCGAGCACCTCCGGATCGACTTCTTTCGCCTATATATATTCCCTCGTACCCTAAAAACGTCGAATATCTAGATAGATCGGGAGTTCCGCCGCCGCAAGCCTCTGTAGCCACCAAAAACCTCTCGGGAGCCTGTTCCGGCACCCTGCCGGAGGGGGAACCCATCACCGGTGGCCATCTTCATCATCTCGGCGCTCTCCATGACGAGGAGGGAGTAGTTCACCCTCGGGGCTGAGGGTATGTACTAGTAGCTATGTGTTTGATCTCTCTCTCTTGTGTTCTCTCTCGTGTTCCCTCTATGGCACGATCTTGATGTATCCCGAGCTTTGCTATTGTAGTTGGATCTTATGATGTTTCTCCCCCTCTACTCTCTTGTGATGAATTGAGTTTCCCCTTTGAAGTTATCTTATCGGATTGAGTCTTTTATGAGAACACTTGATGTATGTCTTGCCGTGTTTATCTGTGGTGACAATGGGATATCATGTGCCACTTGATGTATGTTTTGGTTACCAACTTGCGGGTTCCACCCATGAACCTATGCATAGGGGTTGGCACACGTTCTTGACTCTCCGGTAGAAACTTTGGGGCACTCTTTGAAGTACTTTGTGTTGGTTGGATGAATCTTAGATTGTGTGATGCATATCGTATAATCATGCCCACGGATACCTGAGGTGACAATGGAGTATCTAGGTGACATTAGGGTTTTGGTTGATTTGTGTCTTAAGGTGTTATTCTAGTACGAACTCTTTTATAGATTGATTCGAAAGAATAGCTTTGAGGTGGTTTCGTACCCTACCATAAACTCTACGTTTGTTCTCCGCTATTAGTGGCTTTGGAGTGACTCTTTGTTGCATATTGAGGGCTTTTTATATGATCTATCTATGTTATTATTGTTGAGAGAACTTGCACTAGTGAAAGTATGAACTCTAGGCCTTGTTTCCTATCATTGCAATACCATTTACGCTCACTTTTACCATTAGTAACCTTGCTGTTTTTATTGTTTCAGATTACAAATACCTTTATCTACCATCCATATTGCACTTGTATCACCATCTCTTCGCCGAACTAGTGCACCTATACAATTTACCATTGTATTGGGTGTGTTGGGGACACAAGAGACTCTTTGTTATTTGGTTGCAGGGTTGTTTGAGAGAGACCATCTTCATCCTACGCCTCCCACGGATTGATAAACCTTAGGTCATCCACTTGAGGGAAATTTGCTACTGTCCTACAAACCTGTGCACTTGCAGGCCCAACAAACGTCTACAAGAAGAAGGTTGTGTAGTAGACATCAACCTCCAAGCTCCATTTTCCTCAATATTTGTCTAGGTTTAGCGGTCCGTCATGCCATGTCCCCGTCTTCACCGTCGCCGATCACTCGCGCCGATCTGATCGCCGACACCACCGTGGTGAGCCTCTTGTTCTTATCTTCTTTCTGAAAGGAAAAATATTCTTACTTGTATGTTTAGATAGATACTTGTATTATTTTCTTACTTTTATTATTGCATCTTATATAGTGCGATGGTTTTCGTATCCGCCCCTGTCGGCCCTCGTCCTGTCTATGATTCGGATGTGGTATATATTATCTTTTCATAACTATTGGTTCATTTATTGTTTATGACAATTATGCCGACCAACATGACGTGGATTTTATTTATCTAGGAGGTTGTTGAACCGGAAATTCCAACCGACCCTATTATCGAGAGGTTAAATTTAGTTGAAGAAGAAAACAATTTCTTGAAGGAAAAAATAAAAAAAATTGAGGAGGAGAAGATGATATTGGAGTTGCATGTTGCGGATATCGTCGATGATCACAAGATCAAGATGAATGCAATGCGCTTGAAGGTTAGAAAGGTTAGAAAATATGCCATTCATACTGAGGCTTGGTATCATTATGCCGTTGGATCAGTTGTTACTTTGGTTGCGATTATGATCGCATTTGTTTTCGCATTGAAATGTTTTACATAGTTTCAATGTATGGTTTAATTAATTTAGATGCTCTGCAGAGCTTTATGTTGTTAGATGAGAACTATGTATGTACTTTGGTTTCAACGTGATGATGAACTTCTATTAATTTTGTCACTTAATTATCTATTCATGATGTTCTGTAATGGTTTTGACACACTAAATTATATATAATGCACGCAGATGAACCGCAATGGATGTACGGTGATGTACACACCTCCGAGTACATTAAGGGCGTGCATGATTTTCTCGTAGTGGCTGAGGCAAACAAGCAGAATGGTTTTATGTGTTGTCCATGCCCTATATGTGGGAATACGAAGTCTTACTCTGACCGGAAAATCCTTCACACCCACCTGCTTTACAAGGGTTTCATGCCACACTATAATGTTTGGACGAGGCATGGAGAAATAGGGGTTATGATGGAAGACGGCGAAGAAGAAGAGTACGATGACAACTATGTGCCCCCTGAATACGGTGATGCTACTGAACATCAAGAGGAACCAGACGATGTGCACGATGATGCTACAACGGGCCAAGCTGCTGAAGATCAAGAGGAACCAGATGATGTGCCCAATGATGATGATCTCCGCCGGGTCATTGTCGATGCAAGGACGCAATGCGAAAGTCAAAAGGAGAAGCTGAAGTTCGATCACATGTTAGAGGATCACAAAAAAGGGTTGTACCCCAATTGCGAAGATGGCAACACAAAGCTCAAGATCAGATCGAATTGCTGTAATGGAAGGCAGAGAATGCTGTGCCTGACAAAGGATTTGAGAAGCTACTGAAAATATTGAAGAAGAAGCTTCCAAAGGATAACGAATTGCCCGAAAGAACATACGCAGCAAAGAAGGTCGTATGCCCTCTAGGATTGGAGGTGCAAAAGATACATGCATGCCCTAATGACTGCATTTTCTACTACGGTGCGTACAAGGATCTGAACGCATGCCCGGTATGCGGTGCATTATGGTATAAGATCAGAAGAGATGACCCTGGTGATGTTGACGGCGAGCACCCCAGGAAGAGGGTTCCTGCGAAGGTGATGTGGTATGCTCCTATAATACCACGGTTGAAACGTCTGTTCAGAAACGGACAGCATGCCAAGTTGATGCGATGGCACAGTGAGGACAGTAAGAAAGACGGGAAATTGAGAGCACCCACTGACGGGTCGTAGTGGAGAAAAATCGAGAGAAAGTACTGGGATGAGTTTGCAAGTGACCCAAGGAACGTATGGCTTGCTTTAAGCGCGGATGGCATTAATCCTTTCGGGGAGTAGAGCAGCAACCACAGCACCTGGCCCGTGACTCTATGTATGTATAACCTTCCTCCTTGGATGTGCATGAAGCGGAAGTTCATTATGATGCCAGTTCTCATCCAAGGCCCTAAGCAACCCGGCAACGACATTGATGTGTACCTAAGGCCATTAGTTGAATAACTTTTACAGCTATGGAATGGAAACGGTGTACGTACGTGGGATGAGCACAAACATGAGGAATTTGACCTAAAGGCGTTGCTGTTCGTGACCATCAACGATTAGCCCGCTCTCAGTAACCTTTCAGGACAGACAAACAAGGGATACCACACATGCACGCACTGCTTACTTGACACCGACAGTATATACCTGGGAAGCTGCTTAAATGAAAAGGGTTTTGAAAAGATTTGAATTCCATCCGAAAATATTTCAAATTTGAAACCTTATGCAACTCAATGATTTTCACGAGAGAAGATAAAATGTCTTCTTCAATTATATGAAATATGAGTTGGAAGTTACAAAGAATCCAATTTAAAGTCATTTGGAAGTATTTTGAAACTCCCTTCCAATTTGGAATTATTTGGATTTTATTTATATTTTTTCTCTCTCCTAAAAACAAATAAATGGAAATAAGGGTAAAATGATTCCCTTCAATGGAAAATTGAGAGAAAATAAATTTGAAATCATTTTGGTATTTTGAAAATGATTTTTATTGGGTTTTATTTCAACAACAGCACTGTTTTACTTTTGTGAATTGTTTTCGGTTTCATTTGGATGTGGGAAATAGTTCATGTTTTAGGAACTATTTTTATAAAAATATTGATACATAATATGCCTAGGGAACTTTATTTTATTTTATTTATTGTCTCTTTCTCTCTGTTTATTTAAGAAAAAGGAAAGCGTTTTTTTATTATTTCGGCCGAAGCTCAGCTAGTGGGCCGAACAGCGCCAGCCAGCCCACCTCCACATTGCTCGCACCCGAAGGCGTTTCGCCCCGGTCGCCCGCTCCCCTCTCGCTCGCCCTGGTGCCGATGACCGCTGGGCCCCACTGCCCGATCGCTCTCGCCCGCGATCTTCTTCCTCCCCACGCTAGAACCTCGCCGAACGCCGCCGTATCCCGGATCGCTTGGGATCCTCTCCCCGATTCGCCCCCTCTCCCAAGTCGGCCCTCCCCCTATAAATACCCCTCTCCCTCGACCCGTCCCCCTAATTTTACCTCACGAAGAGACCCCGCCGCCTCCTTGATTCCTCGCCGGAGCAAAGCACCGCCGCCGCACCATTGTTGCCCTACTTCATCTTCCCGGCCACCCCGCCACCGCCCAAAGCTACCCACGCACCCGCCGCCCTCTCCCACACCTCCCCGTGCCCTCACCCGAGCTCCATCACCGCCAGAGCGCCATATTCATCAACCACCGAACGTCACCGCCGCCCCGAGCTCGCCTCCGTCCTCCTCCGACGTCCCCGAGCTCCACCGAGGCCACAACCGTGATTGCCTTCGTCCGCTGCATCCTCCCGACGAGTTCACTGAGCTCGCCAACGACCGGAGCGCCGTCCCCGTCGACCACCAAAGCCGGAGCACCTCGCCGGAGTTCATTGCCGCCGCGGTGAGCTTCTCCTCCCTCCGATCCTTTTTCAACGGCTTAGATTATATCTCTGTATGGTTAGGTTTTATTTTATTAGATCGGTTTTAGTGCGGTTTATTTACGGTTAGTTCGGTTTAGATCTAAACCGGTTCACTGGTTTTCCTTTATTCATACGCGCGTTAGCGGTTTAGTTATATATCGTCCGAGAGTGGTTTAGCATTGGATCGCCCACCGTTTAGCCCAGTAGCAGCCTCAGACGTGCACTTGACCATTTAGTTTCTTTTTATGTTTTATTATTATTATTTTCGTTTCTGTTTCAAAAACAAAATAGTTCTGATTTTAGAGTGCTTATAGATTTTATGTTTTAGATCCAAATTGAGTGATTCTTTTAGCATTAGATTCAAAATTTATTGAAGTTTCTGTTAGTGAAATTGGATTTCAAATTTTAGTAGTTTAAATTTGAGTTTGCATGAATTTGTTTAAATCACTATTTTGGCCGTATTTAGAGTTTTATAAATTTTTTTGGTTGATTCTTTTTGCTGCGGTTTTGTTTTTGTTTTGTCTTTACAGTAGCATATAGTGGAGTAATTTTAGTTTATTTTAAATTAGGTTTATTACGAAAACAATACTGTTTTGCTTATGTAGTTGTTTTAGTCATATAATTAGTGTTTTTAATTATTTTTAGTTAATTCTTTCTGTAAATTTTTACATGTTGTCATATGTTTCTGTTAGACTACAGTAGATAAATTTTTGTAGTTATTTATTAGTGTTTAGCTACTGTTTTTGTGTTTGCTTGCTTAGTTCATAATGATAGTTGATAAAAATAATTTTATTAGTTTAAAAAGTAATTATTTTGTTACTTCAATACATGTTGTGATTGATTCTGTTAGTTAAGAGTAAATTTTTTCATAATTAATTTAGTATATTTTATTATTGTCTTAGTGTTTTGTTAGTTGTTATAGTCTTTCTAGTGTTAACTACAAAGTTATGGTAGTTTTATATTAGTTCTTTTTGCTAGTTATTAAGTCAGTAAATTATTTTTGTTGTTGCATTAGGATTTATATTTTCTTTGCTGTAGAAAATTTATTAGAGTAATTTAGTGTGACGAGAGTATTGGTTGATTTCTCCCTTGTTTTCCTTGAAGTTTTCTTCGGAATTTTATTTGGTTTTCTTTGATTTCATTATTGTTTTCTTTATTGCTTTTTGATTGATAGAATTGGTTGCTAGAATTGTTGCTTATGTGAATTCAATGTTTGACTATATAGATTTTTCATCGGAGAGTTGCGTATAGTGCTACCAAGTTTTGCGAGAGCGTTATTATCTTCATCAAGTAATACCAGGCAAGTTCACTTTGACCATGTTTTCCATACCTATGTGTTTTATTGCATCTAGTGTCATCTTCGCAACAATCCCTCCAGTAGTGATATTGAATCCTTGTAGTTGAGTAGTATGCATGAGGTAGGAACCCATCACCCTGTTACCAAGCCCGGGACATTATTTATTTTAATGCTACGCTATAGTAGACGGAGTTGGTATGAATTCTCGGGAGTGGTGTGAGAATGGAGGATCTACGTCAATGACGACAACTCCATGATGGCATCAACAAGGACTGCATCTTCAAGGCCTCAAGACTTCAAGACTCGAGACAAGAATTCAATACACACTACTGGGTGAAGGATGGTTGACGGGCACCCTGGAGAAACCAGTGGATGGCCGGGGTGCATGGAGAAGCGCCATGAAATCTTGCGGAAACCTTCACCCAGACTCGAAGAGACGGAAGAATACTTCATGCCCTGAAGCTTACCTGCGCAACCGCAAGTCACTATGGGCTCTGGCTTGGTTGACCTTAGTTGTGACTCTGGCTGGGAAGGTGCTAGCAGATGTAGAACTACGGTAGGATTGGATGAGCACCGGACAGTGGTCAGGGGAACTCTTCGGAAGACCATGTTTCGGTCATCTTTGTTCTCAAACACCCTGAAGTGCGAGTACGTAAAGAGAGGGATCGAATCTTGCGGGTAAAGTGTGCAAACCTCTGCAGAGGGTTAAAACCTAATCGATTAGCCATGTCCCCGGTTACGGACAATTTGAGCATCTGGACTTGGATCTATCTCTGAACTCTCAACACCGGACTGATAACATAATTGTGGGCAACTTATGATGATTTTGGGCTATGAGACATCGGTTGGCGGAACCATGTCATGATAGAAAACTCTGTAGTACAGGTTCCTGTTGTTCCTTTGTTGTAGGGAAAATGAAATTCAGCTTTTACGCAAACAAAACTCAGACACAGAGCCACAAAGACATATTGCATATAGAATAAGTTTATCATCTGTTTTCTCTTATTGTGATCTTGCCGGTACATTCAATGTATTGACCTACATGGCTGCAACGTATCATGTTGCAGGATTTCTTCGACGAGTAAGAGTACGGTATAGGGTTACGGTCTACACTCAACTTGCCTATGGTGTTGATGGGACTCCACACCCGATTGTTTGTTTCCGCTGAGACTTATGAGGTATATATCAGTTTTACCTTATTTATACATGTGATTGCACTTTGATATATACATTGATGTATTGTGTGTGCCAGCATACCGATCCAGGGATGGCACAGATACACAGAGGCTTGACCATCTGAGGTCGGGTCGCTACAGATATGGTATCAGAGCACATGTTTGCTGTAGGACGTGACCCTAGAAAATGACTTAGTAATATGAAGACCCCAATAGGAATGACCTTTGTTTTGTACTACTCTCGTAACACCTGATTTCTTTTACTGAACCTTCCTTATTTCAAACTATAGATGGAGAGCTACATTCTGAACAAAAGAGAACACTACGAGAAGGTTCTTGGAGGCCCCTTCCTTGTGGAGCTAGTCAGGCTGCTGAAGCTACCGATACCTGAGATCAAGGCAACTAAGAGGACGACTAGATCATGGGGAGTCAAGACGCAAGTTTTTGGCCGTAAAGAAGACCCCAAGACTGCAGACATCAGCTTTGGAACTATAAATGGTGACTGTGATATGGGCATCAACACTGCCGTCCATGATGCTATTGCACGCTTATGCTATCGTCATCGTGCTGCACTAAACCCACACTTCTTTGGAAGGATTGGATGGCAGAAGTTTGATGGAGCAACTATTTCCTTGACGGAAGCGCAAAAGATGAAGTTCTCCCCACTGTTAGTGTACAATCAGGATCTACAACAATACATCAAGAATCTTCAGATGGACCTCCTGGAAGCCCTATTTGACAATGAAGCACTACGAGAAGAGGTTGAGACTCAGAGACTGAAGGTAGACAAGCTGGAGGAGGAGAACCTCAAGATCCCGAGAATGCGTCAGGAACTGAAAAGCAGCAGGACCATGTCTCATGCCAAGGACGTTGAGATCCAAAAGCTCAAGGAACAACTTCAGGACATACAGGGTCGTCACAAGAAACTCCGCGTCGACAGGGAAAATCTAGCAGAAAAATTGGAGGAGATCAAGTCCACACAAATGAAGCCCCAATGGGGACAATGATCAAGTTCCCGATAAATTAGCTTAGTAGTAGCCCACCATGAGAAATATAAAGATGAACGCTTTCTCGATTTAAGTATCTGACCATACCAACTTATGTGGGTGGCGATACTGTAGAATTGATTGAATAAATGAATTCTTGGTTGCTATTATTTTCTGTGGTTATTGAATGGTTGGATAGATGCGATATTCGTAGGCTTGCTATTTCAACCTTGAGAGACGCAAGTTACGGAAGAATGGTAGAAGGCCTTCATATGGGAAAAGCATCAGGAATTGGAAAACTCCCGAGCATTGAAGACCTGAAGAAATGATGACTTAGAAACGAAACCATAGTAGAACGGCCCATTACAAACGATACTTTTTCTTTTGAGCTAGGATTTTTTTGTTGATAGGTGGGTTTTTGCTTTCTCTTTCTATCTCAACCAGACCCCGGAACCTCGAACCCATGGACAGCTGAACACCAAACTTTTCTGGAGACAATTAAAATTTCCCCATGGAGATACACTCTTTGTTCTGAGCACCCCTCTTATCCTACACATGCAGATGACAACCCTTTATGAGTCTTTCCTTAAGGGCCCTGAAACGATCATGACCCTGACAAGTGATCATGATTACCCGAAGATCCTGAAGGACATGATGAAGCATATTCACCTTGAAGGAGATGCAGTCTACAAAGGCTACCCCTTCATGCAAAAGGGAGTGGAACTTTGGTATGTGGAGGTACACCTCCACCGCATGAAAGGAGTTTTCCCAAAGACGATGGGGCAGTACTTTTTCATCTCACGTGTACCACAAGCAACTTTCTTCGACGCTGTTCATGAAGCAGCAATGGAAGCCATGCGCCAGATCGGAGAAATACTTGAAGCAAGACTTCGTTATACTCAGGAATACCTAGAGAAGTGCATGGAGAGATGATGGAGATGAAGCTCAAGGCCACCATGATGAAACAGAAGATTGAAGATTTCAAGGTGCATGTCTCACAATTCCGGTGGGACTGAAGAATCCTCATGGAGGAAAAATGAATAAAGTTGGAAGTAACGCCTGACCATACCGAACCATTGTAGCGACCCGACCTCAGACGGTCAAGCCTCTGTGTTGCTGTGCCATCCCTGGATCAGTATGCTGGCACACACAGTACATCAATGTATATATCAAAGTGCAATCACATGTATAAATAACGAAAAATGATATATACCTCATAATACTCAGCGGAAACAATCAAACGGGTGTGGAGTCCCATCAACGCCATCGGCAGGTTGAGTGTAGACTGTAACCCTGTATCGTAACTCTTACCCGTCGAGGAAATATCTGCAACATGATACGTTGCAGCCGTGTAGGTCAGTACATTGAATGTACCGGCAAGATCACAATAAGAGAAAACAGAGGATAAACTATACTATATGCGGTATGGCTTTGTGGCTCAGATCTGAGTTTTGTTTGCGTAAAAGCTGGTTTTATTTTACCTACATCAAAGGAATAAAATGAAGCCTGTACTATGGAGTTTTTTTTTCTGTCATGACATGGTTCCGCCAACCGATGTCTCATAGCCCAAAATCATCATAAGTTGCCCACAATTACGTTATCAATCCGGTGTTGAGAGTTCCGAGATAGATCCAAGTCCAGATGCTCAAATTGTCCGTAACCGGGGACACGGCTAATCGATTAGGTTATGACCCTCTGCAGAGGTTTGTACACTTTACCCGCAAGATTCGATCCTTCTCTTTACGTTCTCGCACTTCAGGGTGTTTGAGAACAAGATGACCGAAACATGGTTTTCCGAAGAGTTCCCCTGACCACTGTCCGGTGCTCATTCAATCCTACCGTAGTTCTACATCTGCTAGCACCGTCCCAGCCAGAGTGACAACTAAGGTCAACCAAGCCAGAGCCCATAATGACTTGCGGTTGCACAGGTAAGCTTCCGGGCGTGAAGTATTCTTCCGTCTCTTTGAGTCTGGGTGAAGCTTTCCGCAAGATGTCATGGCGCTTCTCCATGCATCCCGGCCAACCACTGGTTTCTCCAGGGTGCCCGTCAACCGTCCTTCACCCAGTAGTGTGTATTGAATTCTTGTCTTGAGTCTTGAAATCTTGTGGCCTTGAAGATGCAGTCCTTGCAGATGCCATCATGGATTTGTCGTCATTGACGTAGAGTCCTCCATCTTCACACCACTCTCGATCACTCATACCAAACCCCGTCTACTACAGCGTAGCATTAGAAAATAACGTCCCGGGCTTGGTAACAGGGTGATGGGTTCCTACCTCATGCATACTACTCAACTACAAGAATTTCAATAACACTACTGAGGGGTGGTTGCAAAGGTGCCACTAAATGCAATAAAACATAGGTAAGAAAGCATGGTCAAAGTGAACTTGCCTGGTGATGTTGACGAAGAAGAATTATCGTTCTCAAGAAATAACTTGATAGACTACTCGTCACTCTCTGATGAAATCTATATAACAAACATATCATTCACATAAGCACTCACACTAACAATCAAAACAAAAGAGAGAGCGAATAAGAATCCGAAGGAACTTCAAATAAAACTAGGGAGTCTTCTTCTACAACATTCACAGAAATAGTTTTGTCTAACGGAAAATAAAACACTAAAATAACAGAGAATAAAATATAAATTTAGTTAAGAAAAAAATAAAGTATTTTTTTCATAAAGCTATTTTGAAAGTATTTTCAATTGGGAGTTAAAACAGTAGAGAAATCCATTGCAAGTTATTAGCGAACTTGAATTGATTTCACGATAAAAAATAAATATAAATATAAAAACTTGTTGAACACCTACTGTTTAACTAATAGAAACCAAACATAAACTTTCTGAAATATAAAATAAAATAATTTAAAACAACTATAGAAAAGAAGTAGCTATAATTGAATAGAACTAAAACAGAATTTGTTTTACATGAAACAATAAGCTAAAATACTCAAACAATTTTTAAGTTTTTACCACTGGTAAATATGATCACTAGTGATCAGTAGAAAAAGAATCAAATAAAATCTATTTTAAACTCCCGGAATAAGCAAAACAAGCTTTAATTCAAATCTGATCTAACTCAATTTTATAAATCCAAACATAGACAAATTATATATTTTGGAAACTACAAGAAAATTGTGATCTAACGCAAAAAGAATCAGCATCATTGGACTTCTAGATCAAAAGTTATAAGCTAAACAAGAACGGAACTAAATCTGTTACGGAAATAAATCTGAAAACGAAAACGGAGTTACCTGTACGTGAGGCAGAGATGGCAGGAAGGAGACGGCGATGTGGAGGGCTGCTCGGCGAGGGGGCGAGGTCGCCGCGAGGTGGGGTGGCGGAGGAGGGGTCGGCGCTTGAGGAGGTGGCGCTGGGCGATGTGGAGGTTCCAGGAGAGCTCTGGTGGCGTTCTAGGCAGGAAAAGGAGGACGGTGGCGAGAAGGCTACGGGCAGGAGGGCGTGGTGATGGGAAAAATGGAACGAGGAGAGGAGGGGTTTTATAGGCGGTCTCGGGAGGCGCTGGGATGGAAAGACGAGGGAGATCGGGAAGGTGGAGTTTCTGTCTCCATGGATATGGAAAGCTTCAGTAACGTGAGAGGAAACAGAGGAAGGAGATGATCTCTTGTTGGGCTAGAATAGGAAAGTGCTTAATGGGCCAGCAGGTTTTTCCTAATAAAACGATTCCATTCCTATTTTTAAAATTAGGAAACTAAAACAATAAAAAGGAAATCAAATCAATTCGAATAAAGAGTTTTATATACTAAAATTATCAGAAAAACAAAATGTAGATGATGAGCATTATTCCACGGCCAAAATAAAAACTTAAAAAATGTTTTCAGAAAATCCCTAAAGGCTTTATTTCTTTTGCAAATAATTTTAAATAAAAACTTTGGTTTTCTTGGCTCAAATATTTTAAAAATGCCCCTGATTTTGGAGGGTCATTTTCCTCCGCTCTTTCTTGCTTGCAAGAATTTATTTTTCGGGTATTTCTCGGGAAGAAAAATAGAGAAGCAAGTGCAAATATTTGAAAGAATTAAATTGCAAAACTCCGCTCAAATTCTTTATAGTTGAAGAAGTCATGTCATCTTCTCTCATTGATTTTAATAGGATGAATTTGAATTTACGGAGAAGGGAAAGTCATTTTATTCCTCTCTTTCAAAAGTTTTTGAAAAGGTTCAAATTTCACTCAAGTTTAATTCACTCAAGCAAACAAACAAACAATTCAATTAATTATATTAACTTTCCAAAATTTGGGATGTTACAAACCTACCACACTTAAAATGAATCTCGTCCTCGAGATTCGAAGAGGCTAGCAAGAAAAGGTTAGGGGTTGGGGTCTTCTAGCAAATGTCTTGGTCAGAAAGGTCAGGGGTGCTACCACACTTAAAAACAAAGTCATGGTTCCAATAAACTCAGATATTTCCTCTGGAGGGCTGACAATGTATGTCTCTTCACATATCTTACAATAGCTCCTTCATTAAAGCTCTTCATCGTCGAAGCATAGAGTTTTCCTCAAAAGTTTGGGTCGGTTCGTCAAAGTTGAAGTTCGTCCGAGACTGGATCTTCTTAGCTGATGGGTCTGTGTCCATTCTAAACAACTATCGAAACACTCATGGTGGTCTACAATTTATGGTTTTCTCCTGCAGAAAACGGGTCTGGGTTGAACCTCACCGTATAACCTACGTTTGGCAACGGTTGCCTGTAATGGGGTTCCATCGTCCTACCATTTTATGGTTTTATGGCTTATCGCGTCGACACTCTTCTGAGTTTTTCAAGTCTCTCTGATTTTCCATCAACATATGATAGTTCATGATAGAAGTCTCCGGTATGGGGGCCAATCCATCCCGTACTTGAATCATTACCACATATGTAAATATCGATTCACGTATTTTAACACTTGGGCATACTCACAAGCATTGAGAATTTCTCTTGTTCTCGAACTGAGTTCGTATAAATCCATGGTTTCTGCATGCCAAACAAAACATCTATCGTTACTTCACCACTCTCAGGTTTTTGCGTAACCTCCTATGAAACGTAGGCTGATTGGATCACAGATTCTTCCAAATTTATTCCTTTATCAAGGTTACAATGGTTCCTTCTCAAAATCCTGGGCCTGTGGGTTATGGCCCACTTCAACACTAGTGCAGCTTTAACTTCATCCTTGGAGTAACTCTCTTGTTCCATATTACACCTCCTTTAAATCCAGTAGTACTCTGTTTCTTCATACCATCATATCAAAAGCAAAACTCCAACTTATTTTGTCCAGCTTCCTTCTATGGACCGTCATGAATAACACATTTCTTTCTTCATTTATCTTGTGGCTTTACAGAGTACTATGACCAAAAGAAGTGCACAAGTTTATCCATAAAATCTCATTAATCTCATATCAATCTTTCATTACATCCTTAACCATTTTCGTAAATCCAAATTCCAAAAAGTTTATTACAAATGCCGCCACCCACATGGTTCGGTATGGTCAGACATTACTTCCAACTTTATTTATTTATCCTCTTCGAGGATTCTTCAGTCCCACTGGAAGTGTGCGACATGAGCCTTGAAATCTTCAATCTTCTTTTTCATCATGGTGGTCTTGAGCTTCTCCTTCATCATCTCTGCATGCACTTCGCTTAGGTATTCCTGAGTATAACGGAGTCTTGCTTCAAGTATTTCTCCGATCTGGCGTATGGCTTCCATGGCTGCTTCACGAACAACGTCGAAGAAAGTTGCTTGTGGCACACGTGAGATGAAAAAGTAATGCCCCATCCTCTTTGGGCAAACTCCTTTCAAACGGTGGAGGTGTACCTCCACATACCAAAGTTCCACTCCCTTTTGCATGAAGGGGTAGCCTTTGTAGACTGCATCTCCTTCAAGGTGAATATGCTTCATCATGTCCTTCAAGATCTTCGGGTAATCATGATCACTGGTCAGGGTCATGATCGTTTCAGGGCCCTTAAGGAAGGACTCATAAAGGGTTGTCATCTGCATGTGTAGGATAGGAGGGGTGCTCAGAACAAGGAATGTATCTCCATGGGGAAATTGCAATTGTCTCCAGAAAAGTTTGGTGTTCAGTTGTCCATGGGTTCAAGATTCCGGAGTTTTGTTGAGATAGAAAGAGAAAGCAATTACCCACTCATCAACAAAGTTATCGTTTGTAATGGGCCGTTCTACTATGGTTTCGTTTCTAAGTCCTCATTTCTTCAGGTCTTCAATGCTCGGGAGTTTTCCAATTCCTGATGATGGTCCCATATGAAGGCCTTCTACCATTCTTCCGTAACTTACGTCTCTCATGGTTGAAATAAATACAAATCTACGTATATTGCATCTATCCAACCATTCAATAAACACACAAAAATAATAGCAACCAAGCATTCATTTATTCAATCAATACTACAGTATCGCCACCCACATAAGTTGGTATGGTCAGATACTTAAATCGAGGAAGCGTTCATCTTTATTTCTATCATGGTGGGATACTACTAAGCTAATTTATTAGGAACTTGGTCATTGTCCCCACCGGGCTTCTTCGTGTGGACTTGATCTCCTCCAGCTTCTTCTGCTAGATTTTCTCTGTCGACACGGAGTTTCTTGTGACGACCTCAGTATGTCTGAAGTTGTTCCTTGAGCTTCGGATCTCAACGTCCTTTGCATGAGACATGGTCCTGCTGTTCTTCGTTCTGACGCATTCTCGAGATCTCGAGGTTCTCCTCCTCCAGCTTGTTTACCTTCACCTCTCGAGTCTTGACCTCTTCTCGTAGTGCTTCATTGTCGAACAGGGCTTCCGGAGGTCCATCCAAGATTCTTGACGATTGTTCCAGATCCTGATTGTACACTAAAAGTGGGGAGAACTTCATCTTTTGCGCTTCCGTCAAGGTAATAGTTGCTCCATCAGACTTCTGCCATCCATTCCTTCCAAAGAAGTGTGAGTTTAGTGCAGCACGATGACGATAGCATAAGCGTGCAATAGCATCATGGACGGCAGTGTTGATGCCCATATCACGATCACCATTTATAGTTCAAGCTGATGTCTGCAGTCTTGGGGGCTTCTTTACGACCAAAAACTTGGGTCTTGACTCCCATGATCTGGACGTCCTCTTAGTTGCCTTGATCTCGTGTATCGGTAACTTCAGCAGCCTGACTAGCTCCACAAGGAAGGGCCTCCAAGAACCTTCTCGTAGTGTTCTCTTTTGTTCGTAATGTAGCTCTCCATCTATAGCTTGAGATAAGGAAGGTTCAAGAAAAGGAATGAGGTGTTACGAGAGTAGTACAAAACAAGGGTCATTCCTATTGGGGTCTTCATATTACTAAGTCATTTTCTAGGGTCACGTTCTACAGTCAACATGTGCTCGATACCATTTACAGAGCGACCCGACCTCGACGGTCAAGCCTACGTGTTCTTGTGCCATCCTCGGATCAGTATCTTTGGCACACACAAGACATCAATGTATATATCAAAGTGCAATCACATGTATAAATAACGAAAAATGATATATACCTCATAATACTCAGCGAAACAATCAAACGGGTGTGGAGTCCCATCAACGGCATCGGCAGGTTGAGTGTAGACCGTAACCCATGATCGTAACTCTTACCCGTCGAGGAAATATCTGCAACATGATACGTTGCAGCCGTGTAGGTCAGTACATTGAATGTACCGCAAGATCACAATAAGAGAAAACAGAGGATAAACTATACTATATGCAATATGGCTTTGTGGCTCAGATTCGAGTTTTGTTTGCGTAAAAGCTGGTTTTATTTTACCTACATCAAAGGAATAAAATGAAGCCTGTACTATGGAGTTTTTTTCTGTCATGACATGGTTCCGCCAACCGATGTCTCATAGCCCAAAATCATCATAAGTTGCCCACAATTACGTTATCAATCCGTGTTGAGAGTTCCGAGATAGATCCAAGTCCAGATGCTCAAATTGTCCGTAATCGGGACACGGCTAATCGATTAGGTTATGACCCTCTGCAGAGGTTTGTACACTTTACCCGCAAGATTCGATCCTCTCTTTACGCTCTCGCACTTCAGGTGTTTGAGAACAAGATGACCAAACATGGTTTTCCAAGAGTTCCTCGACCACCGTCCGGTGCTCATTCAATCCTACCGTAGTTCTACATCTGCTAGCACCGCCCCAGCCAGAGTCACAACTAAGGTCAACCAAGCGAGCCCATAATGACTTGCGGTTGCACAGTAAGCTTCGGGCGTGAAGTATTCTTCCGTCTCTTTGAGTCTGGGTGAAGCTTTCCGCAAGATGTCATGGCGCTTCTCCATGCATCCCGCCAACCACTGGTTTCTCCAGGTGCCCGTCAACCGTCCTTCACCCAGAGTGTGTATTGAATTCTTGTCTTGAGTCTTGAAATCTTGAGGCCTTGAAGATGCAGTCCTTGCAGATGCCATCATGGATTTGTCGTCATTGACGTAGAGTCCTCCATCTTCACACCACTCTCGATCACTCATACCAAACCCCGTCTACTACAGCGTAGCATTAGAAAATAACGTCCCGGGCTTGGTAACAGGGTGATGGGTTCCTACCTCATGCATACTACTCAACTACAAGAATTTCAATAACACTACTGAGGGGTGGTTGCAAAGGTGCCACTAAATGCAATAAAACATAGGTAAGAAAGCATGGTCAAAGTGAACTTGCCTGGTGATGTTGACGAAGAAGAATTATCGTTCTCAAGAAATAACTTGATAGACTACTCGTCACTCTCGATGAAATCTATATAACAAACATATCATTCACATAAGCACTCACACTAACAATCAAAACAAAAGAGAGAGCTTAATAAGAATCCAAGGAACTTCAAATAAAACTAGGAGTCTTCTTCTACAACATTCACAGAAATAGTTTTGTCTAACGGAAAATAAAACACTAAAATAACAGAGAATAAAATATAAATTTAGTTAAGACAAAAAAAATAAAGTATTTTTTCATAAAGCTATTTTGAAAGTATTTTCAATTGGGAGTTAAAACAGTAGAGAAATCCATTGCAAGTTATTAGCGAACTTGAATTGATTTCACGATAAAAAATAAATATAAATATAAAAACTTGTTGAACACCTACTGTTTAACTAATAGAAACCAAACATAAACTTTCTGAAATATAAAATAAAATAATTTAAAAACAACTATAGAAAAAAAGTAGCTATAATTGAATAGAACTAAAACAGAATTTGTTTTACATGAAACAATAAGCTAAAATACTCAAACAATTTTGAAGTTTTTACCACTGGTAAATATGATCACTAGTGATCAGTAGAAAAAGAATCAAATAAAATCTATTTTAAACTCCCGGAATAAGCAAAACAAGCTTTAATTCAAATCTGATCTAACTCAATTTTTGTAAATCCAAACATAGACAAATTATATATTTTTGGAAGCTACAAGAAAATTGTGATCTAACATAAAAAGAATCAGCATCATTGGACTTCTAGATCAAAAGTTATAAGCTAAACAAGAACGGAACTAAATCTGTTACGGAAATAAATCTGAAAACGAAAACGGAGTTACCTGTCGTGAGGCAGAGATGGCAGGAAGGAGACGGCGATGTGGAGGCTGCTCAGAGGGGCGAGGTCGCCGGCGAGGTGGGGGGTGGCGGAGGAGGGGTCGGCGCTTGAGGAGGTGGCGCTGGGCGATGTGGAGGTTCCAGGAGAGCTCTGGTGGCGTTCTAGGCAGGAAAAGGAGGACGGTGGCGAGAAGGCTACGGGCAGGAGGGGCGTGGTGATGGGAAAAATGGAACGAGGAGAGGAGGGGTTTTATAGGCGGTCTCGGGAGGCGCTGGGATGGAAAGACGAGGGAGATCGGGAAGGTGGAGTTTCTGTCTCCATGGATATGGAAAGCTTCAGTAACGTGAGAGGAAACAGAGGAAGGAGATGATCTCTTGTTGGGCTAGAATAGGAAAGTGCTTAATGGGCCAGCAGGTTTTCCTAATAAAACGATTCCATTCCTATTTTTAAAATTAGGAAACTAAAACAATAAAAAGGAAATCAAATCAATTCGAATAAAGAGTTTTATATACTAAAATTATCAGAAAAATAAAATGTAGATGATGAGCATTATTCCACGGCCAAAATAAAACTTAAAAAAGTTTTTCAGAAAATCCCTAAAGGCTTTATTTCTTTTGCAAATAATTTTAAATAAAAACTTTGGTTTTCTTGGCTCAAATATTTTAAAAATGCCCTGATTTTGGAGGGTCATTTTCCTCCGCTCTTTCTTGCTTGCAAGAATTTATTTTCGGGTATTTCTCGGGAAGAAAAATAGAGAAGCAAGTGCAAATATTTGAAAGAATTAAATTGCAAAACTCCGCTCAAATTCTTTATAGTTGAAGAAGTCATGTCATCTTCTCTCATTGATTTTAATAGGATGAATTTGAATTTACGGAGAAGGGAAAGTCATTTTATTCCTCTCTTTCAAAAGTTTTTGAAAAGGTTCAAATTTCACTCAAGTTTAATTCACTCAAGCAAACAAACAAACAATTCAATTAATTATATTAACTTTCCAAGATTTGGGATGTTACAAACCTACTACACTTAAAATGAATCTCGCCCTCGAGATTCAAGAGGCTAGCAAGAAAAGGTTAGGGGTTGGGGTCTTCTAGCAAATGTCTTGGTCGAAAAGGTCGGGTGCTACCACACTTAAAAACAAGGTCATGGTTCCAATAAACTCAGATATTTCCTCCGGAGGGCTGACAATGTATGTCTCTTCACATATCTTACAATAGCTCCTTCATTAAAGCTCTTCATCGAAGCATAGAGTTTTCCTCAAAAGTTTGGGTCGGTTCGTCAAAGTTGAAGTTCGTCCGAGACCGGATCTTCTTAGCTGATGGGTCTGTGTCCATTCTAAACAACTATCGAAACACTCATGGTGGTCTACAATTTATGGTTTTCTCCTGCAGAAAACGGGTCTGGTTGAACCTCACCGTATAACCTCGTTTGTAGCGGTTGCCTGTAATGGGGTTCCATCGTCCTACCATTTTATGGTTTTATGGCTTATCGCGTCGACACTCTTCTGAGTTTTTCAAGTCTCTCTGATTTTCCATCAACATATGATAGTTCATGATAGAAGTCTCCGGTATGGGGGCCAATCCATCCCGTACTTGAATCATTACCACATATGTAAATATCGATTCACGTATTTTAACACTTGGGCATACTCACAAGCATTGAGAATTTCTCTTGTTCTCGAACTGAGTTCGTATAAATCCATGGTTTCTGCATGCCAAACAAAACATCTATCGTTACTTCACCACTCTCAGGTTTTTGCGTAACCTCCTATGAAACGTAGGCTGATTGGATCACAGATTCTTCCAAATTTATTCCTTTATCAAGGTTACAATGGTTCCTTCTCAAAATCCTGGGCCTGTGGGTTATGGCCCACTTCAACACTAGTGCAGCTTTAACTTCATCCTTGGAGTAACTCTCTTGTTCCATATTACACCTCCTTTAAATCCAGTAGTACTCTGTTTCTTCATACCATCATATCAAAAGCAAAACTCCAACTTATTTTGTCCAGCTTCCTTCTATGGACCGTCATGAATAACACATTTCTTTCTTCATTTATCTTGTGGCTTTACAGAGTACTATGACCAAAAGAAGTGCACAAGTTTATCCATAAAATCTCATTAATCTCATATCAATCTTTCATTACATCCTTAACCATTTTCAGAAATCCAAATTCCAAAAGTTTATTACAAATGCCGCCACCCACATGGTTCGGTATGGTCGACATTACTTCAACTTTATTTATTTATCCTCTTCGAGGATTCTTGATCCCACCGAAGTGTGCGACATGAGCCTTGAAATCTTCAATCTTCTTTTCATCATGGTGGTCTTGAGCTTCTCCTTCATCATCTCTGCATGCACTTCGCTTAGGTATTCCTGAGTATAACGGAGTCTTGCTTCAAGTATTTCTCCGATCCGGCGATGGCTTCCATGGCTGCTTCACGAACAGCGTCGAAGAAAGTTGCTTGTGGCACACGTGAGATGAAAAGTAATGCCCCATCCTCTTTGGGCAAACTCCTTTCAAGCGGTGGAGGTGTACCTCCACATACCAAAGTTCCACTCCCTTTTGCATGAAGGGTAGCCTTGTAGACTGCATCTCCTTCAAGGTGAATATGCTTCATCATGTCCTTCAAGATCTTGGGTAATCATGATCACTGGTCGGGGTCATGATCGTTTCAGGCCCTTAAGGAAGGACTCATAAAGGGTTGTCATCTGCATGTGTAGGATAGGAGGGTGCTCGTAACAAGGAATGTATCTCCATGGGGAAATTGCAATTGTCTCCGTAAAAGTTTGGTGTTCAGATTGTCCATGGGTTCAAGATTCGGAGTTTTGTTGAGATAGAAAGAGAAAGCAATTACCCACTCATCAACAAAATTATCGTTTGTAATGGGCCGTTCTACTATGGTTTCGTTTCTAAGTCCTCATTTCTTCAGGTCTTCAATGCTCGGAGTTTTCCAATTCCGATGCTGGTCCCATATGAAGGCCTTCTACCATTCTTCCGTAACTTACGTCTCTCATGGTTGAAATAAATACAAATCTCGATATTGCATCTATCCAACCATTCAATAAACACACAAAATAATAGCAACCAAGCATTCATTTATTCAATCAATACTACAGTATCGCCACCCACATAAGTTGGTATGGTCAGATACTTAAATCGAGGAAGCGTTCATCTTTATTTCTATCATGGTGGGATACTACTAAGCTAATTTATTAGGAACTTGGTCATTGTCCCCACTGGGGCTTCTTCTGTGTGGACTTGATCTCCTCCAGTTCTTCTGCTAGATTTTCTCTGTCGACACGGAGTTTCTTGTGACGACCCTGTATGTCCTGAAGTTGTTCCTTGAGCTTCTGGATCTCAACGTCCTTTGCATGAGACATGGTCCTGCTGTTCTTCAGTTCTGGCGACGATTCTCGAGATCTCGAGGTTCTCCTCCTCCAGCTTGTTTACCTTCGCCTCGAGTCTTGACCTCTTCTCGTAGTGCTTCATTGTCGAACAGGGCTTCCAGGAGGTCCATCTGAAGATTCTTGACGTATTGTTCCAGATCCTGATTGTACACTAAAAGTGGGGAGAACTTCATCTTTTGCGCTTCCGTCAAGGCAATAGTTGCTCCATCAGACTTCTGCCATCCAATCCTTCCAAAGAAGTGTGAGTTTAGTGTAGCACGATGACGATAGCATAAACGTGCAATAGCATCATGGACGGCAGTGTTGATGCCCATATCACAGTCACCATTTATAGTTCCAAAGCTGATGTCTGCAGTCTTGGGGGCTTCTTTACGACCAAAAACTTGGGTCTTGACTCCCCATGATCTGGACGTCCTCTTAGTTGCCTTGATCTCAGGTATCGGTAACTTCAGCAGCCTGACTAGCTCCACAAGGAAGGGGCCTCCAAGAACCTTCTCGTAGTGTTCTCTTTTGTTCAGAATGTAGCTCTCCATCTATAGCTTGAGATAAGGAAGGTTCAGTAAAAGGAATGAGGTGTTACGAGAGTAGTACAAAACAAGGGTCATTCCTATTGGGGTCTTCATATTACTAAGTCATTTTCTAGGGTCACATTCTACAGTCAACATGTGCTCTGATACCATTTCTGTAGCGACCCGACCTCAGACGGTCAAGCCTACGTGTTCTTGTGCCATCCTCGATCAAGATCTTTGGCACACACAGTACATCAATGTATATATCAAAGTGCAATCACATGTATAAATAACGAAAAATGATATATACCTCATAATACTCAGCGGAAACAATCAAACGGGTGTGGAGTCCCATCAACGCCATCGGCAGGTTGAGTGTAGACCGTAACCCTGTATCGTAACTCTTACCCGTCGAGGAAATATCTGCAACATGATACGTTGCAGCCGTGTAGGTCAGTACATTGAATGTACCGGCAAGATCACAATAAGAGAAAACAGAGGATAAACTATACTATATGCAGTATGGCTTTGTGGCTCTGTATCTGAGTTTTGTTTGCGTAAAAGCTGGTTTTATTTTACCTACATCAAAGGAATAAAATGAAGCCTGTACTATGGAGTTTTTTTTTCTGTCATGACATGGTTCCGCCAACCGATGTCTCATAGCCCAAAATCATCATAAGTTGCCCACAATTACGTTATCAATCCGGTGTTGAGAGTTCCGAGATAGATCCAAGTCCAGATGCTCAAATTGTCCGTAACCGGGGACACGGCTAATCGATTAGGTTATGACCCTCTGCAGAGGTTTGTACACTTTACCCGCAAGATTCGATCCCTCTCTTTACGTTCTCGCACTTCAGGGTGTTTGAGAACAAGATGACCGAAACATGGTTTTCCGAAGAGTTCCCCTGACCACTGTCCGGTGCTCATTCAATCCTACCGTAGTTCTACATCTGCTAGCACCGTCCCAGCCAGAGTCACAACTAAGGTCAACCAAGCGAGCCCATAATGACTTGCGGTTGCAGGTAAGCTTCGGGCGTGAAGTATTCTTCCGTCTCTTTGAGTCAGGTGAAGCTTTCCGCAAGATGTCATGGCGCTTCTCCATGCATCCCGCCAACCACTGGTTTCTCCAGGTGCCCGTCAACCGCCCTTCACCCAGAGTGTGTATTGAATTCTTGTCTTGAGTCTTGAAATCTTGTGGCCTTGAAGATGCAGTCCTTGCAGATGCCATCATGGATTTGTCGTCATTGACGAGAGTCCTCCATCTTCACACCACTCTCGATCACTCATACCAAACCCGTCTACTACAGCGTAGCATTAGAAAATAACGTCCGGGCTTGGTAACAGGGTGATGGGTTCCTACCTCATGCATACTACTCAACTACAAGAATTTCAATAACACTCTTGAGGGTGGTTGCAAAGGTGCCACTAAATGCAATAAAACATAGGTAAGAAAGCATGGTCAAAGTGAACTTGCTCGGTGATGTTGACGAAGAAGAATTATCGTTCTCAAGAAATAACTTGATAGACTACTCGTCACTCTCTGATGAAATCTATATAACAAACATATCATTCACATAAGCACTCACACTAACAATCAAAACAAAAGAGAGAGCGAATAAGAATCAAGGAACTTCAAATAAAACTAGGAGTCTTCTTCTACAACATTCACAGAAATAGTTTTGTCTAATGGAAAATAAAACACTAAAATAACAGAGAATAAAATATAAATTTAGTTAAGACAAAAAAAAAAAAGTATTTTTTCATAAAGCTATTTTGAAAGTATTTTCAATTGGGAGTTAAAACAGTAGAGAAATCCATTGCAAGTTATTAGCGAACTTGAATTGATTTCACGATAAAAAATAAATATAAATATAAAAACTTGTTGAACACCTACTGTTTAACTAATAGAAACCAAACATAAACTTTCTGAAATATAAAATAAAATAATTTAAAAACAACTATAGAAAAGAAGTAGCTATAATTGAATAGAACTAAAACAGAATTTGTTTTACATGAAACAATAAGCTAAAATACTCAAACAATTTTGAAGTTTTTACCACTGGTAAATATGATCACTAGTGATCAGTAGAAAAAGAATCAAATAAAAATCTATTTTAAACTCCCGAATAAGCAAAACAAGCTTTAATTCAAATCTGATCTAACTCAATTTTATAAATCCAAACATAGACAAATTATATATTTTGGAAACTACAAGAAAATTGTGATCTAACGCAAAAAGAATCAGCATCATTGGACTTCTAGATCAAACGTTATAAGCTAAACAAGAACGGAACTAAATCTGTTACGGAAATAAATCTGAAAACGAAAACGGAGTTACCTGTCGTGAGGCAGAGATGGCAGGAAGGAGACGGCGATGTGGAGGCTGCTCGGCGAGGGGGCGAGGTCGCCCGCGAGGTGGGGGTGGCGGAGGAGGGGTCGGCGCTTGAGGAGGTGGCGCTGGGCGATGTGGAGGTTCCAGGAGAGCTCTGGTGGCGTTCTAGGCAGGAAAAGGAGGACGGTGGCGAGAAGGCTACGGGCAGGGAGGCGTGGTGATGGGAAAAATGGAGCGAGGAGAGGAGGGGTTTTATAGGCGGTCTCGGGAGGCGCTGGGATGGAAAGACGAGGGAGATCGGGAAGGTGGAGTTTCCTGTCTCCATGGATATGGAAAGCTTCAGAACGTGAGAGGAAACAGAGGAAGGAGATGATCTCTTGTTGGGCTAGAATAGGAAAGTGCTTAATGGGCCAGCAGGTTTTCCTAATAAAACGATTCCATTCCTATTTTTAAATTAGGAAACTAAAACAATAAAAAGGAAATCAAATCAATTCGAATAAAGAGTTTTATATACTAAAATTATCAGAAAAACAAAATGTAGATGATGAGCATTATTCCACGGCCAAAATAAAAACTTAAAAAATGTTTTCAGAAAATCCCTAAAGGCTTTATTTCTTTTTGCAAATAATTTTAAATAAAAACTTTGGTTTTCTTGGCTCAAATATTTTAAAAATGCCCCTGATTTTGGAGGGTCATTTTCCTCCGCTCTTTCTTGCTTGCAAGAATTTATTTTCGGGGTATTTCTCGGGAAGAAAATAGAGAAGCAAGTGCAAATATTTGAAAGAATTAAATTGCAAAACTCCGTTCAAATTCTTTATAGTTGAAGAAGTCATGTCATCTTCTCTCATTGATTTTAATAGGATGAATTTGAATTTACCGGAGAAGGGGAAAGTCATTTTATTCCCTCTCTTTCAAAAGTTTTTGAAAAGGTTCAAATTTCACTCAAGTTTAATTCACTCAAGCAAACAAACAAACAATTCAATTAATTATATTAACTTTCCAAAATTTGGGATGTTACAACCATGTGGGTGGAAGCATTTGTAATAAAGTACCTTTTGGAATTTCGATTTACGAAAAATGGTTAAGGATGTAATAAAAGATTGATATGAAAATAATGTGACTTATGGATAAACTAGTGCATTTTTTGGTGTGGTAGTACTCCGTAAAGCCACAGGATCAATGAAGAAAGAAATGTGTTATTCATGACGGTCCATAGAAGGGATCTGGACCAAATAAGTTGGAGTTTTGTATGATCATCACCACATGGGTATGAAGGAAGAAGTACTATTGGATTTACACGAGATGTAATGTTGGAATATGGAATGATAATCCTCGGAAGGATGAGTTAAACTTGTACAAGAGTTGAAGTGGGCCATAACCCACAGGCCCAGGAGTTAATAAGAAGCAAGCACACTCTTGCTGAAGGAAGATATTTCGGAAGAAAACTCTGAGTTAATCAGCCGACATTTTTAGGAGGATACGAAAACCCGAGGGTTGTGAAGAAACGTTAGATGTCTTGTTCAGCTTGCAGAAACCATGGATTTATTCAAACTCAGTTCGTCAACAAGAGAAATTCCGCAATGCTTGTGAGTATGCCCAAGTGTTAGAATACATGATTCGATGTCTGCATATGTAGTAATGGTTCAAGTACGGGATGGATTAGCCCCCATACCGGAGACTTCTATCATGAACTATCATATGTTGATGGAAAATCAGAGAGCCTTGAAAACCTTAGAAGAGTGTCGACACGTCAAGCCATAAAACCATAGAATGGTACGGCGATGGAACCCTTACAGGCAGCCGATGCCAATCGTAGGATATACGGTGAGATTCAATCCCGACCATTTTTTTTTCTTGCAGGAGAAGCCATAAATTTTTGACCGCCAAGAGGTTCCGATAGTTTCTTAGTATTGACGATAGACATGTCAGATATGAAGACCCACCCTTCGGAAGAACCTCACCAGGATTGAGAGGACACAAGATTTTGAGAAAAAGGTCATGCCCCTACGGGGAGCAGCACCAGTGAAAGAGTTATTTCGGAGAATATGAGAAGACCGACCCCGTCAACCGAAAGGATGGAGTACATGATTTTGTTTCAGAACCATAAGCATTGCTTTCAAGTGTGGTAGCACCCCAGACCTCTCTGGTCGATGGATTTGCTGGAAGACCTCCAAACCCTAACCTTTTTTTGCTAGCCTCTTCGAATCTCGAGGACGAGATTCATTTTAAGTGTGGTAGGTTTGTAACATCCCAAAATTCTAAATTTTGGAATGTTATATTAAATAAATATTTATACTTGTTTGTTTGATTGTGGTGTGGTTGCTTGTGTGAAATTGAGTGAAATTTGATACTTTTTGAAAGTTGAATGAGAGGGAATGAAATGACTTTCCCAAAACTTTCACTTTGCATTTTGATCCCCATGAATTCAAATTCATTTCATCACAAAAGCCTAGAGTGAAGATGATATGACTTCTTCCATTTAAATAAATGAAAAGGGTTTTGAAAAGATTTGAATTCCATCCGAAAATATCTCAAATTCGAAACTTTATGCAACTCAATGATTTTCACGAGAGAAGATAAAATGACTTCTTCAATTATATGAAATATGAGTTGGAAGTTACAAAGAATCCAATTTAAAGTCATTTGGAAGTATTTTGAAACTCCCTTCCAATTTGGAATTATTTGGATTTTATTTATATTTTTTTCTCTCTCCTAGAAACAAATAAATGGAAATAAGGGTAAAATGATTCCCTTCAATGGAAAATTCGGAGAAAATAAATTTGAAATCATTTTGGTATTTTGAAAATGATTTTTATTGGGTTTTATTTCAACAGCAACACTATTTTACTTTTGTGAATTGTTTTCGGTTTTATTTGGATGTGGGAAATAGTTCATGTTTTAGGAACTATTTTTATAAAAATATTGATACATAATATGCCTAGGGAACTTTATTTTATTTCATTTATTGTCTATTTCTCTCTGTTTATTTAAGAAAAAGGAAAGCATTTTTTTATTATTTCGGCCGAAGCTCAGCTACTGGGCCGAACAGCGCCAGCCAGCCCACCTCCACATTGCTCGCACCCGAAGGCGTTTCGCCCCGGTCGCCCGCTCCTCTCTCGCTCGCCCTTGTGCCGCTGACCGCTGGGCCCCACTGCCCGATCGCTCTTGCCCGCGATCTTCTTCCTCCCCACGCCAGAACCTCGCCGAACGCCGCCATATCCCGGATCGCTCGGGACCCTCTCCCCGATTCGCCCCCTCTCCCAAGTCGGCCCTCCCCCCTATAAATACCCCTCTCCCTCGACCCGTCCCCTTCATTTTCCCTCACGAAGAAACCCCGCCGTCTCCTTGATTCCTCGCCGGAGCAAAGCACCGCCGCCGCACCATTGTTGCCCTACATCTTCCCGGCCACCCCGCCACCGCCCAAAGCTACCCACGCACCCGCCGCCCTCTCCCACACCTCCCCGTGCCCTCACCCGAGCTCCATCACCGCCAGAGCGCCATCTTCATCAACCACCGAACGTCACCGCCGCGCCGAGCTCGCCGCCGTCCTCCTCCGACGTCCCCGAGCTCCACCGAGGCCACAACCGTGATCGCCTTCGTCCGCTGCATCCTCCCGACGAGTTCACCGAGCTCGTCGACGACCGGAGCACCGTCCCCGTCGACCACCAAAGCCGGAGCACCTCGCCGGAGTTCATCGCCACCGCGGTGAGCTTCTCCTCCCTCCGATCCTTTTTCAACGGCTTAGATTAGATCTCTGTATGGTTAGGTTTTATTTTATTAGATCGGTTTTAGTGCGGTTTATTTACGGTTAGTTCGGTTTAGATCTAAACCGGTTCACTGGTTTTCCTTTATTCATACGTGCGTTAGCGGTTTAGTTATATATCGCCCGAGCGCGGTTTAGCGTTGGATCGCCCACCGTTTAGCCCAGTAGCAGCCTGAGACGTGCACTTGCCCGTTTAGTTTCTTTTTATGTTTTATTATTATTATTTTCGTTTCTGTTTCAAAAACAGAATAGTTCTGATTTTAGAGTGCTTATAGATTTTATGTTTTAGATCCAAATTGAGTGATTCTTTTAGCATTAGATTCAAAATTTATTGAAGTTTCTTTTAGTGAAATTGGATTTCAAATTTCAGTAGTTTAAATTTGAGTGTGCATGAATTTGTTTAAATCACTATTTTGGCCGTATTTAGAGTTTTATAAATTTTTTGGTTGATTCTTTTTGCTGCGGTTTTGTTTTTGTTTTGTCTTTACAGTAGCATATAGTGGAGTAATTTTAGTTTATTTTAAATTAGGTTTATTACGAAAACAGTACTGTTTTGCTTATGTAGTTGTTTTAGTCATATAATTAGTGTTTTAATTATTTTTAGTTAATTATTTCTGTAAATTTTTACATGTTGTCATATGTTTCTGTTAGACTACAGTAGATAAATTTTGTAGTTATTTATTAGTGTTTAGCTACTGTTTTTGTGTTTGCTTGTTTAGTTCATAGTGATAGATGATAAAAATAGTTTTATTAGTTTTAAAAGTAATTATTTTTGTTACTTCAATACATGTTGTGATTGATTCTGTTATTTAAGAGTAAATTTGTTTAATAATTATTTTAGTATTGTTTATTATTGTCTTAGTGTTTTGTTAGTTGTTATAGTCTTTCTAGTGTTAACTACATAGTTATGGTAGTTTTTATATTAGTTCTTTTGCTAGTTATTAAGTTAGTAAATTATTTTTGTTGTTGCATTAGGATTTATATTTTCTTTGCTGTAGAAAATTTATTAGAGTAATTTAGTGTGACGAGAGTATTGGTTGATTTCTCCCTTGTTTTCCTTGAAGTTTTCTTCGGAATTTTATTTGGTTTTCTTTGATTTCATTATTGTTTTCTTTATTGCTTTTTTATTGTTATTTTGATTGATAGAATTGGTTGCTAGAATTGTTGCTTACGTGAATTCAATGTTTGACTATATAGATTTTTCATCGGAGAGTTACGTATAGTGCTAGCAAGTTTTCCGAGAGCGTTATTATCTTCATCAAGTAATACTAGGCAAGTTCACTTTGACCATGTTTTCCATACCTATGTGTTTTATTGCATCTAGTGTCATCTTCGCAACAATCCCTCCAGTAGTGATATTGAATCCTTGTAGTTGAGTAGTATGCATGAGGTAGGAACCCATCACCCTGTTACCAAGCCCGGGACATTATTTATTTTAATGCTACGCTATAGTAGACGGGGTTGGTATGAGTGCTCGGGAGTGGTGTGAGAATGGAGGATCTACGTCAATGACGACAACTCCATGATGGCATCTGCAATGACTGCATCTTCAAGGCCTCAAGACTTCAAGACTCGAGACAAGAATTCAATACACACTACTGGGTGAAGGATGGTTGACGGGCACCCTGGAGAAACCAGTGGATGGCCGAGATGCATGGAGAAGCGCCATGACATCTTGCGGAAAGCTTCACCCAGACTCGATGAGACGGAAGAATACTTCATGCCCGGAAGCTTACCTGTGCAACCGCAAGTGACTATGGGCTCTGGCTTGGTTGACCTTAGTTGTGACTCTGGCTGGGACGGTGCTAGCAGATGTAGAACTACGGCAGGATTGGATGAGCACCGGACAGTGGTCAGGGGAACTCTTCGGAAGACCATGTTTCGGTCATCTTGTTCTCAAACACCCTGAAGTGCGAGAACGTAAAGAGAGGGATCGAATCTTGCGGGTAAAGTGTGCAAACCTCTACAGAGGGTTAAAACCTAATCGATTAGTCGTGTCCCCGGTTACGGACAATTTGAGCATCTGGCCTTGGATCTATCTCGGAACTCTCAACACCGGACTGATAACATAATTGTGGGCAACTTATGATGATTTTGGGCTATGAGACATCGGTTGGCGGAACCATGTCATGATAGAAAACTCTGTAGTACAGGCTCCTGTTATTCCTTTGTTGTAGGGAAAATGAAATTCAGCTTTTACGCAAACAAAACTCAGACACAGAGCCACAAAGTCATATTGCATATAGAATAAGTTTATCATCTGTTTTCTCTTATTGTGATCTTGCCGGTACATTCAATGTACTGGCCTACATGGCTGCAACGTATCATGTTGCAGGATTTCTTTGACGAGTAAGAGTACGGTATAGGGTTACGGTCTACACTCAACTTGCCGATGGCGTTGATGGGACTCCACACCCGATTGTTTGTTTTCACTGAGACTTATGAGGTATGTTTCAGTTTTACCTTATTTATACATGTGATTGCACTTTGATATATACATTGATGTACTGTGTGTGCCAGCATACCGATCCAGGGATGGCACAAATACACAGAGGCTTGACCATCTGAGGTCGGGTCGCTACATCTCATGACTGCCACGTGATTATGACGCAACTGCTTCCGGTTGCATTGAGGGGGCTTCTACCGGAAAACGTCCGATTAGCCATTGTGAAGCTATGTGCATTCCTCAATGCGATCTCTCAGAAGGTGATCGATCCAGAAATCGTACCAAGGCTAAGGAGTGATGTGGCACAATGACTTTACAGTTTCGAGCTGGTGTTCCCACCATCCTTCTTCAATATCATGACGCACGTCCTAGTTCATCTAGTCGACGAGATTGTCATTCTGGGGCCCGTATTTCTACACAATATGTTCCCCTTTGAGAGGTTCATGGGAGTCCTAAAGAAATATGTCCGTAACCGCACTAGGCCAGAAGGAAGCATCTCCATGGGCCATCAAACAGAGGATGTCATCGGGTTTTGTGTTGACTTCATTCCTGGCCTTAAGAAGATAGGTCTCCCTAAATCACGGTATGAGGGGAGACTGATCGAAAAACACGCTTGGAAGGGACTCAATAATATGCCGGACGGATATTCTTGTTCTCAAGCACACTACATAGTTCTACGAACTCTACCTTGGTGACCCGCATGTCGATGAACACAAGAACAGTCTGCGCCCAAACACCAAGCGGTCATGATGGTGGATTACATGTGAACACATCAGAACTTTCAGCAGTTGGTTGGAAACACGTCTTAGAGGTGACAACACTGTTTGTGATGAGCTGTACTTGTTGTCCAGGGGACCATCTTTGACTGTATTGATTTACAAAGGATACGAGATAAATGGGAATACATTTTACATGATTGACCAAGATCAAAAGAGCACCAACCAAAACAGTGGTGTCCGCTTTGATGCAACGACCGAGAGGGGAAAGGACACATATTATGGTTACATAGTGGACATATGGGAACTTGACTACGGATATGATTTTAAGGTCCCTTTGTTTAAGTGCAAATGGGTCAATCTGTCAGGAGGCGGGGTACAGGTAGACCCACAGTACGGAATGACAACAGTGGATCTGAAAAATCTTGGGTACACTGATGAACCATTCGTCCTAGCCAATGATGTGGCACAGGTTATCTATGTGAAGGACATCTCTACCAGACCGAGAAAAAGAAAAGATAAGGAAGCGAATACATCATACGATGAGCCAAAGCGCCACATAGTTCTTTCAAGAAAAAGGGACATCGTGGGAGTGGAGGGCAAGACAGACATGTCTGAAGATTATGAAAAGTTTCATGAAATTCCTCCCTTCAAAGTCAAGGCTGACCCAAGCATCCTGATAAACGATGAAGATTATCCATGGTTACGGCGCAATAAGCAAATGACACAAGCGAAGAAAAACTGAAGACTTTCTCCCGCAACTATTATGATGATACCATTCCAACTTTGTCACAGACGAGTATGATACCATTGTCCGTTTTGTACATGCACATGCTATGTGGGTGAAATTATGATACCATGCCAACTTTCAACTTTTTCAGAGTTCATTTGAAATGCTTTAATGTCTTATGGTTCGACCCTCGTAATACCATTAATCCCGATTCGCTCCTTGTCAACTATGTTCTCACCAAGAACACTCTCAAGAGGGCAACCACGTGGGCCATTGGTCCCGGTTCGTCTGGACATTTTGGTCCCGGTTCCACGCACGAACCGGGACCAATGCGCCTCGCCCATGGCCCATGACCATTAGTCCCGGTTTGTGCCACAAACCGGGACTAAAATGGTAGGTCCTCGTTAACCGAGTTTAGTCCCACCTCGCCAACCAAGGGCGCCACACCGGTTTATAAGCCCGTCCCTCTCTGCCTTGTTGAGCTCCTCTAAAAGTGAACATAGATGCCCCTATACAGGGAATTTGACCTAAATTCATAGTGAATTTCTCTGAAATTCATAGAAATTTATTATGAATTTAGGTTGAATTTTCTCTATAGGCGTATCTATGTTCATTTTTTTAGTAAAGTTAATCACAAACTTTTGGTTCACACAAATTTCAAAGAATTCAAATTTTAACTATTCAAATTTGAAAACTAATGGCACTAACAGAAAGTTTATAATTTTTCTAAAACTAATGGCACTAACAGAAAGTTTTTAATTTTGTTGACCTAAAAGAAAAAAGAATTAAAAATAAAGCAAAAAACAAAAGCAAATAAATAATGCGAGAAAGCAAAACAAAAACTGAAACAAACTAAAAATAGCAACAATAAGTATTTTGTTGTAAGTAGAAACAAAATGAAATAAATAAAGCAACAAAGAAAACAAAAAAAAAAAAAGTGTTTTCAAATTTGAAAACTAATGGCACTAACAGAAAGTTTATAATTTTTCTAAAAGTAAAAGCGAAAAAGAATTAAAAAATGAAGCAAAAACAAAAGAAAATAAATAATGCGTAAATCAAAACAAAAAACTGGAAAAAATAAAAATAGAAACAATAATTATTTTGTTGTAAGTAGAAATAAAATAAAATAAATAAAGCAAGAAAGAAAAAAAGTGTTTTCAAATTTGAAAACTAATGGCACTAACAAAAAGTTCATAATTTTTCTACAACTAAAAGCAAAAAGAATTAAAAAATAAAGCAAACAAAAGAAAATAAATAATGAAGAAAACAAAACAAAAAAACTGGAAAAAAATAAAAATAGCAACAATAAGTAAAGAAAACAAAAAAAACAAAAAAGTGCCTCCTACTGGGGCCCCACGGCCTTAATACGAATAGAAACCCTACCATGGGCCAGGATTCAGGCCCGCAGAAGGCCCAGTAGGCCCACAGGCAGATACGTGACTTTAGGCCCGTAAGCCTGCATTTGAGAGGAGCTCAAAGTGGTCAGTGCAACAGCGCTTATAAACCACTGTCGAGCCCTCTCGGCTAGCAAGGTGGGACTAAACATTCCACCGTACCGCGCCAGTTCCAGCACAAGGCCTTTGGTCCTGGTTGGTGCCACCAACCGGGACTAAAGGGGTGCATTGGTACCGGTTCGTGGCACAAACCGAGACAGTTGCCCCCCTTTAGTCCCGGCTGGTGCCACCAACCGGGACCAAAGGCCGCTGCTTCCCGCCCTTTGGGCTGCTGAAAAGAGGCCTTTGGTCCTGGTTGGTGGCTCCAACCGGAACTAAAGGGCGCATTAGTCCAGGTTGGTGCCACCAACCGGGACTAAAGGCTTTGCTATATAAGCAGCACTTAGCAGTTTCGACCAAATCCCCCACTTCTCCCCCGACGCCCCCTGCTCCTCCTCGTCGCCGTTGCCCCCCGACGCCCCTGGTCCACCTTGCCGTTGCCACCGCCACCGACGCGGTCAGGCTGCTCACCTTCGCCGTCGCTGCCGCCCCCTGTGAGCACAGCCTGCTCCCGCGCCCCTCCCGTCCCGTGCCCCTGCGCCCCTGTCTGCTGCCGCCTGCCGTCCCCCCCTGCCCTGCAGCCAGCCTGCCACGCCTCTGCCTCTGTGCCGCCACCACCGCCCCTGCTGGCGCCCAAGCCCGCCCGCCCGCCCCTGCCCTGCATTTTTCATAGCATTTTTTGTATTTTTTGTGTACATGTGTTTGTATGTCTATATATGTGTGTACATGTTCATAGTATTTTTTCATAAATGTATTTTTTGTCAATTTATGTATATGTTCATATATATAGATTATTTTAGTTTAGTATTAAGATTAGGAAAATTTCAGATGTGTAATTATATTTATTCATAAAAATATGTTCATATATATAGATTATTTATATGTGTAGTTAATTTATATGATTAGGAAAATGTAGAGTGAAAACGAAAAAATACATATAAGAAAAATATTATTAGTTTAATTTCTTTGTTCATATGTGATGTATATGTGTATGTTGCTATAATGTATATGTGTATGTGATGTATATAGAAAGTTTTATATATGACAATGGATATATATTCGATCTTTATGAGAAATGATGATCCATGGAAAAGTTTTATATATGCAAAAGTTACAATTTTGGAAATTTTTATATATCTAGCTAGGAAGGAAGAAGAAGAAAAAGAAGGATAGGAAAGAAGAAAATAAGAAGAGGAAAGAAATAAGAAGAGGAGAGGAAGAAGAGGAGAAATAAATAAGAAGAGGAAAAAAAGAAGAAAAGGAATAGAGGAGAAGAAGAAAAAATAGAAAATTCCTCTATTCCTTTCTTCTTCTCCTCTTTTTTCTTCTTCTTTTTTCTTTGATCTTCTCCTCTATTCCTTTCTTCTTCTCCTCTTTTTATTTCTTCTTCGTTTTCTTATGTTTTATCGGGTCTGTCATCGTCGATATACCCCTCCCGATAACTTCAACACGAGAGGGGGGGGGTCGTGTTGGGGAACGTTGCAGAAAATAAAAAAATTCTACACTTCACCAAGATCAATCTATGGAGTCATCTAGCAACGAGAGAGAGGAGTGCATCTACATACCCTTGTAGATCGCGCGGAAGCATTCAAGAGAACCAGGTTGAGGGAGTCGTACTCGTCGTGATCCAAATCACCGATGATCCTAGTGCCGAACGGACGGCACCTCCGCGTTCAACACACGTACGGTTGGGGAAGACGTCTCCTCCTTCTTGATCCAGCAAGGGGGAGGGAGAGGTTGATGGAGATCCAGCAGCACGACGGCGTGGTGGTGGATGCAGCGGGGATCTCGGCAGGGCTTCGCCAAGCTCTACGGAGGAGGAGGTGTTGGAGAGGGAGAGGGAGGCGCCAGGGGCTAGGGTGCGCAGCCCTAGCTCCCCCCTCTTTATATAGGGGTCCAGGGGGGGCGGAGGCCCCTCTAGATCCCATCTAGATGGGGGGCGGCGGCGGCCAAGGGGGTGGCTAGCCCCCCAAGCCAAGTGGGGCGCCCCCCACCACTAGGGTTTCCAACCCTAGGCGCAGGGGGGCCCAAGGGGGGGCGCACCAGCCCACCAGGGGCTGGTTCCCCTCCCATTTCAGCCCATGGGGCCCTCCGAGATAGGTGGCCCCACCCGGTACAATACCGTGACCCCCGAAACTTTCCCGATGGGGCCCAAACAGGACTTCCTATATATAATTCTTCACCTCCGGACCATTCCGGAACTCCTCGTGACGTCCGGGATCTCATCCGGGACTCCGAATAACTTTCGGGTTACCGCATACTAGTATCTCTACAACCCTAGCGTCACCGAACCTTAAGTGTGTAGACCCTACGGGTTCGGGAGACATGCAGACATGAACGAGACGACTCTCCGGCCAATAACCAATAGCGGGATCTGGATACCCATGTTGGCTCCGACATGCTCCTCGATGATCTCATCGGATGAACCACGATGTCGAGGATTCAATCAATCCCGTATACAATTCCTTTTGTCAACCGGTACGTTACTTGTCCAAGATTCGATCGTCGGTATTCCAATACCTCGTTTAATCTCGTTACCGGCAATTCACTTTACTCATATCGTAATGCATGATCCCCTGACCAGACACTTGGTCACATTGAGCTCATTATGATGATGCATTACCGAGTGGGCCCAGAGATACCTCTCTGTCATACGGAGTGACAAATCCCAGTCTCGATTCGTGTCAACCCAACAGACACTTTCGGAGATACCCGTAGTGCACCTTCATAGTCACCTAGTTACGTTGTGACGTTTGGCACACTCAAAGCGCTCCTACGGTATCCGGGAGTTGCACAATCTCATGGTCTAAGGAAATGATACTTGACATTTGGAAAAGCTCTAGCAAAACAAACTACACGATCTTGTGACATGCTTAGGATTGGGTCTTGTCCATCACATCATTCTCCCAATGATGTGATCCCATTATCAATGAAATCCAATGTCCATAGTCAGGAAATCATGACTATCTGTTGATCAACGAGCTAGTCAACTAGAGGCTCACTAGGGACGTGTTGTGGTCTATGTATTCACACATGTATTATGGTTTTCGGATAACACAATTATAGCATGAATAAAAGACAATTATCATGAACAAGGAAATATAATAATAACCATCTTATTATTGCCTCTAGGGCATATTTCCAACAGGTCGATATACCCCCTCCCCGATAATATTATTTTACCATGTACGTATGTCGTGTCGATATAAACTCCCGATAACTTCAACACGTGGGGGAGGGGGTCGATATACCCCCTCCCGATAACTTCAACACGAGGGGGGTTGATATACCCCCTCCCGATAACTTCAACACGTGGGGGGGGGGTCGATATACCCCATCCCCGTTACTATTATTTTCCCATGTACGTATGTCGTCGTTGTCGATATAAACCCCTCCCGATAACTTCAACACGTGGGGGGGGGGTCGATATAAACCCCTCTCGATAACTTCAACACGTGGGGGGGGTCGATATACCCCCTCCCCGATAATATTATTTTCCCATGTACGTATGTCGCCGTTGTCGATATAAACCCCTCCCGATAACTTCAACACATCAGGGGGTCGATATACCCCCTCCCGATAACGTCAACACGTGGGGGGGGGTCGATATACCCCCTCCCCGATAACATTATTTTCCCGTGTATGTATCTCGTCGTTGTCGATATTACCCCCTTGAAGCGTTGTCGAGGCCACCCCAAACCCTAGAGAAGCAGCGTCGATGCCACTAATTAATATGATTCCTTACAATGATTAGCTAGCTAGTTCTATGTTTGCCACTAGCTAATATATCCATCTGTCATGTTTGAATAATAATTGCCATGTTGTAAATATTTGTAGAAACTATGGACACCCCCCGAGACGAAGCACAAGAAGCGTTGTTGGGGGACATAATCGCACAAGGAAGTGATGCCGTCTGCTCGTTGTTTCTCAACGACACCGATGGTCTGGAAGGAGAGGGTGAAGAAGCAGCTGGCTATGATTATGATGGCTCCGGTGACCCAATGGCGGTGCAAGAAGGAGACCGTGAGGACGGCTTCGGTGACCCAATGACGGTGCAAGAAGGAGACCGTGATGACGGCTTCGGTGACCGAACCGAGTCCGGCCAGGTATATATATTAGTTAATCCTGTGCTGACTAGCTAATTGATGCATTGATTGTTTTGGTATGTACACATATTAATTAACTCTTGTCTTTGTTCTTTTTTCTAGCCTTCCGGATCGAGCACAACTTCGGTAAAGGGACGAGGCCCAAAGAAAAAGTTGAGCGAAGATGAAAGGTTTGAGTTCATAGCAATCGCGCGCGACGGCCAACCAATTGAACCCATCCGGACAAAGAATGCATTTGTTGCTCAGTGCGGGGTTCTGGTTAGGGACAAGATCCCGATCAGCATCCACCAATGGAATAAGCCTAAGAACGAAGACCCTGAGGTGTCTTATGTCAATGATATGCAGAAAAATGATATTTGGACTGAGCTGAAGTCAAATTTCACCCTACCGCCAGAGGATGATCCGGAGAAGCCAGTTAAAGAGCAATTAATCAAGTCTTTTGCTCTTAAGAAGATGGCAGGCCTATTCAGGAGGTGGAAGAAAGACCTGAATAGGTCTGTCGACAAAAAAGAGACACCAGAATTCAAGGGCAAATATGAGAAGATCAGAGATCACTGGCCCACATTTGTGGCCCACAAGACATCGAAAAAGAGTAAGAAGATGTCGGAGACAAACAAGCAAAATGCTGCGAAGAATAAGCTTCACCATCGCACGGGGTCAGGTGGCTACCTCAAAGCCCGACCTAAGTTGGCCAAGGCTGAGAATGATCTGGTTGATAAAGGGATCGAACCAGAGACAATGAACTGGCCAGACCGTTGCCGGATTTGGTTCTGCGGGGCTAGCGGAACCTTGGACCCTGTATCAAGGAAGTGCATTTGGATGGACGAGCAATTGTAAATACCAGTCAAGAGGCTTCAACACTATATCGTTCCAGCGCAGCAAGGGACGTTCGTTCCAGACAAAGAGAACAACGAGCTCACAATGGCCCTCGGGAATTCTGAGCACTCTTGACGGACACGAGGCACGCCAGGCTCCGTTCTGTGGAATGCTGGTTTTTCGGACGCAGGCGGTTACAAATGCCAGGAGAGGAGGAAAAAAGTGCAGCAGACCCAATTGCAGGCGCTGCACGCAAGGGTACAAGTGATAGAGGAACGAGATGCAAATCACAGCAAACGAACTGCCGAAGCTTCCCCCAAAGCTACCCCGCCATCTTAGTCGAGAAGCAGCGTGGCTTCCACCGAGCTGCTTCAGCCGGAGCATATCTTGATGACTCCCGCTAGCTATCCCGTGGATGCTATCATGAAGTCTCAATATTGCCACATTATGATGCAATGGATGAATTTGAAGGTCAAGGCGGCTATTGGCTCTGTTTATCCTACTGAACCCGGCGCAACTTTCCACCGCCGGCCGATTCCAGAACGATATGCTAGGGTGATGGTGCATGAAATAACTGAGGGATTTGAGGATCTCCAGCTTGACCACCCTACTGGTGAAGGGGAGACTAGGCTGGGTTCTGCTCTGAAGACTCCATGCCTTTGTCGGAAGGAGCTCATCAATCTTCCGAACTGGACGCCTCTGCCTCCTCCTCCTCCTCCGGCGAGTCAGGGCACTCCGCCTCCTCCACTGCCTCCTCCTCCGGCGAGTGACGATCAGGGCACTAGGCCTCCTTCTCCGGCGCGTGGCGGCACTCCGCCTCCTTCTCCGCCTGCACCAGCGCGCCCGAGCAACCAGCAGCCTCCTCCTTCTCCACCTCGCCAGCAAGGGCGGAAGAGACCCGCCGCCGCCCCGGCTGCTCCGGCGCATCGTAGTCCTTCTCCTCCGCCTCGTAAGAAAGCACGAAAGAAGACAGCCGCAGCTGCTCCGTCTGCTCCGGCGTCTAGCAGTACAGCCAGAGGCGGAAGGCAATACAGATACGGTCCACCTCTCAAGCCTCTAGAGAAGTTACCATACGAGAGGACCGAGGAGGACATCGAGAAGATCGTGCGGACCGAAGTGAAGGACTTCTTTGAAGGGTTGAAAGAAAAGAGACATCCACCTCCGGAGGAGAAGGTAGATCTGGTGAAAGCAAAGCGCACTATCGATGCCCTGAGGAAACCACCAAAGTCTCCGCCGAAAACCAACTATCAGCGCGTTACTCAGAAGGCATATCAAGAAGCAATGCAGTCGGGAAGTACTGTCAGTGATCAAAGGTTAAAATAACGACGAGCAGCTAGGAAAAAAATTGCCCAGCTCGGCGAACAAGCGAACCAATCGTGCCCCCCGCTCAATGTGTCTAGCGACATCGTCGCTAATGCTCCGGGACGGTGCCCGGTTATAGCAATCTTGGAGATTACCTGCCTGACGATGTAAATTTTGATTTCATGGAGGTGGTCGAACACAGATACGAGTACGGGAAGCCTCTCGTCAAAGATGAAAATTCTCTAACAACGATGATGCGAAGATTCCATAATTGGTACATGAAAACCTGCAGAGAGTCTGGGGGGGACGAATACTTTGTATTTGAGAATTAAAGAGGAGCACGACCTCGTTGGAACTGATCTGTTGCCTGTTCCATTTGAGGAGTTATTCGAGTTCTTCAATCAAGAGGCCCTCGATAAATTAATGGTCTTTTGCTACTATCTGTAAGTACTATTTCTGTCATTAAGTCTCTATATATAGCTCAGCTCTTTCATTGCATGTATTTATAATTAATTATCCTCACTATATTATGCAGATTGAAGATCGTCGAGTGCAAAAAACAAGAAATGTATGATATTGGGTTCATTAACACAAATATCATAGATGAAATTCAGGTTAAAAAGCACGCCGAAGAGGCCGAGGCCAACTTGCTACGTTCGTTGATCAAAAATCAAAACAAAGATACCATACTCTTTCCTTACAACTTCGAGTGAGTGTTACTGTCGTGTGCATATTCGGTTTCCCTTATTACTCGAGCGAGGTTATAGTAATGTAATTGATGAGTTATGCATGCGTGCGCAGCTTCCACTATGTTCTTCTGGAGATTAAGCTTGAGCGGGGACTAGTAACCGTCTTAGACTCGAGACGAAAAGATCCCGAAACCTATGCAGACATGACTAAAATGCACAACAAGTAAGTTCAATCGATCATTATCGCACCATATCGGCAACTTTTTGTTCATTTCCTGATATCTCAAGTAATAATAATTATTTTCTTTGTCTTGCAGGGTTTGGAAACAGTTCACATGAAGCTCTGGACTGCCAAGGAGCTGCGATATACATACCAAAGTAAGTACTACTAGCTAGCTAGTTGCGCGCATCTCCCGTTGATTCTATAACTATAATTTCATCGATGCCATTTATAATGCTTCATTATCAGTTTGATTGACCTCTATTTCTCGTAAAGTGCTTGTGGCAGGAACAAGGGAATAATTACTGTGGATACTACGTGTGCGAGTTCATCTACAACGCGACTTTGAAAAATAAGCGGGGCTACTCTAAAAGACAATATGAAATGCGTAAGCAATAATATTCACAATTTCATTTTATTATACCATCATTTCTGTTGAGTTTCATTCATATATATGTATTAACCCCCTTCTTCAAATTAGACATGGCAGATGCGGAATGAACTCCTACCACAAGATTGCATGAAAGCAATTCAAGAGGAATTGGCAGGATTCTTTCTTGACCACGTCATCAATAAAGCCGGAGAATACCATGCGGAAGTTAATTTCAAATGCTAGGGGATTGTGAGAGATCTTACATATTGTATATGTATGTAGCCAGTAGCGACGGATAGATAATACGAAAACTTGTCGTTCGACTAATCTCTCGGAGAAGGAGAGGTCGATCGATCACTTCTCTCGATATGCATGACGAACTTCTGTACTTAATGGTTTCCTTCATTTTCTTACTAGCTAGCGTGTCGAGGGCCTCTCTATGTATGATACGTAGCATCGACCAAGCACGGACATAAGAGAGGACACTTCTCTCTATTAATTAGCTAGCTAACACAATATATGAAACACCTAAATTAACCCCCCAAAACCCCCAACCCCCCCCCCTTTCAAAAAAAACAAAAACCATAGCCCCTGAAATGCTGACGCGTGGATGCCTATTGGTCCCGGTTGGTGCCACCAACCGGGACCAAAGGCCCTCCTACGTGGGCTCGGCGCACCGGCCACGCGGAGGACCATCTGTCCCGATTCTGGACTGAACCAGGACTAAAGGGCCAGGGCATTAGTAACGACCCTTTAGTCCCGGTCCAGGAACCGGGACAAAAGGCCCTTACCAACCGGGACTAATGGTGGTTTATCTACTAGTGATAGGAGGAAGAAGTAGGTCGGTGGCCGCCCGAGGGGCCCACGAGACAGGGGGCGCGCCCTGTAGGGGTGGGCGTGCCCTCCACCCTCATGGCCGCCTTGATCGCTTCTTGACTTGCACTCCAAGTCCTCTAGATCACGTTCGTTCCAAAAATCACGCTCCCGAAGGTTTCATTCCGTTTGGACTCCGTTTGATATTCCTTTTCTTCGAAATACTGAAATAGGCAAAAAAATAGCAATACGGGTTGGGCATCCGGTTAGTAGGTTAGTCCCAAAAATGATATAAATGTGTAAAATAAAGCCCATAAACATCCAAAAGGGGTAATATAATAGCATGGAACAATCAAAAATTATAGATACGTTGGAGACGTATCAAGCATCCCCAAGCTTAATTCCTGCTCGTCCTCGAGTAGGTAAATGATAAAAACAGAATTTTTGTTGTGGAATGCTACCTAGCATAATTCTCAATGTAATTTTCTTTATTTTGGCATGAATGTTCAGATCCAAATGATTCAAAATAAAGGTTCATATTGACAAAAGAAATAGTAATACTTCAAGCATAGTAATAAAAGCAATCATGTCTTCTAAAAATAACATGGCTAAAGAAAGTTCATCCCTACAAAATCATATAGTTAGGCTATGCTTCATTTTCATCACACAAAAATGTTCCCAAATTCAACACCCCCGATGACAAGCCTAGCAATTGTTTCGTACTTAAATAATCTCAAACTTTTCAACTTTCACGCAATACATGAGCGTGAGCCATTGATATAGCACTATGGGTGAAATAGAATATGATGATGGGGATTGTGTGGAGAACAAAAAAAAGGAGAAAGTCTCACATTGACGAGGATAATCAACAGGCTATGGAGATGCCCATCAATTGATGTCAACATGAGGAGTAGGGATTGCCATGCAATGGATGCACTAGAGCTATAAATGAATGAAAGCTCAACAAAAGAAAACAAGTGGGTGTGCATCCAACTTGCTTGCTCACGAATACCTAGGGCATTTGAGGAAGCCCATCGTAGGAATATACAAGCCAAGTTCTATAATGAAAAATTCCCACTATTATATGAAAGTGACAACATATGAGACTCTCTATATGAAAAACATGGTGCTACTTTGAAGCACAATATATGAGACTCGCTATATGAAGAACATGGTGCTACTTTGAAGCACAAGTGTGGACAAATAGATAGTAACATTGCCCCTTTTTATTTATTTTCTTTTCTTTTTCTTCTTTTCTTTTTTTCTTCTTTTCCTTTTTTTCTTTTTTTTTCTTTTCCCCCCCTTTTTTTTCTTTGGCCTTTTCTTTTTTTCTTTTTGGCCTTTCTTTTTTTTCTTTTTTTTCTTGGGACAATGCTCTAATAATGATGATCATCACACTTTTATTGATTACAACATATGAATTACAACTCAAAACGATATGACTCTATATGAATGCCTCCGGCGGTCTACCGGGATGGTGCAATGAATCAAGAGTGACATGTATGAAAAATTATGCATGGTGGATTTGCCACAAATACGATGTCAACTACATGATCATGCAATGGCAATATGACAAAAGTAATGCGTGTCATGATGATAAACGGAACGATGGAAAGTTGCATGGCAATATATCTCGGAATGCCTATGGAAATGCCATAATAGGTAGGTATGGTGGCTGTTTTGAGGAAGATATAAGGAGGTTTATGTGTGATAGAGCGTATCATATCACGGGGTTTGGATGCACCGGCGAAGTTTGCACCAACTCTCAAGGTTAGAAAGGGCAATGCACGGTACCGAAGAGTCTAGCAATGATGGAAAGGTAAAAGTGCGTATAATCCATGGAGTCAACATTAGTCAAAAGAACTCATATACTTATTGCAAAAATTTAGAAGCCATCAAAAACCAAGCACTACGCGCATGCTCCTAGAGGGATAGATTGGTAGGAAAAGACCATCGCTCATCCCCGACCGCCACTCATAAGGATGCACAATCCAAGTACACTTCATGTTTCAAATTTGTTACACAACTTTAACCATACGTGCATGCTACGGGACTTGCTAACTTCAATACAAGCATTCTTTAAATTCATAATCACCCAACTAGAATGACTTTAATATCACTATCTCCATATCTCAAAACAATTATCAAGTATCAAATTGATCATAGCATCCAATTCACTTCCTATGATAGTTTTTATTATACCCAACTTGGATGCCTACCATTCTAGGACCAATTTTATAACCATAGCAAATACCATGCTGTTCTTAAAGACTCTCAAAATAATATAACTGAAGCATGAGAGACTAGCAATTTCTACAAAATTAAGCCACCACCGTGCTCTAAAAGATATAAGTGAAGCACTAGAGCAAAAACTATATCTAGCTCAAAAGATATAAGTGAAGCACGTAGAGTATTCTAATAAATTTCAATCAAGTAGGCTTCTCCCAAAAGGTGTGTACAGCAAGGATGATTGTGGAAAACTAAAAAGCAAATACTAATATCATACACGACGCTCCAAGCAAAACACATGTCATGTGGCGAATAAAAATATAGCTCCAAGTAAAGTTACCAATGAACGAAGACGAAAGAGGGGATGCCTTCCTGGGGCATCCCCAAGCTTAGGCTTTTGGCGATTCTTGAATATCTTGGGGTGCCATGGGCATCCCCAAGCTTAGGCTTTTGCCACTCCTTATTACATAGTCCATCAAATCTTTACCCAAAACTTGAAAACTTCACAACACATAACTCAACAGGAAATCTCATAAACTCCGTTAGTGAAAGAAAACAAAACCAACACATAAGGTACCGTAATTAACTCATTCTTTATTTATATTGGTGTTAAACCTACTGTATTTCAAGTTCTCTATGGTTCATACCACTTAATACTAGCCATAGATGCATCAAAATAAGCAAACAACACATGAAAAACAGAATCTGTCAAAAACAGAACAGTCTGTAGAAATCTGTAACTAACGCAAACTTCTGGAACTCTAAAAATCCTACCAAAATAGGAAATCCTGGGCAATTTGTCTATTGATCAGCAGAAAAAAGAATCAACGCAAAAACACGTTTTTGTTATTTACCAAAACTAATTTCGTGCGTGCAAAGTTTCTGTTTTTCAGCAGAATCAAATTAACTATCACCATAGGTTATCCTATAGGTTCTACTTGGCACACACACTAATTAAAACATAAAAACACATCTAAGCAGAAGGTAGATGCAAAATTTATTACTAAACAAAGACAGAAACAAAAAACATAAATAAAATTGGGTTGCCTCCCAACTAGCGCTATCGTTTAACGCCCCTAGCTAGGCATAAAAGCGAAGATAGATCTAAGTAGTGCCATCTTTGGCACTCAATTCATAAGTAGCTCGCATGATAGATTCATAAGGTAATTTAATTTTCTTTCTTGCAAAGTGCTCCATGCCTTTCCTTAATGGAAATTTGGAATCTATTATTCCCTTACTTCATATCAATAATCGCGCCAATCGTTCTAAGGAAAGGTCTACCAAGAATAATAGGGCAAGAGAGATTGCAATCCATATCAAGAACGATAAAATCTACGGGCACCAAATTTCTATTTGCAACAATGAGAACATCATTGATCTTTCCCATTGGCTTTTTAATGGTGGAATCCACAAGGTGCAAATTTAAAGAGTAATCATCAAGATCATGGAAACGTAGAATATCACATAAAGTTTTCGAAATTGTGGAAACACTAGCACCCAAATCACACAAAACAAAACACTCATGATCTTTAATTTTAATCTTTATAGTAGGTTCCCACTCATCATTAAGTTTTCTAGGTATAGAAACTTCCAAATTAAGTTTTTCATCGTAAGATTGCATCAAGGCATCAACGATATGTTTGGTAAAAGCTTTATTTTGACTATAAGCATGAGGAGAATTAACAATGGATTGCAACAAAGAAATACAACCTTCCAAAGAACAATTATCATAATCAGATTCCTTGAAATCCGAGATAGTGGGTTCAATCCTATTTAAAGTCATGACCTCTCCAATCCCACTTTCCAAATTTAGCATCAAGATCTAAAAACTCCGAATTATTGGGACGCCTTCTAACTAAAGTTGACTCATCTCCAGTACCATTATTATTAAGATTCATATTGCAAAACAAAGATCTAATAGGAGACACATCAATAACTTTAAGATCTTCATCATTATTTTCACCTAATTTTCTGGTTTGGCAGCCATTTTATTGACTAAGGTAGCTTGCTTATCAGAAATTTGGGCTATAGCATTTTCAAGCCGGGTAATTTGAGAGTTGACACCATAAAATTCTTTAGACAGATCATCAAGCTCTTTGTTCATAAAACCCAAACAACCTTTTTGTTCCTTAAGCTCTTTTCTGAAGAAATTATCATGCTCAAATTGCAAAGTCATAAAACTTCTAATGTTTGATTCAATCTCTTCCAACCTTCTAAGAAGGAGGTCGTTGTTCTTAGGCAAAGCCATAAGGGCAAACAAGTACGCAAAAAGACAAGCGGGAAAGAGAGGGGAAGATTGGGAAAAAGAGGGCAAATAAAACGGCAAGGGTGAAGTGGGGGAGAGGAAAACGAGAGGCAAATGGCTAATAATGTAAATGTGAGGGAGATGAGTTTGTGATGGGTACTTGGTATGTCTTGACTTGAGCGAAGACCTCCCCGGCAACGGAGCCATAAATCCTTCTTGCTACGTCTTGAGCTTGCGTTGGTTTTCCTTGAAGAGGAAAGGGTGATGCAGCAATAGTAGCGTAAGTATTTCCTTCAGTTTTTGAGAACCAAGGTATCAATCCAGTAGGAGGCTCCTCAGAAGTCCCACACACCTACACAAACAAACAAAGAACTCGCAACCAACGCAATAAAGGGGTTGTCAATCCCTTCACGGGCACTTGAGAAAGTGAGATCTGATAGATATAATATGATAAGATAAATATATATTTGGTATTTTATGATATAGATTGGAAAAGTAAAGATGCAAATAAAAGTAGATTGAAATCTTATACGATAAAAGATAGACCCGGGGGCCATAGGTTTCACTAGTGGCTTCTCTCAAGATAGCATAAGTATTACGGTGGGTGAACAAATTACTTTTGATCAATTGATAGAAAAGCGAATAATTATGAGATTATCTAGGCATGATCATGTATATAGGCATCATGTCCGTGACAAGTAGACCGACTCCTGCCTGCATCTACTACTATTACTCCACACATCGACCGCTATCCAGCATGCATCTAGAGTATTAAGTTCATAAGAACAGAGTAACACATTAAGAAAGATGACATGATGTAGAGGGATAAACTCATGCAATATGATATAAACCCCATCTTTTTATCCTCGATGGCAACAATACAATACATGCCTTGCAACCCTTGCTGTCACTGGGTAAGGACACCGCAAGATTGAACCCAAAGCTAAGCACTTCTCCCATGGCAAGAAAGATCAATCTAGTAGGCCAAACCAAACTGATAATTTGAAGAGACTTGCAAAGATAACTCAATCATACATAAAAGAATTCAGAGGAGATTCAAATATTTCTCATAGATAAACTTGATCATAAACCCACAATTCATCGGATCTCGACAAACACACCGCAAAAAGAGTTACATCGAATAGATCTCCACAAGAGAGGGGGAGAACATGGTATTGAGATCCAAAAAGAGAGAAGAAGCCATCTAGCTAATAACTATGGACCCGAAGGTCTGTGGTAAACTACTCACAACTCATCGGAGGGGCTATGGTGCTGATATAGAAGCCCTCCGTGATCGATTCCCCCTCCGGCGGAGCGCCGACGAAGGCTCCAAGATCGGATCTCGCGGATACAGAAGGTTACGGCAGTGGAAATTCTTTTTCGTTGGCTCCCTGGATGTTTTCGGGGTACTTGGGTTTATATAGGAGGAAGAAGTAGGTCGGTGGCCGCCCGAGGGACCCACGAGACAGGGGGCGCGCCCTGTAGGGGTGGGCACGCCCTCCACCCTCGTGGCCGCCTTGATCGCTTCTTGACTCTCACTCCAAGTCCTCTGGATCACGTTCGTTCCAAAAATCATGCTCCCAAAGGTTTGATTCCGTTTGGACTCCGTCTGATATTCCTTTTCTTCGAAATACTGAAATAGGCAAAAAAAAACAACAATACGGGATGGGCCTCGGTTTAGTAGGTTAGTCCCAAAAATGATATAAATGTGTAAAATAAAGCCCATAAACATCCAAAAGGACCAATATAATAGCATGGAACAATAAAAAATTATAGATACGTTGGAGACGTATCACTTAGTGATAAAGTAAAGCAATTACATGGCGAATGCATTTCATACAATAAAGCGACAACCATATGGCTCCTGCCAGTTGCCGATAACTGTTACAAAACATGATCATCTCATACAACAATTTATATATCATCACGTCTTGACCATATTGATGACCCACAAGTATAGGGGATCTATCGTAGTCCTTTCGATAAGTAAGAGTGTCGAACCCAACGAGGAGCAGTATGAAATGACAAGCAGTTTTCAGAAGGTATTCTCTGCAAGCACCGAAATTATCGGTAATGATAGTTTTGTGATAAGGTAATTCGTAACGGGTAACAATTAACAAAAGTAAACAAGGTGCAGCAAGGTGGCCCAATCCTTTTTGTAGCAAAGGACAAGCCTGGACAAACCCTTATATAAAGAAAAGCGCTCCCGAGGACACATGGGAATTATCGTCATGCTAGTTTTCGTCATGCTCATATGATTCGCGTTCGTTACTTTGATAATTTGATATGTGGGTGGACCGGTGCTTGGGTACTTCCCTTCCTTGGACAAGCATCCCACTTATGATTAACCCCCCTCGCAAGCATCTGCAACTACATAAGAAGAACTAAGGTAAACCTAACCATAACATGAAACATATGGATCCAAATCAGCCCCTTACGAAGCAACGCATAAACTAGGGTTTAAGCTTCTGTCACTCTAGAAACCCATCATCTACTTATTACTTCCCAATGCCTTCCCCTAGGCCCAAACAATGGTGAAGTGTCATGTATTCGACGTTCACATAACACCACTAGAGGAAAGACAACATACATCTCATCAAAATATCGAACGAATACCAAATTCACATGACTACTTATAACAAGACTTCTCACAGGTCCTCAGGATCCAACGTAACTAATCACAAATCATATTCATGTTCATAATCAGAGGGGTATTAATGTGCATGAAGGATCTGAACATATAATCTTCCATCGAATAAACCAACTAGCATCAACTACAAGGAGTAATCAACACTACTAGCAACCCACGGATACCAATCTGAGGTTTTCAGACAAAGATCGGATACAAGAGATGAACTAGGGTTTGAGAGGAGATGGTGCTAGTGAAGATGTTGATGGATATTGATCCCCTCCCAATGAGAGGATCGATGGTGATGACGATGGTGACGATTTCCCCCTCCCAGAGGGATGTTTCCCCGGCAAAACAGCTCCGCCGGAGCCCTAGATTGGTTCCACCAAGGTTCCGCCTCGAGACAGCGGAGCTTCATCCCGAAAGCTTCCTTCTGATTTTTTCCAGGGCAAAAGGCACCTTATACCAGGAGATGGGCATCGGGGGCCTTCCAGGTGGGCCACGAGGCAGGGGGCACGCCCAGGGGGTAGGACGCGCCCTCCACCGTCGTGGACAGTGGGTGGCTGAGGGAGTCCTGGATTAAGGGGTCCTCGGATAGCCGAACTATAAACTTTGGTCGGACTGTTGGACTATGAAGATACAAGATTGAAGACTTCGTCCCGTGTCCGGATGGGACTCTCCTTTGCGTGGAAGGCAAGCTTGGATATTCGGATATGTAGATTTCCTTTTCTGTAACCGACTCTGTGTAACCCTAGCCCCCTCCGGTGTCTATGTAAACCGGAGGGCTTAGTCCGTAGGACAACAATAATCATAATCATAGGCTAGCTCCTAGGGTTTAGCCTCTATGATCTCGTGGTAGATCAACTCTTGTAATACTCATATCATCAAGATCAATCAAGCAGGAAGTAGCGTATTACCTCCATTGAGAGGGCCCGAACCTGGGTAAAACATCATGTCCCCTGCCTCCTGTTACCATTAGCCTTAGACGCACAGTTCGGGACTCCCTACCCGAGATCCGACGGTTTTGACACCGACATTGGTGCTTTCATTGGGAGTTCCACTGTGCCGTTGCTGTAAGGCTTGATGGCCCCTTCGATCATCTTCAACGATGCGGTCCTGGGGGACGTTTTCCTTCCCAGACAAGATCTTCGTATTCGGCGGCTTCGTACTGCGGGCGAACTCGCTTGGCAATCTGGAGCAGATTGATAGCTACGCCCCTGACCATCAGGTCAGGTTTGGAAGCTGAAACTACACTGCCGACATCCGTGGAGACTTGATCTTCGATGGATTCGAGCTCAGGACAGGTGCGCCGAATAGTCACGACGGACATGACTTTGATCTGCCGCCGGACAGTATTCAGGAAATCGCACCAGCGTTGGCGCCGGGAATCAACCCGGAGCAGATCGCGCATTCCGAGGACGGGTGGATTGACCCTGCCACGGAGGCCGCACACTCATCGGCGTTGGAGCCGAACGCTGATCCCAACTCCTGTGAGAGTGGTGTCGTCGGACCCTCGGACACTTACTCGGTTGCCGGATCCGAACCACGTGCGTCCATGCCTATCGAATCAGATTGGGCACCCGTCATGGAGTTTACCGCCGCGGATATTTTTCACCACTCGCCCTTGGGAGATGCGCTGAACTCATTAAGGTCTCTGTCCTTGTCAGGAGACTCTTGGCCGAACTATGTCCGGCTCGAGCGGGAAACGGACAACGAAGAAATTCGTTACCCACCCACCACCCACTTCATAGCCACTGTTGAGGACTTAACCGACACGCTCGATTTCGACTCCAAAGATGTCGACGGTATTTACGATGACACAGGAGAAGAACAGGAACCATCGCCCATTGGGCGCTGGACTGCCACCTCATCATACGATATTTACATGGTGGACACACAAAAAGAAGGCGATGGTGACAATACAACAAAGGATAATCCCCTCGATAAGCCACCAAAGCGGCGCCATAGACGCCGCTCTAAATCCCGCCACAGTAAAAACAGCGACAACAACACAAGAAATAATAATACCCCGGTTGATTCCAAAAGAAACGACAACCCCATGGACCCAGCGGTGGAGCAGGATGAGCCAGGGGACGGTGAAAAAAGTCCGGAGCCGACGTCAGATAACGCCGATCCCGAGGGTAAAATTCAACGACATGTCCCCGGAGAGGAGGACAACCTGGACGATGATGCACTTATCATCCCAGAAAAACTCTTGGAACAAGAGAATCTCCACAGAAGACTTATCGCCACCGCGAGGAGCCTAAATAAGCAGAAGCAAAAGCTTAAGGCCGCACATGATACGCTCAACCAAAGGTGGAACAAAATACTCGACAGAGAAGAAAAATACGGCGACGATCGTCACGCAAAGAGCTATCCAAAGCGAAGCTGCTGCCCGAGTTCGACAACGAGGCTGTAGAGCCCACTCAGCTGAAAACTACCGATCTGCCAGACCGACCGCCCCGTGGCCGTGACAAGACGGCTAATGATGCCGCCCACAAGTCAGCACACGATTTACGTGAGCTCCTGGACAGAAAGTCCGGTATGGCCAGATCCATCTATGGATCTAGGAAGCGCGCTCCAGCGCAAGATCAGAACTATCAAAATGATCACATTGATCGAATACCAGCTCAGAATCAGAACCAAACACAACAACCGTCGACAGCATGCCACAACACAACCAAATACAGGGGTGCCGCACACCCCCTATGCTTCACCGATGAGGTGCTGGATCATGAATTTCCGGAAGGATTCAAACCCGTGAATATAGAGGCATATGACGGAACTACAGACCCTGGGGTCTGATCGAGGACTTTATCCTTCATATCCATATGGCTCGCGGAAACAACCTCCACGCCATCAAATATCTACCCCTCAAATTAAAGGGACCAGCTCGGCACTGGTTGAAAAGCCTTCCCAAAAACTCAATTGGAAGTTGGGAAGAGCTCGAGGATGCTTTCAGGGCCAATTTTCAAGGGACCTATGTCCGGCCTCCGGATGCTAACGACCTAAGTCATATAATTCAACAGCCCGGAGAGTCAGTGTGGCAGCTCTGGAACAGGTTTCTTACTAAGAAAAACCAAATAGTCGATTGGCTGGACGCCGAGGCTTTAGCGGCCTTAAAACACAGTATCCGGGACGAATGGCTTGCCAGACACCTCGGCCAAGAAAAGTCGAGGATGATGGCAGCCTTAACAAGCCATATGACCCACTTTTGCACGGGCGAGGACAGCTGGCTGGCCCGTAGCAGCACCAGCGACCCAGGCACATCCGAAGTCAGGGATGGCAACGGGAAGCCGCGACGCAACAAAAACAAGCATCAAAACAATAATAACAGCCCAGAGAATACGACAGTCAATGTCGGATTCAGGGGCTCTCGACCCGGTCAACTGAAGAAGCCATTTATAGGCAGCAGAGACGGACCGTCCAGCCTAAACAAGATTCTAGACAAATTATGTCAGATTCACGGCACCTCCGAAAAGCCTGCAATCCACACCCACAGAGAGTGTTGGGTTTTCAAACAGGCCGGAAAGCTGAACGCTGAACGAAAGGGGAGGGAGACGCCAAGTGAGGATGAGGAGGAGCCTCGTCAGCCGAACACTGGAGGACAGAAAAAATTCCCACCAGAAGTCAAAACAGTGAATATGATTTACGTAACTCACATTCCAAAGAGAACGCGCAAAAGCGCACTCAGAGACGTATACGCTGTTGAGCCCATTGCCCCCAAATTTAATCCATGGTCGGCCTGCCCGATCACCTTTGATCGCAGGGACCACCCGACTAGTGTCCGACACGGAGGATCGGCTGCCTTGGTGCTCGACCCAATAATTGACGGATACCATCTCACACGAGTCCTCATGGACAGCGGCAGTAGTCTAAACCTGATATATCAGGACACTGTCTGCAAAATGGGGATAGACCCTTCAAGGATCAGCCAAAGTAACACTACCTTTAAAGGAGTAATACCAGGTGTTGAGGCCCACTGTACGGGCTCCCTAGTACTAGAAGTTGTATTTGGTTCCCCCGCCAACTTCAGAAGCGAGGAATTAACCTTCGACATCGCTCCATTCCGGAGTGGCTATCACGCACTACTCGGACGAACGGCCTTCGCACGTTTTAATGCAGTACCGCATTACGCCTACCTCAAACTTAAGTTGCCCAGTCCACGCGGCGTCATCACAGTTAGCGGAAACACAGTGCGTTCCTTACGCGCGGAAGAATATGTGGCGGCTCTAGCAGCCGAACACTGAGCGGTCCCCCCAACCAGGACTAATGGCCGGTCGTCACGACCACAGACACTGTTAGACAAGTCCGGCGCTCCACCTAATGTAACAGCCCAGTTGGGATTTCCCCATAAAAGATGCTAGGGTCTGCTTGCAAAAAGAGCCCATAGTTTGGCTCGACATTATCAGTACAATAGCATATTGCATTTTCATTAACAAACACCTCCCACGAAGTCTTTCACCTAGGCTTTTTCTTTTATAGGTGACCATCATGCTACACCCTTCCAGGATATGGCACAACGGAGATAAAGGCGCAGACGTGCAGCAGGGCCCCGCACAAAGGTTTCTTTTAAGATTAAGACCCTGCGTAAACCTTTTTAACATCTCTTGTTGCTTCTTCCCCCTCAGAAACTTCATACAACCGGGGGGGATACTGGCGTCTTCGGCATTTTTGTCACACAAGAATACTGCTCATACCTGGAAACTCGGGGCTCATTGTTAAGGGCGTTATTCAACCCAGTACACATTATAAAGTCCGAATACCTTAGGGACTATTCGGCGTCGCGAGTTTGGCCTTATATGCATCATCTCCGAATCATGTCTTTGGTCAAATGTTGGGTTTGCCCGGCTCCCGTGTTTTGCTACCTTATGTTCCGTTCTATCGGCTAAGGCGGCACCGGGAGAACTACTGCGATTGTGCCCCGGATCATCTGGACGAGAACCTTAGTAGAGAAAGCTGAAAAATGATTGTCATGATACAGCGCGAGACTGGTCAACCACTGGATGACCCCACAGAATCCTTGCGATTCCTCCGCATTAACGAAGGACCGGTTTCCCGGTCACGTACATACGCACACCATATCCGGCTGAACGCGAAAGTACCAGGGGCTATATAGTAGCCCCACCGTCAAACTCCTATGGCTAAGTGAAAGTGTTAAAGCTATATAGTCCGATTGCCTGGTTCGCCGCGCTATCACCTCCTTAACGGACCAAGATGTTGGATCAAGTGTGACTACGTGCTTTCCCGAACACCCCCGCATTATATGCGTGGGGGCTGAAGCCGACGATTGCAAACTTTCAGGAAACATATATATACATAAACGGCCACACCGGAGACACCATAATACTTTCAGGTAAAAGTATAAAAACAGCCTTTATAATCAAAATAGCATTGTCTTTACAATCGTGATACATGTCATTCGAACATGGCACTCTTTCGAGCACTGAGCCTCTATTAAACGTGCACCTTCTAAAACTTCTTCGAAACAGTGCTCGGCCGGGTCCTGGCCGTCCGCCGCACTCCGGGTCACAATAGCGGTGGCTTCCATCCTAGCCCAGTATGTTTTTAACACGGGCAAGAGTCATCCGCGCACCCTCTATGCATGCCGACCTCTTCACAATGTCGATATGCGACACAACACCAAGGAATTATTGCACTAATCCAAAATAACAGTCCGGCCTTGGCCCTTCTGGCCAAAGATGATCCACGACAGACCTCATAGCAAGACCGGACAACTTGTGGATTTCGGCCCACGCGATCACCTTCTCATTTAATGGCAGCGAACGCGGCGGGGCACTGAACTGCGACCAGAATAACCTCTCAGCCTTATGGTCCTTCCGATCTTTGTAAAACTCGGATGCAACAGCAGCACTCTTTGCTAGGTCCGCATATGCGTCTGCCGCACTGCACAACTGATCCAGAGGGGCATACTTCGGATCTCCGAATTTCATCCGCAACAGATAGGGCTTTCCAGCCACGATATCTCCGGCTTCACGAAGCTCCTCCTTCATCCCCCTCATTTCAGAGCGGGTTTCCTTGGCTGCCTCTAGGACCTTCTTCAGGTCAGTTGCTTTTGCTTGATTTTCCTTTTCAAGGAGCTCGCGGCAGTTGGCGTCATCTTCCAGCTCAGTAGCCATTTGAGCTACCTTTTATTCACTTCGGCGACGAGCAGCATGTTCGTCTTTTAACTCTTCGTTCGCCTTCAGAGCGGCCGCATCACTTATCCGGGCTTGCTCCTTGGCTCGGGCAAAGCTCCGCCCGAAGGGTCTCCACGGCAGCAGCTCCATCTGCAGTCACAGCATATTACATATACTAGCATCATGCTCCTCTTAAAGATTTGCTGACAAGCCGAATACACATACCCTGGGCCTCGTCAAGCCGCTTGTTAACAAGCATGATGTCGGCATCGGCCACGTCTAGCTGCCGCTTTAGTTCGGCAAAATCGGCAGAATTATCGGCCGCCGGACCCTCAGCCACCTGCATATAAAGCAGCGAGATTATTAACAGATATTATGATCCTCTGTCCGCCACGTTGATGGCAACCAGAGTCTCAGGGGCTACTATCTATATAGAGCACACTTAGCATGTGCGGAACCATCAAAAATACATTTCTTGCGTACCTCAAAGCCTCTTAGCAGACTCGTAAAAGCTTCGTTCAAACCGCTTTTCGCGGATGAAATCCTCTCAACTACCATGCCCATTAAGGCACGATGCATCTCGGAGATGGCCGCTCGCTCCAGAAGGCCCATAAGGGTGTCCGGCTGTGTGCCGGACAATCCCGAACTCCTCCTAAAACTCTTCTTGGAAGCCGGATACTCCAAATTCCGGGCCGCCAAAGTGTCAACTTCTGGCCTTGGCGGATCAGGAGAAATCCTCCGTGACGACACTTCGGGATTATCCGCCCCATGTGACGGGGAGGCAGGGGGAGGTGACTCGCTCTCCATCATCTCCGGGGGAAGATCCCCCGAGGACGAACCCTCTGGAGAAGGGCTACGAGCCGGACTGCAACAAATATGTTTCGGTCATGATCCTCAAGAAAATAAACGGGGTATGTCTACCAAAGTACTCTCTCACTTACGGCTCGGTGGAGGGCCGGTCCCCTTGCAAGGTCTTCTTCCCTTGTTTAGAAGCCTCCGTTTCCAAATCTTCGGAGGCGGCCCTTTTCTTACCTTGGGGAGAGGGGATTTTAGATTCCCCTCCCCGATTATCCTCATTCGCGGAGGCATCTACTCCTCCAATCTGGATGTGTAAAAAATGAGGCCCATCTATGGCTTATATATTCCTCCCCTCGTCTTCGCCTGATGGCACCTGATACGGCGCACGGTCGAGCATCCTGGTCAACAAAGGATTCGGCGAGCCTTCGGGAAGAGGGGTCGGACACCTAATCCTCTCCGCCTTCTTCTGCCAGTCCTGGCAGAGAACGTTTTTTAGAATTATGTTATAATATATATAAAGGATGGTGTGTTCGGCAACAGAAGTATTTACCGGGGTATCCGGATGGTTTCAATTGAGACCCGCATCCTCGGTGGTGTCCGGACACTTTATTCGTGATCCGAAGAACAACTCATACATCTCTTTGAGCGTCAGGCCAAAGAATTGTTGAACAGTTCGCGGTCCTTCCGGGTTGAACTCCCACATACGGAGAGAACGACGTTGGCAGGGAAGGACTCGACGGACCAGCATCACTTGCATTATCTTGGCAAGACTGATATCCCTTTTGAGAAGGTCTCGGATGTGGCTCTACAATGTCGGAATGTCATTTGCCGGCCCCCAGTCCAGCCCTTTGTTGACCCATGACGCCAGTTGTGGTGGAGGTCCCGGGCGGAACGCTGGAGCAGCCACCCGCTTTGTACCTCGGGAAGCGGTGATGTAAAACCACTCCCGCTGCCATAAATCAGAGGTCTCCACAAAAGAACCCATTGGCCATGATGCGTCGGCGCATTTGCTTATTATAGCACCTCCGCACTCCGCCTGACGCCCGTCGATCACCCTCGGCCTCACATTGAGGGTCTTGAGCCATAGGCCTAAGTGGGGAGTGATGCGGAGGAAGGCTTCACACACGATGATAAACGACAACATGTGAAGAACGGAGTAAGGAGCTACATCGTGGAAATCTAGTCCGTAATAGAACATGAGCCCTCTTACGAACGGATCAACGCTAAAACCTAGCCCTCGGAGAAAGTTAAGGATAAAGACAACGCTCTCGTTGGGATCGGGAGTGGGGACGACCAGCCCTGGAGCAGGTAGCCTTTGCGGAATCTCGGCGGTGAGATACCTGGCCTCCCTAAGCTTCCGGATATCCTCCTCTATGACGGAGGAGGCCATCCACCGGCCTAGATTGGGCCCGGACATGGTTGAAGGACCGAAGCTTTGGCTTGAGCCTTGGGTGTTGGAACTCGAGGTGCGGGAGGGGAAGGGTTGAGCGTGGAAAGAAAAGGACAGGCCTTGGCCCCCTTTATAAGGAGGACGAATATCAAGCGTCCCCCGCGTGACCGTTTGGGATTTACCTAAAATCGAAGAGTCATATTAAACAAACATGGTTGGGTTACCCATGCAATCCCGTGATAAGGGGGGACACGATCTCTGCTTCGACAAGACGTTCCAATAAAACCGCCTCGCAGCGCGTGTAGTGGCTAGTTCTGAAAAACGGTTCGAACAAAGGCCGAACCGTGGCGTCGTGTCATGCTCTAAAAAGCTGTCAGCAGATTAGATTTGTGGAATATTATACTCTCTATGGTGGTATGTGGAATTTGTTTTGCAGAGCCGGACACGATCCTTGTTTTCTAAATCTTCTATGAAGTATTCGGAGAAGGAACCCGCCTTGCATTGCCGAAGACAATATGCGTGCCGGACTCATCGTCATTGAAGCCTAGTTCAGGGGCTACTAAGGGAGTCCTGGATTAAGGGGTCCTCGGACAGCCGGACTATATACTTTGGCCGGACTGTTGGACTATGAAGATACAAGATTGAAGACTTCGTCCCCTGTCCAGATGGGACCCTCCTTTGCATGGAAGGCAAGCTTGGATATTCGGATATGTAGATTTCCTTCTCTGTAGCCGACTCTGTGTAACCCTAGCCCCCTCCGGTGTCTATATAAATCGGACGGTTTAGTCCGTAGGACAACAACAATCATAATCATAGGCTAGCTCCTAGGTTTTAGCCTCTACGATCTCCTGGTAGATCAACTCTTGTAATACTCATATCATCAAGATCAATCAAGCAGGAAGTAGGGTATTACCTCCATCGAGAGGGCCCGAACCTGGGTAAAACATCGTGTCCCCTGCCTCCTATTACCATTAGCCTTAGACGCACAGTTCGGGACCCCATACCCCAGATCCGCCGGTTTTGACACCGACAGTGGCCCCCCTCTGGTGCTTTCTTCACCCAATATTTTTAATATATTCCAAAACTGACTTTCGTGGAGTTTCAGGACTTTTGGAGTTGTGCAGAATAGGTCTCTAATATTTGCTCCTTTTCTAGCCCTGAATTCCAGCTGCCGGCATTCTCCCTCTTCATGTAAACCTTGTAAAATAAGAGAGAAAAGGCATAAGTATTGTGACATGATGTGTAGTAACAACCCATAATGCAATAAATATCTATATAAAAGCATGATGCAAAATGGACGTATCAACTCCCTCAAGCTTAGACCTCGCTTGTCCTCAAGCGGAAGCCAATATCGAAAAATATGTCCACATGTTTAGAGATAGAGGTGTCGATAAAATAAAATACGACATGAGGGCATCATGATCATTCTTAGAATAGCAATATATATATATATATATATATATATATATATATATATATATATATATATATATATATATATATATATATATATATATTAGATAACACTATTCTAACTCCAGGATTAGAATAGTTATTTGATCACGCCCTCTATATGGGGCGATGAACATGTTTCGAACTTGAAACTGCTAAAAAGAACCACCCACCCCGATCCCATCACCACCAACTTCCTGCCCCAGCCCAGATTGCCTCCCCGCCGCCACGCGATCTCCCAGTTCCCCGCCGCTTATGACTTTCCCGGATCCCCGCCGCCATGACCTCCCCAGAACTCGCGCCACCGGCCTCCTATCGCGGATCCCACCTCGCGGACCTCTGCTGCTGCTCAGGCTACAACCGCTACCATCAAGATCCCCTGCGGTCCTTGGTCATTGCCCACGCAGTTCGCTTATTGTCGCAGAGTCGATACATCGCCCCACCCACCGCCCCGCCTCGACCACCGAGCCATTGGCGCTGCTGTCACTGGTCGCCAAGCGCCGCCCTACACACCCAAAGCACCGTCGTGCGCGACAGTGGTGACCGACCAGCGCCACTGGGGCTGCAGCTACCTCCTGCCGCAGCCTCACGCCGCCGCTAAAGCACCTTCCTCGCCGATTATTTTGGCTCGGTTGTCGCTTTCAAGATTCCTCTCGCCGCTCAGAGGTACCTTCTACTATCTCAGATCCCTTTGCCGTAAGTTTTAGTCTCATCAAGATGGTGTTAACTGGTTATTATTTTAGATGGCATTTGTATGGCCAAACGAGATGACATTTGTAGTGGTATATAGCAGTTGTCAATTACGCATCAATTGACGGATGGTTCTGATGGCTGCTGCAATAAACCTGCAGCACCAGATGGCGATGTTTTTTCCTTGACAGTTTGCAAACACATCACTAAGTCTAAGTGAACGTGGTGTTAGAACTTCCCATATGATATGATTGTAATTAATCAGTTCATGGAAAGCTAAGAAGAGCAGCGACCTTCCCCCTGTTGCTGCTTCCTCCTTACCCTCTTGGATGATTGAACCGCGTCACATGGTGCTCGTCCGAATTTACAGCAGCGGATCACACAGCAGGTTTTGAGGGAAGATCAGAGTGAATGGGGATTAAGGTTCAGAGATGTATTTTTCAGTAGATTCAGAGAGGTTCTTCCCACTGTCGGTGTCAAAACCGGCGGATCTCGGGTAGGGGGTCCCGAACTGTGCGTCTAGGCGGATGGTAACAGGAGACAAGGGACACGATGTTTTACCCAGGTTCGGGCCCTCTTGATGGAGGTAAAACCCTACTTGCTGCTTGATTGATATTGATATTGTGGATGTTTACAAGAGTGGATCTACCACGAGATCAAGGAGGCTAAACCCTAGAAGCTAGCCTATGTTATGATTGTAAGGGTTGTTGTTGTGTCCTACGGACTAGAGCCATCCGGTTTATATAGACACCGGAGAGGGCTAGGGTTACATAGAGTCGGTTACAATGGTAGGAGATCTACATATCCAGATCGCCAAGCTTGCCTTCCACGCCAAGGAAAGTCCCATCCGGACACGGGCGAAGTCTTCAATCTTGTATCTTCATAGTCTTGGAGTCCGTCGATGATGATAGTCCAGCCGATGATAGTCCGCCGATGATGGTAGTCCGCTATCCGGACACCCCTAATCCGGACTCCTCAAGAGCCCCGAACCAGGCTTCAATGACGATAAGTCCAGCATGTGTGTAGTCTTCGGCGCTGCAAGGCGGGTTCTCCTTCAAGTTCTACGACCTTCCTAACAGTGTCTAGCTTCCTCATCAATGTTGCGATCTCGCTTCCACGCCTAATAATGGCCTTCTTCCACGCTGTCGCGCGAACATGAAAAGCCAGGGTGTCTTTTATGTTTTACCCCTAGTTGTGCGAATAATCTGCCTATAAGGGAGGCAAGAATCCAGATCCAAATCACCATCTTCCTCTCAAAATACTCATCGGAGCGCTTTCACCAAGAATCCATTCCATCATGGACCGTCAACGCTGCTCCTCTTCTCGCCCCCAGCCCTTTGCCAGAGATTGGAGGAGATGCTCTGTTCGCACAACGAGCTGGTGAAGCTCCAAGTGGGGGATATCTCCTCCGCCTTCATGGTTCCGATTCGAGCTGCGGGCCACCTACAAAGGTGGGAAGCAAGCGAGGTTACCCCAAATCCCAACAAAGGGGAGCGGTATGCTTCGTCCCCTATCTGATAAGGGGCTCAGATTTCCTGACATCCATTCCTCCGCTGGCTCTCGGAGTTCTACGGACTCTAGCTTCATCACCTCACGCCCGCCTCAATCCTGCATATTATGGGTTACGTAGCTCTTCTGAGCTATTCCTGGGCGCCGAGCCCCACTTCGCTGCTGTGGAAGAGGTTGTTCGCCTTGTACCCGCTCTCACGAGGGGTCCATATATCAAGTGGGCGGCGCCAAATATGGCGATTGCCGGACCGGATATCCATCCAGAACCCCTAAGAAGGCGCCCGAAGACTGGCCTTCGGAATGGTTTTATATAGAAGACGCTCCGCTGCCGGACCCTGTTCGGATCGGCCTCCCGGAGTTCAGCAATGCTCCTCTGAAGAAACGCCTTAGTTGGCGTCCGCGGAGCCCCCATCTGGAGGAAGACAAGAGCGTCCATTATTTGATGGGCCGAATAAGGTTACTGGCCCATGCCGGGTTGACCATGATTGGAGTCATGGCAACATGCATTATGCGGGGGGTGCAGCCACTACAATACAGGGCCACCTAATGTGGGATTTCAACGGGAGGACGATGCCACCCGTCCATGGCCGCAAGGGCGGATTCGGCCAAGATCCGTGACGATCCTGTCCGCCTGTATAAGGGGAGAAGGAGGATTTTTCTTGACGAACCCGCTAAACGGGTTCTCCATGAATCATCCCCAGCCTTGGGTAAGCGAACACCCGCGTGTTCGACCCATGCCTTTTGAAACTTAAGTTTCTTATATTGTGTTCTTCTTTGACGCATTTAACTGTGCTGGACCGTGGAGGACGTGCTAAGTCCGCTCCGCAGCCCGAGGATCCGGAGAGATCCTGGATCCGCCTCCAAGAGGATCCGGACATAAAGGTGGAGCTAATCGACGGGTGTTCCACCAGCTCAGCATGGACAATGCTTTAGTCGCCATAACGGCCGACTATCCTGCACTATATCCGCTTCCTGTGTGATTATGCATCAAGCCCCGACACCGTAATTCATTCCTTGCTCATTTCGACCACCGTATATGATGGCGCTGTGCAGGAGGCGCCTTAGGGCGAGAAGCCGAGCCCGCGGTGGCTGACCAACAAAGGCCAGTCCGACCAATGAGGCGGAAGAGGAGCGCGCGCGGACCAAACGTCCGCAAAGGTGTAGTTCACAATTCATTATTTAGAGCAACGCTCCTAGGAAGCGCTTTGAGTGCTCATGACTTTATAGGGAAAAAGCGCCCGCCGGATCATGGGCGTGGAGGTTGCCAATCCAACCTGTACCAGCCAGCTCCCGCACCTGGTCTCGAGGGGGAGGCGAGCAAGGCGCGAGCCGGACGTTCTCCGACGGAGGATGCCGACAGACTGTCCGCCACCAAGTCTGAGGTGGAGAGTGCCTGAATCACAGCGCCACCGGGCAGTATTTCGTGACACGTGCCTCTCCCCCGAGGCGTTGAATGCCTTTAACACGGGGGACGCGCACCTTCGTGCTGCTCAAGATGGTTTTACCAGAGCCACGGAGCAGTATGTAAAAGACATACGGGTAAGAGAATTTAATGGTTATATATGCCAGTAGCCCCCGAGACTTAAAGTAGTTATATTAACTGATTTAAGGATCATATGAAACGTAGGATCTTACCGAGAAGAATACCCAACTGTCTCAGGAGCTGCAAGAGTGCAAGGCCCAACTTGAGGCCGCACTCTCTGGCGCAGGAGGAAACGCACGGACCTCTCCTGGTAACGCATTATTTTAGAAAGATAAGTAGCGTTTGGCCTTTGCGCAAGTCTAAAAATTGACGTTGCAGGTGCTGACGGACAAGAACCGGACAGGCGAGAACTTCTGCGCCAACTAAAGGCCGGCGAGAGGGTGCTCCATAAGGTGTAGCATGAAAGGAACAAGCTCCAGGATGCCCATGCCCAGCTTGGAGAAGAGCTGAAAGGCGTTCGGGCCGAGTTGTCGGGCTCCGTTAAGGAGAATCAGCGGCTTCGTTGCGGCATGTATAGTAAGTGCTTGAGCGAACTCCTTTGAAAAGAAGAGTTCGGCGAGGAAGTCAATTTGATGTAATATGTCCGCAGGTATGCTCACAGTGTCGCCTCTGGAGGAGATGCCCGTATCAACGGGTGATCAACTTCCGAATTGTTGCAAATGATCGAACGAAGTTCGGCAGGCAATGAGCGGCGCTATCCAGTGCTTTATGGCCAGCCTTCTCCTTACCCGATGGTCTTGGGAGCTTATGGAGAAGCTACAGGAGTGCGGCAGCGCCCATTTATGGAAGATTTCGCCTGCCGCCAAGGTGCTGTGGAGGCCTGGGCCATGGTAAAGACGCTGTACAAGAAGGCGGATCCCAACCACATGGTCAAGTCGGACTGTGGGGCCCGGCGGGAAGGAGATCCTGTGAGTTTAGTATACGCCAAGTAGAGTTGGTCGCTAAATTTTCCCAACAGATCAGTAAATTAGACAACCTGTTAGACGGGATTGAGGAAGAATACAATCACCGATTTGACAATGTATTATAAAATGACATATAAAATGCCTTCTAGCCGGATTGTAGATCGCTTGTCTTTGCCGACCTTTTCGCTTCGACCTCGGGACCCAAGAGTCCGGAGTGTGTCCGAATACCTTCTCGGTTATGAAACAACCGGGTATGCATGGAGACCAAAGCGAGGGGTCATCGGTGCTTTATCGCATAAGTGCCCAACTAGTTATGTTATATTACATGGTTAGTAAGAAACATCTTCCAGGAGAATAGTTCCGCTAAGGGTTCCTTTCCTCTGGGGTGGCATGCCCTAAAGTGCATGTCCGGACATGCGAAAAAGCAGAAAAACATCTGGGGCAGATAAATAAGTGGATAAAAATCGCCTTTTAAGTCACCGACCGAATATTCCCTTAAGAACGCTTAGCTTTCGCTTCACCCAGTCCGAGGTACACATCCGCTGACCCGCAGTAATAATCGCAGAGGTGCTCCTTTACCTCCTAGCCGAATAATCGGGAACGAGGGGTAAGCACAGGAGCCAGGCAACCCAGCTTGCCCAAAACTTAAGTCATATTGATGCATATAATGGTGAATAAAAGGTACATGTGGAGGCTTGACACATGTGCTGGGCTGAAGCCCTTATAATTAAGCTTCTGGTAAGGAAGCCCCCAGGTATAATGAGTGCGGATAGCACATCAATTGCGCGCGAACGTTGCGCATGTAGGCCCTTTAAGGCTTGGATGAATAGGGTTGAGAAGAAAAAGATAAACAAAAGGCAGCTGAAGAAAAGAAAAAAAAAAATTGGGCGGGGAAAGGGACGAACTCTCAGTCCGCGCTAGGCATAGAATCTTCGGAGGCGGCTGCGCTCCATGGGTTCGCTCGAGTCGGTTATCCGATGCATTTCAGAGACGGTACGCCCCTCGGTCAGACTTGATCGATGATGAAGGGGCCTTCCCATTTGGGCTTGAGCTTGTCCTTTTTCTTGTCCGCAGCGAGAACCAGTTCGCCAACGCTAAAGTCTTGGCCCGTATTTCTCTGCTGTGATATCTTCGAGCCTGCTGCTGATAGAATGCGGAATGAGCCTTGGCGACGCCGCTCATTCCTCCAATGCGCCCAAGCTGTCCTGCCGATCCAACTCGCCTCTGCTTTCTTCGCACATGCGCACTCGAGGTGAGTCATGAATTATGTCGCAGGCTAAACTGCTTCGCACCGTATACCATAAAAAATGGTGTGAATCCGTAGTACGGTTAGGCGTTGTCCGCAGCCCCAGTAGTACGGAGTCGAGCTCCTCTACCCAAAGGTGTGTCGATTTCGTAAGGGACCGCACTAGTCCGGGTCCGATGCCGCCATTATTAGACCATTTGCTCGCTCCACTTGACCGCTGGTTTGAGGATGATAGATCAAGCGTAATCGAGCTTGATGCCCATATTTTTGCACCATGATTTAACCTCATCGGCGGTGAAGTTCGTGCTGCTATCGGTGATGATGCTGTGGGGACACCATAACGTGTACTACCCCGGATATAAAGTCTATCACTGGTCCGGACTCGCCGCTTTAACTGGTTTGGCCTCTATCCATTTGGAGAATTTATCCACCATGACCAATAGGTACCTTTGCTTGTGGGTCCCCTTTAAGTGGTCCAACCATGTCAAGCCCCTGCATCGCGAACGCCAGTGATGGGTATAGTTTTGAGGGCGGTGGGTGGCATATGGCTCGATGAGCAAAGAGCCGACAACCGACGATCTTTGGACTAAGTCCCGAGCATCTGCTCGGGCCGTCGGCCAATAAAATCCTGTCGGAATGCCTTTCCTACAAGGGCCCGAGCTGCGGCGTGGTGTCCGCCTAGTCCAGCATGAATTTCAGCCAGAGGTTTCGCCTTCCTCTTCGGAGATACACCTTTGAAGGACTCCGTTGTGCTTTTCTTATAAAGTTCTCCTCATAGACCTTGTAGGCTTTAGATTGCCGGACAATGCAGCGGGCCTCATTTTGGTCTTTGGGAAGCTCCTGCCTAAGTAAGTAGGCGAGGAATGGTTCTGTCCACGGGGCAATTACTGCCATTATGTCGTGGGCGGAAGGTGTTATGTCATTGGCTGAATCGCCGTTGGTGCGGCTTATTCCGGTTTGTTAGTTCCGACTCCTCTTCCCATAGTACGGATGGCTTGAAGAGCCGCTCCAGAAGATGTAGGAGGGACAGCGTCGCTGCTTTTGCGCCGATGCGTGCAAGACGTCGGCTTGCTTGGTTATTATCCCGGCCACGTGATGGAATTCAAGTCCTTCGAACCGGCTGACATTTTAGTACAGCTTTGTGGTATGCTGCCATTTTCGGATCTTTGGCGCCAAAGTCTCCGCTTATTTGGGATATTGCGACGCTTGAATCCTCACACTCTAGGCGTTGAATGCCCATGGAGATTGCCATCCGGAGACCATGTAAAAGGGCCTCATATTCGCCGCGTTGTTGGAGTCCGTGTACATTATCTCAAGCACGATTGGACTGTGTCCCGGTCGGGGCGCCAATACGACGCCAGCCCCCAATCCCGCTAACATTTCAGAGCCGTCGGCGCATAATCCAATTGAGTATGCGCCGTACTTTTAGGGAGTTCGGCCGTCCATTCAGCGATAAAGTCAGCCAAAACTTGTGACTTTATAGCTCGCCGAGGTTTGTAAGTTATATCAAATGGTAAGAGCTCAATGGCCCATTTTGCAATCCTGCCTGTCGCGTCGCGGTTGTTTATAATGTCGTTAAGTGGTGCTTCAGAGGCCATCGTTATCGAACACTCTTGAAAGTAGTGTCGAGCTTCCGGATGCCATGAACACCGCGTATGCTATCTTCGATAGTGCGGTAACGGACTTGCGGGGGTTAACACAAAGGATACGTAGTATACTGGTTTTGAAGAGGGAATTTATGCCCTTCTTTCTCTCGCTCGACGATGAGTACCGCTTACAACTTGATGCGTTGCTGCGATGTATAATAACATTGGTTCGCCCGGGTTGGGCGCAGCCAGACCGGATTTGTTGCCAATATGGCCTTTATTTCTTCGAGTCCGAAGGGCAGATCCGTCCACTGGTGTTCGTGCGCCTAAGGAGGCGATAGAGGGTAACGCTTTTCTCCTAGACGGAGACAAAGCGGCTTAGAGCCGCCACGCATCCAATCAATTTTGTATTTGCTTGAGGTCTTTTGGGATATCTAGCTGTGACAGAGCTCGGATCTTGGCTGGGTTTGCTTCAATTCCTCTACCGGATACGATGAAGCCCAAAGAGCTTTCCACCTGGTACGCCAAAACGCATTTTTCCGGATTCAGCTTGATGTCATATGCTCGAGGTTGTCGAATGTGAGCCTCAAGTCGCCTACTAGAGTTTCGACGTGTTTAGTTTTGACGACTACGCCATCCATGTATGCCTCTACTGTTTTGCCGATCCGGTAGCCGACATATGTCGAATCATGCGCCGATATGTTGTGCCGGGCGCTTAAGTCCAAGGGCATCGTGTTGAAGCGAATGGTCCATATGGAGTAATGAATGCCGCTGCGGCTTGATCCGCTTCGCCATCTTCATTTGATGATAGCCGGAGTATGCGCCCGGAAGCACAATGAATCGTGCTCGCAGTGGCATCGATGATTTGGTCGATGCGGGGAGGGGAAGGGATCCTTTGGGCAGGCTTTATTTAGGTCTTTGAAATCGACGATAGGCGCCAGGATTTGTCCTTCTTGGTACCATTACCAGGTTTGCTAGCCAATCCGGATGCTTGATGTCTCGGCGAATCCGGCTTCCAATAGTTTGGCTAGCTCTTCTCCTATTGCCTGTCTTTTGAGTTCGGAAAATCGTCAAGAGCCTGTTTAATCGGCTTGAACTTTTAGGATGTTTAGGCTGTGTTCGCCAATCATGGGATTCCGGGCATATCCGAGGGGTGCCAGCCAAAAATGTCCCAATTTTCCTGAAGGAATTCTCGCAGTGCGGCGTCTACATCAGGGTTCAATTGTGCCCCGATGGAGGCCCCGATGGGTTCAATTGTGGAATTAAGTCTGAAACCCTACCCATCTCAAGGCTCGAAGGCTGAGAAGTTTCCGAATTTGGAAGCTTGGATTGCTGGACGTTGTCCAACGAGTCTGGTCCGATGCCTGACTTTAGGTTCAGTGCTTGATCGAAGTCAGTCCCTCCATGGGAATCCGACATGGGGGGTTCAGGAGCCCGGACATGACTATTTTTCAATACAGGAGAAGCGCCGCCGCCGATTGTTCCTCTACCACAAAGAACGTGGTGGGTGACCGGGAGAGTTAATCTCTCTCGGATCGGTTTTAAGCCCAATCTGATTGTAGTCAGAAGCGACTCCTGGGCGGCGATGCGATCCAAGAGCTCGCTTCTGGATGAGAGCTCTATTGATCCAACCGCTCGGTGAATTCTGGAAATGACGTGAAAATTGCTTTTGACGACTTGAGAGGTCATTGTCGAGCGGTGGCGGACAAAGGGTCATAAGAAAACCACCTAGCCGGATAGTTTGGCCGGCGGCCAAGGCTCCTTTGGCGAAAATACGCCCTTGAAGACGGAGGAGGCATCCTTCCTATCGGTGACAAAGACAGAGAACTCTCAATGAAAGCACCAATGTCGGTGTCAAAAGCTGGCGGATCTCGGTAGGGGGTCCCGAACTGCGCCTAGGCGGATGGTAACAGGAGACAAGGGACGCGATGTTTTACCTGTGTTCGGGCACTCTTGATGGAGGTAAAACCCACGCCCCGCTTGATTGATATTGATATTGTGGATGTTTACAAGAGTGGATCTACCACGAGATCAAGGAGGCGAAACCCTAGAAGCTAGCCTATGGTATGATTGTAAGGGTTGTTGTTGTGTCCTACGGACTAGAGCCATCCGTTTTATATAGACACCGGAGAGGGCTAAGGTTACATAGAGTCGGTTACAATGGTAGGAGATCTACATATCCGTATCGCCAAGCTTGCCTTCCACGCCAAGGAAAGTCCCATCCGGACACGGGGCGAAGTCTTCAATCTTGTATCTTCATAGTCTTGGAGTCCGGTCGATGATGATAGTCCGGCCGATGATAGTCCGGCCGATGATGGTAGTCCGGCTATCCGGACACCCCCTAATCCGGGACTCCCTCACCCACCGTTTTTCATTTCTTAGCTCCTTCGTAATTTATTAGATGAAATTCTAAGACCGACATTCCATTATCTAAAGCTTATGATCTCTTGTGCGTCGCCAGCAGGCCGGCATCCTTGCGCGACGGCACCGTCGAAGACCGATCCTGGCAGTAGTAAGTCACCCGAAAAAGGTTCCGACCCATACCTGCCGGATCTCGCCACCATGACCAGTCACCTCGTGCTGTCTCCACCAAGCTACTACTGTTTGTTTTGCTTGAAAAGCCAATTTAGGCGTTACCAGGAAGAAGACAAAGCAAGAAAAATTATGGAGTGAAAGAGATAAAAGAGTAGTGTGCCTACATGGTGTGGATATGAAACGTCTTGTGTGTGAGAGGATAAGGAATGTGTTACTATTCAAAGATAAAAAAATTGTGGTTCAGAGAAAAGCAATGCTCTATTACCTAGTGCTCATGATTAGCTATAAAGCTTGTCTTTTTAACTCCGATTCACACTGGAACATAAAATATATGAAATACCGACAATAAACAAGAAAAATAACATTCAAAAAGCCAAAAACATCAATGAGATAAACAATTATATATCATTTAGTCTCTCACTTCAAAACACATGAGAAAAAAACAAAGATTATATGTGTGACCATGCAATGTGCTCTAGTGTCCTCGATTAGCTCCTGATAAATAATAGCTGTGTGCGAGCATGTGGAAAAATAACCCAATAAAAATATTGTTCATAAAAACAAAAAAGAAGACAAAAAAGACAAACCCAATAAATGTCCGTAGAAAAAATTACGAGAAGTTCGAATTGTTCAAATCTGGAAGCTCAAAATAATAAAATAAATCCAAAATTTTCTAGTACTCGCGTCCCACCTCTTTTGACGCAAAAAAATAGAAGGTCTCTCATGAAAACAAAAAAAAGGAATTTGACAAACAAATTGTACGAAAAACCTAGATATGTAGCAAAAAGGAAAAAAACATACGTGTTTAACTTAAAAATAAAAATCGTGAAATTCCTTATAGGGTATAATGGATCAATTTTATTTCTCCCATTTCTCAAATAAATACATGGAAGTTCAAAATAAAAAAGCGGAGAAGTTCAAACTAAAATAACAGAGTAGTTTGTTGTTTAAAACAACTAAGATTTTTTTTCATTACTAAATAATGAAAAGTGAGATGTCCAAACAAAAATAAAGCACTTTAAAATTTATAAAAACTAAAGAAGTTCAAAATTTAAAATAAAGAAATTTAAAAACTCGATTTTCCTCGTAATTAAAGAATAAAACTAAGAAGTTCAAATTAAAATAAGAGAGAAGTTCGAGTTTATTAAAGCCTCGATTCTTGTTGTAAAGAATAACTCATACGCTCAAATTAAAATAAGAGAACAACAAAAAAAGTTTTCAAAAAGATTTTCCCCATTTTTTAAAAAAAATCTAATTTTCCCTGATACTAAAGATTAAACCAAGAAGTTCAGGTTGTGTAACTCAAAAAGTTCAGGATTTTTCCCACTACAAAAAGAAATAAAATCAGGAAGTCCATATTAAAAAGATGGAGAAGTTCAATGATTATAGAAAACTCAGATTTTCCTCGTTATTAAAGATTGAAAATGAGAAGTTAAAATAAAATAACAAGAAGTTCAACTTTTAAAAATAGAATATTTCAAAATTTTCATAAAAAGATTAAGAGAAAATGAAACCAGGAAGTCCAATTTAAAAAGATGGAGAAGTTCGATGATTATAGAAAAATCAGATTTTCCTCATTGTTAAAGAATGCAAATAAGAAGTTCAAAAATTAAACAACACGAAGTTCAACTTTTAAAAATAGAGCGCTTCAAAATTTCATAAAAAGATTAAGAAATAAAACCAGAAGTCCATATTTAAAAGATGGAGAAGTATAGAAAACTCAGATTTCCTCGTTATTAAAGAATGAAAACAAGAAGTTCAAAATTAAATAACAAGAAGTTCAACTTTTAAAAATAGAGCGCTTCAAAATTTCTTAAAAGTGATTAAGAAATAAACCAGGAAGTCCATATTAAAAAGATAGAGAAGTTCGATGATTATAGAAAACTCATATTTCCCTCGTTATTAAAGAATGGAAACAAGAAGTTCAAAAATAAAATAACAAGAAGTTCAACTTTTAAAAAATAGAGCGCTTCAAAATTTCATTAAAAAAATTAAGAAATAAAACGAGGAAGTCCAAATTAAAAATATGCAGAAGTTTGATGATTATAGAAAACTCAGATTTATCTCGTTATTAAAGAATGGAAACAAGAAGTTCAAAAATAAAATAACTTCTAAAAAAGTTGTTGCTAGAAGTTCAAGTGCTCTGTCCGGGGAAGTTCAAAAAATTCTTGTGAGAGAGGTTGAACAAAAATACATGACAGAAGTTCAAGATGAAAATAGCGGGAAGTTCAACTACTACACGAAATGTTGCTAGAAGTTCACGTGCTACTCCCGGTGAAGTTCGAGATCTCTAGTGTGAGACGTCCGACCTTCAGTTACATGTAAAAAACAGGCAAAAAAGACATTGTTCTACGCATTCAAAAATATATTTTGAACCGTTGCGGGTATGAAAAACTCATCAACACAAAAAAGTTGCGTGTTTTTAATAGCTTTCTATCGGTATATCATTTGCTCAATTACGGTAAGTGGTTTGAGAATTACGGAAAACATCACGTCAAAAAACAGAGTGAAGTTCAAACAGACATGCTCCAGAAGTTCAACTACTTCACGCAGTGCATTTTCGTTCACGTTGAACGCAGAAATCATGATCTCGCCATTTTCTAATTTACCTCGAAACGACAGTAATATCATTTGTGTAAGTTCAAGTCCTTGGTCGGAGAAAGTTAAAAAATACATTTTGAGAGACGTTTGTACAAAAGGAATATTATTTTTGTAACACTTACGAATGGATGAGAAAATTACAAACAAAAATACGTCCCAGAAGTTCAACGTGAAAACAACAGGAAGTTCAACTGCTACGCTAAATGAATTTTAGATGAAAAACTTTCAAAATCGTCGCGAGTATGAAAAAATGAACAACATGGGAAAGTTGCATGTTTAGAGCAGCTTTCCATCGGTATATCACCCGCTCAATTCGCGTGAGTGGGATGGAGAGCTACGAGCAGTGGATGAAGATCTACGAGCAAAAAAATCAAGTGAAAAACAGAGTGAAGTTCAGGTACACGCACCGAGAAGTTCAGGTTCTTCACGCGGTGCATTTTTGAAGAATCTGTTTCGCGGTATAAGCAGAACGAATGATCCCGCCGTTTTCGAAATTACTTCAAAACGGCTAGGAATCAGAGAAAACAATCAACATGAAATTTTTTTGCATTTTCAGAGAAAACCAACAACGGTACATTATTTGCCCAATTCTGATAAAGTTTGTAGAAATTACGGTAAAAATACGTTTTTCGCCATTTTCAAAACTGACTTAAAAACGTAAATAATTGGGAGAAACAATACATACCAAAAACATTCGCATTTGTTCAAGCTTTCCAACGCCATATCATTTGCTGCATTCGGTCTCACGGTTAAAAAATAAGCTCGAAAATACGAACTCGGTAGGACTTGGACCATTTTCTAAATTACTCTTAAACCATTGAAAATTAGAAAAAAAATTCAAGATGAAAAAGTAGCGCATTTTCATAAGATTTCCAACGCCATATCATATGCCTCCATTAGATTAGCCGTTTAGAAATGACATCGAACAAATGAACTCAGCTGTTCGGTTTACGAAATTTTACGTTTTTTCAAATTACTCTTTAACCATAGGGAATTAGAAAAAACTTTCAACATGTGGAACGAGCGGTTTTGCAGCAACTTTCCAATGCCATATTATATGCCTCATTCCGATAAACAGTTTAGAAATGCGATTGAAATTACGATTCACGTTTTTTGTGTGATGAAAAAACGATTTTCAAAACTGTTCTTAAACTGCTTACATTTTGCGAAAATTTTAACTTGGGTCATGATACTCATGTCCATAGCTTTCCAACGATATATAGCAAGCCCTATTTGGGCAATGTTGCGGGAAGTTCAACCTGGCACAGGGGGAAGTTCAGGTCGAACAACTCAGGCAGTAAAATCGCAAAAAATGCGAGTTCTTCACGACCCGAGTGCAAAATCCGCCTATGAGCGAGATTCCTATCTAAAACGAGTATTTAGTTGCTAAAAATCGTTTTAAGATTACACTTACATCACATGGAACACGACTAACCAGAAAAACTCGCGGTAAAAGGCACGGTTGTGAAGATAGCCCGAAGGTCGGGTTCGTACAGAGAGAAGTTCATGCGCGTTACTCAGGCAGTTCAGGTTGTGATCAGAATATTATTCTGATCCCGTGATCAGAATAGTGTTTATGTGTGTGTGTGTGTGTGTCTATATATATATATATATATATATATATATATATATATATATATATATATATTCATATGATTTCCTATGCTAAAGTAACAATCTATTGACAATGTAAAGTCTGAATCAAAAACTTCATTGAAAACTAACAAACTATGACCTCGGTCATTGAAGCAATTGCAATTTATCATAACATCGGAATGAGTCAATATAAGAGCTTTTCCGCAAGTCCACATACTCAACTATCATTTAGTCTTTCACGATTGCTAACACTCACGCAATACTTATGGGAATGAAGTTTTAATCGGACACAGAGAAAGATAGGGGCTTATAGTTATGCCTCCCAACCTTTTACCTCAAGGGTAACGTCAACAATAATGATTTATGAAAACCCACATCAAATTGGATATATATATCAGGATCTTTCCAACACATAGTGCTTGCCAAAGGATAAAGTGTAAAAAGGAAAAGTGAAGATCACCATGACTCTTGTATAAGGTATAAGACAAAAATAAAAGATATGCCCTTCGCAGAGGGAAGTAGAGGTTGTCATGTGCTTGAAAATGTGTTATATCGACTAGAGGGGGGTGAATAGGCGATTTTTGTGAATTCTTCACTGAGGAATTTGCCGGTGAGGAAATTCCTTAGCGAAGAAATATTTGCAGCGAATAAGTACTCGAAGTAAGCATAACGTAATCATGCATGGTCATCATGATGAAATGAAGACAAGCACAGAGTACAGAAAGCGTAATCACAGGATAACACAACATGAAGACAAACAGAATGAAGAAATTGAACTGAGGAAATTGAGAAAGTCTTCAGTAAAAGTCTTCAAACACAGATATGATGAAGCACTTAACACATTAATGAGGAAATGAAACAGTTGAGGAAATAGAACCAGTAAGCTTGGTGAAGACAATGATTTGGTAGACCAGTTCCAACTGCTGTCTCAGTTGTACGTCTGTTGGAGCGGCCGAGTATTTAAACTCGAGGACACATAGTCCCGGACACCCGATCTGAAAGCACGCAGCTCAGACACCAAGTCCCGACCGATTCTCCTTGAACTAAGGTCACATGCACTCGTCCAATCACTCGTGGAAGTCTTCAGGCGACTTCCAAACCTTCACAGACTCGGTCACTCGGCGATCCACAATTTCTCTTGGATGCTCTAGACCATGACGCCTAACCGTCTGGAAGAAGCACAGTCTTCAAAGGTAACAAGCGTCTGATCCACGCAGGATCAATCTCTTCCGTGATGCTCAATCACTTTGGGTTTGTAGGTGTTTGGGTTTGGGTTTTCCTCACTTGATGATTTTCACTCAAAGTCCTCGGAGGATGTGATGCTCTCAAATGACAAGTGTCAGTTTCTCTTGGAGCAGCCAACCAGCTAGTGGTTGTAGGGGGCGGCTATTTATAGCCTAGGGAGCAGCCCGACATGATAAGACATAAATGCCCTTCAATGATATGACCGTTAGGTGGATAAGATATTTTGGTACAACTGGCGCGTAGCACAGCAACAGTCGGAAATTTGAGGTTCAAATTCCTCAGGGCTATCATGTTCCTCACTGTGTAGGCAATCCGCATTGGCAGATCCCTAACACCTCAGTCAGAACAAATTCCTCAGCGACTAGAAGAACTTCGTCTCTGTCACTGAAGAAATTGACTGAACTGTATGAGATTTCCAATGGCTTCACTCGAAGGGATTGGTAGGTGTAGGATTTTGAGTTGAGCATCACATGGAAAATTTTCCTTAGTATTTCCTCGACGCCCTTTAACAGTACGGTGTTTCCTACGACTCAAGAAAGAGAAAACAAAACTACGAAAACAAAAGTCTTCACGCTGCATGTTCCTGAAATGAATACCAAGTCTTCAAGATCACACCAATTTATTCACTTTCAAAGTCTTCAGAAAATCTTCAGAATACCAAAGTCTTCAGTTGAAGAACTTCATTTTTAGGGGTCGACTTCGCTGTAAATATCAAACTCCTCATAGACTTATAGACCTGTGTACACTCATAAACGCATTAGACCCTTAACCTATAAGTCTTCAATACACCAAAATCACTAAGGGGCACTAGATGCACTTACAATCTCCCCCTTTTTGGTGATTGATGACAATATAGGTTAAGTTTTCAACGGGGAGAAACATATGAAGTGTAAATACTGACATTGAGGAATTTGATTGCAAGATATAGAAGAACTCCCCCTGAAGATGTGCATAGTGAGGAATTTGCTTTTGAGGCAATGCACACTTGAAGAGTTGAATCATGGAGATCTCCCCCTATATCTTGTAATTCATACACGCATTTGACATATAGTATGAAGAATTTGAAATGCATGATGAAATATGATGACTGATGTAATTCAGCATGCGTGTATTGACATATAACGAGGAATAAGCATGCAAAGGAACACATCAAAAGTATCAGAGCACCATCGGGTTTAAGATTACAACTCGATCCAATAAAGTTTTAGAAGAACGAGAGTTGTAACTTAGCAGAAAAAACGCCCATATAATAGACCCGCTTTAAGACTAACTCAAATCCCCCCCCCCCCTTTGTCATCGAATGACCAAAAGGATCAAAACTAAGGACCAACGCCCCTGAAGTTAATCAAGTTGATGAAGGAGCGCCAGCGTTGTCGGGGTCGGTTGTTGAAGCAGGGCCTACCGCACTGTCGTCCAAGTCTTCATTTTCATCAGTGTCGCGCGAATGAAGAATAGGAGCTGTCCACCAAGGAAGGAACATTGACCAGTCAAATTCTTCCTTGAGACCCATTTTCTTCAGATCTTCTTCGTTGTAGAAATGAGACAAAACAGCCCAGGTACGGGTGAAGGTTTCATGGAGTAAGTACTAATTTTTCTTCACTACGTTATGGGTTGAGGTCATGTTGTGAAGAATTGAACCAAACTGACGCTTGACCCATTTATGATTGCGATCAACCTTCTGATGAAGACTGAGGAGAAGCTCATGATCAGTCATCATCCTGGGTGATGTGGCTTGAGGATTTTGCTTGGCAGAGTTGGTGGCGGCAGATTCATGTGTGGCAGAGTCATCATTGGTTGAATAGGATGCAGCCTTGCGAAATTGACCATCCAATGGACGAATGCCTTGATCTATCACAGCAGTTGCCTTGCCTTTATCATCAGCTGTGGAAAATGTCCGTTTGAGTACTTCAATCGGAGGCAAGTAGCTGCAGTGGTTCAGAGTGTCAGCCTTGTAATTGAGTGAAGACCTTGTCCTGATGAATCTCATAATCCATGGTGCATAAGGCTTCAGTTCAAATGGTGACATAGCAATATTGGCCAGAGTACTCATGAAGAAATCATGGAAGTTGACGGGAACGCCATGAATGATATTGAAAAGCATATTCTTCATGATGCCAACGACTTCTTCATCATTTGAGTCGTGGCCTTTGATACGACTCATTGTCTTCGACAGAATGCGATAGACAGTCCGAGGCACATACAGTAATTCCTTGACGAGGAATTTGGTTCGAGGGGCCTGCCCTGGCGTCAAAGGCTTCATCAACACTTGCATGTAATGATTTGTAAGCTCAGGTTCACTGTAGACGCAACGAGCACCGTCAAGGGGAGGACTGAGTGGGAGGGCACGAAGCAATTCAGTTGCTGGTGCCTTGTAGTGAGTGTTTTCAGACATCCAGTCCAGCACCCATGAGTTCACATGTTCAGAATCTCCTGTGATGTGCAGCGTCGCATAGAACTGAAGAATGAGTTCTTCATTCCAATCATATATGTCAGTGCAGAAATTTAAGAATCCAGCATCGTGAAGAACACTAAGGACTGGCTCGAAGCCCGACAGAGATTCCATGTCCACATGAGGAATGTGTGCATGATCGAAGACTTTGGCTTTGTTGAACAGCACTGAGGAATATAATTTTGCCTCGCTGGCCGTCCAGAAACGCCTCTTCCTTATGCTAGCAGAATCATAGGGGTTGTAATCTGTGAAGAACACATGCTCGCTAAAGAAATCTTCAGCCTTGAACTTTTGCTTGCGTGAGAATGGATCCTTTGGTTTGGGCAGAGGAGTGTTAGTGAGTTGCATCACAACCTCAGGAATCGCAATCTCAGGTTCCTCATGTTGAGGAATTTCTGGTTCCTCTTCAGTTGTAGTCTGCGTTGTCATATGATCAGCAGCAGCAGGTTCTTCAGCACTAGTGGCTGGAATTTCTTCATGCACAGACGAGGTGGGGTGAGTTTCTTCAGAGCCCAGTTGAACGGTTGGTGCAGGGGACTGAGGTATTTGCTGTAACGAGGTGAAGAGTGGAGAATTGGGGTGCTGACTTTCCCAATAGTCATCATTCATCACTGGCGTAGTGCTCCCAATATCCACGTCTTCATCTTCAATTTCTTCAACGCCAGCCTCTTCAACTGTGAACTGAGGCATTCGCGAGGAAACAACTGGTGTTGAAGGGATCGTATCCACTTCAATTTCTTCATCAATCTGCTCTGACGAAGCAGCAGAATGATTATCTTCATTAGATCCGCTAGGGATCTCATATTCTTCACCAAAAGGAACAACGTCCTTTGATGGCATTGTGGAGATCGGAACTGCATCAATGGGATTTTCAAACGAGCTGGTCATAGGCTTCATTTTCTTCGGAGCTGAAGAATCTGAAGCAGCTGATGCTTTCCTTTTCTTCACTGCAGCTCGCTCTGCAGCCTTGGTCTTCTTCACATCTGATGCAGATGGAAGGATAGGAGTTGGTGTAGGCGCAGGAGGAGCTGAGGAATCTGATTGATTTTCTTCAGGCGCAACTGATGCAGTTGCCCTGACTTCTTCATTTTCTTCAGGCGCGCCACTATGGATGCCCTGGCAATTTCTTCAGTGGCTGGTATGGAGTCATCAGCCCTGGAACTAACATTTTCTTCAGCAGCCTGAAAGTCATCAGCGGTGCTTGCATGTTCTTCAGTAAGCTGAGCAGAAGCTTCAGCCCGAGGAACTTCTTGTTGCGATGGAGTTGCAACATTGGTGAACTTCTCGGTCAGTTTAACAAACCTGACTTTGGCTCCTTGCCAATCAGCATAATAAGCATCGAAATCATCGCTGAGGGCTTTGATTTCAGACTGGATCTCTGTAAACTCATCAGTCATCAAAGAGACAACATTTTTCCTCAGGAACTTCTCTTTCCTGTACTGAGCCTTCTTGATCTGCCTGGCCTTCTTGAATTTCCATTTCTCTTCAGAGATGAAATGGGTCAGCATGTGACTTTGGCTAGGAGTTAATTTGAAATCAGGCATAGGAGTGTTTGGGTCCTTGTGCCAGAGATCAATGTAATCAAGGATCAACTAAGGATCCAATAGTAGTGGCACCGTTGTGCCTTTGGCTCTAGCGGCCCTTTCTTGTCTGTCTCTGATGATTTCTGCAAGTTCACAATCATTAGCTTCATCGTCAGATGGCACTTGGAAGGCAACCTATTTATTCTTATGACTTGGCCGAGGACCTAGTCCAGCCGTTGCCTTTGTCTTCAGCAGAGTGGGGCCCGATGAAGAATTTGGTGCAGCTGAGGAACTCGCTGAGACACCAGAGGCAATAGAGATGCCTGCAGTCCTTTGGCACGTGGCCAGATGCACAGGTGTTGATGACTTTGCCGGAGCAGCTGAGGACTTTGGAGGAGCAGGAGTAGCATGAGGAATTGGCCATGAGGGATTTGAAGATTCTGGCCATGAGGGCATTGCCGAGGAACTTGGCCATGAGGGCACTATTGGTGAAGCACTTGGCTTGTGCGCGGGCTTCTTCACCATTGATTTCCAAGGCTTGACAGAGGCCTCAGTGGCAGCAACAGCAGCAGAGTATTCATTGAATTTCCTCACTGCTTCTTTGGCTTGTCTAGCCAACTTGGCTTGGCCCTTGGCCCATTCTTCAGGAAAATCCTCACCATGCTTGATGCTGGTGGGGTCAGCTTCTTGGCCAGGTGCCAATGGAGCTCTTGGGCATGGAGGATTAAGTGTGAATTTCTTCATATACTTTGGAGTTACATACCTGTACTCCCTCCATTCTCTTGCCCATCTCCTTTCAATCCTCTGTATGCGCACCTTGCGCTGATTTTTTTTCTCCTTTCCGAATTTGGCCTCATCAGGTGTGCAATAGTCTTTGTAAATGGCCTCAGGGATCTCAAAAGCAGTCATGACCTCAGGCTTCTTTCCTCCTTTCTGAGGCTTCTTACCATCTGCCATTTTCTTCAGTTGAGGAATTTGAACAATCGAATTCTCTGAAGAAGTATGCAACTTTTCTTCGAGGAATGCTGCAAATGAGTTAAGTTGATGAGAACCTAGTGATTCAGCAGCGGACATTAGTACTTGTGAACAGAGTATAGTTGCGAGGAATATGGAGAGGTCATATGCGTTCTCAGAAGGTTTTTAAAAAAGATTGAGTTTGAGGAATTTGACCAGATGAGTCTTGAAGAATTTCACTAAGCGTCTTTGTCTTAGGTTCCAGAGTTGTATAGACCGAAGATCCACACAATTGAGGAATCTTGAAGAAAAATGATGCTTAGGGAAACGAATCAAGAACAGATGACATGTGAGGTGTTTTAGTGTGTGAAGATTTGAAGAAAAACACCTTTGAGGATTTTGTAGAAATCATTTGAATCAAAGAGGGCAGTAAAAGTAACTTTTAATTACCCTGAACGAAGAACACGACTCACTTTGAGGTGTAGATTTGAAGCTCGTCAGTTCAGATCTTCCACGCCCTAACTCGGCGGAGGAAGACAGCTACGGTGGCGGCGGAGTGAAGATTTCCTCGGCCAGCGCGAGTACGACGGCGACGAGGTCGAGGCAGTGAAGCTCTTCCTCACCGGCGACGATGGAGTAGCGGCGGCGCTAGGTTTGAGAAGCTCGAGCTTGAGAGAGAGGTCAAGTGGAGTAAAGGAAGTGAGGAAGGGGTGAGGGGGTATTTATAGTCGCAGTGAAAAACTGTTCGCCCGAAGATTTAGGACGAACGTGCCCCTGACCCTTCTCATTCGCATGAACATGTGTCACCCACGTACTGAGAAGTGGAGATCGTGTTAGATCGTGGGTGAATAGATAAGTCTATCGTGGGATGAGGAACGGTTTGAGCGGCAAAACCGAAAATTTTGGATAAGATTAGTTTTAAAGTTCCGTTCGCAATTTTTCAGCTGACAAGGACACAGTGAAGATTTTGAACGAGTTTCAAATAGAATGCACATGAAGAATTTGTGAATAGATTTGGTTGAGTATAGCATAGAGGGGGAAGGGTCCGATCACATTCACTTAGCAGAACAACAACTTGAAGAATTAGCCATAAATGAATGTTGTAGAGGATATAAACATATATATATATATATATATATATATATATATATATATATATATATATATATATATATATATATATATAGCCAATGAAGAAAACCGAAGGAAATGATAACCCACAAGTATAGGGGATCGCAACAGCTTTCGAGGGTAGAGTATTCAACCCAAATTTATTGATTCGACACAAGGGGAGCCAAAGAATATTCTCAAGTATTAGCAGTTGAGTTGTCAATTCAACCACACCTGGAAACTTAGTATCTGCAGCAAAGTGTTTAGTAGCAAAGTAATATGATAGTGGTGGTAACGGTAACAAAAGTAAAGACAGCAAAAGTAATGTTTTTGGTATTTTGTAGTGATTGTAACAGTAGCAACGGAAAACTAAATAAGCGAGAACTAGTATATGGAAAGCTCGTAGGCACCGGATCAGTGATGGATAATTATGCCGGATGCGGTTTGTCATGTAACAGTCATATCATAGGGTGACACAGAACTAGCTCCAATTCATCAATGTAATGTAGGCATGTATTCCGAATATAGTCATACGTGCTTATGGAAAAGAACTTGCATGACATCTTTTGTCCTACCCTCCCGTGGCAGCGGGGTCCTAATGGAAACTAAGGGATATTAAGGCCTCCTTTTAATAGAGAACCGGAACAAAGCATTAGCACATAGTGAATACATGAACTCCTCAAACTATGGTCATCACCGGAGTGGTCCCGATTATTGTCACTTCGGGTTGCGGATCATAACACAGAGTAGGTGACTATAGATTTGCAAGATAGGATCAAGAACTCACATATATTCATGAAAACATGATAGGTTCAGATCTGAAATCATGGCACTCGGGCCCTAGTGACAAGCATTAAGCATGGCAAAGTCATAGCAACATCAATCTCAGAACATAGTGGATACTAGGGATCAAACCCTAACAAAACTAACTCGATTACATGATAAATCTCATCCAACCCATCACCGTCCAGCAATCCTACGATGGAATTACTCACTTACGGCAGTGAGCATCATGAAATTGGTGATGGAGGATGGTTGATGATGACGACGGCGACGAATCCCCCTCTCCGGAGCCCCGAATGGACTCTAGATCAGCCCTCCCGAGAGGTTTTAGGGCTTGGCGGCGGCTCCGTATCGTAAATCATGATGATTTCTTCTATCTGATTTTTTTCTCCCCGAAAGCCAATATATAGAGTTGGAGTTCGCGTCGGAAGGTGTCCAGGGGGCCCACGAGGTAGGGGTGCGCCCTAGAGGGGGGGCCACCCTCGTGGACAGGGTGTGGGCCCCCTGGTCTTCATCTTTGGCGAGGATTTTTTATTATTTTTATAAGACATCTCAGACGCCCGATTTAATCGTACACTAATCATGCACGCAAATGTATGCGATCAAGATCAGTGGACTCACGGAAGATATCACAACACAACTCTACAAATAAAATAAGTCATACAAGCATCATAATACAAGCCAGGGCCTCGAGGGCTCGAATACAAGTGCTCGATCATAGACGAAGTCAGCGGAAGCAACAATATCTGAGTACGCATATAAGTTAAACAAGTTTGCCTTAAGAAGGCTAGCACAAACCGGGATACAGACGAAGAGGAGCAGGCCTCCCGCACAGGATCCTCCGAGGCTACTCCTGGTCGCCGCCGGCCGGGCTGCACGTAGTAGTAGGCACCTCCGAGTAGTAGTCGCCATCGACGGTGGCGTCTGCCCTGGGCTCCATAGTCTGCTGCAGCAATCGAGTAGAGGTAGGGGAAAAGGGGAACAAGGCAACCGTGAGTACTCATCCAAAGTACTCGCAAGCAAGGAGCTACACTACTTATGCATGGGTATATGTGTAAAGGGCCATATCGATGGACTGAACTGCAGAATGCCAGAATAAGAGGGGTATAGCTAGTCTTAACGAAGACTACGCTCGACACCTGCCTTGCAACAGTAGAAGAGGGAAATCTGAAGTCCTCCAAGTAACATCACATAGCAATAATCCTACCCGAGATCCCTCCTCATATCCCTCGAGAGAGCGACCACCGTTGTATCCGCACTTGGAAGGGTGTGTTTTATCAAGTATCCGGTTCTAGTTGTCATAAGCTCAAGGTACAACTCCAAGTCGCCCCTGTTATCAAGATCACGACTATCCGAATAGATTAACTCACTGCAGGGTGCACCATCTTACCCAGACGCTTGATCCCATTTGGCCGACACACTTTCTGGTCATGCCCGCCGCTGAAGATCAACACGCCGCAGCCCCACCTAGGCACAACAGAGAGGCCAACACGCCGGTCTAAACCTAAGCGTGCAGGGTCCGGGCCCATCGCCTCGAGCACACCTGCGTTATGAGGGAAGCCGGAAGCAGACCTAGCCTAGTGGCGCCCAGTCCAATCCGGCCACGCCGCCCGTCACGACGTCTCAAGTGCTTCGGCTGATACCACGACGCCGGATACCCATAACTACTCCTGCGTAGATGGTTAGTGCGTATAAGCTCAGAGCCAACTCAGATCAAATACCAAGACCTCGTTAAGCGTGTTAAGTATCCGCTGAACGCCCGAACAGGCCAGGCCCACCTCTCTCCTAGGAGGTCTCAACCTGCCCCGCCGCTCCGCCTCAAAGATCCACTCATGGGTGCTCCATCACCGACCCGACTTTAGTCTCCACATGTATCATGTATAAGTATATAGATATACCGTGATCACCTCCCGAGTGATCACGACCCGATAGTATAGCACGGCAGACGGACAAGAATGTAGGGCCACAGATGAATGTACTAGCATCCTATACTAAGCATATAGGATTGCAGGTAAGGTAACAATAGTAGTAACAAGGACAGGCTATGCAGCAGTATAGGAGTATCTCAAAGCAAGAACATGCTACACTACTCTAATGCAAGCAGATAGAGAAGAGTAGGCGATATCTGGTGATCGAGGGGGGCTTGCCCGATTGCTCGCAAGAGAGAGGGTCGCCAACACCGTGAGACGAACCGGGCAGCAGCAGCGTCGGTCTCAGAGTCTACCGGAGAGAAGAGGGGAAGAAACAATGAATACTAAGTAAACAAATGCATATCGATGCATGACATGTCAAGAAGCGATGCTAGGCGTGTTCTAACGTGGTATGAGGTGGTACTGTTATAGGGGAGACATCCGGAAAGTATTCCCGTGTTTCGTGTTTTCAGGCAGAGGAGCCGAGGGGGAAAGTTGCAGGTTCGATAGGTTAGGGGGGGTAGATAAGGGAGTGGGGGGTTGGGCCGGGCCAGGGGGGCTGGCTGGCCGGCTGGGCCAGGTGGGCTTGGCCCAGTTGGGCCAGTGGGGGTTTTCTCCCCCTCTCATTTTTCTGTTGTATTTCCTTTTCTTATTTTCCTTTTTTCTGTTTTAGTTTATTTAAAATATCCAAACACTTTACAAAAATGTGTGCACCCCACCATAATTAACTTTGTAATATTTGACAACCCCCGAACATTTTAGTTTTAATTTTTGAAAACTTTTATTGTTTGCCTATGTTTTCAATTTGGATTTGAACCGGGTTCGAATCAACGTGAGTTTAGTCACAGTAACCGAGGTGACGTGGCATCATTAGCAGGGATTACTGTAGCTTAATTATCCGGGTGTTACAAATCTCCTCCACTACAAGAAATCTCGTCCCGAGATTTAGGAGGTAGAAGGAAAGAGTGCGGGTATTCATCTCGACGATCCTCGCGTTCCTGTGTGGCTTCGCCTTCGAGTGATTCACCATCGGACTTTGAGGAACTTGATCGCCTTTCGACGTGCGGCGTTCAGCTTGGTCGAGAATGCGGACCGGTGCTCTTTATAGGAGAGGTCCTGTTGTAATTCGAGCACTTCATGGTCCATCGCCGATTGGGTCCTTGAAGCAGCGTCGGAGTTGTGACACGTGGAACACATCATGAACCTGAGAAAGGTTCGACGGAAGCTCCAGCTTGATATGCCACTTTTCCACGCCTCTCGAGAATAGTGAATGGGCCAATATAGCGAGGAGCTAGCTTGCCCTTGATCCCAAGCGGTGAGCACCCTTCATTGGTGTAACGAAGATAGGCCTTTTCGCCAAAGTTGATAGACCATGTCTTTATGATGACGGTCATAATTACTCTTTTACGTGATCGAGCAGTCTTGAGATTCTCGCGAATAATGCGGACTTGTTCTTCGCATGTTGGATAATATCCGGACCAAGAGTGGACGCTCCCGCTTCGACCAGTTCGGAGGGTTCGCACTTTCGTCCATATAACACTTCAAGGGGGCCATCTTCGACTAGCTTGATAGCTATTATTATAAGAGAACTCAGATACGGAGAGATTCCTCCCATTTCTTGCGAAGGAACGACACAAGCTCAAGCATGTCTTCGAGAATTTGGTGACACGCTCAACTTGCCCTTGAGATCATGGATGAAACGCAGATCGAAAGATAAATGAGTCCCCATAGCTTCTTGAAAACTTGCCCGTAATCTTGAAGTGAATAAGCTGCCACGGTCCGAACGATAACTAGTGGAATACCATGAAGTGAAACAATTCTCGACATATAGAGCGTTGCAAGCTGACTAGCAGTGATCGCTTCTTTGACCGCCGTAAAATGAGCAACTTTAGAAAGCCGGTCAATGACGACAAGAATAGCATCATTACCTTTCTGCAATTTGGGAAATCCAAAGGATTTAAGTCCATTTCAACATGGTCCCATTTCCATTCAGGAATAGAGATAGGTTGCGAGTTCCAAAGAGGCCTTTGATGTTCTGCTTTGATACGACGGCAATGTCACACTCAAAGAACATAGCGAGCAATGTCTTGCTTCATATTAGACCACTAGAATCTCGATTTAATGTCTTGATACATCTTTGTACTACCGGATGGATACATAGAGGCGATCATGAGCTTCTTTCATAACCTTCTCGAGTCATATTCAGGTTTTCCTTCTTACACGGCACCACTAGGCGGCCTTTGAAGTACAAGGCGCCATCATCGAGAATAGTGAAGAATGAGGATTTCCTTCTTTGAGGTCTTGCTTAATCTTGTAGACTTGAGTCAAATCCTGCATTGTCTTTATGGTGCCCACGAGATCGGGTTCAACAGCCAGGGTATAGAGGGAACCCTGGGGAACAACACGGAGATTCATCTTTTGGAACTCCGGAGGAGGGGGAGCGAGTGCACCCAGAGGAACAATATGAAGGTTCAGCTTTCTGAATTCTTCAACAAGTGAGGGCTGAACTTTGTGAACCTGAAGGTGGTTGCAGTAAGACTTGCGGCTCAAGGCATCAGCCATTACATTAGCCTTGCTCGCATATAAGAAATACCCAAATCAAAGTTCTGCAATAGCTCCATCCATCTCTCGCGACGGAGGTTCAGGTATGGCTGAGTAAACAGATACTTCAGACTTTGGTGGTCGGTGAAGATCTCGCAACGGTTACCGAGAAGGTAATGTCGCCACTGCTTTAGCGCATGAATGACAGCAGCAAGCTCGAGGTCGTGAACTGGGTAGTTCTCTTCGTGAGTTCGCAATTGTCGAGAGGCATAAGCAACCACTTTGCGCTCTTGCATTAGGACACTGCCTAATCCTTGACGAGAAGCGTCGCAGTAAATGACGAAGTCCTTCTTAGTATCAGGAGGAGCTAGCACTGGGGCAGAAGTCAACTTTTCTTTGAGTGCGTGGAAACTTTCCTGACACTTATCTGTCCATTGGAATTTGACGCCCTTATGCAACAGGTTAGTCAGAGGCCTGGCAATCTTGGAGAAGTTCTCGACGAATCGACGGCAATAGCTGGCGAGACCGAGAAAACTTCTGACTTGCTTAACGTTCTTCGGAGGAGTCCAATCGAGAATAGCCTGAACTCTTTCAGGTTGACGGCAATACCATCCTTAGAGATGACATGCCCAGATAGGTCACTTGGGAAGCCGAATTCACATTTGGAGAACTTGGCATAGAGTTGATGCTCTCGTAGCTTTTCCAAAGACAAGACGAAGATGTTCAGCATGTTCTTCTTCATTCTTGGAGAAGATCAGATATCATCCAGTAAACCACGACAAACTTGTCGAGGTAATCCATGAATATATAGTTCATCAAAGCAGAGAAGGTAGCTGGAGCATTGGTTAAGCCGAAAGACATGACGGTGTACTCGTATGAACCATAACGAGTCACTTAATGCGGTCTTGGGGATATCCTCCTCACAAACACGGATCTGGTGGTAACCCAACCTCAAGTCGAAGTTTCGAGAACACCGATTTAACCAGCCAGTTGATCATAAAGATCATTGATCCGAGGAAGAGGATACTTATTCGAATGGTAGCTTGATTTATGGGACGGTAGTCTTGGACCAATCGGTTTGTCCCATCTTTCTTCTTGACAAAGAGAGAAGGTGCTCCCCAAGGAGAGCAACTTGGGCGAATGAAACCACTTTGAAGAGATTTGTCGATTTCCTCCTTGAGCTCAAGGAGTTCATGCGGCGGCATCTTGTAGGGTCGCTGGCTATAGGAGTGGTGCCTGGTTTCAAGTCGATGACAAATTCGACAGCTCTAGCAGGGGAATCCTCGGAAGTTCTTCAGAAAGACGCCTTGGAAATCGCAAACGACAGTGAATGTTTTCAATACCCTCGAGTGGTGCGGCGCTCAATGCATTCAATGCATAGAGCCTTGCCTCGCATTTTGCACCGATGAGCTTGGTAAGTGACTATTTCATCCGAAGGGTGTAGCAGATGGACGGTCTTAGTGGCGCAAACTATGGAAGCAGATGCCTTTAACCAATTCATTCCCGTAATGAGGTCAATACTACAAGACTTCAAAGACGATGGGAGAGACAAGGAATTCCAGTCCTTCGATTTCAACGGGGACATCGTTGCAAATCATGGAGGTTCGACATTGGCCCGCAGGGGTGTGTACTAATAGTGAAGCATTCATGTCTTCACTTTTAATGCCATGCATGAATGCAAAATCTTCAGACATGAATGAATGCGATGCCCCTGTATCGAATAAAACACATGCGGGTACTGAATTTACGAGAAGTGTACCCATCATAGTAGCAGGTTGGTCTTGAGCTTCGTTCAGATCAACGTGGTTGGCCTGAACTCGACTATAAGGCTTGGCATTGTTGTTGCGGGGCTGGTTGTTTCCACTGCCAGCTGCTGGAAGGGCCAGCTGATTCTGGTTCTGGTTGCATTCTCTAGCCCGGTGCCCTGGTTGTCCACACCTGAAGCACAAGCCATTATTGGGAGTGGGAACAGGAGCTTGGGGTGGTGGGGCTGGAAGCTTTGGCTGCTTAGTTGAAGCAGGTAGACGAGGTGTAGCATAGTTCTACCTTGGAGCAGGTGCATTCGGCTGGTACATACTGTTGGGAATCCATATCTTGCTCTTCTACGAGGACGGGCCCGAAGATGAGCCCGTGTCACGGTTGCGCCTGTTAGAGCTCTGGTATTCCTGCAGACCAGTTTCGACATTGATAGCCTTGTTCACCAAGGTGGCGAAATCAGCAAAGTCGTGCACTAGAAGTGCGAGCTTGATGTCAGCTTGAAGGCCGTCACGGAACTTCTCCTGTCTGCGTGCATCAGTTGCAATGTCCTCTTCAGCATAGCGAGACAAGTCCAGAACTCTCGCTGATAAGCTTCAACAGTCTTGTTGCCTTGGGTGAGGTTGCGGAACTCACGCTTCTTCCGGTCCATGACCCCTTGAGGGATGAAACGGGCACGGAAGGCAGCTTGGAAGTCTGGCCAGGTGATGAGTGTTCCAACTGGCAGAGTACGCCTGTGGCTGTCCCACCATTGAGCTGCGGGTCCCTTCAGGAAGAAGGAAGCAAAAGTGACATAGCTGGCAGGGGCTACATCAGCAGACTCCATCTCATAGGTGATGTCACGGAGCCAGTCATCAGCATCCAGCGGCTGGGTTGAGCTGCGGTACACGCTGGGGTTCAGGCGTATGAAATCCTGCAGAGTTGTTGCGTTTGGGTGCTGATTCATATTGGGGCGAGGAAACTGAGCCATCATGTTCTCCATGAACTGGCGATTCATCTCGAGCTGTTGGATCATACCAGCCATGTACTCAGGCGGTGGTGGGAAGTTGCCACCACGACCACGACCAGCTGGTCTAACCATCCTGCTATTATATAACAGGGGTAGTTCAGCATTTGAGAAATTAAGCAAAGGACAAGAATCATTCATGATGAAACATGCATAATGAAAGCAGCACGATAGGAACTACATAGTAGTCGGCATATCTTACAAAAGGGATCATGCGTAGAGTTCGATACATAGAGTTCAGTACATAGACTAAGACATCATAGGCGGCACGCAGGCTCGCGGCGAATGCATCTAACACTAACAAGCAAGTCTACATCAGTCCCACGCGGTACTGCGGAGGTAGCTATAGCCTAAAAGCTGGTAGTGCGGCAGCGGATAGTCCTCCACGCCGGTGACACAGGGGCATGGATACTCAGTGCTGAATCCGACGTCCAAGTGGCAGAAGAGGGCCAAGTGCGGGAGAGTAGCCTCCCACATCTGGCCAACCGACACCCTGGGGCATCATGGTCCTGGCTGGGTAGATCGCAGAACGCGGCAGCTCTCCGGATCGGACAAAGGGGTGCATCAGCGTCAGAGCATGGTAAAGGTGCTGACGGGTGATGTACAACTCATGGCGAAGAGCTCGGTTAGCTCGATCCAGCCCATCAGCATGCAGAACAAAGTTCTGATGGTAGAAGGGCTCTCTAGTGACAGTGGAGTAGGCAACAGTGTAGTAACCCTCCTCACCAACATCAGACGCGATAGCAATGTGCCTGAAGGGGGAGGTGTCCAACTCTCGATACTCTGCACGAAGACGTGTCAGAGCAGCATAAGCAGCATCGTGGACTGCCATATCAATAGTCACCCCAACACCATGTGCGGTGTGCAGCACAGTAGTGGAGTCATACTCCCGAGAGTAGAGGTGGACGATGGCGCGGTACTGCTCCTGGTTATAGTCCTGGTACTCCTCATAGACGGTGTACTCAGGGTGCCAGCGATAACCCAGATAGGTCATCATCTCTGCTTGCACCGCAGTGATCCCGAGGCACCAATGGCCGTCGTGTGGCGCACGACCTGCCTCGTGGGTTCCATCTGAAAACAAAGACGTTTCAAAGGAGTCAAATGACAAGTGGAAATTGCTCAAAATACAATTCCAAGAAACAACTATGGCTTTATCCAACTTTGGGGTGAATGTGGTCACGGGATCCTAGTGTTAGTTAGTAAAATCGTTTAACCCGAGTAGAAGAGAGTTCAGAGTCCCAGAGTAAAGGTCGAGGAGTAAAAGATCCTAGTACCACCCGATGGCGACGTGGGCCCGTAAGGCACACAACCAAGTTATTAAAAGTTTTTGCAATGTCTAGACTCGACTTCGGCCAAGGAGTGTGGAAGGGGGATTCCTATAGGCAGTCGGCTCTGATACCAACTTGTGACGCCCCCGATTTAATCAAACACTAATCATGCACGCAAATGTGTACGATCAAGATCAGGGACTCACGGGAAGATATCACAACACAACTCTACAAATAAAATAAGTCATACAAGCATCATAATACAAGCCAGGGGCCTCGAGGGCTCGAATACAAGTGCTCGATCATAGACGAGTCAACGGAAGCAACAATATCTGAGTACAGACATAAGTTAAACAAGTTTGCCTTAAGAAGGCTAGCACAAACCGGGATACAGATCGAAGAGGAGCAGCCTCCCGCCTGGGATCCTCCTAGGCTACTCCCGGTCGCCGGTGGGCTGCACGTAGTAGTAGGCACCTCCGAGTAGTAGTCTTCATCGACGGTGGCGTCGCTCTGGGCTCCATAGTCTGGTTGCAGCAATCGAGTAGAGGTAGGGGGAAAAGGGGGAACAAGGCAACCGTGAGTACTCATCCAAAGTACTCGCAAGCAAGGAGCTACACTACATATGCATGGATATATGTGTAAAGGGCCATATCGGTGGACTGAACTACAGAATGCCGTAATAAGAGGGGATAGCTAGTCTTAACGAAGACTACGCTCGACACCTGCCTTGCAACAGTAGAAGAGGGCAATGAAGTCCTCCAAGTAACATCACATAGCAATAATCCTACCCGCGATCCCTCCTCATATCCACGAGAGAGAGCGACCACCGTTGTATCCGCACTTGGAAGGGTGTGTTTTATCAAGTATCCGGTTCTAGTTGTCATAAGCTCAAGGTACAACTCCAAGTCGTCCTGTTATCAAGATCACGGCTATCCGAATAGATTAACTTCCTGCAGGGTGCACCATCTTACCCAAAGACGCTTGATCCCATTTGGCGGACACACTTTCTGGGTCATGCCCGGCGCGGAAGATCAACATGTCGCAGCCCCACCTAGGCACAACAGAGAGGCCAACACGCCGGTCTAAACCTAAGCGCGCAGGGTCCGGGCCCATCGCCTCGAGCACACCAAGACGCTATGCAGGCGGCCGAAGCAGACCTAGCCTAGTGGCGTTCCAGTCAATCACGCTCTGTCACGACATCCGAAGTGCTTGGCCGATACCACGACGCGGGATACCCATAACTACTCCCGCGTAGATGGTTAGTGCGTATAAGCTCGTAGCCAACTCAGATCAAATACCAAGACCTCGTTAAGCGTGTTAAGTATCCGCGAACGCCGAACAGGGCCAGACCCACCTCTCTCCTAGGCGGTCTCAACCTGCCCTGCTGCTCCGCCTCAAAGATCCACTCGCGGGTGCTCTATCAGCCGACCCGACTTTAGTCTCCACATGTATCATGTATAAGTATATAGTATATACCCGTGATCACCTCCCGAGTGATCACGGCCCGATAGTATAGCACGGCAGACGGACAAGAATGTAGGGCCACAGATGAATGTACTAGCATCCTATACTAAGCATATAGGATTGCAGGTAAGGTAACAACAGAAGTAACAAGGACAGGCTATGCAGCATAGGAGTATCTGAAAGCAGTAACATGCTACACTACTCTAATGCAAGCAGTATAGAGAAGAGTAGGCGATATCTAGTGATCAGAGGGGGGGCTTGCCTGATTGCTCTGGCAAGAGAGAGGGGTCGTCAACACCGTAGACGAACTGGGCAGCAGTAGCGTCGGTCTCGTAGTCTACCAGAGAGAAGAGGGGGAAGAAACAATGAATACCAAGTAAACAGATGCATATCGATGCATGACATGTCAAGAAGCGATGCTAGGCGTGCCCTAACGTGGTATGAGGTGGTACTGGTTAAGGGGGGAGACATCCGGGAAAGTATTCCCGGTGTTTCGTGTTTTCGGGCAGAGGAGCCGGAGGGGGGAAAGTTGCAGGTTCGATAGGTTAGGGGGGGGTAGATAAGGGAGTGGGGGGTTGGGCCGGGCCAGGGGGCCTGGCTGGCCGGCTGGGCCAGGTGGGCTTGGCCCAGTTGGGCCAGTGGGGGTTTTCTCCCCCTCTCATTTTTCTGTTTTATTTCCTTTTCTTATTTTCCTTTTTCCTGTTTTAGTTTATTTAAAATATCCAAACACTTTACAAAAATGTGTGCACCCCACCATAATTAACTTTGTAATATTTGACAACCCCCGAACATTTTAGTTTTAATTTTTGAAAACTTTTATTGTTTGCCTATGTTTTCAATTTGGATTTGAACCGGGTTCGAATCAACGTGAGTTTAGTCAGAGTAACCGAGGTGACGTGGCATCATTAGCAGGGATTACTGTAGCTTAATTATCCGGGTGTTACACATCCCGTGGAGTTTCAGGTCATTCCGAGAACTTTTGTTTTCTGCACAAAAAACAACATCATGGCAATTCTGCTGAAAACAGCGTCGGAACAGGTTAGTTCCATTCAAATCATACAAGTTAGAGTCCAAAACAAGGGCAAAAGTGTTTGGAAAAGTAGATACGACGGAGACGTATCAACTCCCCCAAGCTAAACCCTTGCTTGTCCTCAAGCAATTCAGTTGACAAACTGAAAGAGAAAAAGAAAAACTTTTACAAACTCTGTTTGCTCTTGTTGTTGTAAATATGTCAAGCCAGCATTCAAGTTTTCAGCAAAGATTATAACTAACCACATTTGCAATAATTCTCAGGTCTCATGTTTACTCATATCAATAACATAATCAGCTAGCAAGCCATAATAATAAATCTCGGATGACAACACTTTCTTAAAATAATCATAATATGATATGACAATATGGTATCTCGCTAGCCCTTTCTGAGACCGCAAAACATAAATGTAGAGCACCTTCAAAGATCAAGGACTGACTAGACATTGTAATTCATGGTAAAAGAGATCCAATCATAGTCATACTCGATATAAATTAACAGTAATGAATGCAAATGACAGCTGTGCTCTCCAACTAGTGCTTTTAATAAGAAGATGATGACTCAACATAGAAGTAAATAGATAAGCCCTTCACAGAGGGAAGCAGGGATTTGTAGAGGTGCCAGAGCTCGGTTTTGAAATAGAGATAATTTATATTTTGAGCGGCATACTTTAATTGTCAACATAACAACCAAGAGATGACGATATCTTCCATGCTAAACAAATTATAGGCGGTTCCCAAACAGAATGGTTAAGTTTATACTCCCTGTCGGTGTCAAAGCCGGCGGATCTCGGGTAGGGGGTCCCGAACTGTGCGTCTAGGCGGATGGTAACAGGAAACAAGGGACACGATGTTTTTACCCAGGTTCGGGCCCTCTCGATGGAGGTAATACCCTACTCCTGCTTGATTAATATTGATGATATGGGTAGTACAAGAGTAGATCTACCACGAGATCAAGGAGGCCAAACCCTAGAAGCTAGCCTATGGTATGATTGTTGTTCGTCCTAAGGACTAAAACCCTCCGGTTTATATAGACACCGAATAGGGTTAGGGTTACACAGAGTCGGTTACAATGGTAGGAGATCTACATATCCGTATCGCCAAGCTTGCCTTCCACGCCAAGGAAAGTCCCATCCGGACACGGGACGAAGTCTTTAATCTTGTATCTTCATAGTCTAGGAGTCCGGCCAAAGATGATAATTCGGCTATCCGGACACCCCCTAGTCTAGGACTCCCTCAGTAGCCCCTGAACCAGGCTTCAATGACGACGAGTCCGGCGCGCATATTGTCTTCGGCATTACAAGGCGAGTTCCTCCTCCGAATACTTCATAGAAGGTTTTGAACACAAGGATAGTGTCCGGCTCTGCAAAACAAGTTCCACATACCATCGTAGAGAGAATAACTATTGCACAGATCTGCTGACGTATTCCGCGATGTGACATCACACCACGGCCAGGCCTTTATACGAATTGTTTTTACTGTTCCACCTCAGCATGTTTAGCGAGGCGGTTTCCTTGGCACGTCTTATCAAAGCGGAGATCGTGCCCCCTTATTCCGGGATTCCCATCAATACGGACGTGGGTTACCCATCCGCGCCATTGATTACGGCGCTTGGGAGATAAGCGAGTTTTACCAGGCTGGCGGGGGACGCATAGCTTCGTCCGTCCATATAAGGGGATAAGGATCCACCTTTTCACCTACGCCTTCTTCCTCCTTTGCTCATCCATTTCCGCGAACTCGAGCTCCAGCGCCCAAGTCCGCACACCCCACCTCAACCTTCTCCAACTATGTCCGGAGCGGGAGGCAGGTGGATGGCCTCCTCCGTCATGTAGGGGCACATCGAAAAGCTGCGGAAGGCCGGATACTTGTCCAGCAACATCGCACACCGGCTACCCGACGAGGGGCAGCTCATTCCAACCCCCAGGCCCCATGAGAGGGTGGTGCTTCTCACCCACTTCCTCCACGGACTAGGTTTTCCACTTCACCCATTTGTCCGGGGGCTCATGTTCTACTACGGCCTGGATTTCCACGATCTGGCCCCGAACTTCATCCTCAACATCTCGGCGTTCATCGCCGTGTGCGAGGCCTTCCTCTGCATCCAGCCCCACTTCGGCTAATGGCTGAAGATCTTCAATGTCAAGCTGAAGGTAGTGGGCGGCCGCCAAGCTAAGTCCGGAGGCGCCACGATTGGCAAGATGGCCAAAGTCTTATGGCTCGAGGGCTCCATTGTGGAGACCATAAAGGGGTGGCAGTCGGGGTGGTTCTATATCACCGAGCCACGCGACTCTCAATGGGCGGCGGCCCCCGAATTCCGATCTGGCCTCCCCACGCGGCTCACATCATGGAAAGAGACGGGCCTGACGTGGGGGGATTCGGACGAGCTGTCTGGACTCCAAACCTGCGTCCGAAACCTGGTGGACAAGAATATCAGGCTTGTCAACGTAATCCAGGTGATGTTCATCCGCCGGATTCTCCCATGCCAACAACGGGCCTTCAAATTGTGGGAGTTCGATCCGGCACAGCACCCAACTCTGAAAAGGCTCTTCGACACTACGTATGAAGATGCCTGGAAGGTGATGTTCAAGTTGTCGAGGCTCCCACATCCACTACCGAAGATCACGGATTCAGCTCGCAGTGTCAAGCCAGCGAGGTAAGTTATTTTACCCTTTATGGGACTCTTTTTTCATAGTTTGATTCTATGCGGGATCTAAAACTCCCTAACCTTTGACAGGACTGGCTGAAGACGTCCAGACAGATTAACTGTCCGGCCCCTTTGCCAGAGGACCCAGCGGACGCCCGATTGACGGGGCTGCTGGCTCCGGAACCTCACGTGGTGCCGGAGAAGAAGGCCAAGAAGAAGGCCACGGGAACTCGAAGGAGCTCCCGGCGCCAGGTGCTGTCGGACTCATCGCCCGACAACCCTGAGGTGGAATCCTCCTCTAAGGAAGAGGAGGAGGAAAAAGAAGCCTCTCCCCCAGCTGGGGGGAGAAGAAAAGGAAGGCCGCCCCAACTGGGGAGGCCAGAGGGTCCAAGAAGGGAAGGACCCTTCCTCCGGACTTCTCCACCAACGCCGACAACGATGAGGAGGAGTGGCCAACAAGGGCCAAGCCCCTGGCGAGATCGTAAGTGTCCGGATACCCATGGCTTTTTTTCATTGCATAGTGTTCTCTAATGCCGAACAATCATGCAGCCCGCCCAAGGACGAGCTCGCCGCTTCGTCGAGCGGGTCCCTAAGTTCGTCGGAAGTGGAGAGTACTTCACTTCCGGCAGCCTCCTCACCTCACGCTGCGGACGACGCCGAGGTGGGGACCCAAGGGGGGCCTGGTCAAGAGGAGGTGGCGCAGGAGGCGCCGGAAGGCAACCTCCCGGACTCCAGGCGCGAGGGGAGCGAGACCCCCAGGGGCTCTAAGCCCGACCCTCGTCCGGACTCCATACCGGAACCTTCAGCGGTTCCGAAGTCCGGCAAGCGGCCCCTTCGTAGGAAGGGTAAGACGCCGGTGTCCTCCGTCCAACCGGAGGCACCGGATTGCTTACTGGAGGCGCTTAACAGAGCCTCCATCGAGGAGGAGCACCGCACTGTTATGAGTGTGGTGATCCAGAAAGTTCAGTCCGCCAAGAGCGGGCTGGCTGAAGCCTGTACCAGCCTTGTAACAGGCTTTGAGGTAAGTTTAGAATATGTAAAAATATTACTGCATAGGCAGTATCCCCTGATGCTTAGTTCGGTGTTCGGAAAGAAAAGCCGGAATAAGGATCTAAAAAGATATACGCAGGAGTCTAACATAAGTATGTCAATATGCGAATGCAGGCTCTTCTTGACCTCCTCTGCTACTTGATCAAGGAGGTCAATGCATTGAAGAAGAGCCTTGAGCGGTCCGAGAACGAGCTCGGCCTTCCCAAGAAGCAGCTCGAGGACAGGGAAGGTAAGCAATACCTTATTAAAGAAAGGATTCGGTTGCAAAAAAATGACAGGAATAACGTGGGTGTTGTAGGGGCCACGAATGAGGTGGCGACCCTGAAGTAAGTGGTGTCCGCGGCCGAAAGCAAAGCGGCCGCAGAGCGCACCGAGCGAGAGAAGTAGGAGGAGCGGGTGGCGGAGGTGCGGCAAGAGCTCCAGGCTCTCGTGGAAAAACACGAGAGTTTGAGCGTGACTCAAGACTCGAGTCGAGCTCGCCTCGGCTCTTGAGAGTGCCAAAGCCGCGAAGGCCGAAGCCCAAAAAGCCCTCCAAGAAATTGAATCATCAAAGAAGATAGCGGCGGGCAAGGCATTCTTTATGCAAAGCAAGCATGTGGAAGTGAATTACCTATTACTTACCCGGATTCGGAGCTCTCCAGGAGCATTCGCAGATCTGCCCCGTAGTGTGTCTGATGCTGCCACGTTCTACCGCGCCAAGGAGGGGAGCTCGACGGAAAAGGTGTTCGGTCTCAAGATCTTTGAGGCCGAGCGTCCGGTGCTCCTGAGCGACCAGCTGAAGCAGCTGGTCGAGCTCCACAAGGTCGCCGAACAGGCCATGAAGGGCCTCATAGTTCGGCTGTGGCCATTGGAAGCCATGCCTGGGAGCTACTTCGGACTAGTGCAGCGGCTGGTGGACGCCTGTCCATGGATTGAAGTCATCAAGCGCTCCGTCTGCATTGAAGGTGCCTGTCGGGCCTTGCCCGTGCTAAAGTGCAATTTGGGGCAAGCTGGATGCGGAGAGGCTTGTGACGGACGGGCCACCGAAGGGCAAGGAGCATCGCAAGCCCGAAATGTACTATGAGGGCGTCCTGAAGGGTGCCCGCCGTATAGCGGATGAGTGCTCCAAAGATGTAATTTTTTAATAGACTCACATTTGTTATCCGGTACGCTGAAAACTTGTTCATATGCGCTAAGCAACGCTTGTGAATTTAAAATATTACCTTCTGTGCGGCCGTTTATCAAATTTGAGAGATGGCAAGTCGTTGGCTTCAGCCCCCATTCCACGAGTGCTGGGGTGTTCGGGATAAACTTGAGCGCTCTTGTTCCCATTCTTGGGTCCTTCGAGGGAGGCGCTCAACGCAATGAACAAGGCAACCAGACTTATAGTGCTTGAACACTCTCACTTAGCCATAGAATTCTATAATTCTAAATTTCGGCGAAGCCCCTAGTATTCGGAAGACCGAGTTCGGGGCGCTATCCATGCCTTGGCCGGACAATGCCGACTCCTCGCTCTAAGCGGCATAAGTCTTTAGGGACCCGAAAAAACCTCTCGAACAGCGACCGGCTCTCGCCCTATCATGACAGTCAGTTTTAGCTTTCTCCACTGAGGTGCTCAACCCAGCTCAACCGGGGCACAATCGCAGTGGTTCACCCAGCGCTACCTTAGCCGATATAATGGAACGTAAGGTACCAAAACATGGGAGCCGGGCAAACCCAACTATTGACCCAAGACATGATTCGGAGCCGATGCATATAATGCTATAAGTTCAGGGTGCTTCACTTGGGAAATTGTTTGGACTTATCACACCATACTTTTGGGGTACTTAAGCCCCTGGTGTATTGGCCGTACCAAAGTGTACGGGTGCAACATGTCATGAAATGAACATATATATAGATAAAGAAAGGAGTGCAATAATAGTCAAAAGCTATGTATTGTTTATTCAAAAAGGTACTGCAATGGATGCAGGATGATACAAATTGTGCGATAAGCAAGGGATGGGACTATTTAACATGTCCCCCTCCAGGGGTAAGCTGTGGGATGGTATGTAAAACAGGTGTAATGCTCGTAATAGAGACCACCAGGACACTCGACGTAGCTTTCTGCTTTCCTCGCTGTTGCATCATGAGTTTGGCAATTTTAGTGCCGGACAGGGCTTCTGGAAAACGGAGTCCTGAAAGTAAGAAAAAAGAAAAAGAATGACACAATCGGGAGACCCTGGTGCGGTTGAGCCGCATTCTGGGCGTGCCGTGGTCGTGCCCCTCCCCTTATGCCCATGTTATCTCCAGAGCGTAGTTATGTACGCGTAGTACTGGCTTCGCAATTTTGCGAGGGCTGGGGTTGGGGCCAGATTGCTACGCGTGCTTGGATCGTGCCAGGCGGTCTTGTTGTAGGTTTCTTCGGGTGCGCTTGACAGTGTCCGGACGTTTAGTGGCCAGACTCGAGAATTGTTGTGAGAGGCTGCTTTGCACCTCCGCCGCGAGGGCCGCCGTGTGCTCCTCTGTTCGGAGAGAGCGTTCGGTGTTTCCATTGACCGTGATTACTCCTCGAGGGCCTGGCATCTTGAGCTTGAGGTACGCGTAGTGCGGCACCGCATTGAATTTTGCGAATGCGGTTCGTCCGAGCAGTGCGTGATAGCCGCTGCGGAACGGTACTATGTCGAAGATTAACTCTTCGCTTCGGAAGTTATCCGGGGCTGCGAAGACCACTTCGAGTGTAACTGAGCCTATTGGCCTCTACACCTGGTATGACGTCTTTAAAGGTCGTCTTTGTGGGTTTAATCCTTGAGGGGTCTATGCCCATTTTGCGCACTGTATCCTGATAAAGCAGGTTCAGGCTGCTACCTCCGTCCATCAGGACTCTAGTGAGGTGAAATCCGTCGATGATTGGGTCAAGAACCAATGCGGCAAATCCACCATGACAGATGCTAGTGGCCGGGTGGTCCCTTCGATCAAATGTGATTGGGCAGGAGGACCATGGGTTGAACTTCGGGGCGACTAGCTCCATCGCATATACGTCCCTTAGTGCACGCTTCCGCTCCCTTTTGGGTATGTGGGTTGCGTATATCATGTTCACCGTCCGCACTTGTGGGGGGAAGCCCTTCTGTCATCTATTGTTCGGCGGCCGGGGCTCCTCCTCGTCATCGCTATGCAGCCCCTTGTCATTGAGTTCGGCACTTAGCTTGCCTGCTTGCTTGAACACCCAACAATCCATGTTGGTGTGATTGGCTAGTTTTTCGGGGGTGCCATGTATCCGCACAAGCGATCGAGTATTCGGTCCAAGTTGGGCGGGCCCAGGTATTTCTTTTGAATGGCTTCTTCCGCTGACCGGGTTTAGAGCCTCGAATCCGGCATTGACCGTCAGATCTTCATCATTATCGCCGTTAATGCGGCGCTTGTTCTTGTTGCGACGACCTGCCATTGCTGTCCTTGGTATCCGAACTACCAGGGTTTTTGGTCAAGTTGTTACTACGAGCTAGCCAGCTGTCCTCTCCCATGCAAAAGCGGGTCATGAGTGTGGTGAGGGCTGCCATGGATTTCGGCTTTTCCTGTCCTAGGTGCCGGGCTAGCCACTCGTCGCGGATGTTATGTTTGAAGGCTGCAAGGGCCTCTGCATCCGGACAGTCAACGATTTGATTTTTCTTGGTTAGGAACCGTGTCCAGAATTGTCTGGCCGATTCTTCTGGCTGCTGAATTATGTGGCTGAGGTCATCGGCGTCTGGTGGTCGCACATATGTGCCCTGGAAGTTATCAAGGAATGCGGCTTCCAGGTCCTCCCAACAACCGATTGACTCTGCTGGCAAGCTGTTGAGCCAATGCCGAGCTGGTCCTTTAAGCTTGAGTGGGAGGTATTTGATGGCGTGTAGATCATCACCGCGCGCCATGTGGATATGGAGGAGGTAGTCCTCGATCCAAACCGCAGGATCTGCGTCGTATGATTCGATGTTTACGGGTTTGAAACCCTCGGGGATTTGATGATCCATTACTTCATCTGTGAAGCATAGTGGGTGTGCGGCGCCTCTGTATTGAGCTATATCACGACGCAGCTCAAATGAGCTTTGTCTACTGTGTTCGGCCCGGCCGGAATTGCTGTATCCGATGTGATGGTTATCGTCACGTGTCGTGGGGCGCCCACGCGATCCGTAGATCGATCTTGTTTGTCTTGCCTTGTCCTCCAATATGTCTCGCAGGTCTGGCGCGTTTCCCCATGCCTTGGTACTTTTCGAGCGACGCCGGAGTGCGGCTTGAATGGAGGGTCTAGAGGCCTCTCTGTCACGACCACGGGGTGGCCGGTCGGCCGCATCATGCGCTGGTAATGTAGGTTTGGGTGCTGCTTCCTCTAATTGGGGTAGCAGCCTGCATTTGGGGTATCTCTTGGAGGGGCGTTCGAGTTCATACTCTTCGGCTGCAAGGACTTCAGTCCATCTGTCAGCTAGCAAGTCTTGGTCAGCTCTAAGCTGCTGCTGCTTTTTCTTGAGGCTGCTTGCCGTGGCCATAAGTCTGCGTTTGAAACGCTCCTGTTCGGCAGGATCCTCAGGCACGACAAATTGGTCGTTGTCGAGGCTTGCCTCATCTTCGGAGGGAGGCGCATAATTATCGTCCTCTACCTCTCTTTCTGCCGCACTGTCGTGCGGACTTGCTTCTCCCTCCTCTTGTGCTGAATCCTGCTGGAGGGGGTTGTCTTCGGCACTGTCCGGGGTGTTATTATCTCCCGTGCCGGAATCACCGTTTTTGCTGTGGCGGGATTTAGAGCGGCGCCGCTGACGCCGACGCTTGGGCTGTTTCTTGGAGGGGTCATCCTCCGCTTTTCCATTGCCGTTCCCATCTTTTGGGATGTCCACCATGTATATGTCATATGACGAGGTGGCCTTCCAGTGCCCTGTAGGCGCTGGTTCTTGGTCGTCTCCGGCATCATCGTCCATACCGTCGATGTCTTCGGAGTCGAAGTCGAGCATGTCAGTTAAATCATCGACAGTGGCTACAAAGTGGGTGGTGGGTGGGCGTTGAATTTCTTCGTCGTCCGCATCCCAACCTCCCTGGCCGTAGTCCGGCCAGGGCTCTCCTGATAAAGAGAGAGACTTTAGTGAATTCAGGATGTCGCCAAAGGGCGAGTGCTAAAAGATGTCTGCGGCAGTGAACTCCATGACCGGCGCCCAATCGGATTCGATTAGCAGGGGCGCAGAGGGTTCGGAGTCCGGAGAGGAGTCCGGCACCTTGGAGTCACGGTCTTCGCAAAGGACAGGGATGGAGTTCGGCTCGATCGCCGTTGAGATCGTAGCCCCCGAGGCGGTGTCCAACCACTCGTCCTCGGTCGGCGAAATCGGCTCCGGATTAAGGGTCGGAGCGGGCACTTGTGCGGCCTCCAGGGCACTGTTCGGCGGCAGAGCTAGATCATACCCATCGAGATAGTGCGGCGCACTTGGCTATGGCTCGAATCCGTCGAAGATCAAGTCTCCGCGGATGTCGGCCGTATAGTTCAAGCTTCCAAATCTGACCTGATGGCCAGGGGCGTAGCTTTCGATCTGCTCCAGTGGCCTAGCGAGTTGGCCCGCAGTGCAAAGCCGCCGAATACGAAGATCTGTCCGGGGAGAAAAGTCTCACCCTGGACTGCGTCGTTGCTGATGATTGAAGGAGCCATCGGGCCTATAGGTGACGACGCAGAGGAACTCTCAATGAAAGCACCAATGTCGGTGTCAAAACCGGCGGATCTCGGGTAGGGGGTCCCAAACTGTGCGTCTAGGCGGATGGTAACAGGAGACAAGGGACACGATGTTTTTACCCAGGTTCGGGCCCTCTCGATGGAGGTAATACCCTACTCCTGCTTGATTAATATTGATGATATGGGTAGTACAAGAGTAGATCTACCACGAGATCAAGGAGGCTAAACCCTAGAAGCTAGCCTATGGTATGATTGTTGTTCGTCCTACGGACTAAAACCCTCCGGTTTATATAGACACCAGATAGGGTTAGGGTTACACAGAGTCGGTTACAATGGTAGGAGATCTACATATCCGTATCGCCAAGCTTGCCTTCCACGCCAAGGAAAGTCCCATCCGGACACGGGACGAAGTCTTCAATCTTGTATCTTCATAGTCTAGGAGTCCGGCCAAAGATGATAGTTCGGCTATCCGGACACCCCCTAGTCCAGGACTCCCTCACTCCCCCTCCTCCACAAGCATCAATCCATGGCTTGCTTGAAACAATGAGTGCCTCCAACATTCAACGGGTCCCGGGGGAGTTTTGTTTGCAATTATTTTGATTTAGTTTGCATAAAGCACGGGACTGGGCATCCCGGTGACCAGCCATTTTCTCGTGAGTGAGGAGCGGAGTCCACTCCTCTTGAGAATAACCCGCCTAACATGGAAGATAAGGGCAACCCTAGTTGATATATGAGCTATTCGAGCATGCAAAACAGAATGTTTATTTGAAGGTTTAGAGTTTGGCACATACAAATTTACTTGGAACGGCAGGTAGATACCGCATATAGGAAGGTATGGTGGACTCATATGGAATATCTTTGGGGTTTAAGGGATTGGATGCATAAGTAGTATTCCCACTTAGTATAAGTGAAGGCTAGCAAAAGACTGGGAAGCGACCAACTAGAGAGCGACAACAGTCATGAACATGCATTAAAATTAATAAACATTGAATACAAGCATGAGTAGGATATAATCCACCATGAACATAAATATCGTGAAGGCTATGTTGATTTGTTTCAACTACATGCGTGAACATGTGCCAAGTCAAGTCACTTAAATCATTCAAAGGAGGATACCTCCCCATCATACCACATCACAACCATTTTAATAGCATGTTGGCACACAAGGTAAACCATTATAACTCATAGCTAATCAAGCATGGCACGAGCAACTATGATCTCTAATTGTCATTGCAAACATGTTTACTCATAATAAGCTAAATTAGGAACGATGAACTCATCATATTTACAAAAACAAAAGAGGTCGAGTTCATACCAGCTTTTCTCATCTTAGTCAGTCCATAATATATCATCATAATTGCCTTTCACTTGCACGACCGAACGATGTGAATAATAATAAGAGTGCACGTGCATTGGACTAAGCTGGATTCTGCGAGCATTCAATAAGCAAGAGAAGACAATGCAATCCAATATGGGCTCTTGGCTAAATCAACAATGATGCATATAAGAGCCACTTCAACAATTTAATCATGGTCTTCTCCTACTGACCCCCAAAGAAAAGAAAATAAATAAAAACTATTTACACGGGAAAGCTCCCAACAAGCAAAAGAAGAACAGGAAATATTTTTGGGTTTTCTTTTTAATTATTACTACTACAGCAGGAAAAATAAACTACTACTAAATTTTTTTGGTTTTTTCTTAAAGTTTAATAGACACACAAGAAGAAAGCAGGAAAAGAAAATAAACTAGCATGGATATTACAGTGAAAGAGTATGAGCACCGACATCTAGCAATGAGTGTGTGTGAACATAAATGTAATGTCGGTGAGAAATACGTACTCCCCCAAGCTTAGGCTTTTGGCCTAAGTTGGTCTATTGGCAGGGATAGCCTGGCGGATACCCGTAGGTGTAGCTGGGGTCATACTGCGACAAAGAATAATTGGGATCATACTGTGATGAACATGACTCACAGCGCCATTGGCGGCAACGCCTCCGGATCCCAAGAATAAACAGACTGTCGTGGAGGCTCATCTTGTGGTTCGGTTCCGTGGCTGGTGCAGGATTCGATAGGCTTGAAGGGCATACGGAACAAGGTGAGGACCTGCAGACAAGTTAAACAAAGAGGGAGCAGGCAAAGTAATAGTCTCAGGGTGATGTTTATCAAAGTACAATTTATATTTAAGCTCCCCTTCCTTGCCCTTAACAAGAAAGTCATGCGCTAGAATACTCTTATAATCTAAATAAGAACGGGGCAACGATGTTTTTTCTTTCTCCAAATGCCTAATAGGTATGTCAAAATGTGCAGCTAGTTGCGAAGCATAAATACCTCCAAATATGGGGCCTTTAGTACGGTTCAAACTTAACCGTCTAGCAATAATTCCGCCCATACTAACAGTGTTGTTGCGTTATAAACCATGGAACAAAATGATAATATCAGGAACACTAAGGTTTCCACAGTTCCCGCGACCAATCAAGCAACGACTAGCAAATAAGGCAAAGTAGTGTAAAACAGGAAAATGTATGCTAGTAATTCTTGCATCAGAAACCTTCCTGGTTTCTCCCACAGTGATAGTGTTAATAAAAGCTTCTACTTCATTACGGTGTGGTTCATCCAAGGTACCCTCAAAGGGTATTTTGCAAACCTCGCAAAATTCAGCTAATGGCATCTTCTTAACAACGTCATATAAATGAAACTCTACTGATGGAGGTGATTCCTTAGGGAAATAGTAGAAGTTTTGCACAAAAGTATTTGTGAGTAAGAGATACTGATGACGTTGGTCGCGGAGGAAGTTGGTGAGGCCAGCATTCTCAATCAATAAATAAAAATCCTCATAAATTCTGGCTCTCCTCAAGAAGTCATCGGAAGGACATTCACACGGCCGGACCTCCGCGGTGCGAGGCAAATTATATTTGGGCTTATGTGCTTCTTCCTTTTGTTTTTCTTTCGAGCTTCGGCTGGACGAGCCCCTCAAAAGTCTCTTGATTATTTTCTGAAATAATCTGAAATTTTAGTAACTTCAAACAAAAGTGAACCAACTTAAATAAAATTGATAACAACTACTCCTACAAGTGCCTAGAGCCTATATAAAGCATTAGAACTACTTGGAACCATATAAATTTGACATGCAAGCTCAAGAACATGGTCACCTATGCAGCACAAATTTGCAAAGAAACAAGCACTAGAACAAAAACTAATTGGACCAATGGAGGAGTCACATACCAAGGAACATTCTCCCCAAGCAGTTTTGCGACAGGTGCTTTGAGCAAGGAGATCGAAAACCAAAGCAAAAGTGGCTGGAACTCATGCTTGAGTTCGTTTTTCGGGTTTGTGTGTGGCAGAGGAAGAAGATGGGTGCAGGGATAAGTGGAGGAGGGCCACCATGGGCCCACGAGGCAAGGGGGTGCTCGCAATGGGGTAGGGCGCGCCCTCCACCCTCGTGGCCATGTGGCAGCTCCCCCCGCGGTGATTTTTGCACTAAAAATCCTCAAATATTCCCGAAAAAATCATATTAAATTGGCATGGCATTATGAGGACTTTTATTTTCGGGGTATTTTTATATGCACGGATAAGTCGGGAGACAGATAGAAAATACTATTTTACTTTATTTCTACTAAATAAAAACAAAAAAATATAAAGAGGGTACAGAAGGTTGTGCTTCTAGTTTCATCCATCTCATCAAAAGGAATCCACTAACAAGGTTGATCAGGTCTTGTTAACAAACTCATTCCGACTAACATGGAACCGGAGAAATTTCGAATAACACTATGTTACCTCAATGGGGATATGGACATCCCCAATAATAAGTATATCATATTTCTTCTTGACAGTAGGGAGAGGAAATTCAAAACCTCCAAATATAATCGATGGAATTTTTCCAATAGAGTTGATACTATGAACTTGAGGTTGTTTCTTCGGAAAGTGTACCGTGTGCTCATTACCATTAACATGAAAAGTGTCATTGCCTTTGTTGCAATCAATAACAGCCCCTGTAGTATTAAGGAAAGGTCTTCCAAGAATAATAGACATACTATCATCCTCGGGAATATCAAGAATAACAAAGTCTGTTAAAATAGTAACGTTTGCAACCACAACAGGCACATCCTCACAAATACCGACAGGTATAGCAGTTGATTCATCAGCCATTTGCAAAGATATTTCAGTATTTGTCAACTTATTCAAGTCAAGTCCACGATATAAAGAGAGAGGCATAACACTAACACCGGCTCCAAGATCACATAAAGCAGTTTTAACATAATTTCTCTTAATGGAGCATGGTATAGTAGGTACTCCTGGATCTCCAAGTTTCTTTGGTATTCCACCCTTAAAAGTATAATTAGCAAGCATGGTGGAAATTTAAGCTTCCGGTATCTTTCTTTTATTTGTAACAATATCTTTCATATATTTGTCATAAGGATTCATTTTGAGCATATCAGTCAATCGCATACGCAAAAAGATGGGTCTAATCATTTCAGCAAAGCGCTCAAAATCCTCATCATCCTTTTTCTTGGATGGTTTCAGAGGAAAAGGCATGGGTTTCTGAACCCATGGTTCCCTTTCTTTACCATGTTTCCTAGCAACGAAGTCTCTTTTATCATAACGTTGATTCTTTGATTGTGGGTTATCAAGATCAACAGCAGGTTCAACTTCTACATCATTATCATTACTCGGTTGAGCATCATCATGAACATCATCATTAACATTTTCACAAGGTTCATGTTCATTACCAAATTGTGTTTCAGCATCAGACATAGAGATATCATTTAGATTCTCAGGTGGTTCAGCAATAGGTTCACTAGAAGTTTGCAAAGTCCTATCATTTTTCTTTTTCTTCCTTTTAGAAGAACTAGGTACATCAATATTATTTCTGTGAGAATCTTGCTCGATTCTCTTAGGGTGGACTTCAGGATACAAAGGTTCCTGAGTCATTCTACCAGTTCTAGTAGCCACTCTAACAGCATAATCATTTTTCTTACTATTCATTTCATCAAGCACTTCTTTCTGAGCTTAAAGTACTTGTTCTACTTGAGTGGTAACCATAGAAGCATGTTTGCTAACAAGTTTAAGTTCACCTCTAATATTAGCCATATAATCACCCAAGAATTTAATCATATAAGCATCTTGTTTTAATTGTGTACCAAAATAAGCATTAAAGTCATCTTGCTTAAACATAAAGTCATCAAACTCGTCCAAGCACTGACTAGCAATTTTAGTAGGAGGGACTTCAGCTTTATCATATCTATAGAGAGAATTTACCTTTACTACCTGTGTCGGGTTATCGGGATCAGGAGTTTCTTCAATAGGTAATGGATCAAAATCATAAGTTTCTTCAACAGGCGGTAGATTAAGACCATGTATTTCTTCAATAGGAGGTAAATTCTTAACATCTTCAGCTTTAATACCTTTTTCTTTCATAGATTTCTTTGCCTCTTGCATATCTTCAGGACAGAGAAATAGAACACCTCTCTTCTTCGGAGTTGGTTTAGGAATTGGCTCAGTAATTGGCTATGGAGCTGGCTCAGGAGGTGCCCAATTATTTTCATTTGTCAACATATTATTCAATAGAATTTCAGCTTCATCCGGTGTTCTTTCGCTGAAAAGAGAACCAACAGAACTATCCAGGTAATCTTTGGAAGCATCGGTTAGTCCATTATAAAAGATATCAAGTATTTCAGGTTTCTTAAGGGGATGATCAGGCAAAGCATTAAGTAACTTGAGAAGCCTCCCCCAAGCTTGTGGGAGACTCTCTTCTTTAATTTGCACGAAGTTGTATATTTCCCTCAAAGCAACTTGTTTCTTATGAGCAAGGAAATATTTAGTAGAGAAGTAATAAATCATATCCTGGGGACTACGCACACAACCAGGATCAAGAGAATTAAACCATGTCTTAGCATCACCCGTTAATGAGAACGGAAATATTTTGAGTATATAAAAGTAGCGCGATCTCTCATCATTAGAGGGCGGCTATATCATTTAACTTAGTAAGATCTGCCACAACAATTTCAGATTCATAGCCATAAAAAGGATCAGATTCGACCAAAGTAATTATATCTGGATTAAAAGAAAATTCATAATCCTTATCGGGAACACAAATAGGTGAAGTAGCAAAAGCAGGGTCAGATTTCATTCTGTCTCTAAGAGATTCTTTGTTCCATTTAACTAATAACCTATTGAGCTCATATCTATCTTTGCAAGCAAAAATAGCTGCAAAAGATTCCATATCAAAAACATAACCCTCAGGAAAACAGGCATATTTACATCATCACTTTCATCATCGTATTCAGATTCAATAATTTCTTTCTCTCCAGCCCTAGCAATTTGTTCATCTAGAAATTCACCAAGGGGCACAGTAGTATCAAGCATAGAAGTAGTTTCATCATAAGTATCATGCATAGCAGAAGTGGCATCATCAATAACATGCGACATATCGGAACGAATAGCAGAAGCAGGTTTAGGTGTCGCTAGCTTACTCATAACAGAAGGTGAATCAAGTGCAGAGCTAGATGGTAGTTCCTTACCTCCCCTCGTAGTTGAGGGATAAATTTTTGTCTTAGCGTCTTTCAAGTTCTTCATAGTGTCTAGAAGATATAAATCCCAAGTGACTCAAATGTCGGTGTTCTGGGAACGGGGGTCCCCAGACTTGCCTGCCTGCGGCCTGCGGCGTGGCTCAAAGGAGGCCCAGGACAGCCCATCTTCATCTACACAAGCTCAAGACCTTCGCGAGGGGCCAAGCCTCGCGGGGCGGACGACCAACAGCTTCCTCAGGCGCGGCCTCGTCAGGCTGGCTCATGAGGGGGCGGAGAGTTCAAGGCAGGGTACCTTGCGAGGTGCCCATGACGCAAGCCATGACGACCGAGGCGCCAGGTCGAGGCGCCAGCCACAAGACCCGTCCTCCTTTCCTCTTTGGTGCAAAGGGAGCAAGCGCGAGCAAGAGCATCAAGCAAAGGCATCCGTTTGATGCAACAAGACCAAGACCAGCCCCAGCGGCTGGAATGCGATTATCGTGGAGCCCAAGCAGGCGTCATCACCAGAGCCTTTGGCAGGTGAGGACCAACTTTAGTCAGGATAAGTGTACCCGCTGTTCCCCTTCAAAATGGCCAATTGTTGGCGCCATTCCCGCTCAATATTTGGGAAGAGGCCCAGGGCCTTCGTCTATATAAGTAGAGCTAGCCACCATAGTAGAGGGGATGATCGGATAGAGTGGGAAGCACCCGAAGAGAGAGATAGAGACCCGATCCTCAAGCAAGAGCGACGGGACACCACTTAGTAGTTCATCACACCCACTAACAACAGACATTCGCGAGGATGTTCTCCCCTGTACTGTTCTTCATCGGCCCCAGAGGCAATCCACACACCACACACTGGAGTAGGGTATTACACCACGATGGTGGCCTGAACTAGTATAAATCTTGCGTCTCTTGTGTTGTTCTTGTTAGTAGTTTAGGTCCCTGCGATTCGGTGAGGTAAGAGAAAGTGGAGGGTTGGATCTCCGCGCGCACCCCAGAGTTCAAACCTTAACGGTCTGCCGGAACCCGAAATCCGACATTTGGCGTGCCAGGTAGGGGTCCGCCGGAATCTACCTTTCATCGCCTCGTTCTTCCCCGACCACCGCAACCATGTCTGACACTCGTCGGGCCCGCGCCGAGCGCCGAGCCGCCCTCGCCTCCCATGTCGCCCAGACGGCTCCCGTCGGCGGGCATCCTCGTCGTTCCCTGTCACCTGCCGTCAACGCCGCCACCGGCCCGGCGGGGAACGAGCAGCAAGCGTCGTCCCAGCACCCGTCCATGAGGCGGGACGGCCGCACCGCCACGCCTTTTCTCACCCCCGTTGGTTCTTCGCCGCGCGCGCCCCGCACGGCCATGGAGGCCCGAGCTGCACTCATCGCGGCCAACGAGCTCCTGCGCTACCGCCCCGTCGGCGACGTCTCACGAAGAATGGCTCGACCGCGTCGCCGAGCTCGTCCGCTGTGGAGGCGACCCGCGCCGTCCGTCTCGCTGACCGCACCCGCCCGCAAAGCGATGAAGCTCCAGGCGCCTCGGCCGCCTCCTCCCAAGACGGCGTCCTGGCCCCAAAGCGCCTCGGCCTGGCGGAACCCGTTCCGCCAGGCGCCAGCGCGGCAAGAGCAGAGCTGCCAAGAAGTTCCTCGCCCGCAAGAAGCTGCCCGAGCGCTCCCCGCTCCAGCACGTCAAGACCCTGCGCTGCCCCCAGCCGCGGCGCAGGGAGGCCTGCAAGACCAAGCTCTCTGCCGTCCGAGGCCCCCCGCGGCCACGGCGGGCTGCCGCGCCTTCACCACCGAGCTGCGCAGCGTCGCGTGGCCCGCCAAGTTCAAGCCAGACCTGCCTCCATGCTACGACGGCACGGCTGACCCTACGGAGTTCCTCCAGCTCTACGAGCTGGGCATCGAGGCTGCCAACGGGGATGAAAAGGTCATGGCGAACTGGTTTCCCATGGCGCTCAAGGATGGAGCCCGCACCTGGCTCCCGAATCTGGCCCCAGGCACGATCTCCTCCTGGGCCGGGATGCGCACCCGCTTCATCGCCAACTTCCAAGGTACTCGCGACCGGCCACCCGCAGTGAGCAACATGCGCCGGATCAAGCAGCAGCCAGGGGAAACCCTGCAAAAGTACATCCAACACTTCAAAAACACGCGCCTCAAGATCCCCAGGGTGACGGAGGAGGCCATCATCTCTGCCTTCTCCGACGGCGTGCGCGACGTCAAGATGAAGGAGGAGCTGGCGATGCATGAAGATCTGTGCACCTCCACGAGCTGTTCAACTTGGCGACCAAGTGCGCCAGGCTGAGGAGGGGCGCCTCTCCTCCTCGAGCTGCCCGCCGGATCTGAAGAGAAGAAGTCCAAGACCAAGGACGTAAAGCGCAAGGGGGCTGCCGTGCTCGCGGCCGAACCAGACACCAAGCGAGGCAGAGATCAGCCCGAGCCCTCCAAGGGCAGCCGGTACTGCGTGTACCACAACCTCCACACCCACAACACCAATGAATGTCAAGAGCTCCGGGCCGTGCGCGAAGGAAGGGTCGGCAGACGCCCCAAGCGCAGCGACCGGGGCTACGGCCGAGGAGGAGGAAGAAACGCATGATGCTGGGAAGACCGCGGCCCGCGCTAAGGGTGGCGCAACCAACCTCGCGAGGACCGCTGGCAAGACCCACCTCGTGAGGGGGGCTGGAGGGATCAGCCTCGTGAGGATCGTCCGCAAGGGAACGCAGGCCTCCCTCCGCTGCCGCCACCGCCAAGGAGGATCGAAGACCGTCATCAGGACGAGGGGGCTGGGGGCTTCCAGGAAGCGCGTGCAATCGCCTGCATCCTGGGCGGAGCTCAAGCCCCAGCCTCTCACCGCATCTTCAAGCAGTTCACCCGTGAAGTGAATGTGGTTCTCCCCAAGCTCGAGTCCACGCGCCCTCTCAGGTGGTCGGCGTGCGCCATCACGTTCAGCTCAGCGGATCAGCTCAAGTGCGCAGCCACAGCCGGAGTTCTCCCAATGCTTTGCTCCCCAATCATCAGCAACGTGCTGGTCACCAAGACCCTCATCGACGGCGGAGCAGGGCTCAACGTCATGTCCGTGGAGACATTCAACAATCTTCAAGTGCCCTACAGTCATCTTCAGCCAACCAAGCCTTTCTCCGGATTCACCGACGGCTCCACGGTCCCGATCGGGCAGGTCCGCCTTCGTGTCACCTTCGGGGCCCGCGACAACTACCACACCTAGCTCATCGACTTCGACATCGCCCACATTCGCCTGCCGTACAACGCCATCCTCGGGTACCCAGCGTTGGCCAAGTTCATGGCCGTAACCCACCATGGCTACAACATCCTCAAGATGCCAGGAAGCGGCGGGGTCATCACGGTGCCCTGTGAAGAGAGAGATGCAGTGTGCTCCCTGGAGCGAGCTTTTCAGGCCGCATCACTGGAAGACCCAGACCACAACAGCAGGATGCCTCCCGAGGCAGCACCCAAGAAGAAGAAGACATCGACCGGCCCGGCTCTTCAAGAGACAGGCCCCTCAGGGCCCGCACCGGGCCAAGGGGAGCCTCCTTCCATCACATAGGAAAGCGTGCCCGGCGCCCTCCTCGGGCAGGGCTCGGGGGCTCTCCCCTGGAGGGCCGCCGACCTTGCCAAGGTCTCGAGGGAGGCGCTTGGGCACCACGTGGAGGCGTGTTTCGGAGCATGTTTCCCACAAGCAGGAGTAGGACCAGGAGGACAGAACCCTCGAGAGTTCATCAGCAAGGCCATTCAGGAGTTACAGGAGTCAAGGGTCATGAGGGGCAGCCGCCGCCTACCCGCTATGGCCCCCCATCCAGGCGAAGATGGTGGGTTGCGCATCTGCATCGACATACCAGGGCTCAACCGAGCCGCATCTCAAGAGCGCCTCTGGCCCTCGCGAGTGGGACGTTGCGAGGGTCCGCCCCACAACTACGTATGCATGCCTTATGGCCTGCCAAACGCGGCTGCTGCGCACCAGCGTCTCATGAGGACCATCCTAGAAGCTCAAGAGGTCAGGCACGCCGCAGCCCTGGCGGAGATGGAGATGGCCCATGAGGAGCCGCCAGCGCCTCCGGAGCCTCCCGAGGCCCCGGGCCCTGGGGCTCGTGAGGATCGCTCCCGCAGCCCACCGAGTCTGCTACATCAACAACCCTTCATCCCCAACATCACCAGGTGACATCTTTAAGTTTTACTTCCGGCTGGGAGCGCCTTCAGGGCCGCATTATTCCCAGGCCGCGTGGGTCCGTCCCTGCGGCATGTATCCCTTTTATTTCATGTCTTTAGCTTATCCTGCTGGGGGGCGCCCCTCGGGCTGTATCATCCCCAAGCCGCTCGGGCCAGTCCCAGTGGCATGTATCCTTCATGTGTTTTCCTTAGGATTATGCTCTCGTTCCTCCATGCTTGTTATTTGGTGCCTTCTCCTGGGTGGCGAAATCTTGCACGTTAAAGGGGGGGTGCCTGAGCATCGCGACTCATGGCTCCTACCGGCTCTCTGGCCCTCACCCTCTGGTCTTGTCCATGGCATCACGACCTGGCTTGCCAGCGACGATAGAGACCAGCCCGAGAGCCGGGACGCGAGGACGTAGAGTTTCGCCATCCAATCCAGCTTGCGCGTTAAATGGGGGGGTGCCTGAGCATCGCGACTCAGGGCTCCTACCGGCTCTCCGGCCCTCACCCTCTGGTCTTGTCCATGGCATCGCGACCTGGCTTGCCAGCGACGGTAGAGACCAGCCCGAGAGCCGGGACCCGAGGACGTAGAGTTTCGCCATCCAATCCAGCTTGCACGTTAAAGGGGGGGTGCCTGAGCATCGCGACTCAGGGCTCCTACCGGCTCTCCGGCCCTCACCCTCTGGTCTTGTCCATGGCATCGCGACCTAGCTTGCCAGCGACGGTAGAGACCAGCCCGAGAGCCGGGACCGAGGAAGTAGAGTTGCTGCGTCGACCCAGCTTATGCGTTAAAGGGGGGCTGAGCATCGCGAATCAGGGCTCCTCTCGGCTCTCCGGCCCTCACCCTCTGGACCTGCCCTGGCGCTGTGTTTGCTAAAGCGACCGTTGGTTAGGGGCGTGTAGCCAGCGCTCGTCACAATAACATCGCCATTTTCGGGTCTTTTGGCTGATGTTCTTTGCTCGCTCGGCGGTTCATCAATTACAACCCGCTTGGACGGGTTTGGTGGAGCAGGTGCGAGGTTTCCACTTGACCCTCGGTTCAGCTTCCGCGGATCAGTATCGTTTTGTACAACTCGCCAGAGCTATCCTTGGCGCACTTCAGGATTTTCGTGTTTGTTCGGGTCTTTTCCGGATCAACATCCGCAGAGGATCAAGGGTTTTCGCTTACTCAAGCGAGCCTTGGTGCTGCAATATTCAGAATTGATTAAGACAAATCACCAAGGCAATGGTGAATCGAATTGACGGACAGCAATTACATACCCTGCGGCAACTTTCAGCGGAGGCAGTTGTGTGGTTGATGAACCGCCAGAGAGTTGGAAGAGGCCTCGATAATTCGGTCGACGGATTGAGAGGACATCGAAGAAACCTTTAAGGGATAACGCCAGAGAACAAGTCACCGGACGACGCCCGGTTGGTGTCCGTAAACCGATGAGGTAATCCGCTGGTCGCCAGCCGGTCGCGGCGCGCTCTTCAGCCTGCTGTCTTCAAGGAAAGATTTGATTCAAGTAAGCACATGAAGGATATTTTTTCACTTTCCGGACGGCGACGTAATTCTTTTTAACCGCGCAAGATCGGATTCGAAGAAAGAATGATTACCTCAACAGGTCGGCATGATCTGGCAGCATCATCCTCGAGGTGAAATTGTCGTAAAAAGGAATACAAAGGGACAAGTCATAAGCAAGAGGAAACACAAAGCGGAAAGCCGGTTTACGGGCGCTCCCCGTAAGAATATCAAGTTTACCTCAGCTTCGATTCTTCGTCCGGGCGGATCGAGGACTCCGGCGGCTTTCTTCTTGCCTGCTCTTGGTGGCCTTGACTTACACGCGCTCAACCGTTTAGTACGCTTCCGTATGAGCCACCGAGAAGTAACAAGGATTAATGCATATCAACAAAGTATTAAGGACCCAAAGGCGGTGAGTAGAGTTTACCTCCGGCGTTTGTTGGCAACACAGAATGGAGCCAACCCGTTAGGCTGCGCACGGAGATCGGTTCGCAAGCATCTTCACAACTTCGTGACCTCAAGTTCAGTTATGGGCAGCTCGTGACGCCTTTGAGGGTCTTTGAGGCTGCCGTGTACTCATGCATCAATCCGGCCGGCGGCTTAGTGGCAAGACGCCCCAAGAAACCCAACACCGCACAAGGTCCACGCCGTTAAGCCATTGGCCATTAGAGCCCGAGCTTGATTATTTGAGGCGCCAAGTTCTGCCCGGCGCTTAAGCGTGAGGGCAAGGATGCTGGTTGTCGAGCCGGGAGGACGATAACCCGCAAGGGGTTCTCAAGGGGAGCAGTGTTCCGCAGAGAACCAGGTTTGGTCCAACTTTGATGGCTGTGGTGTTTGGCGGAGGAAAATCCACTTCCTTCCTTCTTCTCGATTGAAACGCCTAGCTCGTGTTGGGACCATCGAAAATCTTTGCACGGCGGTTCAAGTGGAAAAATCCTTAACAGCTCCACGATGGTTCTTCCTCAAGATAGACTTCGCAGAAGACTTGAAAGTTGCATATGTTTGACACGGAGTTCGGGCCGATATCCCATGGATGGAGTTTCAAACTTGCAAGGACGCCCGAAAAATTTTGAACCCGGGCAGAATCCTGTCTAGTGCTGCATAAACACAATTACTTCCCTCGTGGCTCGAGGAAACTCGCCATCCGGAACACGCCAAAGGAGGACGATTTTTGGAGCCAAACCAAGGTGACATAGCCATGAGTTGCTTTCAGTGATTTTGGACCGACCCAATTGCAAGCTGAGAATTGAGGAGCCATTCTAAGACTAAGCTGCGAGAGAAAGGAAGAAACGGTTCACCATTAAACGGTTCGCATATCATATATTGTTAAACCGCGATTCAGCAGCCGCTTCCCATTCCGTTTAACTGAGGACTAATGGAGTGACGGATTAGCTATCAAAAGTTAAACCGCCAATAAGGCAGAGCTGAAAAATCTACTAAGTATGGATGTAAACAGTTTTCACATGAAATGGAAGTAATCGAGATCTACCAAGCTCTAGTAAGAAAACTTTCACCTATGCAAACCTCATAAAGAGCAGAGGGTTCGGTATTCTACACTCGAGGATCTCGAACAAAGGAAACGCATAAAGAGTTAATTGACGGGGCAGCCACTTGCATACAGATGTGCGGTACGGCTGAGCTGCACGCCATGGCGGAGCAGGTATGAAGAACTGATATGAACACCACGAGCTATGAGATGAACAGGTTTTCAGATGAGATCTAGGGCTTGAGAGGAACCACCCGACGAAAGCAAATCATGAGGAGCGCCAAAAACTCGGTACGATCAGGTTGATGCAGCGCCCGGCGTTGAAGGCCGCTCGAAGGTCGGGGCGACGGCGGAGCTTCTGTGGCTGGAGCGCCGCGAGGAAGGAGAAGAGCGGAAGAAGAAGAAGAGAAAGGGGCCACCGTCTATTTATAAGGGACCGGAGCAATCAACGGCGCGAGAATCGAGGAGTCAAAAGCGCGGACGGTGCAGCGCCGCCGATTTCCGGATAGCATTAAATGAAGGGAATCTTACTGTTGGATTTCTTTATTAAAGATGACGCCAAGGTGTCCCGGACACGGAGATCGGAGGATGACGCCACGGCGTTCAAGATGGCGTTGACAAAATATGAAAGGAGATCAAGAGTTTCGAAGATGTTGAAGATTAACCTTAACCGTTCAAGTCAACTGGGGCCTAATGTTTGGGATACAACTATCGAGTGTGAACCACTCGAGGGGCCGGTTTACCTCGTCCCATGATTCAGGCCCACGAGGAGGCCCGAGCCCAGAGGCTACTTAAGGTCCATTTATGTGAACCGCTTTAGTGTTGTAACTTGTGTTGTAAGACAAGAGAGAAGAGACCGGACACCTTGTATGAGCCGGATCGACTCAGAGACCGCCAAGGCCAACCCATGTATATAAGGGACGACCGGCCGGATTAAGGATGAGAACTCGAGGCTCAAGGCAGCTATTGCCCTAGTCAAATCACATCAATCCCATCACAACCGGACGTAGGCTTTACCTTCATCAAGGGGCCAACCAAGATAACTCCCGTGTCTTGTTTCCGCTTAACCCTCTAGGTTAACCTGCGCGATGGCCCCACGACTAAGTCCTTTCACGAGGACATCTGCCGTGACAATTCCACGACAAGTTCGATGACCTTCAGACGCCGAGATTCGGTCCCATAAGCTTCAGATTGCAAAGATGTATAATGCGCTCAATTCATCTCCGGATAGGCAGGAACAGATGATATCCTTCGCCATGATGTCAAGTCGATGTACTTATGTAATGTCATCAACGTCTTCATTATCTTGCATAGATTGGTAAGACTAATCTCAAGGACGGTCCATGCTCGTTGTTCATTGCCATGAGGCGCTTCCTCATCATGGCCTTCCACTTGAGATAATCATGACCACAAGATAGAGCATGTCACTTTTTCATACTCACAAGGCCTATATAACTAAACCTGTGGTTAAACCAAAATCACACGTAACAAGGGAGTACCTTGCTTGATACCAATTGAAAGTGCTATATCGACTAGAGGTGAATAGGCGATTTTATGAATTCTTCACCGAGGAATTTTCCGTGAGGAAATTCCTTGATAAGAACTACTTGCAGCTAATAAGTACTCGTAAGTAAGCATAATGTATCACAGCATGGTCATCATGATGAAATGAAGACAAGCACAAAGTACAGAAAGCGAATCACAGGATAACACAAGATGAAGACAAACAGATCAAGAAATTGAACTGAGGAAATTGACAAAGTCTTCAGCTAAAGTCTTCAAACACATATGATGAAGCACTTAACACAAAGAATGAGGAAATGAAAGAGTTGAGGAAATAGAACCATTAAGCTTGGTGAAGACAATGATTTGGTAGACCAGATCCATTTGCTGTCTTAGTTGTACGTCTGTTGAGCGGCCGAGTATTTACACTGAGAACACACAGTCCCCGACACCCAGTCCTGAGCACGCAGCCAGACACCAAGTCCTCACCGATTCTCCTTGAACTAAGGTCACATGCACTGGCCCAATCACTCATGGTAAGTCTCAGCGACTTCCAAACCTTCACACTGGTCACCGGTGATCCACAATTTATATTGATGCTTTAGACCATGACGCCTAACCGTCTGGAAGAAGCACAGTCTTCAAAGGTAATAAGCATCGGATCCACGCAGGATCAATCTCTTCGTGATGCTCAATCACTTTGGGTTTGTAGGTGTTTGGTTTTGGGTTTTCCTCATTTGATGATCTTCACTCAAAGTCCCTTGAGGATGGGATGCTCTCAAATGACAAGTGTCGTTTCTTCCGAGCAGCCAACCAGCTAGTGGTTGTAGGGGGCGCTATTTATAGCCTAGGGAGCAGCCTCGACATGATAAACATAAATGCCTTCAATGATATGACCGTTAGGTGGATAAGATATTTTGGGACAATCGGGCACAGAAAGAAAGAACAATGGAAATTTGAGGTTCAAATTCCTTAGGGCTATCATGTTCTCACTGTAGGCAATCTGAATCATAATTTTAACTCCTCGGGCCGAATAAATTCTCAATACTGTAAGAACTTTGCCTCTCACATCAAGAAATTGACTGAATCAGATGAGATTTCCAATGGCTTCACTCAAGGGATTGGTAGGTGTAGGATTTTGAGTTGAGCATCACATGAAATTTTTCCTTAGTATTTCCTCTAATTTTTTAACAAGACGGTGTTTCCTATGACTCAAGAAAGATAAAACGAAACTATGAAAACAAAAGTCTTCACGCCTCATGTTCCTCAAATGAATACCAAGTCTTCAAGGTCACACCAATTTCTTCACTTTCAAAGTATTCAGAAGTCTTCGTATACCAAAGTCTTCAGAGAAGAACTTCATTTTAGGGTCGACTTTTCATCAGAATATCAAACTCCTCATAGACTTATAGACCTATGTACACTCATAAATGCATTAGACCCTTAACCTATAAGTCCTCAATACACCAAAAACACTATAAGCACTAGATGCACTATGCTGCTTTTATGGTTGGATGCACAAAATCTTAATGCAAAAGAACGCCCATTTATATTGGCACTTGTGATAGGGACCTTTAGTATGCAGTCCGTCATTTTTATTTCTTCCATATCACAAGCTCATATAAAGTTTATTTTCCACACTAATAGATCACACATATTTAGAGAGCAATTTTCATTGCTTGCAAGAATGACAACTTACTTGAAGGATCTTACTCAATCCATAGGTAGATATGGTGGACTCTCCTGCAAACTGGGTTTAAGGATATTTGGAAGCACAAGTAGTAACTCTACTTGGTGCAAAGAATTTGGCTAGCATGAGGGGAAAGGCAAGTCTCGACATGTTGGATGATCCATGACAATATAATTTATTTCAGATATAAGAAAACATAACCCATTACGCTTGTCTTCTTGTCCAACATCAACTTTTTAGCATGTCATATTTTAATGGGTGCACACAATCATAAAAGATGTCCAAGATAGTATATTTATATGTGAAAACCTCTTTCTTTATTACTCCTATTAACTGCAACGATGACCAAAACTATGTTTGTCAACTCTCAACAACTTTTATTCATCATACTCTTTATACGTGAAGTCATTACTCTCCATAAGATCAATATGATCTCTTTATTTCTTTTTTTTCTTTCTTTTTTCTTTTATCCCCTCAATATCATAGCCAGATAACCAAGCCCTCGACTCAAGACTAATCTTTATTATATATAGCTCACGGGCTCGATTACATAGATAAGGATCAACACAAAAACTCAAAACTAGATCATACTAAACTTTATTCTACTAGATCAAGACATAACCAAAGGGATCTAACTAAGAAAAACGGTAAAGATAGAAGTGTCATGGTGATACGATACCAAGCACTCCTCCAAGCTTGGCAGTTGCCAAGGGACCGCCCATATCAATGTATTTATGTCTCTTTCTTCAGAGGTGGTGATGATGGAGTTGTTGATGATGTAGGCTTGTCGTCCATCTTCCAAGGCATAGGCTCACCATCATAGAAGGATGCTCGAGTCTCCGGGATCCTCAAATCTGCAGCCAAACTCATCCTCTTGAATCTATATTCATACTCACGCTTTGGTTTTGCAGTCATAGATCTGGCTTGAGGTGCCTGATTTTCTCGTGAAGCTTGAAGATGGTCTCCCAATGTTCTTGGCATCCAGCTTGTCGCTCTTGGTGAACCTCGCATCATGTGGTTGGCGTTGAGTCTGCGCTCCACCATCCCCGGCACGTGAAAACTTGTTGCTCCATTGCTTCAAGTCTTGTCTCCACACTTCCGTCCTCCTTGGTCTCAACATCGCTGGATGTGCACCACCCTCACACTCATCTCAATGGTTTGAGGGTGTTGCAGCACCTCCATGAGGTAGGGGTTTGTGCACCCTGACCAGAGCAACTGCTTTACCATGCATTGCCAGCCCAGAGACTATTCGCAACACACAACATCTTGGTACAGAAAACAACCGATGTATTGATGCTAGCGGATCAAAGTTTATATTACAACAGGTAGCGAGGCCAAGCGCACACATGGTGCGGCTGAACAATATGTAAATTATCTAGTGAACATAAAGGCCTCGATCATAACAACTACGCTGTAGTGGAACAACGTCAGAAGGAACTCCATAGCACAGGGACACCAATGTGGACACGATCTAGACTCTGACAGCACTCCTTTCCAACGAGACTTTCCTGAAATCTGGCATGACACGCCAGGTCAGTACATTGAATGTACTTGCAATCTCACAACAAACATAAACATAATGACAAACAATATCATGATAATTAACCAATCTTATATTTACTAATTGGAGGCACCATACCAGGCTCCACGTTAATCCACATCATCAAGTAAATTAGCCATTTGATTTAAATTTTAATGGTCAGATTTATTAGGACATATAACTAACTACAAGAAAAACAGCACATGCGTAAAGGAATAGGCATCGTAATAATGGATTTTTTTTGAACACACGATATAAAGGATTAACATGTACCATGAAGAAAAGGGACTAAACTACCACCTCCATGTTGATTCTAAAAAATACCACGTCCATAAAGGAGTCCTCAACTCCCACGTATGTGTCATATCCTTGCAAAAGGGAAAGAAAGACACGAAAAAAATTTGACACCCCACGCACAAAAAACAAATCCTAATTCTCAGGGAAAGAAAAGAACATGTGCATGCCTACTTGATGAAAAGAAGACCTGTACAAATTAGGAATACTTAAATGTCACGAAAATAAATTATTCTATATGCCTGATTGAAAAATTAAACGCCGAGTATCTAAAAAGATCATGTCCCAGTAGCACGTGGTCTTCCGCTTTTTTTTTTCTTATCAAAGCCTTTTCCTTACAAAGAGGGGGAAATACGAAAAATAGCCCAACACTAACAAAAATCCGAGATCAGATACAAGCAAAAGTCATGTGTGTGTCTAATTGAAGAAAAACTACACCTGATAAATTCAGAATCCTCAAGGGCCATGTAAAAGAAATGAGACTATATTGATTGATTTTTTTTTGAAATTGCAGGATCTGAACAGAAAACAGCGACGCCCCTATTCCAAAAGAAGCACGGCTCTCTCCTTGCAAAAGTGAAAAAGACAAGAAAAATATTCATGCCCGACGGTAATAAAAACCATATCACAATTATCATGGAAGCTAAAATCCACTTGCATGTCTAATTGAAGAAAATAAGACCCAGAAAATCAGGAATACTTAAGCACTGCAGAAAGAAATGGGCATATATGCCTGATTGAAAAAAGGAAACCGGTGCAAAATGGAAGACTTGCCCACATAAATAAATAATTTTTCAAGGGTAAAATAAATCAGTAAGGAACATACAAAATATCTCCCAAATTGTTGCTGGATATCACCATTGCCAAGTTTCTCTTTGGAGTGTAATCTGTTCAAGAGCACGGATTAGTTTCAGCCAATGAAATGTTGTTATTTCTATATGATGATACGCTACATCTTAATATTGGAAAGTTTTGTCATTCTATCTACTTCAAAGGATTAGTGAAACCAATAAATTGTACCTCGATTAAATTGTAACTTCCTTTATAGCAATGTTTTATGTTTTATGTGCTTAGAGGTTTGGAGAAGCTGGCATAAAACGATTTATGCACCTTCATAGTTATTACACCAATGTGCAGTCTTGACAATTAGTATGTTACTGCAGCATCGCCAAGGTTTTATATCAAAAAGATCAATCAAAGTCATATGTTACTCATATAGCAAATGTTGTTTAATAAGATTCACTATATGTTTTCCTATGCTAGTTCGCGCGGATGCACGGGTTGACGACTCAGTTATTAATAATGCAACAAGATAGCTGTCGGTGTCAAAACCGCGGATCTCGGTAGGGGGTCCCGAATCAGCGCTCTAGGCGGATGGTAACAGGAGACAAGGGACGATATTTTACCCAGTTGGGGCCCTTGATGGAGGTAAAACCTATGTCCCGCTTGATTGATATTGATATTGTGGATGTTTACAAGAGTGGATCTACCATGAGATCAAGGAGGCTAAACCCTAGAAGCTAGCCTATGGTATGATTGTAAGGGTTGTTGTCCCACGGATTAGAGCCATCCGGTTTATATAGACACCGAGAGGGCTAGGGTTACATAGAGTCGGTTACAATGGTAGGAGATCTACATATCCAGACATCACGGCTTGCCTTCCACGCCAAGGAAAGTCCCATCCGGACACGGCGCCAAGTCTTCAATCTTGTATCTTCATAGTCTTGGAGTCCGGTCGATGATGATAGTCCGCCGATGATAGTCCGCCGATGATGGTAGTCCGCCATCCGACACTTCTAATCCGACTCCTCAAGAGCCCCTCAACCAGGCTTCAATGACGATAAGTCCAGCATGCGTAGTCTTTAGGGTGCAAGGCGGGTTCTCCTTCAAGTTCTACGACTCTGCCGTCAGCGTCCAGCCTCATCAATGTTGCGCTGCCTTGGCTTCACGCCTAATAATGGCTTTCTTCCACGCTGCTGCGAACGTGAAAAGCTAGGTGTCTTTTATGTTTTACCCCAAGTTGTGCGAATAATCTGCCTATAAGGGAGGCAATCCAGATCCAAATCACCATCTTCCTCCCGCAAATCATCGGAGCGCTTGACCAAGAATCCATTCCATCATGGACCGTCAACGCTGCCCTCTTCTCGCAGCCACAGCCCTTGCCAGAGATTGATGAGATGCTCTGTTCCGCACAACGAGCTGGTGAAGCTCCAAGTGGATATCTCCTCCGCCCTCATGGTTCCTTCGAGCCGCTGGCCACCTACAAAGGTGGAAGCAAGCGGAGGTTACCCTAAATCCCAACAAAGGGGAGCGGTATGCTTCGGCCCCTATCTGATAAGGGGCCTCGATTTCCTGTACATCCATTCCTCCGGGCCTCGGAGTTCTACGGACCCAGCTTCATCACCTAACTCGCCCAATCCTCAAGATATTGCGGGTTACGAGCTCTTGCGTAGCTATTCTACGCCGAGCCCCACTTCGCTGTGGAAGAGGTTGTTCATTTGTACCCCGCCTCACGAGGGGTCCATATATCATGGGCGCGCCAAATATGGCGATTGTCGGACCGGATATCCATCCAAACCCCTAAGAAGGTGCCCAAGGCTGGCCTTCGGAATGGTTTTATATAGAAGACGCCCGCTGCCGGACCCTGTTTGGATCGGCCTCCCGGAGTTCAGCAATGCTCCCTGAAGAAACGCTAGTTGGCGCCCCGCAGAGCCCCCCGCCCGAGGAAGATAAGAGCCCATTATTTGATGGGCCGATTGTTATTGGCCCATGCCAGGCTGACCATGATTGAGCCATGGCAACATGCATTATGCGCGGGGTGCAGCCACTACACAGGGCCACCCCATGGGATTTCAACGGGAAGACGATACACCTGGCCATGGCCGTTAGCACGGATTCGCCAAGATCCGCGACGATCCTGTCCGCCTGTATAAGGGGGAGGAGGATTTCTTCTGGACGAACCCATTAAATGGGTTCTCCATGAATAATCCCGGCCTTGGGTAAGAGAACACCAGCGTGTCCGACCTGCGCTTTCAAACTTAGGTTCTTATATTGTGTTCTTCTTTCATGAACGCTGACCGCGGAGGGCATGCTAAGTCTGGCTCGCAGCCCGAGGATCCAGAGAGATCCTGATCCGCCTCCCAAGAGGATCCGACATAAAGGTGGAGCTAATCGACGGGGTGTTCCACCAGCTCAGCATGGACATGTTTTAGTCGCCATCACGGCCGATTATCCCTGACTATATCCGCTTCCTGTGATTATGACTGCCTCCCGACACTCGCTATTCCTTCCTTGCTTATTTCTCGACCACCGATATGATGGCGCTGCAAGAGGCGCCTAGGGCAAGAAGCCGAAGCCCGGTGGCTGGACCAACAAGGGCCGTTCAAGTAGGCGGAGAGAGCGCCGCGCGATCAACGCGCCGCAAAGGTGTAGCTTTCAATTCATTATTTAGAGCAACGCTCTAGGAAGCGCTTGAATGCTCATGACTTTTATAGGAAAGGCCCGCCGGATGGCGGGCGGAGGTTGCTAATCCAACTCTACCAGCCAGGCTCCCGCACCGGGTCGAGGGGGAGGCGAGCCAAGGCGCGAGTTTACGCTCCGACGGAGGATGCCGACAGATCGTCCGCCACCAAGTCCGAGGTGGAGAGTGCCTCAATCACAGCGCCGCCGACAGTATTTTGTGACGGTGCTTCGAGGCGCTGAAAGCCTTTTACGGGGACGCGCACTCGTATGCTTCAAGATGGTTTTACCAGAGCTAACGGAGCAGTATGTAAAAGACATACGGTAAGAGAATTTAATAGTTATATATGCCAAGAGTCTTCGAGACTTAAAGTAGTTATACAAACTGATTTACGGATCATAATGAAACGAGGATCTTACCGAAGAATACCCAACTGTCTCAGAGCTGCAAGAGTGCAAGGCCCAACTTGAGGCCGCACTCTCTCGGGCGCAGGAGGGAACGCAGGGACCTCTCCTTGTAACGCATTATTTTAGAAAGATAAGTAGCGCTGGCCTTTGCGCAAGTCTGAAAGAAAAATGACGTTTGGTGCTGCCGGACATGATCCGACAGTAAGAACTTCTGCGCCAACTAAAGGTCGGCGAGAGGTGCTGCATAAGGTGCAAGATGAAAGGAACAAGCTCCAGATGCCCATGCCCAGCTTGGAGAAGATGAAAGGCTGCTCGCCGAGCTGTCGGGCTCCATTAAGGAGAATCAGCGGCTTCCGCTGCATATATAGTAGTGCTTGAGCGAACTCCTTTGAAAAGAAGAGTTCGGCAGGAAGTCAATTTGATGTATATGTCCGCAGGTATGCTCACAGGTCGCCTCGGAGGAGATGCCTCAGATCAACGGGTGATGAACTTCCCGAATTGTTGCAACCGATCGAACGAGTTCGCAGCAATGAGCGCGCCATCCAGCGTTATGGCTAGCCTTCTCCTTACCCGAGGGTCTTGGGAGCTTATGGAGAAGCTGCAGGGCGCGCAGCGCCCATTTATGGAAGATTTCGCCCGCCAAGGTGCTGTGGAGGCTGGCCATGGTAAAGACGCTGTACAAGAAGGCGATCCCAACCACATGGTCAAGTCGGACTCAGGGGGCCTGATGGGAAGGAGATCCTCGTGAGTTTAGTATACGGCCAAGTAGAGTTGGCCGCTAAATTTTCCCAACGGGACTGTAAATTAGACAACCCGTTAGACGGGATTGAGGAAGAATACAATCACCGATTTGACAATGTATTATAAAATGACATACAAAATGCCTTCTAGCCGGATTGTAGATCGCTTGTCTTTGCCGACCTTTTCGCTTCAATTCGGGACCCTAGAGTCCGAGGTGTCCGATACCTTCTCGGTTATGAAACAACCGGAGTATGCATGGAGACCAAAGCGAGGTCATTAGTGCTTTATCGTAAAAGTGCCCAACTAGTTATGTTATATTACATGGGTAGTAAGAAACATCTTCCAGGAGAATAGTTCCGCTATGGTTCCTTTCCTTCGGGGGTGGCGTCCTAAAGTGCATGTCCGACTGCGTAAAAGCAGAAAAACATCTGGGGGCAGATAAATAAGTGGATAAAAAATCATCTTTAAGTCATCGACCAATATTCCTTAAGAACGCTTAGCTTTCGCTTCACCTAGTCTGAGGTACATCCGCTGACCGGCAAAGAATAATCGCAGAGGTGCTCCTTTACCTCCTAGCCTAACATCGGGAACGTAGGGGTAAGCACAGAGCCGCAACCCAGCTTGGCCAAACTTAAGTCATATCGATGCATATAATGGTGAATAAAAGGTACATGGAGGCTTTGACATGTGCCGGGCATGAAGCCCAGATAATTAAGCTTTCCGTAAAGAAGACCAGGTATAATGAGCGGATAGCACATCAATTGCGCGCGAACGCTGCGCAAGTAGGCCCTTTAAGGCTTGGATGAATAGGGTTGAGAAGAAAAGATAAACAAAGGCAGCTGAAGTAAAAAAAATTGGACGGGGAGAGGGACGAACTCTTAGTCCGGGCGCTAGGCATAGAATCGCCGGAGGCGGGCTGCTCCATGGGTTCGCCTGAGTCGGTTATCCGATGCATTTCAGAGATGGTACGCCTGCCGTCGACTTGATCGATGATGAAGGGCCTTCCCATTTGGGCTTGAGCTTGTCCTTTTTCTTGTCCGCAGCGAGAACCAGTTTGCCAACGTTTTAAGTCTTGGCCCGTATCGCTTTGATATCTTTGAGCTCGCTGTTGATAGAATGCGGAATCAGCCTTGCGACATCGCGTTTTCCTCCAATGCGCCCGTTGTTCGCAGATCCAACTCGGCTTCTTCTTTCTTCGCATATGGGCACTCGAGGTGATATGAATGATGTCGCAGGCAAAGCTTCTCGCGCACAGATACCATAAAAATGGTGTGAATCCGTAGTACGGTTAGCGTTGTCCGAGCCCCCAGAGTACGTAGTCGAGCCTCTACCGCGCGTGGTCAGATCGTAAGGGACCGCATTAGTCCTGTTTGATGCCGCCATTATTTGACCATTTGCTCGCTCCACTTGACCGCTGGTTTGAGGATGATAGATCGAAGCGTAATCGAGCTTGATGCCCATATTTTGCACCATGATTTAACCTCATCGGCGGTGAAGTTCTCGCGCTATGTGATGATGCTCGGGGACACCATAACGTGTACTACCCCGGATATAAAGTCTATTACTGGTCCGGACCTGCCGTTTTAATGGCTTGGCCTCTATCCATTTATCCACCATAACCAATAGGTACCTTGTGGTCTTTAAGGGTCCAACCATGTCAAGCCCCTAGACGGCGAACGCCGTAATGGGTATAGTTTTGAGGGCGGGTGGCATATGGCTCGATTAGCAAAGAGCGACAACCGACGATCTTTGGACTAAGTCCTGAAAGACTGTCGGCTTGGCCAAGAAAATACTGTACGGAATGCCTTTCCAAGGGCCCGAGCTGCGCGTGGTGTCCGCCTAGTCCGCATGAATTTCAGCCAGAGGTTTCATTTTCCTCTTGGAGATACACCTTTGAAGGACTCCGTTGTGCTTTTCTTATAAAGTTCTCCTCATAGACCTTAGCTTTAGATCACGGACAATGCAAAGCCTCATTTTGTCTTCGAAGCTCCGCCAAGTAAGTAGGCTAAAGAATGGTTCTGCCACGGGGCACCACTGCCATTATGTCGTGGGCGGAGGTGTTATGTCATCGCTAAATCACCGTTGGTGCGCGTTGTTCCGGTTTGTTAGTTCCGACTCTCTTCCCATAGTATGTATGGCTTGAAGAGCCGCTCCAGAAGATGTTAGAGGGGAAGCGTTGCTGCTTTATGCCGGGCGCGTACAAGACGCTCGGCTGCTTGGTTATTATCTCATGATGGAATTCAAGTCCTTCAACTGGCTGACATTTTTAGTACAGCGTGTATGCTGCCATTTTGGTATCTTTACGCCAAAGTCTCCGCTTATTTGGGATATTGCGTTTGAATCCCCGCACCTCTAGGCGCTGAATGCCCATGGAGATTGCCATCCGAGACCTATGTAAAGGGCCTCGATTCGCTGCGTTGTTGGAGTCCGTGTACATTATCTCGGCACGATTGACTGTATCGTTGGGGACATTAATACGACGCCAATCTCAATCCGCTATTTTAGAGTCAAGTGCATGATCCATTGAGTATGCGCCACTTTAGGAGTTCGGTTGTCCCAGGACTTTATGTGACTTTATTGAGGTTTGTAGGTTATATCAAATGGTAAGAGCTCAATGGCCCATTTTGCAATCCTGCCCGTGCCGCTATTGTTTATAATGTCGTTAATACTTCAGAGGTCATATCACATTTTGAAAGTAGTGTCGAGCCGGATGCTATGAACACCGCGATGCTATCTTCTCGATAGTGCGGTAACGGGACTCTGGGGGTTAACACAAAGGATACGTAGTATACCTGGTTTTGAAGAGGAATTTATGCCTTCTTTTCGCTCGACGACGAAAGTACCGCGCTTACAACTTGATGTAGCCGCGGCGATAACATTGGTTCGCCTGTGTTGGGCGCAGCCGGACCGGATTTGCTGCCAATATGGCCTTTATTTCTTCGAGTCCGCTGGTGGCAGATCCGGTCACCAAGTGTTCGTGCGCCTAAGGAGGCGATAGAGGGTAATGTTTTCTCCCAGATTGAGAAAAGCGGCTTAGAGCCGCCATGCATCCAGTCAATTTTTGTATTTGCTTGAGGTCTTTGGGATATCTAGCTGTGATGAGTCGATCTTGGCTGGGTTTGCTTCAATTCCTCTACCGGACACGATGAAGTTCGCAGCTTTCCAGCTGGTACCAAAACGCATTTTCCGGATTCAGCTTGATGTCATATGCTCTGAGGTTGTCGAATGTGAGCCTCAAGTCGCCTACTAGAGTTTCGAGAGTTTAGTTTTGATTTACATCGCCTACGATGCCTCTACTCGTTTTGCCGATCGCAGCGACATGTCTCAACTGCGCGCCGATATGTTGCGCCGGGCGTTTTAAGTCCGGGGCATCGTGGTTGAAGAAGAATGGTCCATATGGAGTAATGAATGCCGCTAATGGCTTGATCCGCTTCGCCATCTTGATTTGATGATATCGAGTATGCGCCCAGAAGGCTAATGAATCGTGCCCTGCAGTGGCATCGATGATTTGGTCGATCGGGAGGGGAAGGGATCCTTTGCAGGCTTATTTAGGTCTTTGAAATGGACATAGGCGCCAGGATTTGTCCTTCTTGGTACCACTACCAGGTTTATAGCCAATCCGTGCTTGATGTCGATGAACCTGCCCATTAGTTTGCCAGTTCTTCTCCCATTGCCTGTCTTTGGGTTCGGAAAATGAGCCTGTTTGACTGGCTTGAACTTTTTAGGATGTTTAGGCTGTGTTCGCCAATCATGTGATTCCGCATATCCGAGGGTGCTGTGCAAAATGTCCCAATTTTCCCAAGGAATTTCGCAGAAGCGCGCCTACATCGTGGTTCAATTGTGCCCGATGGAGGTCGCCCTTTGTCGGGTCCGCTGGGTGGACCTCGAATTTTACTATTTCATCTGCTAGTTTAAAGGAGGTGGACTTGGACTCTTTATCGAGTATCACATCGCCCCTATTCACCGTGAGAGCAGCGTGCAGGAGTTCTCCGCCGCTAGGGCTTCCGATAGTGCTCTAAGGCTAATGCGGCTGTCTTGTTTTCCGGAATGCTATGTCCGGATCACAAACGAGTGATTATTCCGCGGGCCCGTGTTTTGAGCTTCATGTACCCGTAATGGGGGTGGTTTCGCTTGTTGAGTTTCCAGATTGGCTCGCAGATCCTTGAGCTGCACGCTTTGCGGTATATTTCATTCGTAACAAAGGGAGCACGTTAGTTGTTTCATTATAAAGTCCCAAGCTCAATATAAATATTCACCTTGGCACTTGGGGGCTAATGGTTGATCTCAGTTTGCCATGAGGATACAGAATTAAGTCCTGTTAACTATACTAAGTTGAACCACCTTGGGGGCTACAATACTGCAGTTCAAAGCGTTGTTCTTTATGTAAAGTTAAGTCCCGCTTAACTATGCTAAAGTTGAACCGACCTTGGGGGCTACTATACAGCCACAGGCAGAAAGACATAATTCATTACCTCAGCGGTCCTTCATTCGGTTTACTGCATCAGCTTCAAAGTCACGGTTGGTATAGAGCCGGTTCGTAAACCCGAGTGAAGTTCTTGGGCAGAAGTTGTCGTAAGTCGACAGATCAGTTTTTCCTTTATTTACTCATGGTGGTGGACCTGCCCTGGCGCTGTGTTTGCTAAAGCGACCGTTGGTTAGGGGCGTGTAGCCAGCGCTCGTCACAATAACATCGCCATTTTCGGGTCTTTTGGCTGATGTTCTTTGCTCGCTCGGCGGTTCATCAATTACAACCCGCTTGGACGGGTTTGGTGGAGCAGGTGCGAGGTTTCCACTTGACCCTCGGTTCAGCTTCCGCGGATCAGTATCGTTTTGTACAACTCGCCAGAGCTATCCTTGGCGCACTTCAGGATTTTCGTGTTTGTTCGGGTCTTTTCCGGATCAACATCCGCAGAGGATCAAGGGTTTTCGCTTACTCAAGCGAGCCTTGGTGCTGCAATATTCAGAATTGATTAAGACAAATCACCAAGGCAATGGTGAATCGAATTGACGGACAGCAATTACATACCCTGCGGCAACTTTCAGCGGAGGCAGTTGTGTGGTTGATGAACCGCCAGAGAGTTGGAAGAGGCCTCGATAATTCGGTCGACGGATTGAGAGGACATCGAAGAAACCTTTAAGGGATAACGCCAGAGAACAAGTCACCGGACGACGCCCGGTTGGTGTCCGTAAACCGATGAGGTAATCCGCTGGTCGCCAGCCGGTCGCGGCGCGCTCTTCAGCCTGCTGTCTTCAAGGAAAGATTTGATTCAAGTAAGCACATGAAGGATATTTTTTCACTTTCCGGACGGCGACGTAATTCTTTTTAACCGCGCAAGATCGGATTCGAAGAAAGAATGATTACCTCAACAGGTCGGCATGATCTGGCAGCATCATCCTCGAGGTGAAATTGTCGTAAAAAGGAATACAAAGGGACAAGTCATAAGCAAGAGGAAACACAAAGCGGAAAGCCGGTTTACGGGCGCTCCCCGTAAGAATATCAAGTTTACCTCAGCTTCGATTCTTCGTCCGGGCGGATCGAGGACTCCGGCGGCTTTCTTCTTGCCTGCTCTTGGTGGCCTTGACTTACACGCGCTCAACCGTTTAGTACGCTTCCGTATGAGCCACCGAGAAGTAACAAGGATTAATGCATATCAACAAAGTATTAAGGACCCAAAGGCGGTGAGTAGAGTTTACCTCCGGCGTTTGTTGGCAACACAGAATGGAGCCAACCCGTTAGGCTGCGCACGGAGATCGGTTCGCAAGCATCTTCACAACTTCGTGACCTCAAGTTCAGTTATGGGCAGCTCGTGACGCCTTTGAGGGTCTTTGAGGCTGCCGTGTACTCATGCATCAATCCGGCCGGCGGCTTAGTGGCAAGACGCCCCAAGAAACCCAACACCGCACAAGGTCCACGCCGTTAAGCCATTGGCCATTAGAGCCCGAGCTTGATTATTTGAGGCGCCAAGTTCTGCCCGGCGCTTAAGCGTGAGGGCAAGGATGCTGGTTGTCGAGCCGGGAGGACGATAACCCGCAAGGGGTTCTCAAGGGGAGCAGTGTTCCGCAGAGAACCAGGTTTGGTCCAACTTTGATGGCTGTGGTGTTTGGCGGAGGAAAATCCACTTCCTTCCTTCTTCTCGATTGAAACGCCTAGCTCGTGTTGGGACCATCGAAAATCTTTGCACGGCGGTTCAAGTGGAAAAATCCTTAACAGCTCCACGATGGTTCTTCCTCAAGATAGACTTCGCAGAAGACTTGAAAGTTGCATATGTTTGACACGGAGTTCGGGCCGATATCCCATGGATGGAGTTTCAAACTTGCAAGGACGCCCGAAAAATTTTGAACCCGGGCAGAATCCTGTCTAGTGCTGCATAAACACAATTACTTCCCTCGTGGCTCGAGGAAACTCGCCATCCGGAACACGCCAAAGGAGGACGATTTTTGGAGCCAAACCAAGGTGACATAGCCATGAGTTGCTTTCAGTGATTTTGGACCGACCCAATTGCAAGCTGAGAATTGAGGAGCCATTCTAAGACTAAGCTGCGAGAGAAAGGAAGAAACGGTTCACCATTAAACGGTTCGCATATCATATATTGTTAAACCGCGATTCAGCAGCCGCTTCCCATTCCGTTTAACTGAGGACTAATGGAGTGACGGATTAGCTATCAAAAGTTAAACCGCCAATAAGGCAGAGCTGAAAAATCTACTAAGTATGGATGTAAACAGTTTTCACATGAAATGGAAGTAATCGAGATCTACCAAGCTCTAGTAAGAAAACTTTCACCTATGCAAACCTCATAAAGAGCAGAGGGTTCGGTATTCTACACTCGAGGATCTCGAACAAAGGAAACGCATAAAGAGTTAATTGACGGGGCAGCCACTTGCATACAGATGTGCGGTACGGCTGAGCTGCACGCCATGGCGGAGCAGGTATGAAGAACTGATATGAACACCACGAGCTATGAGATGAACAGGTTTTCAGATGAGATCTAGGGCTTGAGAGGAACCACCCGACGAAAGCAAATCATGAGGAGCGCCAAAAACTCGGTACGATCAGGTTGATGCAGCGCCCGGCGTTGAAGGCCGCTCGAAGGTCGGGGCGACGGCGGAGCTTCTGTGGCTGGAGCGCCGCGAGGAAGGAGAAGAGCGGAAGAAGAAGAAGAGAAAGGGGCCACCGTCTATTTATAAGGGACCGGAGCAATCAACGGCGCGAGAATCGAGGAGTCAAAAGCGCGGACGGTGCAGCGCCGCCGATTTCCGGATAGCATTAAATGAAGGGAATCTTACTGTTGGATTTCTTTATTAAAGATGACGCCAAGGTGTCCCGGACACGGAGATCGGAGGATGACGCCACGGCGTTCAAGATGGCGTTGACAAAATATGAAAGGAGATCAAGAGTTTCGAAGATGTTGAAGATTAACCTTAACCGTTCAAGTCAACTGGGGCCTAATGTTTGGGATACAACTATCGAGTGTGAACCACTCGAGGGGCCGGTTTACCTCGTCCCATGATTCAGGCCCACGAGGAGGCCCGAGCCCAGAGGCTACTTAAGGTCCATTTATGTGAACCGCTTTAGTGTTGTAACTTGTGTTGTAAGACAAGAGAGAAGAGACCGGACACCTTGTATGAGCCGGATCGACTCAGAGACCGCCAAGGCCAACCCATGTATATAAGGGACGACCGGCCGGATTAAGGATGAGAACTCGAGGCTCAAGGCAGCTATTGCCCTAGTCAAATCACATCAATCCCATCACAACCGGACGTAGGCTTTACCTTCATCAAGGGGCCAACCAAGATAACTCCCGTGTCTTGTTTCCGCTTAACCCTCTAGGTTAACCTGCGCGATGGCCCCACGACTAAGTCCTTTCACGAGGACATCTGCCGTGACAATTCCACGACAAGTTCGATGACCTTCAGACGCCGAGATTCGGTCCCATAAGCTTCAGATTGCAAAGATGTATAATGCGCTCAATTCATCTCCGGATAGGCAGGAACAGATGATATCCTTCGCCATGATGTCAAGTCGATGTACTTATGTAATGTCATCAACGTCTTCATTATCTTGCATAGATTGGTAAGACTAATCTCAAGGACGGTCCATGCTCGTTGTTCATTGCCATGAGGCGCTTCCTCATCATGGCCTTCCACTTGAGATAATCATGACCACAAGATAGAGCATGTCACTTTTTCATACTCACAAGGCCTATATAACTAAACCTGTGGTTAAACCAAAATCACACGTAACAAGGGAGTACCTTGCTTGATACCAATTGAAAGTGCTATATCGACTAGAGGTGAATAGGCGATTTTATGAATTCTTCACCGAGGAATTTTCCGTGAGGAAATTCCTTGATAAGAACTACTTGCAGCTAATAAGTACTCGTAAGTAAGCATAATGTATCACAGCATGGTCATCATGATGAAATGAAGACAAGCACAAAGTACAGAAAGCGTAATCACAGGATAACACAAGATGAAGACAAACAGACTGAAGAAATTGAACTGAGGAAATTGACAAAGTCTTCAGTTAAAGTCTTCAAACACAGATATGATGAAGCACTTAACACAAAGAATGAGGAAATGAAAGAGTTGAGGAAATAGAACCATTAAGCTTGGTGAAGACAATGATTTGGTAGACCAGATCCATTTGCTGTCTTAGTTGTACGTCTGTTGAGCGGCCGAGTATTTACACTGAGAACACACAGTCCCCGACACCCAGTCCTGAGCACGCAGCCAGACACCAAGTCCTCACCGATTCTCCTTGAACTAAGGTCACATGCACTGGCCCAATCACTCATGGTAAGTCTCAGCGACTTCCAAACCTTCACACTGGTCACCGGTGATCCACAATTTATATTGATGCTTTAGACCATGACGCCTAACCGTCTGGAAGAAGCACAGTCTTCAAAGGTAATAAGCATCGGATCCACGCAGGATCAATCTCTTCGTGATGCTCAATCACTTTGGGTTTGTAGGTGTTTGGTTTTGGGTTTTCCTCATTTGATGATCTTCACTCAAAGTCCCTTGAGGATGGGATGCTCTCAAATGACAAGTGTCGTTTCTTCCGAGCAGCCAACCAGCTAGTGGTTGTAGGGGGCGCTATTTATAGCCTAGGGAGCAGCCTCGACATGATAAACATAAATGCCTTCAATGATATGACCGTTAGGTGGATAAGATATTTTGGGACAATCGGGCACAGAAAGAAAGAACAATGGAAATTTGAGGTTCAAATTCCTTAGGGCTATCATGTTCTCACTGTAGGCAATCTGAATCATAATTTTAACTCCTCGGGCCGAATAAATTCTCAATACTGTAAGAACTTTGCCTCTCACATCAAGAAATTGACTGAATCAGATGAGATTTCCAATGGCTTCACTCAAGGGATTGGTAGGTGTAGGATTTTGAGTTGAGCATCACATGAAATTTTTCCTTAGTATTTCCTCTAATTTTTTAACAAGACGGTGTTTCCTATGACTCAAGAAAGATAAAACGAAACTATGAAAACAAAAGTCTTCACGCCTCATGTTCCTCAAATGAATACCAAGTCTTCAAGGTCACACCAATTTCTTCACTTTCAAAGTATTCAGAAGTCTTCGTATACCAAAGTCTTCAGAGAAGAACTTCATTTTAGGGTCGACTTTTCATCAGAATATCAAACTCCTCATAGACTTATAGACCTATGTACACTCATAAATGCATTAGACCCTTAACCTATAAGTCCTCAATACACCAAAAACACTATAAGCACTAGATGCACTATGCTGCTTTTATGGTTGGATGCACAAAATCTTAATGCAAAAGAACGCCCATTTATATTGGCACTTGTGATAGGGACCTTTAGTATGCAGTCCGTCATTTTTATTTCTTCCATATCACAAGCTCATATAAAGTTTATTTTCCACACTAATAGATCACACATATTTAGAGAGCAATTTTCATTGCTTGCAAGAATGACAACTTACTTGAAGGATCTTACTCAATCCATAGGTAGATATGGTGGACTCTCCTGCAAACTGGGTTTAAGGATATTTGGAAGCACAAGTAGTAACTCTACTTGGTGCAAAGAATTTGGCTAGCATGAGGGGAAAGGCAAGTCTCGACATGTTGGATGATCCATGACAATATAATTTATTTCAGATATAAGAAAACATAACCCATTACGCTTGTCTTCTTGTCCAACATCAACTTTTTAGCATGTCATATTTTAATGGGTGCACACAATCATAAAAGATGTCCAAGATAGTATATTTATATGTGAAAACCTCTTTCTTTATTACTCCTATTAACTGCAACGATGACCAAAACTATGTTTGTCAACTCTCAACAACTTTTATTCATCATACTCTTTATACGTGAAGTCATTACTCTCCATAAGATCAATATGATCTCTTTATTTCTTTTTTTTCTTTCTTTTTTCTTTTATCCCCTCAATATCATAGCCAGATAACCAAGCCCTCGACTCAAGACTAATCTTTATTATATATAGCTCACGGGCTCGATTACATAGATAAGGATCAACACAAAAACTCAAAACTAGATCATACTAAACTTTATTCTACTAGATCAAGACATAACCAAAGGGATCTAACTAAGAAAAACGGTAAAGATAGAAGTGTCATGGTGATACGATACCAAGCACTCCTCCAAGCTTGGCAGTTGCCAAGGGACCGCCCATATCAATGTATTTATGTCTCTTTCTTCAGAGGTGGTGATGATGGAGTTGTTGATGATGTAGGCTTGTCGTCCATCTTCCAAGGCATAGGCTCACCATCATAGAAGGATGCTCGAGTCTCCGGGATCCTCAAATCTGCAGCCAAACTCATCCTCTTGAATCTATATTCATACTCACGCTTTGGTTTTGCAGTCATAGATCTGGCTTGAGGTGCCTGATTTTCTCGTGAAGCTTGAAGATGGTCTCCCAATGTTCTTGGCATCCAGCTTGTCGCTCTTGGTGAACCTCGCATCATGTGGTTGGCGTTGAGTCTGCGCTCCACCATCCCCGGCACGTGAAAACTTGTTGCTCCATTGCTTCAAGTCTTGTCTCCACACTTCCGTCCTCCTTGGTCTCAACATCGCTGGATGTGCACCACCCTCACACTCATCTCAATGGTTTGAGGGTGTTGCAGCACCTCCATGAGGTAGGGGTTTGTGCACCCTGACCAGAGCAACTGCTTTACCATGCATTGCCAGCCCAGAGACTATTCGCAACACACAACATCTTGGTACAGAAAACAACCGATGTATTGATGCTAGCGGATCAAAGTTTATATTACAACAGGTAGCGAGGCCAAGCGCACACATGGTGCGGCTGAACAATATGTAAATTATCTAGTGAACATAAAGGCCTCGATCATAACAACTACGCTGTAGTGGAACAACGTCAGAAGGAACTCCATAGCACAGGGACACCAATGTGGACACGATCTAGACTCTGACAGCACTCCTTTCCAACGAGACTTTCCTGAAATCTGGCATGACACGCCAGGTCAGTACATTGAATGTACTTGCAAGCTCACAACAAGCATAAACATAATGACAAACAATATCATGATAATTAACCAATCTTATATTTACTAATTGGAGGCACCATACCAGGCTCCACGTTAATCCACATCATCAAGTAAATTAGCCATTTGATTTAAATTTTAATGGTCAGATTTATTAGGACATATAACTAACTACAAGAAAAACAGCACATGCGTAAAGGAATAGGCATCGTAATAATGGATTTTTTTTGAACACACGATATAAAGGATTAACATGTACCATGAAGAAAAGGGACTAAACTACCACCTCCATGTTGATTCTAAAAAATACCACGTCCATAAAGGAGTCCTCAACTCCCACGTATGTGTCATATCCTTGCAAAAGGGAAAGAAAGACACGAAAAAAATTTGACACCCCACGCACAAAAAACAAATCCTAATTCTCAGGGAAAGAAAAGAACATGTGCATGCCTACTTGATGAAAAGAAGACCTGTACAAATTAGGAATACTTAAATGTCACGAAAATAAATTATTCTATATGCCTGATTGAAAAATTAAACGCCGAGTATCTAAAAAGATCATGTCCCAGTAGCACGTGGTCTTCCGCTTTTTTTTTTCTTATCAAAGCCTTTTCCTTACAAAGAGGGGGAAATACGAAAAATAGCCCAACACTAACAAAAATCCGAGATCAGATACAAGCAAAAGTCATGTGTGTGTCTAATTGAAGAAAAACTACACCTGATAAATTCAGAATCCTCAAGGGCCATGTAAAAGAAATGAGACTATATTGATTGATTTTTTTTTGAAATTGCAGGATCTGAACAGAAAACAGCGACGCCCCTATTCCAAAAGAAGCACGGCTCTCTCCTTGCAAAAGTGAAAAAGACAAGAAAAATATTCATGCCCGACGGTAATAAAAACCATATCACAATTATCATGGAAGCTAAAATCCACTTGCATGTCTAATTGAAGAAAATAAGACCCAGAAAATCAGGAATACTTAAGCACTGCAGAAAGAAATGGGCATATATGCCTGATTGAAAAAAGGAAACCGGTGCAAAATGGAAGACTTGCCCACATAAATAAATAATTTTTCAAGGGTAAAATAAATCAGTAAGGAACATACAAAATATCTCCCAAATTGTTGCTGGATATCACCATTGCCAAGTTTCTCTTTGGAGTGTAATCTGTTCAAGAGCACGGATTAGTTTCAGCCAATGAAATGTTGTTATTTCTATATGATGATACGCTACATCTTAATATTGGAAAGTTTTGTCATTCTATCTACTTCAAAGGATTAGTGAAACCAATAAATTGTACCTCGATTAAATTGTAACTTCCTTTATAGCAATGTTTTATGTTTTATGTGCTTAGAGGTTTGGAGAAGCTGGCATAAAACGATTTATGCACCTTCATAGTTATTACACCAATGTGCAGTCTTGACAATTAGTATGTTACTGCAGCATCGCCAAGGTTTTATATCAAAAAGATCAATCAAAGTCATATGTTACTCATATAGCAAATGTTGTTTAATAAGATTCACTATATGTTTTCCTATGCTAGTTCGCGCGGATGCACGGGTTGACGACTCAGTTATTAATAATGCAACAAGATAGCTGTCGGTGTCAAAACCGCGGATCTCGGTAGGGGGTCCCGAATCAGCGCTCTAGGCGGATGGTAACAGGAGACAAGGGACGATATTTTACCCAGTTGGGGCCCTTGATGGAGGTAAAACCTATGTCCCGCTTGATTGATATTGATATTGTGGATGTTTACAAGAGTGGATCTACCATGAGATCAAGGAGGCTAAACCCTAGAAGCTAGCCTATGGTATGATTGTAAGGGTTGTTGTCCCACGGATTAGAGCCATCCGGTTTATATAGACACCGAGAGGGCTAGGGTTACATAGAGTCGGTTACAATGGTAGGAGATCTACATATCCAGACATCACGGCTTGCCTTCCACGCCAAGGAAAGTCCCATCCGGACACGGCGCCAAGTCTTCAATCTTGTATCTTCATAGTCTTGGAGTCCGGTCGATGATGATAGTCCGCCGATGATAGTCCGCCGATGATGGTAGTCCGCCATCCGACACTTCTAATCCGACTCCTCAAGAGCCCCTCAACCAGGCTTCAATGACGATAAGTCCAGCATGCGTAGTCTTTAGGGTGCAAGGCGGGTTCTCCTTCAAGTTCTACGACTCTGCCGTCAGCGTCCAGCCTCATCAATGTTGCGCTGCCTTGGCTTCACGCCTAATAATGGCTTTCTTCCACGCTGCTGCGAACGTGAAAAGCTAGGTGTCTTTTATGTTTTACCCCAAGTTGTGCGAATAATCTGCCTATAAGGGAGGCAATCCAGATCCAAATCACCATCTTCCTCCCGCAAATCATCGGAGCGCTTGACCAAGAATCCATTCCATCATGGACCGTCAACGCTGCCCTCTTCTCGCAGCCACAGCCCTTGCCAGAGATTGATGAGATGCTCTGTTCCGCACAACGAGCTGGTGAAGCTCCAAGTGGATATCTCCTCCGCCCTCATGGTTCCTTCGAGCCGCTGGCCACCTACAAAGGTGGAAGCAAGCGGAGGTTACCCTAAATCCCAACAAAGGGGAGCGGTATGCTTCGGCCCCTATCTGATAAGGGGCCTCGATTTCCTGTACATCCATTCCTCCGGGCCTCGGAGTTCTACGGACCCAGCTTCATCACCTAACTCGCCCAATCCTCAAGATATTGCGGGTTACGAGCTCTTGCGTAGCTATTCTACGCCGAGCCCCACTTCGCTGTGGAAGAGGTTGTTCATTTGTACCCCGCCTCACGAGGGGTCCATATATCATGGGCGCGCCAAATATGGCGATTGTCGGACCGGATATCCATCCAAACCCCTAAGAAGGTGCCCAAGGCTGGCCTTCGGAATGGTTTTATATAGAAGACGCCCGCTGCCGGACCCTGTTTGGATCGGCCTCCCGGAGTTCAGCAATGCTCCCTGAAGAAACGCTAGTTGGCGCCCCGCAGAGCCCCCCGCCCGAGGAAGATAAGAGCCCATTATTTGATGGGCCGATTGTTATTGGCCCATGCCAGGCTGACCATGATTGAGCCATGGCAACATGCATTATGCGCGGGGTGCAGCCACTACACAGGGCCACCCCATGGGATTTCAACGGGAAGACGATACACCTGGCCATGGCCGTTAGCACGGATTCGCCAAGATCCGCGACGATCCTGTCCGCCTGTATAAGGGGGAGGAGGATTTCTTCTGGACGAACCCATTAAATGGGTTCTCCATGAATAATCCCGGCCTTGGGTAAGAGAACACCAGCGTGTCCGACCTGCGCTTTCAAACTTAGGTTCTTATATTGTGTTCTTCTTTCATGAACGCTGACCGCGGAGGGCATGCTAAGTCTGGCTCGCAGCCCGAGGATCCAGAGAGATCCTGATCCGCCTCCCAAGAGGATCCGACATAAAGGTGGAGCTAATCGACGGGGTGTTCCACCAGCTCAGCATGGACATGTTTTAGTCGCCATCACGGCCGATTATCCCTGACTATATCCGCTTCCTGTGATTATGACTGCCTCCCGACACTCGCTATTCCTTCCTTGCTTATTTCTCGACCACCGATATGATGGCGCTGCAAGAGGCGCCTAGGGCAAGAAGCCGAAGCCCGGTGGCTGGACCAACAAGGGCCGTTCAAGTAGGCGGAGAGAGCGCCGCGCGATCAACGCGCCGCAAAGGTGTAGCTTTCAATTCATTATTTAGAGCAACGCTCTAGGAAGCGCTTGAATGCTCATGACTTTTATAGGAAAGGCCCGCCGGATGGCGGGCGGAGGTTGCTAATCCAACTCTACCAGCCAGGCTCCCGCACCGGGTCGAGGGGGAGGCGAGCCAAGGCGCGAGTTTACGCTCCGACGGAGGATGCCGACAGATCGTCCGCCACCAAGTCCGAGGTGGAGAGTGCCTCAATCACAGCGCCGCCGACAGTATTTTGTGACGGTGCTTCGAGGCGCTGAAAGCCTTTTACGGGGACGCGCACTCGTATGCTTCAAGATGGTTTTACCAGAGCTAACGGAGCAGTATGTAAAAGACATACGGTAAGAGAATTTAATAGTTATATATGCCAAGAGTCTTCGAGACTTAAAGTAGTTATACAAACTGATTTACGGATCATAATGAAACGAGGATCTTACCGAAGAATACCCAACTGTCTCAGAGCTGCAAGAGTGCAAGGCCCAACTTGAGGCCGCACTCTCTCGGGCGCAGGAGGGAACGCAGGGACCTCTCCTTGTAACGCATTATTTTAGAAAGATAAGTAGCGCTGGCCTTTGCGCAAGTCTGAAAGAAAAATGACGTTTGGTGCTGCCGGACATGATCCGACAGTAAGAACTTCTGCGCCAACTAAAGGTCGGCGAGAGGTGCTGCATAAGGTGCAAGATGAAAGGAACAAGCTCCAGATGCCCATGCCCAGCTTGGAGAAGATGAAAGGCTGCTCGCCGAGCTGTCGGGCTCCATTAAGGAGAATCAGCGGCTTCCGCTGCATATATAGTAGTGCTTGAGCGAACTCCTTTGAAAAGAAGAGTTCGGCAGGAAGTCAATTTGATGTATATGTCCGCAGGTATGCTCACAGGTCGCCTCGGAGGAGATGCCTCAGATCAACGGGTGATGAACTTCCCGAATTGTTGCAACCGATCGAACGAGTTCGCAGCAATGAGCGCGCCATCCAGCGTTATGGCTAGCCTTCTCCTTACCCGAGGGTCTTGGGAGCTTATGGAGAAGCTGCAGGGCGCGCAGCGCCCATTTATGGAAGATTTCGCCCGCCAAGGTGCTGTGGAGGCTGGCCATGGTAAAGACGCTGTACAAGAAGGCGATCCCAACCACATGGTCAAGTCGGACTCAGGGGGCCTGATGGGAAGGAGATCCTCGTGAGTTTAGTATACGGCCAAGTAGAGTTGGCCGCTAAATTTTCCCAACGGGACTGTAAATTAGACAACCCGTTAGACGGGATTGAGGAAGAATACAATCACCGATTTGACAATGTATTATAAAATGACATACAAAATGCCTTCTAGCCGGATTGTAGATCGCTTGTCTTTGCCGACCTTTTCGCTTCAATTCGGGACCCTAGAGTCCGAGGTGTCCGATACCTTCTCGGTTATGAAACAACCGGAGTATGCATGGAGACCAAAGCGAGGTCATTAGTGCTTTATCGTAAAAGTGCCCAACTAGTTATGTTATATTACATGGGTAGTAAGAAACATCTTCCAGGAGAATAGTTCCGCTATGGTTCCTTTCCTTCGGGGGTGGCGTCCTAAAGTGCATGTCCGACTGCGTAAAAGCAGAAAAACATCTGGGGGCAGATAAATAAGTGGATAAAAAATCATCTTTAAGTCATCGACCAATATTCCTTAAGAACGCTTAGCTTTCGCTTCACCTAGTCTGAGGTACATCCGCTGACCGGCAAAGAATAATCGCAGAGGTGCTCCTTTACCTCCTAGCCTAACATCGGGAACGTAGGGGTAAGCACAGAGCCGCAACCCAGCTTGGCCAAACTTAAGTCATATCGATGCATATAATGGTGAATAAAAGGTACATGGAGGCTTTGACATGTGCCGGGCATGAAGCCCAGATAATTAAGCTTTCCGTAAAGAAGACCAGGTATAATGAGCGGATAGCACATCAATTGCGCGCGAACGCTGCGCAAGTAGGCCCTTTAAGGCTTGGATGAATAGGGTTGAGAAGAAAAGATAAACAAAGGCAGCTGAAGTAAAAAAAATTGGACGGGGAGAGGGACGAACTCTTAGTCCGGGCGCTAGGCATAGAATCGCCGGAGGCGGGCTGCTCCATGGGTTCGCCTGAGTCGGTTATCCGATGCATTTCAGAGATGGTACGCCTGCCGTCGACTTGATCGATGATGAAGGGCCTTCCCATTTGGGCTTGAGCTTGTCCTTTTTCTTGTCCGCAGCGAGAACCAGTTTGCCAACGTTTTAAGTCTTGGCCCGTATCGCTTTGATATCTTTGAGCTCGCTGTTGATAGAATGCGGAATCAGCCTTGCGACATCGCGTTTTCCTCCAATGCGCCCGTTGTTCGCAGATCCAACTCGGCTTCTTCTTTCTTCGCATATGGGCACTCGAGGTGATATGAATGATGTCGCAGGCAAAGCTTCTCGCGCACAGATACCATAAAAATGGTGTGAATCCGTAGTACGGTTAGCGTTGTCCGAGCCCCCAGAGTACGTAGTCGAGCCTCTACCGCGCGTGGTCAGATCGTAAGGGACCGCATTAGTCCTGTTTGATGCCGCCATTATTTGACCATTTGCTCGCTCCACTTGACCGCTGGTTTGAGGATGATAGATCGAAGCGTAATCGAGCTTGATGCCCATATTTTGCACCATGATTTAACCTCATCGGCGGTGAAGTTCTCGCGCTATGTGATGATGCTCGGGGACACCATAACGTGTACTACCCCGGATATAAAGTCTATTACTGGTCCGGACCTGCCGTTTTAATGGCTTGGCCTCTATCCATTTATCCACCATAACCAATAGGTACCTTGTGGTCTTTAAGGGTCCAACCATGTCAAGCCCCTAGACGGCGAACGCCGTAATGGGTATAGTTTTGAGGGCGGGTGGCATATGGCTCGATTAGCAAAGAGCGACAACCGACGATCTTTGGACTAAGTCCTGAAAGACTGTCGGCTTGGCCAAGAAAATACTGTACGGAATGCCTTTCCAAGGGCCCGAGCTGCGCGTGGTGTCCGCCTAGTCCGCATGAATTTCAGCCAGAGGTTTCATTTTCCTCTTGGAGATACACCTTTGAAGGACTCCGTTGTGCTTTTCTTATAAAGTTCTCCTCATAGACCTTAGCTTTAGATCACGGACAATGCAAAGCCTCATTTTGTCTTCGAAGCTCCGCCAAGTAAGTAGGCTAAAGAATGGTTCTGCCACGGGGCACCACTGCCATTATGTCGTGGGCGGAGGTGTTATGTCATCGCTAAATCACCGTTGGTGCGCGTTGTTCCGGTTTGTTAGTTCCGACTCTCTTCCCATAGTATGTATGGCTTGAAGAGCCGCTCCAGAAGATGTTAGAGGGGAAGCGTTGCTGCTTTATGCCGGGCGCGTACAAGACGCTCGGCTGCTTGGTTATTATCTCATGATGGAATTCAAGTCCTTCAACTGGCTGACATTTTTAGTACAGCGTGTATGCTGCCATTTTGGTATCTTTACGCCAAAGTCTCCGCTTATTTGGGATATTGCGTTTGAATCCCCGCACCTCTAGGCGCTGAATGCCCATGGAGATTGCCATCCGAGACCTATGTAAAGGGCCTCGATTCGCTGCGTTGTTGGAGTCCGTGTACATTATCTCGGCACGATTGACTGTATCGTTGGGGACATTAATACGACGCCAATCTCAATCCGCTATTTTAGAGTCAAGTGCATGATCCATTGAGTATGCGCCACTTTAGGAGTTCGGTTGTCCCAGGACTTTATGTGACTTTATTGAGGTTTGTAGGTTATATCAAATGGTAAGAGCTCAATGGCCCATTTTGCAATCCTGCCCGTGCCGCTATTGTTTATAATGTCGTTAATACTTCAGAGGTCATATCACATTTTGAAAGTAGTGTCGAGCCGGATGCTATGAACACCGCGATGCTATCTTCTCGATAGTGCGGTAACGGGACTCTGGGGGTTAACACAAAGGATACGTAGTATACCTGGTTTTGAAGAGGAATTTATGCCTTCTTTTCGCTCGACGACGAAAGTACCGCTGCGGATTGTTGCCGCGGGGCGGTCCACACTGCGCATTGCTCGACACGGCGGTTCATCGATGCGCCGCCGCAGCTCCGACTCGGGCGGGGTGGAATGGATCCTCTCTCGATCAGACGAAAGTACGCTTCTTGCTGAGCCAAGGCCGCCCCGAGGAGCTTTTGACCCGGCGTGTTCCACCGCTCGTGGTGAATCGCTTCAATTGGGATTGCCTCTAGCGCGCCGCAGCCGCTACGAGGTTATCCATCGGGCTGGAGTAATGACCCGGAGGTGTCCGCACGGTCTGGGCGCCGCCGATGGCGAGGTAGATCTATCATCCGGGCTGAACTGCGTGCGGCTGTCCTGTGTGCTTCGCCGTTTACCAACGGCGGCGGATTATCGTCCTCGCCGGGTATTGAAAAGCTCCTTCCTCGAAAACGGAAGGTAAACGGGACCTGTACTTTTTTCATGACTTCGTGCCGCTCTCGTCCACTCGAGCTCGTAAGCTCGCTGCATCCAAGGCGCCCTGCTCGCTGCTATCCTTTCGTCCGCTGCTGCTAAGTCCGCTGAAGCGTTAGTGATCTGTTCCCTCACTTTTGCAATCTCCGCGCAGAACGCCCTGATCCGGCGGATTAGCCTCCGCCAGAGCACAGCTAACGCGGCAAAAGCTCGACAAAACTTGAGCCGGCGGGCGACAGGGCCTTCTTCGGCTGCCGCTGCCGCTGAACCGGGCGATTAGGGGCGCTGCGGTCGAGGAGTGAAGTATCACCTGTACCGGTCATGAAGATCCCGACCGTTGGGTAGATCAAGGGGTCCGGAATGCTCACCGCCGGAACAGCCCCGATCCGGTCATCTCTGCAGCTGGTATAAAGACTCGCCCGCCGACGACTCGCCGCCAGAGTAAACGGTGGTTTCGCTACCAGATGCTGATCCGCCCCAGAATCCTCCGTGGACGACTCCCACGAAAACATGTTTGACCGCCGGTTTGGCCAGGGCAGGACTCTTCTTTGCCCGCCGAGCTGCTTCGACAAGGGCGCAGCGGTGTTCCGCCCAGGCCCCGACTCGCCGATCTTGCCGATGAACACGTATGCCGCCAAAGGGACCCGGTACCAGATTAACCGAGCCGCCTCGGGCCCCAAATTCATCGCCGATAGAGAGCTTGCTGCGACGACTCTTAGTCATCCGCCCATCAGATAGCCTTCGAGTCCTCGAACTTGCCCTCTAAGATCATCAAACCATCGTACGATCGCCCACGGTGGGCGCCAACCGTCGTGGAATTGTCACGGCAGATGTCCTCATCAAAGGACTTAGTCGCGGGCCATCGTGACGGGTTAACTTAAAGGGGTTAATGCGCACAAGACACGGAATTATATCGGTTCAGCCCTTCGATGAAGGTAAAAGCCTCACGTCCAGTTGTGGTTGATTGATATGATTCGCGATTAGGAGCAATAGCTTTGCCTTTGGCCTCAATCTCTTGTCCTTAACTCGCCGGTCGCCCCTTATATACACGGGTTAGCGCCGTCGGTTTATGTAATCCTAATCCGCCTATACCGAGTCCGTTTGGTCTTTCCTTTCTTGTCTTACAATACAAGTTACGATTAGGGCGGTTTACATGTAAGGATATTAATTCCTTCGGGCTCTGTGCCTCCATATGGGCTGAATCATGAACGGGTAAACCGGCCTTCCGGGCGGTTCACACCGTAGTTGTATCCCCAACAACACTCTTAATGTTGACCCCAAGTACAGCACCGCAAAGCAGCTTTCTTCGCGGTTCATCGAGGAAAGGCGCAAGGCCATTGGAGAGGAAGTTGCTAGGCTCTTAGCGGCAGGGTTTATTGTTGAAGTCTTCATCCAGAGTGGCTTGCTAATCCGTGTTGGTCCTTAAGAAGAATGGCACTTGGCGATGTGTGTGGATTACATGATCTCAACAAAGCTTGTCCAGCAGATCCTTTCGCCTCCCCCGCATTGACCAGATCATTGATGCTACGGCGGGTTGTGAGCGCTTGAGCTTTTTGGATGCGATTCCGTTATCACCAGATTAAGATGGCGGTTAAGGACCAGGAGAAGACGGCGCTTATCACCCCTTTGGAGCCTTCGCTATGTATCTATGCCTTTTGGGCTCAAGAGCGCCAAGCAACTTATCAGCGTTACGTGCATGTAATTGCTTGCACGAACAGATCGGCCGTAATCGCACGCTTATGTGGATGATATCGTGGTGAAATCAAGGCAGAAGGAAACGTTGATTGATGATTTAAAGGAAACTTTTGACAACTTGCGGTGTACAAGATGATGCTCAACCCGCCAAGTGCGCCTTTGGTGTTCCGAGCAGTGTTGTTGGGTTTCCTTGTGTCCAACAGGGGATTGAGGCTAATCCGGAGAAGATTACAGATATCACCTCCTTGGCTAAGCCAAAGTGTATCAACGATGTCCAAGTTTGGCAGGCCGGATTGCTGCGCTAAGCCGGTTTATCACTCGCTTAGGAGAGAAGGCCATTCCTTTGTACCAGATGTCAAGAAGACGGATCAGTTAAATCTCGAGCTCAAATTACCGATGAGGCATTGAGGACTTAAAGCGGCAGCTGGCCAACTCACCGTTCTTGCCGCCTTATTGACAAGGAGCCGCTCTGTTATATGTTGCTGCTAATGCCGTAAGGGTCAGCGTAGCCATTGTGGTGGAGCGCAAGGAGGCAGGGAAGGAGTATCCGTTCAGCGCCGCTTTATTACATCAGAAGGTTCTCATTGAGTCCAAACAAAGATATCCGCATTGGCAGAAGCTGGTATATGGAGTTTTTATGGCAAGCCGGAAGCTCAAGCAATATTTTCAAGGGCACCCCATCATAGTGGTCAGTTCAGCTCCTTTGGGCGATATCATACGTAACCGGAAGCGATCGCCGGATTGCTAAGTGGGCTATAGAACTTGGGCCGCACGGTTTAAGGTATGTGCCTCAGACGGCAGTAAAGTCTCGTGCACTTGTGGATTTCATTAATGATTGGACGGAGTTGCAAGCACCTGAAGAAAAGCCGGATCATACCTATTGGACCATCCACTTTGATGGGTCCAGGCAATTGGAGGGCTCGGGGGCTGGAGTCGTATTAACTTCCCCACGAGGTGACAAGTTCTGCTACGTTCTTCGCTTAATGTTCCCCTGTACTAACAATGCAGCTGAGTATGAAGCTTTGCTCCATGGTCTACGGATGGCTAAGGAGATGAATCTAAGCCGGTCAAGTGCTTTGGTGACTCGGACTTGGTGGCCCAGCAAGTATCAGGTACTTGGGATTCCAAAGACCCACTCATGGCTGCGTGCGTCGGGAGGTGGATATGGTTGCAGGACACTTTAAAGGTTATCGTGGACCATGTGGATCGCCGAAGAACGAGGCGGCGGATGCTTTAAGCCGCTCGGTTCTCAACGTAAACCGTCCCGCCTAATGTCTTCCTTGACGTCTTCGCATAATCCGCCGCTTAAGCTTCCCGATGAGGTCGATTTAGCTATTCCTGATCCGGAGGCTCACTTGGTGGCAGCCTTGCATGTCATTCCGGATTGACTCTCCTTTATTTGGCATACATGAACCGGGCGAAGTTACTGAAGATTTAGACGCTGGTCTGACAGATAGTTCGGCGGTCTAAATCTATGACCATACATAAGGGCGAAGTTGCATCGCAGCAGCGTGTCCGGGCGTTTCAGCGCTGTGTGTCCCCGAGGAAGGCCGTGAGATATTGCGTGAGATCCATGAAGGGATTGTGGTCATCACGCCGTTCAAAATCCTTGGTGGCCAAAGCGCTTCGCCACGGTTTCTATTGGTTGATCGCGCATGCCGATGCGGAAGACCTGGTCGACGATTTGATGGTTGCCAAAAGTTCTCCAGACGTGCTCATGTACCGCCCAAGAATTGAGGATGATTCCAATTACTTGGCCGCTTGCACTTGGGGTTGGATATGGTTGACCTTTCAAAAGGTCCAAAGACAAGAAACCCACCTGTTGGTGGCGGTTGATAAGTTTACTAAGTGGGTCGAGGCGAGCCTCGTTAGCAAGTGTGATGCGCCACGGCGGTTCAGTTCATCAAAAGGTGATTTTCCGTTTGGGTTTCCACACAGATCATCACGGACAATGGCACCAATTTGTCCAAGGGAGCCATGAAGGAGTTTTGTGAACGAGAGCACATCCGCTTGACGCTTCTTCAAGGGCCCACCCGCAGTCCAATGGTCAAGCGGAACGAGCTAATCAGAGATCTTGAGAGGTATTAAACCCTCGCTTATGGTCCCTTTAGTGAGGACGCCGGGTTGTTGGGTCGAGGAGCTGCCATCCGTGATATGGAGTATCAATACTACACCAAACAGATCCACCGGATACACGCCGCTCTTTATGGTCTATGGAGCGGAGGCGGTCCTTCCCCGCGATATACGCCATGACTCGCTTCAAGCGTGGCGGCTTATGTTGAGGCCGATAGTGAGGCAGCCCGGCAGGACGATTTGGATCGACCGATGAGGAGCGAGATATGGCGATCGCTCGCTCGGCGATTTACCAGCAAGATCTTCGCTTGCGGTATCACAGCCGGCGGTTAGAACAAGAACCTTTCAGAAGGAGACTTGGTACTTCGCTCATTCAAGACCGCATGATATGCACAAGCTATCCCCACCTTGGGAAGGGCCCTTTGTGGTCAGAAGAATCTGTACAACGGGTCATACTATCTCGATTGATGTTCGAGAGCGGAAAGACTCACGCACGCCGAGGAGGAGACCAACAGCCGTGGAACATAGCTCATCTTCGCCTTATTATACCGAGCCATCGGCTCCACTTATGTACATATTAAGACAATGTATATATTATGAATAAAGCAATAAACCGGATCCTCGGCCAAAGCGGGTATCCGCTCAGATAAAGTCCGGTTTGGGTACATGGAGATGTTGTCGTGAAGCGGCCTCCGGTTTAACCTTTGCCTTGATTTTCAGAAATTTTTGTCACTTGGGGGCTTGGTCGTGTCCAACCAATGCAATACCTCTTGACAAAGCGAAAGCCACCAGATCACTTGGGGACATGGTCACGCCTGAACCAGTCACGCCTTTGGTCGGCCTAAGGCCATAGAATCACTTGGGGCTTTGGTCGAACCCAACCATCGCAATGCCACTTGATCGGCATCATGCCACGAAGTTCGCTTAGACCTCGCTGACTTGAACCATCGCTACGCCTTATAGGGAGCTTGGTCCTGTCCACCATGGTAACACCATCTGATCCGCTCAAGAAAGCCTTTTGCAAAACGGTTTTTATCATTGCCTTTGCTTCCATGTGGTTTTTATACCAATAATTTGATTTTTGTTTGCCTTCTTAAACCGACAAACCTCTTCAAACCGGATTCAAGTTGTCGAATTCGTCCATTTTAATCCGCCATTTTGTTCCGTTTGATTTTTCGTTAACATCCCATTATGGAGTAACAGGGGCTTATCATGTCCGACACGGTTTACACGGTAAACCGCATTTTGAGCACAGAGTTATTTTCTCCTTTGCGTAATGGTTTCTAAACCTCCATCTCAAGATTGGCTAACGCCAACCGCATGCCCAACGCTGGCAGGTATTTTTATATCATAACGCTTTGATCATATACATCCCTATTTTCTTATATAAATGTATGGCGTCACAAGTCGGGTGGCGATACAAGCCGTGGCGGTTTAAAAATTTGTGATTGCAGTGCAAAATAAGTTGAGGGTTCATCACTCCACAAGATCGCACCACCATACAAAAGGTTACAGATCGAGGTTGTAAAGGCATTGTTCAAAACAAAGTGCTGACTATCCTATTACAAAGCTTATTAAGGCCCGGCGTTTCATGTGGTGTTATGCCTTGAAGTTGGAGGCGCCACCCGCTTGACGGATTACGCTTCTTCGCCGGGTTGACGGATGTAGAGGGGCGCCAAGCGCCGGTTCAACTTCTTCTTCTTCCTCACCCAAAGCCCGAAGTCATTGGTAGACCAGTCAATCCGGTTAAGGCCCGAAGACAGCTTCTTCACTTATCAGCTCAACCGGATCAACGCTGTGGGCGAAGTGTGCTTACGGATTGGAGGAACAAGGCTCGACTTCGTGGATGACAAACTCCATCCACTTGTTGTTTGCGCCATAAAAGAGCGTGAACCACCAGGTTGGCTTCAGCTGCCGCTGACTCGCCAATGGACGATTTCCTTTGTTATCCGCTTGTATGCCGTTGTCAAAGGATTCACGCCTTCTTGAGCACTGGGAAACCTTTGGCTATGTCACCGGATCAAGATCTGCTATCCACGCCTTGGCGCGAGTCGAGCTAGTAGGGTGCCAGCCGAGCCGCTGGATCGCTTTAACTCTTCGTTGCCCCGAATCATGGACAGCCGGTCCAAAGGTCTCTCCGATCGGGAAGGCGCCGTGTTGTCGTGGGATGTAGCACATATGACTCATTGGCGCCGTATACAGCTGTTCAATCAGCGATAAGCGGCCTTGAGCTTCTTCCGCACATCGAGCCCATATGCGCAATGCGCTTGCCGCACCGGTTTCAGATAACTCAGGTAAACCGCGGAAATATCAAAATTAAGATAGTCAAGGCAAATTTTCTTACCAAAGACGACAGAGGTCATGGCATGCACTTGGCGCTTGAGTCCGTAAGTTCTTCACCACCGGTTTAAGGGCTGCTTCAGCTTCTTCCGCCTGCTTTTTCAAACCGCCTTCGGTGTCCCAGCTTGGCCCGCCGATTTGTACCACTCTTCAGTTGTTCCATAGTGGCCAAGGCCGCTTTCAATTCGTCCTTGCCTTAGTGGTTTCGCTTGTTGAGTTTCCAGATTGGCTCGCAGATCCTTGAGCTGCACGCTTTGGTCGGTATATTTCATTCGTAACAAAGGAGCACGTTAGTTGTTTCATTATAAAGTCCCAAGCTCAATATAAATATTCACCTTGGCACTTGGGGGCTAATGGCTAGTTGATCTCGGGCCATGAGGATACGAAATTAAGTCCCGCTTAACTATACTAAGTTGAACCGACCCTTGGGGGCTACAATACTGCAGTTCAAAGCGCTTTGTTCTTTATGTAAAGTTAAGTCCCGTTTAACTATGCTAAAGTTGAACCGACCCTTGGGGGCTACTATACAGCCACAAAGGCAGGAAAGACATAATTCATTACCTCATAGCGGTCCTTCATTCGGTTTACTGCATCAGCTTCAAAGTCACGGCTGGTATAGAGCCGGTTCGAAACCCGGAGTGAAGTTCTTGGGCAGAGAAGTTGTCGTGTCGACAGATCAGTTTTTCCTTTATCTTTACTCATGGTGGTGGACTCGCCCTGGCGCTGTGTTTGGCTAAAGCGACCGGTTGGCTAGGGCGGTGTAGCCATGCCTCGCCACAATAACATCGCTATTTTCGGCGGTCTTCTTTGGGCTGGATGTCTTCTTGCTCTGGCTCGGCGGTTCAACAATTACAACCCGCTCTGTGGACGGGTTTGGTGGAGCAGGCTGCGAGGTTTCCACTTGGACTTCCGGTTCAGCTTCTGGCGGATCAGCAGTATCGTCTTTGTACAACTCGCCAGAGCTATCCTTGGCGACTTCAGGATTTTCGTGTGTTTGTTCTGGGGTCTTTTCCGGATCAACATCTGCAGTAGGATCAAGGGTTTTCGCTTTCTTACTCAAGCGAGCCTTGGTGCTGCAATATTCAGAATTGGATTAAGACAAATCGACCAAGGCAATGGTGAATCGAATTGACAGACAGCAATTACATACCTCACGGAAACTTTCAGCGGAGGCAGTTGTGTGGTTGATGAACCGCCAGAGGAGTTGGAAGAGGCCCGATAATTCGGTCGACGGATTGAGAGGACATCGAAGAAACCTTTTAAGGGATAACGCCAGAGAACAAGTCACCTCCGACGACGCTTCGGGTTGGTGTGTCCGGTAAACCGGATGAGGTGATCCGCTGGCATTGTCTTGCCGGTCGTGGCGCGGCGTTCTTCAGCCTCTGTGTCTTCAAGGAAAGATTTGGATTCAAGTAAGCACATGAAGGATATTTTTCACTTTCCGGACGGTATGACGAATTCTTTTAACCGCGCAAGATCGGATTCGAAGAAAGAATGATTACCTCAACAGGGTCGGCATGACTGGCTTCGGCATCATCCTGGGAGGTGAAATTGTCAGAAAAAGAAATACAAAGGGACAAGTCATAAGCAAGAGGAAACACAAAGCGGAAAGCCGGTTTACGGCGGCTCCCCCGTAAGAATATCAAGTTTTACCTCAGCTTCTGATTCTTCGTCCTCCGGCGGATCAGAGGACTCGGCGGCTTTCTTCTTGCCTGCCTTCTTGGTGGCCTTGGACTTCACACGCGGCGCCCGAACCGGTTTAGTACGTTTCCAGAAGGAGCTGTCAGCCTGAGAAGTAACAAGGATTCATGCATATCAACAAAGTATTAAGGACCCAAAGGCGGTGAGTAGAGCTTTACCTCCGGCGGTTTGTTGGCAACACAGAATGGAGCCAACCCGGTTAGGCTGCAGACAGAGATCGGTTCGTCAAGCATCTTCTTTACAATCTCTGTGACCTCAAGTTCAGTTATGGGCAGCTCGTGACGTCTTTGAGGGTCTTTGAGGCTGCCGGTGTACTCATGCATCAATCCGGGCCGGCGGCTTAGTGGCAAGACACCCCAAGAAACCCAACACCGCACAAGGTCCACGCCGGTTAAGCCATTGGCCATTAGAGCCCGGAGCTTGATTATTTGAGGCGCGAAGTTTCTCCGTTCCGCGGCAGTTAAGCGTGAGGGCAGTGGATGCTGGTTGCTGAGCCGGTGAGGACGATAACCCGGCAAGGGGTTCTCGCTGGCGTGAGCAGTGTTCCGCAAGAGAACCAGGTTTGGTCCAACTTTGGATGGCTGTGGTGTTTGGCGTGAGGAAAATCCACTTCCTTCCTCTTCTCGGATTGAAACGCCGCCTAGCTCGTGTTGGGACCATCGAAAAAATTGATGCACGGCGGTTCAAGTGGAAAAATCCCGGAACAGCTCCACGATGGTTCTTCCCGAAGATAGACTTCGCAGAAGACTTGAAAGTTGCATATGTTTGACACGGAGTTCGGGTCGATATCCTGCGGATGGAGTTTCAAACTTGCAAGGACGTCCCGGAAAAATTTTGAACCGGGCGGGCAGAATCCCCGGTCTAAGTGCTGCATAAACACAATTACTTCTCCCTGTTGTGGCTCGGGAGGAAACTCGCCATCCGGAACACGCCAGTGGAGGACGTTTTTTGGAGCCAAACCGCCAGTGGTGACATAGCCGTTGAGTTGCGTTTCAGTAATTTTGGACCGGACCCAATTGCAAGCTGAGAATTGAGGAGCCATTCCGGAAGACTAAGCTGCGAGAGAAAGGAAGAAACGGTTCGCCATTAAACGGTTCAGCATATCGATATTGTTAAACCGCGATTCAGCAGCCGGCTTCCCATTCCGGTTTAACTGAGGACTAATGGAGTGACGGATTAGCTATCAAAAGTTAAACCGCCGAATAAGGCAGAGCTGAAAAATCTACTAAGTACGGACAGAAACAGTTTTCACATGCGAGTGGAAGTAATCGAGATCTACCGAAGCTCTAGTAAGAAAAGTTTTACGACCTATGCAAACCTCATAAAGAGCAGGAGGGTTCGGGTATTCTACACTCGAGGGTCTGAACAAAGGAAACGGTGCATAAAGAGTTAATTGGACGGCGGGGCAGCCACTTGCACAGGATGTGCGGTACGGCTGAGCCGTACGGCCATGGCGGAGCAGGTATGAAGAACTGATATGAACACCTACGAGCTATGAGACGAACAGGGTTTTCAGATGAGATCTAGGGCTTGAGAGGAACCTTACCTGACGAGCAGAAACCGCGGAGGAGCGCCGAAAAACTCTGGTACGATCAGGTTGATGCAGCGGCCCAGCGTTGAAGCGTCGTTCGAAGGTCGGGGGCGACGGCGGAGCTTCAGGGCTGGAGCGTCGCGAGGAAGGAGAAGAGCGGAAGAAGAGGAAGAGAAAGGGGCGACCGGTCTATTTATAAGGGACCGGAGCAATCAACGGGCGCGAGAATCGAGGAGTCAAAAGCGGCGGACGATGCAGCGGCCGCCTCGATTTCCGGGATAGCATTAAATGAAGGGAATCTTACTGTTTGGATTTCTTTATTAAAGATGACGTCAAGGTGTCGTGACACGGAGATCGGAGGATGACGTCACGGCGGTTCAAGCAGATGGCAGTTGACAAAATATGAAAGGAGATCAAGAGTTTCCTGAAGATGTTGAAGATTAACCTTAACCGGTTCAAGTCAATCTGGGGCCTAATGTTTGGGATACGACTACTGAGTGTGAACCGCCCTGGAGGGGCCGGTTTACCCTCGTCCGTGATTCAGGCCCACGGAGGAGGCCCGGAGCCCAGAGGCGACTTAAGGTCCATTTATGTGAACCGCCTTAGTGTTGTAACTTGTGTTGTAAGACAAGAGAGAAGAGACCGAGCCGGACACTTGTATGAGCCGGATCGGGACTCTGTAGACCGGCCGGGCGTCAACCCATGTATATAAGGGGACGACCCGGCGGCGGATTAAGGACAGAGAACTCGAGGCTAAGGCAAAGCTATTGCTCCCTAGTCGCCGAAATCACATCAATCCCATCACAACTGGACGTAGGCTTTTACCTTCATCGAAGGGGCCGAACCAGTATAACTCCCGTGTCTTGTTTCCGCTTTAACCCCTCTAGGTTAACCCGTGCGATGGCCCTACGACTAAGTCCTTTCACGAGGACATCTGCCGTGACAATTCCACGACAAGTTCGATGACCTTCATAGACGTCAGAGATTCGGTCCCAGATAAGCTTCGCATTGCAAAGATGTATAATGCGCCTGAATTCATCTCTGGATAGGCAGGAACAGATGATATCCTTCGCCATGATGTCAAGTCGAGTGTACTTGCGAATGTCATCAACGTCCGCCATCTTGCATAGATTGGTAAGACCAATCTCAGTGACGGTCCACAGCTCGTTGTTCATTGCCATGAGGCGCTTCCTCATCATGGCCTTCCACTTGAGATAATCATGACCGTCAAAGATAGAGCATGTCACTTTCTTCATACCTGCGGTCGACATAACTAAACTCCAGGTGGTTAAACCAAAATCACACAGAACAAGGGAGTACCTTGCTTTGATACCAATTGAAAGTGCGTTATATCGACTAGAGGGGGGTGAATAGGCGATTTTTATGAATTCTTCACTGAGGAATTTTCCGGTGAGGAAATTCCTTAGCGAAGAACTACTTGCAGCGGAATAAGTACTCAGAAGTAAGCATAACAGAATACAGGCATGGTCATCATGATGAAATGAAGACAAGCACAAAGTACAGAAAGCGTAATCACAGGATAACACAAGATGAAGACAAACAGACTGAAGAAATTGAACTGAGGAAATTGACAAAGTCTTCAGTTAAAGTCTTCAAACACAGATATGATGAAGCACTTAACACAGTAATGAGGAAATGAAAGAGTTGAGGAAATAGAACCATTAAGCTTGGTGAAGACAATGATTTGGTAGACCAGATCCATTTGCTGTCTTAGTTGTACGTCTGGTTGGAGCGGCTGAGTATTTACACTCGAGAACACACAGTCCCGGACACCCAGTCCTGAGCACGCAGCTCAGGACACCAAGTCCTCACCGTATTCTCCTTGAACTAAGGTCACACAGACCTCGTCCAATCACTCATGGTAAGTCTTCAGGCGACTTCCAAACCTTCACAGACTCGGTCACTCGGTGATCCACAATTTATATTGGATGCTTTAGACCATGACGCCTAACCGTCTGGAAGAAGCACAGTCTTCAAAGGTAACAAGCATCGGATCCACGCAGGATCAATCTCTTCGGTGATGCTCAATCACTTTGGGTTTGTAGGTGTTTGGTTTTGGGTTTTCCTCATTTGATGATCTTCACTCAAAGTCCTCGGAGGATGGGATGCTCTCAAATGACAAGTGTCAGTTTCTCTCGGAGCAGCCAACCAGCTAGTGGTTGTAGGGGGCGGCTATTTATAGCCTAGGGAGCAGCCTGACATGATAAACATAAATGCCCTTCAATGATATGACCGTTAGGTGGATAAGATATTTTGGGACAACTGGCGCGTAGCACAGCAACAGTCGGAAATTTGAGGTTCAAATTCCTTAGGGCTATCATGTTCCTCACTGTAGGCAATCTGCCTTTGGCGAATTCCTAACTCCTCGGTCGAACAAATTCCTCAAATACTGAAGAACTTCGCCTCATCCATCAAGAAATTGACTGAACTGTATGAGATTTCCAATGGCTTCACTCAAGGGATTGGTAGGTGTAGGATTTTGAGTTGAGCATCACATGGAAATTTTTCCTTAGTATTTCCTCGATTCCCCTTTAACAAAGACGGTGTTTCCTATGACTCAAGAAAGATAAAACGAAACTATGAAAACAAAAGTCTTCACGCTTCATGTTCCTCAAATGAATACCAAGTCTTCAAGGTCACACCAATTTCTTCACTTTCAAAGTATTCAGAAAGTCTTCAGAATACCAAAGTCTTCAGTAGAAGAACTTCATTTTTAGGGGTCGACTTTCACTGTAAATATCAAACTCCTCATAGACTTATAGACCTATGTACACTCATAAATGCATTAGACCCTTAACCTATAAGTCCTCAATACACCAAAAACACTAAGGGGCACTAGATGCACTTACAGTGCTTTTATGGTTGGATGCACAAAATCTTAATGCAAAAGAACGTCCATTTATATTGGCACTTGTGATAGGGACCTTTAGTATGCAGTCCGTCGCCTTTTATTTCTTCCATATCACAAGCTCATATAAAGTTTATTTTCTCCACACTAATAGATCACACATATTTAGAGAGCAATTTTCATTGCTTGCAAGAATGACAACTTACTTGAAGGATCTTACTCAATCCATAGGTAGATATGGTGGACTCTCCTGGCAAAACTGGGTTTAAGGATATTTGGAAGCACAAGTAGTAACTCTACTTGGTGCAAAGAATTTGGCTAGCATGAGGGGGAAAGGCAAGCTCGACATGTTGGATGATCCATGACAATATAATTTATTTCAGATATAAGAAAACATAACCCATTACGTTGTCTTTCTTGTCCAACATCAACTTTTTAGCATGTCATATTTTAATGGGTGCACACAATCATAAAAGATGTCCAAGATAGTATATTTATATGTGAAAACCTCTCTTTCTTTATTACTTCCTATTAACTGCAACGATGACCAAAACTATGTTTGTCAACTCTCAACAACTTTTATTCATCATACTCTTTATACGTGAAGTCATTACTCTCCATAAGATCAATATGATCTCTTTATTTCTTTTTTTTCTTTCTTTTTTCTTTTATCCCCTCAATATCATAGCCAGATAACCAAGCCCTCGACTCAAGACTAATCTTTATTATATATAGCTCACGGGCTCGATTACATAGATAAGGATCAACACAAAAACTCAAAACTAGATCATACTAAACTTTATTCTACTAGATCAAGACATAACCAAAGGGATCTAACTAAGAAAAACGGTAAAGATAGAAGTGTCATGGTGATACGATACCGGGGCACCTCCCCCAAGCTTGGCAGTTGCCAAGGGGACTGCCCATATCAATGTATTTATGTCTCTTTCTTCAGAGGTGGTGATGATGGAGTTGTTGATGATGTAGGCTTGTCGTCCATCTTCCAAGGCATAGGCTCACCATCATAGAAGGATGCTCGAGTCTCCGGGATCCTCAAATCTGCAGCCAAACTCATCCTCTTGAATCTATATTCATACTCACAGTTTTGGTTTTGCAGGTCATAGATCTGGGCTTGGAGGTGCTCGATTTTCTCGTGAAGCTTGAAGATGGTCTCCCCAATGTTCTTGGCATCCAGCTTGTCGTTCTTGGTGAACTCCGCGATCATCATGTGGTTGGCGTTGAGTCTGCGTTCCACCATCCCCTGGCACGTGAAAACTTGTTGCTCCATTGCTTCAAGTCTTGTCTCCACACTTCCGGTCCTCCTTGGTCCCTCAACATCGCGGATGTGCAGCACCCCCTCACGCATCTCAATGGTTTGAGGGTGTTGCAGCACCTCCGCGAGGTAGGGGTTTGTGGCACCCTGACTCAGAGCAACCGTTTTACCATGCATTGCCAGCCCAGAGACCATGTCTTCTGGCAACACACAACATCTTGGTACAGAAAACAACCGATGTATTGATGCTAGCGGATCAAAGTTTATATTACAACAGGTAGCGAGGCCAAGCGGCACACATGGTGCGGCTGAACAATATGTAAATTATCTAGTGAACATAAAGGGGCCTCGATCATAACAACTACGCGGTAGTGGAACAACGTCGTAGCGGAACTCCATAGCACAGGGACACCAATGTGGACACGATCTAGACTCGGACAGCACTCCTTTCCAACGAGACTTTCCTGAAATCTGGCATGACACGCCAGGTCAGTACATTGAATGTACTTGCAATCTCACAACAAACATAAACATAATGACAAACAATATCATGATAATTAACCAATCTTATATTTACTAATTGGAGGCACCATACGAGGCTCCACGTTAATCCACATCATCAAGTAAATTAGCCATTTGATTTAAATTTTAATGGTCGAGATTTATTAGGACATATAACTAACTACAAGAAAAAAAACAGCACATGCGTAAAGGAATAGGCACGTAATAATGGATTTTTTTTTTGAACACACGTACATAAAGGATTAACATGTACCATGAAGAAAAGGGACTAAACTACCACCTCCATGTTGATTCTAAAAAAAATACCACGTCCATAAAGGAGTCCTCAACTCCCACGTATGTGTCATATCCTTGCAAAAGGGAAAGAAAGACACGTAAAAAAAATTCTTGACACCCCACGCACAAAAAACAAATCCTAATTCTCAGGGAAAGAAAAAGAACATGTGCATGCCTACTTGATGAAAAGAAGACCTGTACAAATTAGGAATACTTAAATGTCACGTAAAATAAATTATTCTATATGCCTGATTGAAAAAATTAAACGCCGAGTATCTAAAAAGATCATGTCCCAGTAGCACGTGTCTTCCGCTTTTGTTTTTCTTATCAAAGCCTTTTCCTTACAAAGAGGGGGAAATACAAGGAAAAATAGCCCAACACTAACAAAAATCCGAGATCAGATACAAGCAAAAGTCATGTGTGTGTCTAATTGAAGAAAAACTACACCCGTACAAATTCAGAATCCTCAAGGGCCATGTAAAAGAAATGAGACTATACGCTTGATTGATTTTTTTTTTGAAATTGCAGGATCTGAACAGAAAAACAGCGACGTCCCTATTCCAAAAGAAGCACGTGCCTTCTCCTTGCAAAAGTGAAAAAAGACAAGAAAAATATTCATGCCCGACGGTAATAAAAAAACCATATCACAATTATCATGGAAGCTAAAATCCACTTGCATGTCTAATTGAAGAAAATAAGACCCGTAAAAATCAGGAATACTTAAGCACTGCGTAAAAGAAATGGGCATATATGCCTGATTGAAAAAAGGAAACCGGGTGCAAAATGGAAGACTTGCCCACATAAATAAATAATTTTTTCGCGGGTAAAATAAATCAGTAAGGAACATACAAAAATATCTCCCAAATTGTTGCTGGATATCACCATTGCCAAGTTTCCCTCTTTTGGAGTGTAATCTGTTCTGAAGAGCACGGATTAGTTTCAGCCAATGAAATGTTGTTATTTCTATATGATGATACGTTACATCTTAATATTGGAAAGTTTTGTCATTCTATCTACTTCAAAGGATTAGTGAAACCAATAAATTGTACCTCGGATTAAATTGTAACTTCCTTTATAGCATTGCGTTCTTATGTTTTATGTGCTTAGAGGTTTGGAGAAGCTGGCATAAAAACGATTTATGCACCTTCATAGTTATTACACCAATGTGCAGTCTTGACAATTAGTATGTTACTGCAGCATCGCCAAGGTTTTTATATCAAAAAGATCAATCAAAGTCATATGTTACTCATATAGCAAATGTTGTTTAATAAGATTCACTATATGTTTTCCTAATGCTAGCCCGTGCGGATGCACGGGTTGACGACTAGTTATTAATAATGCAACAAGATAGCTGTCGGTGTCAAAACCGGCGGATCTCGGGTAGGGGGTCCCGAACTGTGCGTCTAGGCGGATGGTAACAGGAGACAAGGGACACGATGTTTTACCCAGGTTCGGGCCCTCTTGATGGAGGTAAAACCCTATGTCCTGCTTGATTGATATTGATATTGTGGATGTTTACAAGAGTGGATCTACCATGAGATCAAGGAGGCTAAACCCTAGAAGCTAGCCTATGGTATGATTGTAAGGGTTGTTGTCCTACGGACTAGAGCCATCCGGTTTATATAGACACCGGAGAGGGCTAGGGTTACATAGAGTCGGTTACAATGGTAGGAGATCTACATATCCAGATCCGAAGCTTGCCTTCCACGCCAAGGAAAGTCCCATCCGGACACGGCCAAGTCTTCAATCTTGTATCTTCATAGTCTTGGAGTCCGGTCGATGATGATAGTCCGCCGATGATAGTCCGCCGATGATGGTAGTCCGCCATCCGGACACCCCTAATCCGGGACTCCTCAAGAGCCCCGAACCAGGCTTCAATGACGATAAGTCCAGCATGCGTAGTCTTGGCGGTGCAAGCGGGTTCTCCTTCAAGTTCTACGTACCTGCCGAACAGTGTCCAGCTTCCTCATCAATGTTGCGCGTCTTGGCTTCCACGCCCAATAATGGCCTTCTTCCACGCGTCGCGCGAACGTGAAAAGCCAGGGTGTCTTTTATGTTTTACCCCCTAGTTGTGCGAATAATCTGCCTATAAGGGAGGCAAGAATCCAGATCCAAATCACCATCTTCCTCCCGCAAATACTCATCGGAGCGCTTTTGACCAAGAATCCATTCCATCATGGACCGTCAACGCGGCTCCTCTTCTCGCGCTCACAGCCCTTTGCCAGGAGATTGGATGAGATGCTCTGTTCCGCACAACGAGCTGGTGAAGCTCCAAGTGGGGGGATATCTCCCTCCGGCCTTCATGGTTCCGGTTCGAGCCGGGCTGGCCACCTACAAAGGTGGGAAGCAAGCGGAGGTTACCCCAAATCCCAACAAAGGGGAGCGGGTATGCTTCGTCCCCTATCTGATAAGGGGGCTCGGATTTCCTGTACATCCATTCCTCCGCGGGCTCCTGGAGTTCTACGGACTCCAGCTTCATCACCTAACGCCCGCCTCAATCCTGCATATTGCGGGTTACGTAGCTCTTTGCGAGCTATTCCTGGGCGTCGAGCCCCACTTCGCGCTGTGGAAGAGGCTGTTCTGCCTTGTACCCCGCTCTCACGAGGGGTCCATATATCAAGTGGGCGGCGCCGAAATATGGCGCATTGCCGGGACCGGATATCCATCCGAAACCCCTAAGAAGGTGCCCGAAGGCTGGCCTTCGGAATGGTTTTATATAGAAGACGCTCCGCTGCCGGACCCTGTTTGGATCGGCCTCCCGGAGTTCAGCAATGCTCCTCTGAAGAAACGCCTTAGTTGGCGTCCGCAGAGCCCCCGTCTGGAGGAAGATAAGAGCGTCCATTATTTGATGGGCCGAATAAGGTTATTGGCCCATGCCAGGTTGACCATGATTGGAGTCATGGCAACATGCATTATGCGGGGGGTGCAGCCACTACAATACAGGGGCCACCCCATGTGGGATTTCAACGGGGAAGACGATGCCACCCGTCATGGCCGCAAAGGGCCGGATTCGGCCGAAGATCTGGCGACGATCCTGTCCGGCCTGTATAAGGGGGAGAAGGAGGATTTCCTTCGGACGAACCCATTAAATGGGTTCTCCATGAATAATCCCCGGCCTTGGGTAAGAGAACACTCAGCGTGTCCGACCCGTGCCTTTCGAAACTTAGGTTTCTTATATTGTGTTCTTCTTTCGATGCAGGAACTGCGCCGGACCGTGGAGGGCATGCTAAGTCTGGCTCCGCAGCCCGAGGATCCAGAGATCCGGGATCCGCCTCCAAGAGGATCCGGACATAAAGGTGGAGCTAATCGACGGGTGTTCCACCAGCTCAGCATGGACAATGCTTTAGTCGCCATCACGGCCGACTATCCCGGACTATATCCGCTTCCTGTGATTATGCACAAGCCCCGACACCGCTATTCCTTCCTTGCTTATTTCTGACCACCGTATATGATGGCGCTGTGCAGGAGGCGCCCCTAGGGCAAGAAGCCGAGCCAGGGTGGCTGACCAACAAGGGCCGCCGGACCAAGAGGCGGAAGAGGCGCGGCGCGGACTGAAACGTCGCCGCAAAGGTGTAGCTCACAATTCATTATTTAGAGCAACGTTCCTAGGAAGCGTTTGAATGCTCATGACTTTTATAGGGAAAAAAGCGTCCGCCGGACTGCGGGCGTGGAGGTTGCCAATCCAACCTCTACCAGCCAGGCTCCCGCACCTGGTCAGGAGGGGGAGGCGAGCGCAAGGCGCGAGCCGGACGTTCCTCCGACGGAGGATGCCGACAGACTGTCCGCCACCAAGTCCGAGGTGGAGAGTGCCCTGAATCACAGGCGCCGCCGGACAGTATTTTGTGACGTGTGCTTCTCCCTCGAGGCGTTGAAAGCCTTTAACACGGGGGACGCGCACCTTCGTGCTGCTCAAGATGGTTTTACCAGAGCCACGGAGCAGTATGTAAAAGACATACGGGTAAGAGAATTTAATAGTTATATATGCCAGTAGCCCTCGAGACTTAAAGTAGTTATACAAACTGATTTACGGATCATATGAAACGTAGGATCTTACCGAGAAGAATACCCAACTGTCTCAGGAGCTGCAAGAGTGCAAGGCCCAACTTGAGGCCGCACTCTCTGGCGCAGGAGGGAACGCAGGGACCTCTCCTTGTAACGCATTATTTTAGAAAGATAAGTAGCGCTTGGCCTTTGCGCAAGTCTGAAAGAAAAAATGACGTTCCAGGTGCTGCCGGACATGATCCGGACAGGCAAGAACTTCGCGCCAACTAAAGGCGGCGAGAGGGTGCTGCATAAGGTGCAGCATGAAAGGAACAAGCTCCGGATGCCCATGCCCAGCTTGGAGAAGAGCTGAAAGGCGTTCGGGCGAGCTGTCGGGCTCCATTAAGGAGAATCAGCGGCTTCGTCGCGGCATATATAGTAGTGCTTGAGCGAACTCCTTTGAAAAGAAGAGTTCGGCGAGGAAGTCAATTTGATGTAATATGTCCGCAGGTATGCTCACAGGTCGCCTGCATGGAGGAGATGCCCGTATCAACGGGTGATCAACTTCCCGAATTGTTGCAACTGATCGAACGAGTTCGGCAGGCAATGAGCGGCGTCATCCAGGCGTTATGGCCAGCCTTCTCCTTACCCGAGGGTCTTGGGGAGCTTGCGGAGAAGCTGCAGGGAGTGCGGCAGCGCTTCCATTTATGGAAGATTTCGGCCTGCCGCCAAGGTGCCAGGGAGGCCTGGGCCATGGTAAAGACGCGGTACAAGAAGGCGGATCCCAACCACATGGCCGAAGTCGGACCTGTGGGGCCTGATGGGAAGGAGATCCCTGTGAGTTTAGTATACGGCCAAGTAGAGTTGGCCGCTAAATTTTCCCAACGGGACTGTAAATTAGACAACCTGTTAGACGGGATTGAGGAAGAATACAATCAGTCGATTTGACAATGTATTATAAAATGACATACAAAATGCCTTCTAGCCGGATTGTAGATCGTTTGTCTTTGCCGACCTTTTCGCTTCGACCTCGGGACCCTAGAGTCCGGAGTGTGTCCGAATACCTTCTCGGTTATGAAACAACCGGAGTATGCATGGAGACCAGGCGTAGGGGTCATTAGTGCTTTATCAGAAAAGTGCCCAACTAGTTATGTTATATTACATGGGTAGTAAGAAACATCTTCCAGGGAGAATAGTTCCGTTAAGGGTTCCTTTCCTCTGGGGGTGGCATGCCCTAAAGTGCATGTCCGGACTGCGAAAAAAGCAGAAAAAACATCTGGGGGCAGATAAATAAGTGGATAAAAATCATCTTTTAAGTCATCGACCGAATATTCCCTTAAGAACGCTAGCTTTCGGCTTCACCCAGTCTGAGGTACACATCCGGCTGACCCGGCAGTAACAATCGCAGAGGTGCTCCCTTTACCTCCTAGCCGAACAATCGGGAACGTAGGGGTAAGCACAGGAGCCAGGCAACCCAGCTTGGCCAAAACTTAAGTCATATCGATGCATATAATGGTGAATAAAAGGTACATGTGGAGGCTTGACACATGTGCTGGGCATGAAGCCCGTATAATTAAGCTTCCGTAAAGAAGACCGAGTATAATGAGTGCGGATAGCACATCAATTCTTGCGACGTTGCGCAAGTAGGCCCTTTAAGGCTTGGATGAATAGGGTTGAGAAGAAAAAGATAAACAAAAGGCAGCTGAAGTAAAAAAAAATTGGACGGGGGGAGAGGGACGAACTCTTAGTCTGGCGCTAGGCATAGAATCGTCGGAGGCGGGCTGCGTTCCATGGGTTCGGCTCGAGTCGGTTATCCGATGCATTTCGTAGATGGTACGCTCTGCCGGTCAGGACTTGATCGATGATGAAGGGGCCTTCCCATTTGGGCTTGAGCTTGTCCTTTTTCTTGTCCGGCAGGCGTAGAACCAGTTTGCCAACGTTTTAAGTCTTGGCCCGTACTTCTCTGCTTTGATATCTTTGAGCCTGCTGCTGATAGAATGCGGAACGAGCCTTGGCGACATCGCGTTCTTCCTCCAATGCGTCCAAGTTGTCTTGCAGATCCAACTCGGCTTCTCTTTCTTCGTACATGGGCACTCGAGGTGAGTCATGAATGATGTCGCAGGCAAAACTGCTTCGCGTAGATACCATAAAAATGGTGTGAATCCGTAGTACGGTTAGGCGTTGTCCGCAGCCCCAGTCTACGTAGTCGAGCTCCTCTACCAAGTGCGTGTCAGATTTCGTAAGGGACCGCACTAGTCCGGTTTGATGCCGCCATTATTTGACCATTTGCTCGTTCCACTTGACCGTTGGTTTGAGGATGATAGATCAAGCGTAATCGAGCTTGATGCCCATATTTTGCACCATGATTTAACCTCATCGGCGGTGAAGTTCGTGCCGTTATCGGTGATGATGCTCGGGGACACCATAACGTGTACTACCCCGGATATAAAGTCTATTACTGGTCCGGACTCTGCCGCTTTAACTGGCTTGGCCTCTATCCATTTGGTGAATTTATCCACCATAACCAATAGGTACCTTTGCTTGTGGGTTCCCCTTTAAGTGGTCCAACCATGTCAAGCCCCTAGACGGCGAACGGCCAGGTAATGGGTATAGTTTTGAGGGCGGTGGGTGGCATATGGCTCGATTAGCAAAGAGCGACAACCGACGATCTTTGGACTAAGTCCCGAAAGATCCGCTCGGGCCGTCGGCCAAGAAAATCTGTACGGAATGCCTTTCCTACAAGGGCCCGAGCTGCAGCGTGGTGTCCGCCTAGTCCGCATGAATTTCAGCCAGAGGTTTCGCCCTTCCTCTTGGAGATACACCTTTGAAGGACTCGGTTGTGCTTTTCTTATAAAGTTCTCCTCATAGACCTTGTAGGCTTTAGATCGCGGACAATGCAGCGGGCCTCATTTTGGTCTTCGGGAAGCTCCTGCCTAAGTAAGTAGGCGAGCAATGGTTCTGTCCACGGGGCAATTACTGCCATTATGTCGTGGGCGGAGGGTGTTATGTCATCGGCTAAATCGCCGGTTGGTGCGGCTTGTTCCGGTTTGTTAGTTCGGACTCCTCTTCCCATAGTACGGATGGCTTGAAGAGCCGCTCCAGAAGATGTTAGGAGGGACAGCGTCGCTTTTGCGCGATGCGTGCCAGTACGTCGGCTGCTTGGTTATTATCTCGGGCTACGTGATGGAATTCAAGTCCTTCGAACCGGGCTGACATTTTTAGTACAGCGTTGCGGTATGCTGCCATTTTTGGATCTTTGGCGCCAAAGTCTCCGCTTATTTGGGATATTGCAAGGTTTGAATCGCGCACCTCTAGGCGTTGAATGCCCATGGAGATTGCCATCCGGAGACCATGTAAAGGGCCTCAGATTCGCCGCGTTGTTGGAGTCCGTGTACATTATCTGAAGTACGTATTGGACTGTATCCCCGGTTGGGGACATTAATACGACGCCAGCCCCCAATCCGGCTAACATTTTAGAGCCGTCGAAGTGCATGATCCAATTGGAGTATGCGCCGTACTCTTTAGGGAGTTCGGCTTCGGTCCATTCAGCGACAAAGTCAGCCAAAACTTGTGACTTTATAGCTCGCCGAGGTTTGTAGGTTATATCAAATGGTAAGAGCTCAATGGCCCATTTTGCAATCCTGCCCGTCGCGTCATGTTGTTTATAATGTCGTTAAGTGGTACTTGAGGCCATCATTATCGAACACTCTTGAAAGTAGTGTCGGAGCTTCCGGATGCCATGAACACTGCGTATGCTATCTTCTCGATAGTGCGGTAACGGGACTTGCGGGGGTTAACACAAAGGATACGTAGTATACTGGTTTTGAAGAGGAATTTATGCCCTTCTTTTTCTCGCTCGACGACGAGTACCGCGCTTACAACTTGATGTGTAGCTGCGATGTATAACAACATTGGTTCGCCTGGGTTGGGCGCAGCCAGACCGGATTTGTTGCCAATATGGCCTTTATTTCTTCGAGTCCGGCGGTGGCAGCATCCGTCCACTCGGTGTTCGTGCGCCTAAGGAGGCGATAGAGGGTAATGCCTTTTCTCCTAGACGGAGAAAAAGCGGCTTAGACCGCCATGCATCCATCAATTTTGTATTTGCTTGAGGTCTTTTGGGATATCTAGCTGTGACAGAGCTCGGATCTTGGCTGGGTTTGCTTCAATTCCTCTACCGGATACGATGAAGCCCGCAGCTTTCCAAATGATGCGCCAAAACGCATTTTCCGGATTCAGCTTGATGTCATATGCTCCGAGGTTGTCGAATGTGAGCCTCAAGTCGCCTACTAGAGTTTCGACGTGTTTAGTTTTGACGACTACATCGCTCACGTATGCCTCTACTGTTTTGCCGATCTGGGTAGCCGACATATACGAATCATGCGCTGATATGTTGCGCCGGCGTTTTTAAGTCCGAAGGGCATCGTGTTGAAGAAGAATGGTCCATATGGAGTAATGAATGCCGTTGCGGCTTGATCCGCTTCTGCCATCTTGATTTGATGATAGCCGGAGTATGCGTCCAGGAAGCACAATGAATCGTGCCCTGCAGTGGCATCGATGATTTGGTCGATTCGGGGGAGGGGGAAGGGATCCTTTGGGCAGGCTTTATTTAGGTCTTTGAAATTGACACATAGGCGCCAGGATTTGTCCTTCTTTGGTACCACTACCAGGTTTGCTAGCCAATCCGGGTGCTTGATGTCTCTGATGAATCCCGCTTCCAATAGTTTGGCTAGCTCTTCTCCCATTGCCTGTCTTTTGGGTTCGGAAAATCGTCGAAGAGCCTGTTTGACTGGCTTGAATCCTTTTAGGATGTTTAGGCTGTGTTCTGCCAATCTGCGTGGGATTCCGGCATATCTGAAGGGTGCCAGGCAAAATGTCCCAATTTTCCCGAAGGAATTCTCGCGAGCGCGCGCCTACATCGGGTTCAATTGTGCCCGATGGAGGCCGTCTTTGTCGGGTCCGCTGGGTGGACCTGGAATTTTACTATTTCATCTGCTAGTTTAAAGGAGGTGGACTTGGATCTCTTATCGAGTATCACATCGTCCCTATTCACCGTAGAGCGCAGCGTGGTGAGTTCCTCTGCCGCTAGGGCTTCCGATAGTGCCTCTAAGGCTAATGCGGCTGTCTTGTTTTCCGCGCGGAATGCTATGTCCGGATCACAAACGAGAGTGATTATTCCGCCGGGCCCAGGCATTTTGAGCTTCATGTACCCGTAATGGGGTACGGCTTGAAAAATTGTGAATGCCTCTCGTCCTAATATAGCGTGATATCCGATGTTGAACGGGGCCACTTGGAACGTGACTTCTTCGGATCTGTAATTGTCCGGCGAGCCGAATACCACATCGAGTGTGATTTTTCCTGTGCAGCGTGCCTCTCGGCTAGGGATTATTCCTCTAAAGGTTTTGCTGCTTCGCTCAATACGGTTCCAGTCTATTTCCATTTTTTGAAGGGTTTCCTCGTAGATGAGGTTTAATCCGCTGCCGCCATCCATGAGGACTTTTGTAAGTCGAAAGCCGTTCACTATTGGACTAAGTACCAGTGCGGCTAGAGCTCGGGCTCTTCGGAATTTAGGTTCGTCGCTGGCGTTGAAGGTGATGGCTGTGTCGCTCCATGGATTGTTTGTTGCTACTTGGTAGACTTCGGCAAGGCTGCGGATTGTTTGTTTCCGCATATTATTTGATACGAAAGTCTCGAAGACTGTTGATACCGTACCGATGTTGTTGGAGTGGTTTTCCGGGGCTAGAAGCTCCTCTCCACTTTTGGCCACCTGTCGTAATATCCAACATGCTCGAAGGCTATGTGTTGGGACGGCGCCTTCTGTACTGTGAATTTTACAGGGTCCGCTAAGCCATCCCTCTAGTACGGTTCTGTGCCCTTTATGGGGTTTTTGCTTTTTGGTTTTAGTATCTGGTGCCTGAGTGTAATGCACCCTTTTGTTGCGGACTAGGGTTGTATTCGGGGCCGAATTGTCCCAAAACTTATTTTCGGTTGTCCGGAAACTCTCCATCGCACAGTACTTTCGTACTATGGACGCCAGGTCGGTGAAGCGTGTAATTTCACGACGGCTGACGGCGTTCAAGATTCCCTCGTCCGTGCAATTATTGCAAAAAATTGAGATTGCGTTTTCCTCTCGGTAGTTCTGTATCCTGTCCATAACCAGGAGGAATCTGGCCCAGTAGTGATGTACTGTCTCAGCGGGCTCTTGCCGAATTAAAGATAGATCGCATATGTCTGGGCGGGTGGGTGGAAATAAGTCCGGAACCCTACCCATCTCAAGGCTCGAAGGCCGAGAAGTTTCCAACTTTGGAAGCTTGGATTGCTGGACGTTGTCCAACGAGTCTGGTCCGGTGCCTGACTTTAAGTTCAGTGCTCGATCGAAGTCCGTCCCTCCGCGGGAATCCGGCATGGGGGGTTCAGGAGCCCGGACATGACTAGTTTTCAATACAGGAGAAGCGTCGCCGCATTGTTTCTCTACCACGCAACGTGGTGGGTGACCTGGGAGAGTTAATCTCTCTCGATCGGTTTTAAGCCCAATCTGATTGTAGTCTGAAGCGACTCCCGTGGCGGCGATGCGATCCAAGAGCTCGCTCTACTGACGAGAGCTCTATTGATCCAGCCGCCGGCGAATTCCGAGCTGACGTGAAAATTGCTTTTGACGACTTGAGAGGTCATTGTCGAGCGATGGCCGGACAAAGCGGTCATAAGAAAACCACCTAGCCGGATAGTTTGGCGGCGCCAAGGCTCGTTTATGAAAATACCGCCCTTGAAGACGGAGGAGGCATCCTTCCTATCGGTGACGGCACGAGGAACTCTCAATGAAAGCACCAATGTCGGTGTCAAAACCGGCGGATCTCGGTAGGGGTCCCAACTGTGCATCTAGGCGGATGGTAACAGGAGACAAGGGACACGATGTTTTACCCAGGTTCGGGCCCTCTTGATGCAGGTAAAACACTACGTCCTGCTTGATTGATATTGATATTGTGGATGTTTACGAGAGTGGATCTACCACGAGATCAAGGAGGCTAAACCCTAGAAGCTAGCCTATGGTATGATTGTAAGGGTTGTTGTCCTACGGACTAGAGCCATCCGGTTTATATAGACACGGAGAGGGCTAGGGTTACATAGAGTCGGTTACAATGGTAGGAGATCTACATATCCGTATCGCCAAGCTTGCCTTCCACGCCAAGGAAAGTCCCATCCGGACACGGGGCGAAGTCTTCAATCTTGTATCTTCATAGTCTTGGAGTCCGGTCGATGATGATAGTCTCGCCGATGATAGTCCGGCCGATGATGGTAGTCCGGCCATCCGGACACCCCCTAATCCGGGACTCCCTCAATAGCCAACATGTTGTGATCATCCTCCTGAGAAAAAAATGCCTCGGACTGGCTTACCAACAGTGATTGCTCTTGGATCACAAACGTACCAACCTCAAGGTCTTAACTAGGGATATCTCGAGATCTATCCGGCAATCACAACCACGACCAATATTTGGTCTCAAACGGTGATCCTTCCGGCGATCACAACCACGACCAACACTTGGTCTCAAACAACAAGATGACCTTCCCGCCATCATTAACAATGCAAAGTTCATAACTTACTATGCTAGATTTATTAAATGTTGACCATGGTGTGACCTACTTTCGAGCGTGTCCGTAACCGTGGACTCGGCTATCGATAGATTAATACACTCCGCCGAGGTAGCGCACTGTACCCACACCACGGAACCCATGGCCTCGCACTCCCATTCGGGTGGACCAACGACATTCTGACGAAACCCCTCCATTGCCATGACACTCTCCCGGCCACTCCGACTCACTCCTCACTGGGCTAGTCCTGGGTGGCCCCGTATCTACCAAAGACACACCAACCACCGTCGTGGCCAAAACATAAACTGTCCCACACGGGGACACGGTACCAAAATCTCAACAACGAGCACACAAGGTTATGTCTGCTTACCGGGCCAGGGTACCGCACGCCCATAACCTTCCCTCATTGGAGGCACCGACCAGAGGCATGACAACGGACCGAATAAAGGCTTTCCCATAAAGGCAAATGTGGTTGCATTGGAAAAAACTCGATTCAGTGGCATCATGACCCGGTCAATGATATATTCAAGTTGAGTTATTATCAGGTTCAACTTAAAATGAAAATAACCGGTGTCATAGTATGCTATGAAAATGCAACACTAACATATGCATCACATATCAATGGTAATGACTAAGTCAACCATCTCCACACTAAGCATAAACATCAACAACTCATGACACTTCTCTGGTTAGGATTAAACCTTACTTTAAACAGAACTAGCGGAGCTACCCGCGCATTTGCGCGGCTAGATTTTTTATATCTTTATAGATGTTGTTTTAGATCTGAGATAATCTGCAGTATGCTTAACTTCATAAAATTATGAATGAATTCACTATAGAAAATAACCCATGCTAGGTAAAAAATAATGATATTAATGTTTATATTAGTACAATAATATATGATGTTATAAGTACGGAGTTCATCCAAATAGGTAAAAAATAATGATATTAATGTTTATATTGGTAGAACAATATATGATGTTTATATTTGTAGAACAATATATGACGACACATATTCATCTTAATTTAAGATTTTATGTTTCATCCAAATAGGGACTTCTAAACTAAGGTTGAAAACCTCACTGCTAGATCTTCTAGAGAGAATGATCAACAATGTATAAGATATGAGCATTTTTGTTCTCCTTGGCCGTCTGTCTCATCATTAGCAGTGTTGCACATACATTAATGCAATATCTTGCATGTAGCTAATTTGCCGCACTCATGCTACTCTAATTCCTGTTATTTCATGCCTATTTAGATAGCATATTCATTGTTATACATATTCTCAACAAAATATGCTAAATCGTTCTCTCTAGAATTCTCTTGGCCTACCTTGTATATTTTTATACCGCGACAGCATTGCTTGTTCAAGTTCCACTCTATAATACAACTAAAATAGCTTTCTAAAAATTATACATGATCTGTGCTCCAAGCTCTAGTTTTTGGTGGGATTCGGAAACTTTATTGGTGCTTCCACATAACCATGTTCCTTCGCTTGCACACATTTCATATTGACATTTATTTGTTGATGCTTCTTCTTGGATCAATATCTTGCATGCCCTCTGTGATATATGTATCTAGGCACGTACTCTTTGGCCATTCTAAATATACCAAATCACATTCATTTTTAGTAACCATGAACTCGATATACCATTAGTTAAGAAATCATGAATGTTTCCACTCATCTCCATTCCACTCCTTGTGAACTCTTTTCATATATTGGCACAATCATTCACAATAATACATATAATGCATATTTCTTACTTTGGTCCTTGTTACAATCAACACATGCATGTCAAGAATTTGGAGGCCAGTTGCGTTGATCTTTTTCCCGATATTACATATTGCTTGTTATCAAGAGAATATCAAAATTGCTTTATTTTTGTTACATTTATATTTTGACATTTGAATCTCATATATAACTCAGTGTTTATAAGGAAACCAAATATGAACATCCTTTGAGTGTAAGCCAATTTACGTCGGCTTTTTCTTATATCAAATTTCAAATAGAGAAAATATTTTATGCTTCACTATCCCGTATAAATTTGTAGTGCATGACATGTTCTTAGATTAGCATTAAGATTATGAATTCCAAAATGGATTTATTACATATTATTCAAAAGTACCAGTATATTTTCCTGGTCGTGTCTATGTTATTTTACATTACCTTATATTTTATAGATTCTTTGCACATATGTCGTTGATAATTTTTTCCTTTCTAATTAGAACATGAAGGGTGGCTCATATAAGCATTGGACTCTAGTACGTGTCTATGCATGTGTTGCCTCATATGACCTTAATCACAAAAAAAGCAAGTAGTGTTGGCTCATATCTGTTGGAATCGGTCAGATTAGACTTTTTGGGGAAATTTGTTTCCAATGTTGTTTGGCCTACCCGTACGTTTCTTCCAAAAGCCTTCTTTTAAGTTTATATTTTTTCCTGCACGATATAAATCTATATGTGGTGTGGAAACAGGACTCAGCTTGTACGTGAACCTGTTTTGTTATTGTTTCGGACAGAACTTTATGTAGGATTTTTTTAGAGGTAGTTTACTTCTTTCTCTCTCTACTTTTTAACGGACTTTTATTCCAAGCAGGCCTTCACATAGTTTCCTTTTCCAGTAATGTGTACCATCGTATGCCCATTGACGCACATAAAAAAACTCCCATAGACCTGTCAATAAAAGGGTCTGTACGTTCTTTATATTTTATATAATGTTTTCATCTTTTAATCTCAACCATTATAATTAGAATCAACGGAATATATATTTTTGTCTTATGTAGACAATTTTTCATACCATCCAATGTAGTTCGATTATTTATCCATCACTAACTGTATCTAATATTACAACTGAATTCATATATAATATTGATAAAATTTACACTGATTTAATATAAATTTTATATATGTTTCTAATATTATTGGTTTAAACAAAAATGCTAGTTTTTCTATATAGTACTCCTTCCGATCTGAAGTAAGTGTCATGGTTTTAGTTCAAATTTGATCTAAAACCACGATGCTTATTTTGGATCGAAATGAGTGTTATAAAACAAAGTAGTAATATTTATTCATCTGGCAAGCGCTATTTATATATTGGGCGGATATGCAAGTTTCACGCTTCTAATACTTTACCACTTCGCTTGATTTTTTACCCTTTAATGGTCCACTACTATTTGCCATAAGCTTTTGTAATTTCCTGGAGCGTGAAACTGGGGCAGGTTCCTTCGAATCAAAAAAAAAAGTGGCAGGTTCCTTACGTAGCCTCTAGATAGCTAGGCATGTTTTCTTTTCCTCTTAACAGAATTCAAACCGGAATTGTTTAGCTGTCCGTGTACATTACACATACAAAATAAATATAACGTTGGCTTTCCAAACTATGAGTTGTCCTTCTACTATACGTGATTCTTGTCTTCTTTTTTTCCACTTTCTACATCATAGGTACTTGAACGTGACAGATGCAAAATAGTGCATGTCCAGAATATTTGTATGTAACATAATATCGTTAAATCTCAGCCGTAAATATTACTAATCAATGATGTATATTATTTTAGCTTATGTGGAAGAACGTGGTGTCTTATTTGGATTCTGTCTTAATTATATAATAGATCTTTTCTAGCAAATTTATCATTTTTCTCATGCAATAAAAAATAGCTCCATATCTTATCTTACCTACTAATAAAGCAAATAGTGCTTCTGGTCGTCCGTCATCAGGCTTTTTGCAAAAAAGTCCTCCCGTTTTTTAGAAATTAACCCGCAGTCCGTTTTTAAGTAACTAATTTAAGAAAACGTTTTGGTTTTACAAAAAGGGCCCTGTAATTTGGTATATTCAACCCGCGGTCCAGACGTCGACGCGATGCCTTGGCGGCGCGACAGAACGGGGCGGTGGATGGAGATTGTAGGGGCCGGATCCAGCGCCGCAGGGGCTAGGAAGGCGGATCCGAGGCGGCAGCAAGGGGATCGCCCGTGACGACGAGGAAGGCCGGAGCGCGGCTTCCCGGCGGATCCATGGCGCCCACGGCTCTTGGGCAGAGAGGAGACAAGGAGGTGAGGAGAGAAGAAGGGACAAAGGAGGAGCGGTGCGACGACCTAGGAGAGCTTCGCGGAGCCGGGCGGCGGCGGACGGCGCGGAGACGAGGATCCGGTGCGCGGCGCGAATCCTGCTACCATGTCGCCGCCGCCACCGCCACCCCCGCCCCCTCCCGCCCCCCCCCCCCCCCCCCCCATCGTCGCGCGCCATGTCACCCCTACCCGGTGCCCCAACCCGTGCGGCTTTCCACCGCCGGGCGCTGCACCTTCCCCAGCTCATCTATCTCCTCCTCTCTGCTGCCGCTGCCGCTCTTCATCGGCCGGCAACTCCTCGAGTCCCACCCTCCCCACACGAGCGCCTCCCAATCCTCCTCCTCTCTGTGTGTGTGCGTGTGCGCCGATCCGATCCACCCCTTTTCTGGCTGCAGATAGAGGAGAGCTCACTGCTGCGTGAGCGTTGATGGTGGCGAGCCGGGAGCCAGCTAGATCCTTGCTGGTGAGGGCCGTCATGGCCTCCACCTCTGCCCTGTTGCCGTGGACTGCTGGACATTGATACATCGATATAGTCTCCTGCGACCGCTGTAGAGGAGCGAAAACTTGCAGCAGCATCACCGACACCCTCCTGACCATGATCACTACGTGGACAAGAAAGGTACTACTGCCTATTCCATACCCCTTCACAAGAATGGTACTGCTGCTCCCTGTTTTTTGATTACTGCTCCTTTTTATTCAAATCCATGAACAAATAAGTTCATGAAGAAGTTCCTATTTGTTCCCTGTTTGATTCAACTCAAAGATTCATATTCGAGAGACTGAAAGATCATATTCTTACTTGCTGGACATAGGTATCTTGGATGATAATATTATTGTAAAACCTGTACAAGAACATGAGATTTGTTCCCAAATAACATATTTCCTTTAAAACTATTTATATAATCTAGACTTGATTAGTTGTAACTTTTGCTTTCTGTTCTTTCCAAAACTTATCCAGGTTCAGCTGGCATGACAATTATTTTTTGGGACCTTGGGACTTTTCACTTGATTGGATCCTCTGGACAAGAGGTATAATAGTATCTCCTAATTATCTAATTGGTGTTCACAAAGCTCAGGCTGTACTCATTTATTTCTCCCAGTTCATGTTGTCTTTGTATTCAGATTGTGAAATAATGTAGTCCTATAAACGCTATCAGTATGCAGCCATCCATCAAAATTATGTCCTAAACTGCATTTGATCATACGCTTGGCTTTAGCTTGATTTAATTTAAAACAAACTTCAACCAGCGAAGAGCTTGTCTGAATTCTACTAGCTCTGCAGCGGTTTGGAACTCAGCAGGAACTTGCAGTTTCCAGTTCCCAGAGAGGCCCTTAGTCACTTAAATTAGCCTTTTGTTTGTTCTGGTGCCAAAAAAATCCTCTCTTTTCTGCAGATGCAAGCTTCTTTTCTAATCGGGCATGATGCCGGGCTCATTGTGTTTTTTCGGCAACCTTCAAAATAGAGAGGTCGCAATTCCATTCATACCACTTTATGGACCTATTTCACCTTTTGGTCTCCGCCCTCCTAACACTTTTCTGCAATACCTAAATCCAACTTTGAGATTCCAACAGTTGTTTAGTGGATGCAAGGTTTTTCTAGGTAATATTTTCTGAATGGCGCAAAGTGTATGACATTACTGCTATGCATCAAAATCATTCAGAAGGGTTTAAGGCTTCAGAAAAAGGGCAGTATTCTCTTCACAATGATCTTGGTCAAAGTTCTCTATGTAGTGGAATTTGTTATCGGCTAGAGGGAGTTATGGGTAAGCTTAACATAATTGCTTATTGTCTATTATTGCTACAGATTGGAATGTTTGCTTCTAGATACTCAAGCATGGGAGGCAGCATGGATTTGTTTATGAAGGGTGGCAGACAGGACCATGAGGTGTGCACACACATTTACCTGCATTCTTATCTTGACCATGGGAGCCAATTCTATACATGCCAACAGTAGAGAAATATACGATCATGAGAGAGAGGACTAAGGCTATTGAATTTGTGACTATGTATAAGGGCTCTTCACCAAGTGTGTGCACTGTACTTCATGATAATTCTAAGATTTTTATTTGTGAATTTTCTTTCATGATATGTTGCACAAGGTTGCAGAATGTAAACATGAGCAAATTAATGTTTTGATGGATTCTCTGAGATGCCCGGCTCCCGTTTTTCAGATAGCAAAGAACTTCAGGTGCAAAACACTCAGAGATAAGGCTGGGTAGTTATACAAGACTGTCATAGCAGCCATCCGTAGATCAGACTGTAATCTGAAGGTGGCCTACAAGAAGGTGAAGCTGATGCTCTTTTGATGGTACCTCATCAGTCTAACAGATCATAGGTGTTGATGCTCTTTTGGTGGTATTTCTTCAACCAAACAGATCATTCATTCAGAGGTGCCTCCAACATTCTATTTTTATTTTCACCAAAAAGTTTTGCTGGCATCAAAATATTTCATTTGTAATCCTTTTCCTAATGGGACCAAATTATCTCTTCACTGCAACTTCATGACATGTAAATTAGTCGTCTAGAAGTGTGATACTTGAATTTATCTACTCATTTTTAGTCAATCTTCAACACTGAATTAAATCTTTTTAAGAGTTATAATGCTTTATTTGTTGATAACCTTTAGTGTAAATTCTATTTTTTTGCTTGATTGCCAGATTTTATGAACTTTCCCTTGGTGTAAGAAGGAAAATCCTTTTATTAGCTTTGGAATGTTACACTTTGCTTTAATTACTTCGCACAAGGAGAATTTTCAGTTTTTGATGTCTCAGTTGGTGGTACACTTCTTCAGCGGGTTCATCGGTACTTTTTTCCGTTGCAACGCACGGACACATTTGCTATAATCTATCTAAGCGTTGTTTTCGTCCGTGTAATTTTCGTCCGCCCGCATCGAGTTCGAAGCCGCTATGCCTCAACTGCTAGCATGGGCCTCAACCCATCAAACAAATCTGACAAACAATAGACCGGGCTAACCAATGATCCTGTGCAAAAAAGAGGATTTGATCATCTATTACATAATCCCACCTTGCTCCCTGACACTCAAATAAACCAATTTAAATACTACTGTGATTTGAAATCAATAAGCCGGCTGGGATTAGCAGGAAAAGATGGGCAAAGAAAGAAATTAAATCTAAGGAAGAAGATGATTCTGATTTGAAATCTCATAATGAAGGTGGGGTGGACGGATGATAATGAGAAAAAAAAAAGAGTGGGCAACATCTGCGGCAAGCAGCATAGGTCATTCGGACAACGAAGTTCCAAGAAGCTGGTGGCGTAGAGTAGAGGCCGCGGTGGAGGTACACAGCCTGATGGGTGCTACGTGCCGGTTGTTAGGCCCCAACATTGTTTTTGTCCCCGGTTTTCTTGTGTTTGGACTTAACAGTGTAAAAAAATATTGGGAATGAAATATAATCTTCCAAATCAAACCGAACTTTCATTAAAAAATTCAAAATCATCAGAATTCAAATCTTTTGATCATTTAATAAAATACTTTAAAAGAATTATTAAACTCTCGAAGATTACGCAAGGGCATTTTCAACGCTAACTCTCAACTGCCATGGTCCACCCAAAAACATCTCGCTTACCCATGTCCCTCCCACCAGAAGTGGCCAGCGCCGGTCCAGAGCACCAATGTCGCATTCATGCCGGCTCAGAGCGACGCGACCTCTCACTTGCACTTTGGCATTGAAGCGGCGCCGCCGAGCGCCGCCTGCACCGTCCCCCCATGCACGTGACAACTCCACGTTCGCATGGCAGGTCATCATTCTGCCTTCGTGCATTAAACATGGGCGGTTGCCAAAGAACCTACTCCGATGCCACAAGGCCGTTCGTCTATTGCCCGCCATTAATTAACCACCTTGTCGCTGCCCTGCCATCCGCCGACTATTTAAACTCCAGCCCTTCCATAGCCGCATCCATCCTCCTCCTCGCCGCATTCCACGACCGTCATGGCCTCCTTGACCTCCAAAGTCATTTGGGACAACTTCGCGTCGCACCAGAAGATGGAGATGCCGCCATTGTCGCCGCTGGTAGGCCGCAGGCTGACGGAGGTCGGTGCTACGGACATCCCAATGGAAGATGTGGACAATGACGGGTTTACGCCACCCTCCTCACCGCCCATGTCGGCATGCCCATGCTCACTACATTGAAATGGTGTTGGCTGAGCGAGAGGCCTTGTTCCGACAGCGCAAGTTTACCAGGAGTACAACCTCCGCCTCAACAAGCACCGGAGCGCGGTCGAGCAACTCGCTACTGGCACGGTGATAGCATCGATGTGGACCAGGCGAAGGAGGAGGCGCTGGTTGACTCCTATCGCACCGCCTGCAAAATCTGCCGCGACCACTGATGGTACCGCCAGCATCAGGCGGAGATAGAAGCGGCCTTCAAGGAGATTAGCGAGGAGGACGACGAAGTCTACAACAAGAGCGAGGACAAGGAAGACGTTGCTAGCTCCGCCGACCCGCCTCGCCGCCACGACCACGGCCGACACGCCCAAGGGCGCCGCCGGCAACGAGGAAGAGTAGATCATGGGAGTTCACCGACACTAGGACCCTAGGAAGGCCACTGCCCTTTCGCTCCCGCTGAAGCCAAGCTTGGTGGGCTCAAAATTGTCGGACGATTAGCCGCTTGCAGGCTATGGAGGCCGAGGCTATGAAAGCGGAGCTGGAGTTTCAGTTCGCAGGGCTCATGGCTACCGGAAATGCACGAACGACTCTTGGCAATCATTTAGACTGGGTTTAGAGTATGATTTAGTTCAAATACATTGAAATAAATTAGTTTGCTCTGGTCTATATCAAAATCATCCGATTTTATCTAAAAAGTTATTCATGTACGAATGAATATCGTCCCTTTTTAAATATTCATCAAATTTGTTCACTTCGCTAAATTTCTTCCAAATACAACCAGATGATGCTAATAGCTTTGGATGGTCTTCTCCTGCAGCAATGTCTGGAGTGCCCTCCTCCCTCCCGGCGGCATGTAGATGGATGTGGTGTCCATTTTATGTTCAACATTGGAGATGCCCTAAGAATCACATTGTATGTTTCTCCCAATAAAAGACTATTCCATGCACATGTAAGAATCAGATTGTATCAGATTGTATGCTTCTTCCAATAAAAGACTACTACATGCATCATTACTCTTTCAATCGATTGAAGTGTAGTGCTTAATCATGCGCCAATGAAGGACGTTAGGGTGGTTTCTCACATTAACACTTTACGACCCAAATAAGTGGAGTGTAGTGGCAGGTGAAGCTGGTTTTTTCAATTTGTTCGCCCGTTGCAACGCACGGGCATATGTACTAGTAATTACTTATATCCATAACTATATGTTGGGGAACGTAGTAATTTCAAAAAAAATCCTACGCACACGCAAGATCATGGTGATGCATAGCAACGAGAGGGGAGAGTGTGTCCACGTACCCTCGTAGACCGAAAGCAGAAGCGTTAGCACAACGCTGTTGATGTAGTCGTACGTCTTCACGATCCGACCAATCAAGTACCGAAAGCATGGCACCTCCGAGTTCTGCACACGTTCAGCTCGATGACGTCCCTCGAACTCCGATCCAGCCGAGCTTTGAGGGAGAGTTCCACAAGACGACGGCAGGACGATGATGATGTTCTACCGACGCAGGGCTTCGCCTAAGCACCGCTACGATATTATCGAGGTGAACTATGGTGGAGGGGGGCACCGCACATGGCTAAGAGATCTCAAGGATCAATTGTTGTGTCTATGGGGTGCCCCCTGCCCCCGTATATAAAGGAGTATGGGAGGAGGAGGCCGGCCCTAGGAGGGGCGCGCCAAGGGAGTAGGATTCCTACTCCTAGTAGGAGTAGGTTTCCTCCTTTCCTAGTCCAACTAGGAGAAGGGGGGAAAGGAGGGGAGGGGAGAAGGAAGGGAGAGGGGGGCCGCGCCCTTGTCCAATTCGAACTGGGCTAGGGAGGGGCGCGCGCCACCTCCTGGCTGCTGTCTCTCCTTCCCACTAAGGCCAATCAAGGCCCAATACTCTTCCCCGTATTCTCGTAACTTCCCGGTACTCCGAAAAATACCCGAATCACTCGGAACCTTTCCGAAGTCCGAATATAGTCATCCAATATATCGATCTTTACATCTCGACCACTTCGAGACTCCTCGTCATGTTCCCGATCTCATCTGGACTCCGAACTACCTTAGGTACATCAAAACACATAAACTCATAATATAACCGTCATCGAACTTTAAGCGTGCGGATCCTACGGGTTCGAGAACTATGTAGACATGACCGAGACACGTCTCTGGTCAATAACCAATAGCGGAACCTGGATGCTCATATTGGCTCCCACATATTCTACGAAGATCTTTATCGGTCAAACCGCATAACAACATACGTTATTCCCTTTGTTATCGGCATGTTACTTTCTCGAGATTCGATCGTCGGTATCTCAATACCTAGTTCAATCTCGTTACCGGCAAGTATCTTTACTCGTTTCGTAATACATCATCCTGCAACTAACTCATTAGTTACACTGCTTGCAAGGCTTATAGTGATGTGTATTACCGAGTGGGCCCAGAGATACCTCTCCGACAATCGGAGTGAAAAATCCTAATCTTGAAATACGCCAACCCAACAAGTACCTTTGGAGACACCTGTAGAGCATCTTTATAATCACTCAGTTACGCTGTGACGTTTGGTAGCACACAAAGTGTTCCTCCGATAAACGGGAGTTGCATAATCTCATAGTTATAGGAACATGTATAAGTCATGAAGAAAGCAATAGCGACATACTAAACGATCACATGCTAAGCTAACGGAATGGGTCAAGTCAATCACATCATTCTCCTAATGATGTGATCCTGTTAATCATATGACAACTCATGTCTATGGTTAGGAAACTTAACCATCTTTGATTAACGAGCTAGTCAAGTAGAGGCATACTAGTGACACTATGTTTGTCTATGTATTCACACATGTATTATGTTTCCGGTTAATACAATTCTAGCATGAATAATAAACATTTATCATGAAATAAGAAAATAAATAGTAACTTTATTATTTCCTTTAGGGCATATTTCCTTCAGTCTCCCACTTGCACTAGAGTCAATAATCTAGTTCACATTGCCATGTGATTTAACACCAATATTCATATCTGTATATGATTAACACCCATAGTTCACATTGTCCTGTGACCAACACCCAAAGGGTTTACTAGAGTCAATAATCTAGTTCACATTGCTATGTGATTAACACCCAAAGAGTTCTAAGGTGTGATCATGTTTTGCTCGTGAGAGAAGTTTAGTCAACGGGTCTGTCACATTCAGAGCCGTATGTATTTTGCAAAAATATTCTATGTCTACAATGCTCTGTACGGAGCTACTCTAGCTAATTGCTCCCCCTTTCGATATGTATCCAGATTGAGACTTAGAGTCATCTGGATCAGTGTCAAATCTTGCATCGACGTAACCCTTTACGACGAACCTCTTGTCACCTCCATAATCGAGAAACATATCCTTATTCCACTAAGGATAATTTTGACCAATGTCCAGTGACCTACTCCTAGATCACTATTGTACTCCATTGCCAAATCAGGGCAGAGTATACAATAGGTCTGGTCCATGCATGGCATACTTTTATAGAACCTATGACTATGGCATAGGGAATGACTTTCATTCCCTTTCTATTTTCTGCCGTGGTCGGGATTTGAGTCTTACTCAATTTCACACCTTTGCAACACAGGCAAGAACTTTTCTTTGACTGTTCCATTTTGAACTACTTCAAAATCTTGTCAAGGTATGTACTCATTGAAAATCTTATCAAGCGTCTTGATCTATCTCAATAGATCTTGATGCTCAATATGTAAGCAGCTTTACTAAGGTATTTCTTTTAAAGAACTCCTTTCAAATACTTCTTTATGCTTTCCAGAAAAAATTCTACATCATTTCTGATCAACAATATGTCACTCACATATACTTATGAGAAAGGTTGTAGTGCTCCCACTCACTTTATTGTAAATACAGGCTTTACCGCAAGTCCGTATAAAACTATATGCTTTGATCAATTTATCAAAGCGTATATTCCAACTCCGAGATGCTTGCACCAGTCCATCGATGGATCGCTGGAGCTTGCACATTTTGTTAGCACCTTTAGGATTGAAAAAACTTTCTAGTTGCATCATATACAACTCTTCTTTAAGAAAACCATTAAGGAATGCAGTTTTGACATCCATTTGCCAGATTTCATAAAATGTGGCAATTGCTAACATGATTCGGACAGACTTAAGCATCGCTACAGTTGAGAAAATCTCATTGTAGTCAACACATTGAACTTGTCGAAAACCTTTCTGCGACAAGTCGAGCTTTGTAGATAGTAACACTACTATCAACATTCGTGTTCCTCTTGAAGATCCATTTATTTTCTATGGCTTGCCGATCATCGGGCAAGTCCACCAAAGTCCACACTTTGTTCTCATACATGGATCCTATCTCAGATTTCATGGCCTCCAGCCATTTCACGGAATCTGGGCTCATCATCGCTTCCTCATAGTTCGTAGGTTTATCATGGTCTAGTAACATGACTTCCGAACAGGATTACCATACTACTGCAGTGCGGACTGTACTGAAGACCCACGAGGTTCTCAGAGTAACTTGATCTGAAGTTTCATGATCATCATCATTAGCTTCCTCACTAATTGGTGTAGGAATTACTTGAACTAATTTCCGTGATGAACTACTTTCCAATTCGGGAGAAGGTAAAATTACCTTATCAAGATCTACTTTCCTCCCACTCACTTCTTTCGAGAGAAACTCCTTCTCTAGAAAGGATCCATCTTAGCAACGAATATCTTAGCAACGAATATCCATCTTGGCCATCTGGAGCAGATCAAAAGCTACGCCCCTGGCCATCAGGTCAGATTTGGAAGTTTGAACTATACGGCCGATATCCGCGGAGACTTGATCTTCCACGGATTCGAGCCGCGGCCAAGCGTGCCGCACTTTTTCGATGGGCATGATCTAGCTCTGCAGCCGAACTGTGCCCTGGAGGCCGCACCAGCATCCGCTCCGACCCTTAATCCGGAGCCGGATTCCTCGATCAACGACGAGTGGTTGGACACCGCCTCGGGGGCTACAATCTCTACGGCGATTGAGCCAACTCCATCCCTGTCCTTGCGAAGACCTCGACTCCGTGGTGCCGGACTCTCTCCGGACTCAACCTCTCGCGCCCGCCAATCGAATCCGATTGGGCGCCGGTCATGGAGTTCATCGTCATGACATCTTTCAAAGACTCGCCTTTTGGCGACATCCTGAATTCACTAAAGTCTCTCTCTTTATCCGGAGAGCCCTGCCCGGACTACGGACAGGAAGGTTGGGATACGGACGACGAAGAAATTCAACGCTCACCCACCACCCACTTTGTAGCCACTGTCGATGATTTAACCGACATGCTCGACTTCGACTCCGAAGACATCGACGGTATAGAAGATGACGGAGACGACCAAGACCCAGCGCCTACAGGGCACTGGAAGGCCACCTCGCCATACGACATATACATGGTGGATATCCCAAAAGATGGGAACGGCGATGGAACAACGGAGGATGACCCTCCAAAGCAACCGGCGCCCGACGCTCGCCGGGCGCCGCTTTAAATCCCGCCACAAAGAAAACGGTGATTCCGCACGGAGATAATAACACCCCGGACAAGATCAAGACAACCCTCCAGCAGGACTTAGCGCAGAGGAGGGAGAAGCAAGTCCGCACGACAAGGCGGCAGAAAAGAGAGGTCGAGGACGATAACTATGCGCTCCGGGTGAGACAAGCCTCGATTTACCATTTAATTTGTCATGCCTCGTGATCCGCCGAACAGAGCGCTTTCAAACGCAGGCTTATAGCCACGGCAAGCAGCCTCAAGAAAAGCAGCAATAGCTCGAGCTAACTAAGACCTGCTAGGCGACAGATGGATCAAGTCCTTGCAGCCAAGAGTATGAACTCAACGCCTCCAAAAGCTACCCCAAACGCAGGCAGTTGCCTCGATCACAGGAGGAAGCAACCAAGTCATCAACGACGACATGGCAAACCGCCACCCTGTGGCGCGACAGAGAAGCCTCTCGCCCTCCGCCAAGCCACACCCCGACGCTCAAAAAGTACCAAGGCACGGGAAAACGCGCCGGACTTGCGAGATATATTGGAGGATAAGGCAAAACATACAAGATCGATCTACGGATCGCGTGGGCGCCCACCGACGCGGGATGATTACCGTCACGCCGGATACAGCAAACCCGGCCGGGCCGAACACAGTAGACAAAGCTCATATGAGCTACGTCGTGATATAGCCCAATACAGAGGCGCCGCACACCCACTATGCTTCACAGATGAAGTAATGGATCATCAAATCCCTGAGGGCTTCAAACCCGTAAACATCGAATCATACGATGGTACCACAGATCCTGTGGTCTGGATCGAGGACTATCTCCTCCATATCCACATGGCCCGCGGTGATGATCTACATGCCATCAAATACCTCCCACTCAAGCTTAAAGGACCAGCTCGGCATTGGCTCAACAGCTTGCCAGCAGAATCAATTGGTTGTTGGGAGGACCTGGAAGCCGCATTCCTTGATAACTTCCAGGGCACATATGTGCGACCACCAGATGCCGATGACCTTAGCCACATAATTCAGCAGCCAGAAGAATCGGCAAGACAATTCTGGACATGGTTCCTAACAAAGAAAAATCAAATCGTTGACTGTCCGGATGCAGAGGCCCTTGCAGCCTTCAAACATAACATCCGCGACGAGTGGCTTGCCCGGCACCTAGGACAGGAAAAGCCAAAATCCATGGCAGCCCTGACAACACTCATTACCCACTTTTGTGCGGGAGAGGACAGCTGGCTAGCTCGAAGAAACAACTTGGCCAAACATCCTGATAGTTCGGATACCAAGGACAGCAATGGCAGGTCGCGTCGCAACAAGAACAAGCGGCGCATTAACGGCGACAATACTGACGATACAGCCATCAATGCCGGATTCAGAGGCTCTAAACCCGGTCAGCTAAGAAGCCATTCAAAAGAAATACCCAGGGCCCGTCCAACATGGACCGAATACCCGATCGCTTGTGCCAGATACATGGCACCCCCGAAAAACCAGCCAATCACACCAAAAGGATTGTTGGGTGTTCAAGCAAGCAGGCAAGTTAAGTGCCGAACTCAATGACAAGGGGCTACATAGCGATGACGAGGAGGAGCCCCGGCCGCCGCACAATAGAGGACAGAAGGGTTTTCCCACACAAGTGCGGACGGTGAACATGATATACGCAACCCACATACCCAAAAGGGAGCGGAAGCATGCACTACGGGACGTATATGCGATGGAGCCAGTCGCCCCAAAGTTCAACCCATGGTCTTCCTGCCCGATCACCTTCGATCGAAGGGACCACCCCACTAGCATCCGTCACGGCGGTTTCGCCGCATTGGTTCTTGACCCAATTATTGACGGATTTCACCTCACCAGAGTCCTGATGGACGGCGGTAGCAGCCTGAACCTGCTTTATCGGGATACAGCGCAAAATGGGCATAGACCCTCAAGGATTAAACCTACAAAGACGACCTTTAAAGGCGCCTTACCGTGTAGAGGCCAATTGTACAGGCTCGCTACACTCGGTGGTCTTCGGATCCCGGATAACTTCCGAAGCGAAGAGTTAATCTTCGACATAGTCCCGCTCATGCAGCGGCTATCACGCGATCGCTTCGGACGAACCGCATTTGCAAAGTTCAATGCGGTGCCGCACTACGATACCTCAAGCTCAAGATGCCAGCCCTCGAGGAGTAATCACGACACGGAAACACCGAACGCTCTCCGAACGGAGGAGCATACGGTGGCCCTCGCGGCGGAGGTGCAAAGCAGCCTCTCACGGCAATTCTTGAGTCCGCTACTAAACGCTCGACACCGCCAAGCGCCCGGAGTAACCTACAACAAGACCGCTCGCACGATCCGAAAGCACGCGTAGTAATCCGCCCCAACCCCAGCCCTCGCGAAATTGCGGCCAAGATTACGCTGCGTACATAACTACACTTTGAGATACCATGGGCATAAGGGAGGGCACGACCACGCACGCCTGCACGCGGCTCAACCGCACTGGGGCCCCGATTGTGTCATTCTTTTTCTTTCTTCTTTTCCCTTACTTTCAGGACTCCGTTTCTCTGAAGCCCTGTCCGGCTCTATAATTCCCGAACTCACGATGCAACAGCCAGGAAGCGTAGTTACGCCGAGTGTCCAGGTGGTCTCTACTACGAGCATTATACCTGTTTTACATACCATCCCGCAGCTTACCCCTGGAGGGGGACATGTTAAATAGTCCCATCACTTGCTTATCGCACTATTTGTATCGTTCTACTTTCATTGCAGTACCTTTTTGAATAAACAATACATAGCTTTTTCCTATTATTGCACTCCTTTCTTTATCTATATATATGTTCATTCATGACATGTTGCACCCGTACACTTTGGTATGGCCGATACACCAGGGGCTTAAGTACCCCCAAAAATATGGTGTGATAAGTCCGAACACTTTCACAAGTGCGGCACCCCGAACTTATAGCATTATATGCGTCAGCTCCGAATCATATCTTGGGTCAATAGTTTGGTTTGCCCGGCTCCCAAGTTTTGGTACCTTACGCCCGCTATATCGGCTAAGGTAGCGCTGGGAGAACCACCGCGATTGTGCCCGGTTGAGCTGGGTTGAGCACCTCGGTGGAGAAAGCTAAAACTGACCGTCATGATAGGGTGAGAGCCGGTCGCTGTTCGAGAGTTTTTTCGGTCCCTAAAGACTTATGCCGCTTAGAGCGAGGAACCGAATTGTCCGCCAAGGCGTGATAGCGCCTCAACTCGGTCTTCCGAATACTAGGGGCTTCACCAAATTTAAAATTATAGAATTCTATGGCTAAGGAGAGTGTTCAAGCATTATAAGTCCGTTGCCTTGTTCTTTGTGTTGAGCGCCCCTAGATGGACCCAAGAATGGGAACAAGAGTGCTCAAGTTTATCCCTAACACCCCAAAGACTGTGGCATGGGGGCTGAAGCCAACGACTTGCCATCTCTCAAATTTGATAAACGGCCGCATGAAGGTAATATTTTAAATTAACAAGCGCTGCTTAGCGATATGAACAAGTTTTCAGCGACAGGATAACAAATGCGAGCCTATTCAAAATTACATCTTTGGAGCACTCATCCGCTATTCGGCGGGCACACTTCAGAGGCCCTCATAGTACATTTCTGGCGTGATGCTCCTTGCCCTTCGGTGGCCCGTCTGTCACAAGCTTCTCGCATCAAGCTTGCCCAGTGCACTTTAGCACGGGCAAGGGCCCGACGGACACCTTCAATGCAGATGGAGCGCTTGATGACTTCAATCCGTGGACAGGCATCCACCAGCCGCTGCACTAAGCCAAGTAGCTCCTGTGCATGGCTTCCAAGGGCCACACCGCTTATAAGGCCCTTCATGGCCTGTTCGGCGACCTTGTGGAGCTCGACCAGCTGCTTCAGCTGGTCGCTCAGGGCACTGATGTCCGCCTCAAAGATACTTGAGACCGAACACCTTTTCCGCTGAGCTCCCTCCTTGGGGCGGTAGAATGCGTAGCATCGCACACACCACGGGCAAATCTGCGAATGCTCCCGGGAGCTCCAATCCGGTAAGTAATAGGTAATTCACTTTCACATGCTTGCTCGCATAAAGAATGCCTTACCCGCCGCTATATTCTTTAACGACTCAATTTCTTGAGGGCTTTTCGGCCTCGCCTTAGCAGCTTTGGCACTCTCAAGAGCCGAGGCGAGCTCGACTCGAGTTCGAGTCACGCCCAAACTCGTGTTTTCCACGAGAGCTTGGAGCTCTTGCCGCATTTTGGCCAGCTGCGCCTCCCCTTTCTCTCGCTGGTGCGTTCCCGCAGCCGCTTTGTTTCGACCACGACACCGCCTCCTTGAGGTCGCCACCTCGCTCATGGCCCCGCAGCATCCATGTTATTCCTGTTATTTTTTGCAACCAAAACCTTTTCTATAAGGTACATCTTTAATAAGGTATTGCTTACCTTCCTTGTCCTCGAGCTGCTTCTTGGCAAGGCCGAGCTTGTTCTCGGACCGCTCGAGGTTCTGCTCCAATGCAGTGACCTCCGCAGTCAGTGCGGCAGAGGTCAGCAGCGCAGCCTGCATTCCCATTGACATACTTATGTTAGACTCCTGCGTTTATCTTTTTAGATCCTTAGTCCGGCTTTTCTTTTCGAACACCGAACTAAGCATCAGGGGCTACTGTCTATGGCTAATATTTTCATATATTATAAACTTACCTCAAAGCCTGTTAGAAGGCTGGCATAGCTTCGTCAGCCCGCTCTTGGCGGATCGAATCTGTTCGGATCACCGCACTCATAACAAAGGCGGTGCTCCTCCTCGATGGAAGCGCCTGTTAAGCACCTCCAAGAAGTTATCCGGTGCCTCCGGTTGGACGGAGGACACCGCGTCTTACCTTCTTGCGAAGGACCGCTTGTCGGACTCGGAACCGCTGAAGGTTCCGCATGGAGTCCGGACGAGGGTCGGGCTTAGAGCCCTCGGGGTATCGCTTCACACGGCCGGAGTCCGGAGGTTGCCTTGCAGCGCCTCGCGCCACTTTCTTTGACCAAGCCCCCTTAGCCTCACCGCGCGGCGTCGTCAAGGGCGTGAGGTGAGGAGGCGGTCAAAGTGAAGTACTTCCATTTCCGACGAACTCGTGGACCCGCTTGTCGGCGGGGCGAACTCGCCTTTGGGCGGGCTGCATGATGGTTCGGTATTAGAGAACACTATGCAATGATAAAAAGCCATGGGTATCCGGACACTTACGATCTCGCCAGGGCTTGGCCCTTGTTGGCCAATCCTCCTCGTCGTCGCCGACGCAGGTGGAGAAGTCCGAGGAAGGGTTCTTCCTTCTGATTCCTCCGCCTCCCGGTTAGGCGGCCTTCCTTTCCTCTCCTCCCCGCCGGGGAGAAGCTTCTTTTTCCTCCTCCTCGTCCTCAGGAGAAGATTCTGCTTCAGAATCCGACAGAACCTGGCGCCGGGAGCTCCTTCGAGTTCCCGTGGCCTCCTTCTTGGCCTTCTTCCCGGCACCACATGGGGTACCGGAGCCAGCAGCCCCTGGCTAATCGGGCGCCCATTGGGTCTTCGCACAGGAGCCGGACAGATTAATCTGTCCGGACGCCTTCACCAGTCCCGTCAAGATTAGGGAGTTTTAGATCCCACATAGAGTCAATCTATGAAAAAGAGTCCCATAAAGGGTAAAATAACTTACCTCACCGGCTTGACATCTGCGAGCTGTATCCGCGATCTTTGTTAGCGGATGCAGTGCTTCGCGCCTTTGAACAAAGCACCTTCCTGCATCTTTGTACATAGTGTCAAGAGCCGCTCAAGGTTCGTGATGTGCCGATCGAACTCCTACAAATTGAAGGCCCGTTGTTGGCATGGGAGAATCCGCGGATGAGCATCACTCGGATTACGCCGACAAGCCCGAGATTCTTGTCCACCAGGTTTCGGACGCATGTTTGAGTCCGGATAGCTCGTCTCAATCCCCCACGCCGGGCCCTTCTCTTTCCATGACGAGAGCCGTGGGGAAACCAGATCTGAATTGGGGCCGCCACCCATTCAGGGTCGCGTGGCTCGTGATATAGAACCACCCTGATTGCCACCCTTTATTGTCTCCACAAAGGATCCTCGAGCCATAGGACTTTGGCCATCTTGCCGACCATGGCGCCCAAGACTCCTTGACGGCCGCCCACAACCTTTGGCCTGACATTAAAGGTCTTCAGCCATAGGCGAAGTGGGGCTGGATGCAGAGGAAGGCCTCGCACACAATGATAAACGCCGAGATGTTGAGGACGAAATTGGGGCCAGTCGTGGAAGTCCAGCCGAATAGAACATGAGCCCTGACAAATGGGTGAGGTGGAAAACCTAGTCCGCGGAGGAAGTGGGGGAGAAACACCACCCTCTCATGGGACCTGGGGGTTGGAATGAGCTATCCCGCGTCGGGCAGCCTGTGCGCGATATCGCCGGACAAGTATCCGGCCTCCCGCAGTCTTGTGATGTGACCCTCCGTGACGGAGGAGGCCATCCACCTGCCTCCCGCTCCTGACATGGTTGGAGAAGGTTGAGGAGGGATGTGCGGACTTGGGCGCTAGAGCTCGGGTGCACGGAAATGGAGGAGCAAAGGAGGAAGAAGGCGTACGTGAAAAGGTGGATCCTTATCCCCTTATATGGACGGACGAAGCTGTGCGTCCCCCACCGGCCTGGTAAAACTCGCTTATCTCCCAAGCGCCATAATCAATGGCGCGGATGGGTTACCCACGTCTGTATTAATGAGAATCCCGGAATAAGGGGGCACGATCTATGCTTTGATAAGACGTGCCAAGGAAACCGCCTCGCTAAACGCGCTAAGGTGGAACGGTAAAAAACGAATCATATAAAGGCCTGGCCGGGGTGTGATGTCACGCCGCGGAATACGTCAGCAGATCTGTGCAAAAATTATTCTCTCTAAAGTGTTATGTGGAACTTGTTTTGCAGAGCCGGACACTATCCTGGTGTTCAAAACCTTCTATGAAGTATTCAGAGGAGGAACCCGCCTTGCAATACCGAAGACAATATGTGCGCCGGACTCGTCGTCATTGAAGCCTGGTTCAGGGGCTACTGAGGGAGTCCTGGACTAGGGGGTGTCCGGATAGCCGAACTATCATCACGGCCGGACTCCAAGACTATGAAGATACAAGATTGAAGACTTCGTCCCGTGTCCGGATGGGACTTTCCTTGGCGTGGAAGGCAAGCTTGGCGATACGGATATGTAGATCTCCTACCATTGTAACCGACTCTGTGTAACCCTAACCTATCCGGTGTCTATATAAACCGGAGGGTTTTAGTCCGTAGGACGAACAACAATCATACCATAGGCTAGCTTCTAGTGTTTAGTCTCCTTGATCTCGTAGTAGATCTACTCTTGTACTACCCATATCATCAATATTAATCAAGCATAAGTAGGGTATTACCTCCATCGAGAGGGCTCGAACCTGGGTAAAAACATCGTGTCCCTTGTCTCCTGTTACCATCCGCCTAGACGCACAGTTCGGGACCCCCTACCCGAGATCCGCCGGTTTTGACATCGACAACCATGAAGAAGCGTGAGTTTCGCAACTTGCGCCAAGGAGGACGTACTGTTGGCCAGTATGTGGATGACTTTAGTAAGTTAGCACGTTATTCCCCAGATGACGTTGCTACGGATGCAGCTAAGCAGGAGAAGTTTCTGGAAGGGCTGAATGATGAGCTGAGCATGCAGTTGATAGTGGCAACCTTCAACAACTACCAGGAGTTGGTAGATAGAGCTCTCATGATTGAAGGGAAGCAGCAGCAGATTGACAGCCGCAAGGGAAGTATGGACAAGGGAAGTACAATTCTGGAGCTTAGCAGAAGCCTCGTTTTACCCCAAACTCCGGAGGACCTTTTCAGCATACCCATGGAGGAGGGTGTTCGCACAACCATAGTGGCCCCAAGAATGGTAATGGGAATGGAGAAAGCAATGGACAGAACCGTACCAACCCATCAACCCCAGCCAACAAGGACCTGAGCCACATCACTTGCTACAAGTGCCAGAAGACTGGACATTTTGCCAATGAATGTCCTGAAGCTAAAAATGGAAATGGCAATGGAAGCTCTGGGAAGAAGCCTAACCCTTTCAACAGGGGACAGGTGAACCACGTTAGCGTGGAGGAGGTTGAAGCCCAGCCAAATGCAGTAATAGGTAAGTTTTTGGTTAAGTCATTTACTACAATCGTTCTTTTTTATACTAGTGCATCGCATTCATACATATCAAGGAGATTTGTGGATAAGTATAAACTGCCAACCCAAGCCCTTAGGTCACCCATGTTAGTAACCTCGCCAGGAGCAGAGTATATGGCTAGTTTATGGTGTGATCGGTTACCATTAAGGATGGGTAACTATGTGTTCCCCTCAGACCTAATAGTATTGGAGTCACAAGGACTGGATGTGATATTAGGCATGGATTGGTTATCGAAGTATGGAGGGAACATTGAATGCGCCAGTAAGTCGATTTTGCTTACCACCCCAGAAGGAAGAAGGATCAAGTATGTATCCCGGCATGTGCCTAAGAGGACTCAGGTAAATTCCTTATCAGGAGTTGTACAGGAGGATGTACCAATGGTAAAGGATTTCCCTGGCGTATTTCCAGAAGAGTTGCCAGGCATGCCACCGGATAGAGACATTGATTTTTTGATTGAGCTTTTGCCAAGCACAGGGCCGATATCTAAGAGACCGTACAGGATGCCCGCAAAGGATTTGGAGGAAATTAAGAAGAAGATTAAGGAGTTACTGGATAAAGGTTATATTCGCCCAAGTTCGTCACCTTGGGGATCACCAGTGCTTCTAGTGGAGAAGAAGGACGGATCATTGAGGATGGTTGTTGATTATCGAGGATTGAATGAAGTGACTATCAAGAACAAGTACCCACTGCCGATGATCAATGATCTGTTTGACCAATTGCAAGGAGCTAAGGTATTTTCCAAGATCGATCTGCGATCAGGATACCACCAGCTGAAGATTCGAGAGCAGGATATACCTAAGACAGCTTTTACCACCAGGTACGGGCTATATGAGTATACCGTTATGTCATTTGGTCTGACTAACGCACCTGCATATTTCATGAACATGATGAACAAGGTGTTTATGGACTTTTTGGATAAGTTCGTCGTGGTGTTCATTGATGACAATTTGGTCTACTCGAAGAATGAAGAGGAGCATAAGGAGCATTTGCGTTTGGTACTTGGGAAGCTCAGAGAACATCAGTTATATGCCAAGTTCAGCAAGTGTGAGTTTTGGTTGAAGGAAGTTGGATTCCTCGGACATGTTATATTCGGAGAAGGAATAGTAGTAGACCCCACCAAGGTTGTCACCGTGACAAATTGGGAAGCCCCCACATCAGTTGGAGAGATCCGGAGTTTTCTTGGACTCGCAGGATACTACCGGAGGTTCATTGAGAATTTCTCGAAGATTGCAAAACCCATGACGGAGTTGTTGAAGAAGGACGCCAAGTTTAAATGGACTGAGGAATGTGAGGCCAGTTTTCAAGATTTGAAGAAACGTTTGGTTACATCACCGGTGTTGATTCTGCCAGATCAGCGCAAGGATTATGAGGTATATTGCGATGCTTCTCGTCGAGGACTTGGAGCAGTGCTTATGCAGGAGGGGAGAGTTGTTTCGTATGCCTCACAACAACTTAAGCCCCATGAGTTGAATTATGCCACGCATGATTTGGAGTTAGCAGCCGTAGTGTATGCTTTGAAGACATGGAGGCATTTCCTCATCGGAAACCATTGTGAGATGTACACGGATCACAAGAGTTTGAAGTACATCTTCACACAGAAGGACTTGAATCTCAAGCAAAGGAGATGGTTGGAGCTCATTAAGGATTATGATATGAGATTGCATTATCACCCCGGAAAGGCTAACGTAGTAGCCGATGCGTTGAGCGGCAAGAGCCATGTCAACACACTCTTGACCGGGGAGTTACCAAAGGAGTTAGCCGAGGATCTTCGCGAGCTAGTTTGGAGATAGTTCTGAGAGGCTATGTAGCAGCATTGGAGATTCAGTCTACCTTGATGGATAAGATCAGAGAAGCTCAGAAGACAGAAAAGGAAATCACAGAGATAAAGGATAAGATGAGCAAAGGAAAAGCCAAGGGATTTTGTGAGGATGAGCACGATACCTTATGGTTTGAGGGCCGCGTTTATGTGCCTAATGACCCAGAGATCAGGAAGTTGATTTTACAAGAGGCCCATGATTCGCCTTATTCGATTCACCCAGGAAATATCAAGATGTATTTGGATTTGAAGGACACTTTCTAGTGGACCGGAATGAAGAAGGATATTGCAGAGTATGTAGCAGTTTGTGATGTATGTCAGAGAGTGAAGGCAGAGCATCAGAAGCCAGCAGGATTGCTACAGCCATTGCCGATACCCGAATGGAAGTGGGATAAGCTATGCATGGATTTTATCACGGGATTACCCAGGACACGTTCAGGCTATGACTCAATATGGGTTGTAGTCGATCGTTTGATGAAGGTAGCTCATTTCATCCCAGCGAAGACCACTTATACAAGTGCCAAGTTGGCAAAGATATACATGACCAGGATCGTATGTCTGCATGGAGTTCCGAGGACCATTGTATTCGATAGACGAACCCAGTTTACCTCAAAGTTCTAGAATCAGTTGCACGAAACTTTGGGTACCAGGCTAGAGTTCAGTATAGCCTTTCATCCACAGACAGATGGACAGACCGAGAGAGTCAATCAGATCCTAGAGGACATGCTGAGAGCTTGTGCGCTAGATTATGGATCAAGTTGGGACGGCAATTTGCCATATGCAGAGTTCTCTTACAACAACAGTTATCAATCCAGTCTGAAGATGGCCCCTTTCGAAGCTTTGAACGGAAGGAGGTGCAGGACACCGTTGTTGTGGGATGAAGGTGGAGAACGTCAGTTGTTTGGACCAGATTTGATTAAAGAGTCTGAAGAGAAGTTTAAGTTAATTCGCGATAGGCTCAAGGTAGCCCAGTCCAGGCAGAAGAGCTATGCAGATTCTAAATGCAAGGAGACAGTTTACGAAGTCGAAGACAGATTTTATCTTCGTGTATCCCCACTTCGAGGAGTTAAGCGTTTTGGAGTTAAGGGAAAGTTAGCGCCACGTTTTGTGGGACCGTACAAAGTTTTGGAGCGTATGGGAGAAGTTGCTTACAAGTTGGAATTGCCCGAAGGATTGTCAGGAGTTCATGATGTGTTCCACGTTTCCCAGTTTAAGAAGTGCCATGCAGAGATGGCTGATATACCTCTGAGAGATACAGTGCCACTTGAAGCGATTCAGTTGGATAGTGATTTGACCTATGAGGAGAAACCAGTCAAGATTCTCGCGTTTGCCAGCAGAGTCACGCGCAGCAAGGTTATCAAGTTTTGCAAAGTTCAGTGCAGCCACCATACCGAAGATGAAGCCACCTAGGAGCGAGAGGAAGATCTACTGAAGGACCACCCTCACATATTTTCTAGCCAACCCGAATCTCGAGGGCGAGATTCATCTTAAGGGGGGTAGGTTTGTAAAATCCCAAATTTTCAATATCGAATGTTATACATTAGATCATCATTGCATATCATATTTTATTGCATTTTGGTTTGATCCTAGAAATTTCACGCAACTCAAGGACCCGCGGAGAGAGTTGGGAATTTCGTAATTTCCATATGTGAGTTTTTCTCAAATTTAGGAAAAGGATCATTTGATTTTAATTATTTTATCTTCGTATATTTATTTTATAAAAATATGCGAGAGGGAATAAAATGACTTTCCAAAAATAAAGAAATATTTAAGATATAATAATAAAATCAAATAAGAATTTATTTCAGAGTTTTATCGCTATTTTATTTGAATTAGGAAAAATGCGCGTTTTTCAAAATTACATTTTAGGCCCAAATAAATGTTCATCTTGTCCGGCTTATTTTTAGAGGACGAAAATTTATTTCGGGATTTTTGGAGTACGTCTAGTATTTATTTTCTTTCTTTTTCTCCACGTCCGAGTTATTTAAACAAAGTCAACCGACCTAACCGGGCCGTGTCCGTCCGGGACTCCGACCCGGCCGGCCCTTTAAGAGCCGGAGGCCCGAGCCGCCAGCCCCGCCTCAAACCCTAGCGCCGCCGCCTCGCCGCCGCTGCCTCCGGAGATCGCCGCCGCCACACCGCCTGCCCGACGCCCGACGCCTTGAGACTGCCGTCGCCGACGTCGTCCGCCGCCAAGACCGCCTCGACCGCCCGCCGCGGATCCCCTCGCCACCGCCGCTGCCAGCCCGCCGAGATCGCCACGACCTCGCGGACCCCGACCCGAGGTAGCCGCCGCCGCCGGTTTTCTTCCGGTTAACCGCTTAGGTTTTTTTAGAAAAACCGCGTTTTCATTTTTTATATAGATCGGTTTCGTTTTTTTCTGGTTTATTTATTTTGCAGACGTTCGTCCGTACGTTCGTTTTAACAAACGGTTTTCGTCGTTTAGCCGCAGACAGCGAACGTTCGTTCATTAGCCTGTTCGTCTGTTTTTCTTTTTCTCGGATTTTTCCGCCATTATTTCCGATCGCGATTTCTGATCCAATTTTCGTTCTAGTATAACTTTTCGCTCGTTTATCAGAATCAAGCGATTCAAGCGCCTGGAGTTTCGTCTCGAAACCCTCTTTCCGTTTAACCAACTCAAACAAGTTTTTGCTACTATAAAATTTGACTTAGGTCCAAATTAGTAAATGAAGCTTGTTTCTTTCGCCGTTTGACTCTCGTTGCTTCGTTTGATTTGATTCTTTTTGCAAACCGGAGTTATTAAGTTGAACTTTCTGGTTAGATCTCTTATTTGAGTTTTACCCGTGCATTAGATGAGTGCTTATTGTATGCTTGTTTGTTTGCGATAGAGTACCCGGAGTGCGCCGCTTGCTACTACGTGTCTCTAGGTTTCACGGAACATCAGCAAGGCAAGTAACACTTTGATCATACCTCTTAACTACCCAATTTTATTGCATTAGATCAATCCTCAAACAATTGCATGATTAGGATCTGATTAATATGTGGGTTTTGGGAAGTAGATGAGGTAGTACCTATTACCTGTTTATTTATCAAACTTTGGGAGTTACTTCTACGTTTGCTTTTATTGCTATGCTATGCTCGTAGACGTGGATTGGGTGAGTATATCCATGACAGAACATATGTGAGATTGTTAATTAATGGTTTACATAAGGTGGCAACTTTAATACACATCTGGGTGGATTGAGGCACCTGGGGAACCCAGTGTTGCCTGTATTTTTGGAAATCCCAGGGTACCGTGTGATTCTCCTATGGACCGCCACCCAGGCTCAAAGGGATCATGAGATTATTCATGCTAGAAACATTCGTGCGCAGCCGCAAGCTACTATGGGCTCTAGCATAGTTGAGTATGTTGTGTGACCTCTTTCAATGGTAGACTAGCAGATGTAGGGGATGTAGGTTGGTACTGTCTACCCAGAGTAAAGAGTTAATGCTTCTGAAAGACTGTGTCTCGGTCATCCGTTTCTCAAACACCATGTAGTGCGAGAAATCCAACGGAGGAGATCGAGTCTTGCGGGGAAAAGTGCGCAAATCTCTGCAGAGTGTATAAACTAATCATGGTTAGCTGTGTCCCCGGTTATGGACATTTTGAGTATCTAGTACCTGGATTATCATGTGAATCTCATCATGTTACTTAATTAATTCTATTTGGGTTTAATGATGATGCTTAATTGGGATTGAGTTGGGTGAACCTTCTCAATGTTTAACAACGACCATGATAGTTAAATAAAATTTATTCCTTTGTTGTAGGGAAAAATTGGCTTTATGCAAAACTGTAACCATAGAGCTTTCCACCAGCCATATATGCATGTAGTGATAGCATTATTCTGTTCATTACTCTCTATGTGTTACATTGCCAAAGATATTCAATGTGTGACCGCTTTGGGTTGCAACGCTCATGTTGCGAGACTTTTCGATTTACTTAGTAAGGTGCCTTAGGTCGTGATCTTATACTCAGTGATGTCGTTGGAGTTGATGGACTCGCTTTATCTTCCAAGCCTTCTGATGTTATCGTATTTAGATGGCCTTAAGCCATATTTATTGTAATATGTTCTCTCTTGAGACATTCGATGTAATAAGTGTGTGATTGCTACTCTGTTGTAAATCCTTCAAGTAATGTGCGTGTCAGCATTACCTATCCAGGGATGACACTGATGCACAAAGATGAGACTGTTTGAGGTCTGGTCACTACAATTACACAACGAGCGGATAACACCAGGGACCCAGCAGCTCGCCCAGTTGTTTTTCAGTTTCAGAGACGGAGCTCAACTACACGATGTGCGGGGGCTGTGGCCCGTCTAGCCCACGCTTACGCTTTTATTAAGCACATGACGAGCCCAGTTGATATTTTTTTCTTTCTGAAATTGGCTAGCCCAGTTCTTTTTTTTTGGAGAATACCAAAACCGAGGCCTACTTGTTTTTCTCAGCCTCATTGGCTGCAAATCTTTCGAGACGGGAGGGATGTAAGTAGTAAGAAATGGGCTTCCCGAAAATGGGCTATAAGTTGTAAGAAATGGGCTGTAAATTTTAAACCAAAGCCAACCGCAATTGCATTAAAATATCATTTTTCAGGATTTCTACTCTCTACTCTTATAAAAACCAAAGCCAACCGGCAATTACATTAAAATATAATCTTTTCTCCCACAAGATAAACTACTCATACAAATGCATCTTCATGTTTCGGTACAACTAACGGGCATCTTGCTAGTTAAGATTCTAAATTTCATTCATTTTTTGCGGAGAATTTTTTTGAATTTTATTTTGATATAATTTTTGAAAATTATTTTAACGTGACTCAAAATTTGGTGATTAAAAAGTTCGACCCCATCGAAATATGCAAAATTTCGTTGAATTTTTAGCAAAGGCCTGAATATATGGTCTGTAATGCTAATAAAAAGAATATGGGCTTCAAATATCCTTAAGAATTAGCAAATGGGTTGTAAATTATTGAAAATAATGGCTAATGGGTTGTATGCTGTTTTCCACAGATTTGGAGGCTAACTTCTGGGCCTACTAGGTTGACGATGGTGCTATCCTAATTTTTTTGACACGTGCGCAAGGCTTTGTCAACTTATTCAACACACAGAAGTGACTGTTGGATGTTCATCCAACGGCCTCCGTGCTTCTTCAATCTCTGATCTTCCTACTCTAGCCGCCCAAACCAGCGCCGGCGGGACTGCCTGCTCCCTCCTCCCGTGGCTGACTGTGCTGCCGCCAGGCCATCCCTCTAACCACCCACACATCCTGTTATTTTCTGGCAACATCAGCCTCACCCCGCAGCCGACCAGTCAGCGCTCGTACTCCCCTCAGCGTGGGCATCCGCTACGGTGGCTTCGCCGACTCCGGGTGGTTCTCTTCCTGGGCCTCGCCCTCGTCCACCGCCTTTGTGCTCTCGGCTCGGCGACGTCAACATGGTCAACAAACAACAGCCATCGGAAGAGGCCGACAGTAGGGGCCCACACAGGGAAATGCCTCCTTATTACGTGCAAAATAATGATTCCTCCACCTGATAGCTGGGACCCACCGGAAGGGCCTCTGTATTTCATGAAAAAACATTCCCCCCGCTGTCAGCTCGGACCCATCGGAAATGCCTCCTTATTACGCACAAAAAAATGAATACTCCCCCTGCTAGCTGGGACTCACCTTGGTGGGAGGCTAACTTGTGGGCCTACTAAGTTGACGGGGACGGAGGGCTTGGTCAACTTAGTCAATATGAACGATTCTAGCTCCAGTGACTGTACGATGTCCATCCAACAGCCGTAGTGCTTCTTCAACCTCTGTTCTTCGTGCTCCAGCCGCCCAAAGCAGCGCCGGTCATGCAGCATGCTCCTGCCTCCCGTGGCCGGCTGGGATGCCGCGGAGGCCTCACCGCCCCCTACTACTCCCACCGCTGGCCAAGCCATCCCTCTACTCACCCACACCCCCTGTTATTTTGCGGCGATGGCAGCCTCACACCGCAGCCGAACCAGCGAACCCTCGTACTCCTCTTCGCGTGGGCATCCACTGCTGCGTCTTCCCCGGCTCTGCGTCGTCCCCTTCCTAGGCCTCGTCGTCATCCACCGCCGTGGTGCTCTCGACGCGGCGTGGTCAATGTGGTCAACGACCGACTTTCATCGGAAGAGTACTGTACATGGACAGGCTGACAGCTAGGTCCACGGCAGCCGCAAGGAAGTGCCTCCTTATTACGTGCAAAATAATTATGCCTCCACCAGACACCGGGGACCCACCAGATGGGCCACCGTATTTCGCGAAAAAATGATACGCCCCCTGACTGCTGGGACCCACCAGCTACATCTTCGCAGGCAAGGAAGTGCGTCCAAAAAAAAAGATTCGCCCCCCTGACTTCTGGGACCCACCATCTACATCTTCGCACGCAAGAGAAGTGCCTGACAGTCGGGACCCACCTGGTCGAAGCGTACGTAGCATTGTCATTCTGGTCGCGAACATGTACGTACATACTGGTGGATGTAGAGGCGCGCACGTGTCGTAGTAGAGGCGCGCACATGTCGTAGTAGAGGCGCGCACGTAGCATGTACATGTACGTACAGCGGCCAGTGCGCAAGAAAGAAAATACGGCCACGTATGTGTACATATGGGCGGGGTCTCGAACGCCTACTCGCGCATATGTAAGACCAGGGCTCGTGTACATGGCTGGGTCGGAACGGAGAAACAGCATCGTCGTCGTGTTCATGGGGAGCCAACCGACTGGGTTGAAATGGAGTGCGTCGTCGTGTTCATCGGGAGGGCTTGGATGGAACAGGCGATGGAAATGAGGCTTGGCGTACCACAGAACGGAGAAACGGCCTTGTGTTCGACCGGCCACATTCGAAACGGGATCCTGTTCATCGGGAGGGGTCTGGCATACCGCAAAACGGAGGAAACGGACCTCCTACGGTCGAAACGGGGGTCCTGTTGATCGGGAGGGGTGTGGCGTACCGCAAAACGGACGAAACAGACTTGTGTTGGAGCGCTACGGTCGAAACGGGGGTCCTGTTCATCAGGAGGGGTGTGGCATACCGCAAAACAGGACTCCACGAGATACTGTTGATCTCCACCGTCGACCTCCTCCAGCCTCCACGGGCTACCGTCGACCTCCTCCAGCCACCATGGACAACTGTTCATCCAGCCTCCACCGCTACTCCACCAGCCATCGCTCAACCACCCTCCACGGGCACCCTCCACCGCTCATCGCTCATCCAGCCCCACGGGTCCTGTTCATCCAGCCCCAACCGCTCGACCGATCGGGGTCCTGTTCATCCGAGGCAACGCCATGGGGTCATGTTCATCCACCCCCACCGCCACCGCTCATCCACCCCGCGCATAACGCCACTTTGTCATCCAGAGGCAGCATCGATCGGCTTCGATTAGTAGCGAGAGCGGCGAATCGCCGATCGGGTTCGCTTAACAGCCATCGATCGATCGCCGGGTTCGAGAACGTAGCTCTGCAGTTGCAATCGCCGGGTTTAGTTAGAGCCCAACGCCTCGCTCGGGTTCAGTTAGAGCCAACGCCTTGCACACATGCGCGTACGTGTACGAGAGAAATGCGCATCGCTCAGCCCCCGACCACCCACCATAACCGGGAACTCCCCAAAAATTTCCTCACCCTCGCTTCTACCATGGTTTTTTCCGTCATGGACGGCCCAAAGAATGTCATGCAGCTGTGTCTCCGGCCCGCCTGTGACGAAAAGCCCATTTTCATCATGATTTTTCTCATAGAAGTAGGAGCCCACCACATCTATGATGATACCGGGTTTTGTCACAATTATCGTCATAGAAGTGTCATAAGTATGACAGAAAAAAGTTTCGTTCGGCCCATAATGTCACGGATGTGTCATTTTTTTGTAGTGAGCCCCTCCGAGATTGGATATGTCTCACTGTCTCTCTCTGTTTCCGCGTTCCTGATTCTGCCCTTTCACCGTTTCTTATATTCCCGGAGATCCGTCACTCCGGTTGGGCTGAAATTTGGACACGATTTTTATCCGGATATTGGCTTTCTTGCGGCGAAAGAAGGGCACCAACCACCTTACGGGGTGGCCACGAGGGCCCAGGTCGCGCCCCCTGCCTCGTGGCCCCCTCGGGCATCGTCTCGTGTTGATTCTTCTTCCCAAAAATCACATATATATTCCAAAAATAATCTCTGTCAATTCTTATCCCGTTTGGACTCCGTTTGATATGGATTTTCTGCAAAACAAAAAATACGCAACAAACAGGAACTGGCACTGGGCACTGGATCAATATGTTAGTCCCAAAATAGTATAAAAAGTTGCCAAAACTATATGAAAGTTGTATAATATTGGCATGGAACAATCAAAAATTATAGATACGACGGAGACGTATCAGCATCCCCAAGCTTAATTCTTGCTCGTCCTCGAGTAGGTAAATGATAAAAAAGATAATTTTTGATGTGGAATGCTACCTAGCATAATCTTGATCATGTAATCTAATCATGGCATGAATATTAAGACATGAGTGATTCAAAGCAATAGTCTATCATTTGATATAAAAGAATTAAATACTCGGGCATCCCAACAAACAATCAAGTCTTTCAAAATATCAATGCTAAAGAACGCTATCCCTACAAAGTCATATAGTCTTTTATGTTCCCTTTTCTTAACACAAGGTACCCCTCATGCCCATCCCGGTGTCAGCCAAGCAATTGGTTCATACTTGTTAATGCGTTTTAGCTTTTTCAACCCTCACGCAATACATGAGCGCAAGCCATGGATATAGCACTACAGGTGGAATATACTATGATGATGGAGGTTGTGTGGAGAAGACAAAAAGGGAGAAAGTCTCACATTGACGTGGCTAATCAACGGGCTATGGAGATGCCCATGAATTGATGTCAATGTGAGGAGTGGGGATTGCCATGCAACGGATGCACTAGAGCTATAAGTGTATGAAAGCTCAAACTGAAACTTAGTGGGTGTGCATCCAACTTGCTTGCTCACGAAGACCTCGGGCATTTGAGGAAGCCCGTCATCGGAATATACAAGCCAAGTTCTATAATGAAAATTCCCACTAGTATATGAAAGTGATAACTCAAGAGATTCTCTATATGAAGAACATGGTGCTACTTTTGCAAGTGTGGTAAAAGGATAGTAACATTGCCCCTTCTCTCTTTTTCTCTCATTTTGTTTTTTTTTTTTTTGGTGGGCTTCTTTGGACTCTTTTTTTTGGCTTCTTTGGCCTCTATTTTTTTTAAAGTCCGGAGTCTCATCCCGACTTGTGGGGGAATCATAGTCTCCATCATCCTTTCCTCACTGGGGCAATGCTCTAATAATGACGATCATCACACTTCTTTTTACTTACAACTCATTATTACAACTCGATACTAGGACAAAAATATGACTATATGAATGCCTCCGGCGGTGTACCGGGATGTGCAATGATCTAGCATAGCAATGACATCAAAAAATGGACAAGCCAAGAAAACATTATGCTAGCTATCTTACGATCATGCAGAGCAATATTACAATAAATGCTCAAGTCATGTATATGACGATGATGGAAGTTGCATGGCAATATATCTCGGAATGGCTATGGAAATGTCATGATAGGTAGGTATGGTGGTTGTTTTGAGGAAGATATAAGGAGGCTTATGTGTGATAGAGCGTATCGTATCACGGGGTTTGGATGCACCGGCGAAGTTTGCACCAACCCTCGAGGTGAGAAAGGGCAATGCACTGTACCGAAGAGGCTAGCAAATTGCGGAAAGGTAAGAATGTGTATAATCCATGGACTCGCATTAGTCATAAAGAACTCATATACTTATCGCAAAAGTCTATTGGCCCTTGAAGCAAAGTACTACTATGCATGCTCCTAGGGGGGAGGTTGGTAGGAGTTAACCATCGCGCGCCCCCGACCTTCACGCAAAGATAAACAATCAAAATACAATGCGCGCCAATTTGGTTACATAGTTAGGAGACCATACGTGCATGCTTCGGGAATCAAAAACCTTAACACCAATATTCTTACTAAACACAACCATTTACTAGAACCTTCCACATATTATCATCTCTATATCGTAAAACTATTGCAAGGAATCAAACATATCATATTCAGTGATCTACAAGTTTATGTAGGATTTTATGACTAACCATGTGAATGACCAATTCCTGTCATCTCTCTAAATAGATATAAGTGAAGAAAGAGAGTTTAATTCTTTCTACAAAAGATATGCCCACGCTCTAACAAATATAAGTGAAGCAAAAGAGCATTCTACAAATGGCGGTTTTCTATGTGAAGAGAAACAGGCAATCCAAACTTCAAATGATATAAGTGAAGCACATGAAGCATTCTATAAAACCATACTCAAAAGATATAAGTGAAGTGCAATGAGCATTCTATAAATCAACCATGGACTGTCTCATACCAGCATGGTGCATCAAAGAAAAGTGAAAAACTAAATGCAAAAGACGCTCCAAGATTTGCACATATCACATGAACGAAACAAATCGAAAACATACCGATACTTGTTGAAGAAAGATGGGATGCCTTCCGGGGCATCCCCAAGCTTAGACGCTTGAGTCTCCTTGAATATTTACTTGGGGTGCCTTGGGCATCCCCAAGCTTGATCTCTTGCCTCTCCTCCTTCTCCTCATATCGAGACCTCCTCGATCTTTGGTCACTTCATCCACACATAACTCAACAGAAAGCTCGGTAAGATCCGTTAATATAATAAAGTAAATCACCACTCTAAGTATTGTTGCAAACCAATTCATATTTTGTTTTTGCATTGTAGCTACTGTAATATAACTTTTCCATAGCTTAATCCACTGATAGAAATCGATAGTTTCATCAAAACAAGCAAACAATGCATCAAAAACAGAATATATATTAAACAGGACAGTCTGTAGTAATCTGAACATTCACCATACTTCTGGTACTCCAAAAATTCTGAAACAATCAGGAAAAATAAAAAATTTGTATAGAAAGACAGTGCAAAAAGTTTCAGAACCGTTTGACTTTCCAGTAAAAAAATGTAAAATCGCGCACTACAGACAAAGTTTCTGTTTTGCACCGCACAAACCAACAAGCAATGTAAACATCCTAAAGGCAAATCTTGGCACATTATTTTTATAATACAATGGAATTGTACAAGGGGATAATTATTTTTGTTCAAAAGTTTCTGTAATCAAGATTCACAAAGTTTCCATGAGCATGAACAAAGTTCAAGGCTAGCTCCCACTTTAACAATGCTCGTCTTTCTCACTTTCGCTTTACTTTTTGAAAAAGTTTGAAGTGTCCCTCTTTTATTTTTTGTTTCTAAACTTTATAAAAGCACACAACAGAAATAAGTGACTCTCTAAAACTTCCGGGTTGTCTCCCTGGCAGCACTTTTGTTAAAGCCATTAAGCTAGGCTTAAAGTGCTCAAGTAATGGATCCACCCGGATCCCAAGGTATATCAAAGCCAATTTTAATTAACAATGATTTGTGATTTAGTAGTGAGCACAAAGTAACATATATCATGGAACAACGAAGTCTAAATCTCTTCCTATGCATCGGCATGTCATCAAAGAACTATTCATGCACACAAAGTAAAGGTCAATGCATAGTATAAACTGTTTCTTGCAATTTTATCATATTGGAAACATGGAGAGGCGGAGATGTAGTTCCTCTCTCATAATAATTGCAAGTAGGAGAAGCAAGAAAATGCATATTATATCTATCAAAATCATCATGTGTAGTAGTGGAATGCAACCCATCAATATAATCCTTAATAAGAGCAAACTTCTCTGATATAGTGTAGTTAGGAGAATTCAAAAAGATAATAGGACTATCATGTGTGGGTGCAATAGGAACAATTTCATTCTTAACATAAGGAACTATAGCAAGTTCATCTCCATAAGCATAATTCATATTGGCATCTTGGCCACAAGCATAGCAAGCATCATCAAAAAGGGATATTTCAAAAGAATCAACGGGATCATAACAATCATCATAGCATTCATCCTTTGGTAAGCATGAACGGAAATTAAACAATATATCAGTTGAAGAGTTACTCTCATTATAAGGTGGGCACAGGTAGCTAATCCACTCTTCCTCCTTTTGTTCTTTGCTCTCCTCATCATCTTTTTCATCCAATGAGCCCACAGTTTCATCAATTCCTTCTTCCATAGACTCCTGCAAAATATTACTCTTCTTGGATAGCGAAGGAGTCCTCAATATATGGTTTAACATAGACATTAGAAGCATAATTATCATAAAAATATTTAAGTATGGCAAAATTTTCAGATTTGTAAAGAGTAGCATCATACTTTCCAATCAAAGAAGCAATTTCATAAGAACCCGTAAAAGCAACAAATTCTTAAATTTGTTGAACATCATAGTAATTATAAACACCCTTAGCATACGAAGATACGATTCCATTATCACTAAACTTACATTTGTAGGGAAGGTGTTTCTTAGGGTCTTCAGAACAACAAATAAAATCATATATTTCACATAAATTCCAAGCATAGCATTGCAAATGATGAATTTGATCCAGTAAAAGTTTCCCTTTTTGTGATAAGCGGTGTTGCACATAACAAGCATGCTCATCTAAAGATTTGCCCTCAACTAAGCTAGTTGGGGTTTCAGCACGATCACATAGGGATCGAAGATGATCCAAGTAAAAAGCTTCATGAGTGTGATAGATTTTGAGTGGTTCTTCAACCATTGGTATAGTAGGTACAACTAATTTTTTTGGTATTTTGCGTTTACTACCCATAACTAAAGATAGAAAACAAGAGCACAAAATAAAAACTACTTAGTGGTAAAGCAAACAAGCACACACGAGAATATTCACCCCACGCTATAACTCCCCGGCAACGGCGCCAGAAAAAGGTCTTGATAACCCACAAGTATAGGGGATCAATTGTAGTATCTTTCAATAAGTAAGAGTGTCGAACCCAACGAGGAGCTAAAGGTAGAACAAATATTCCCTCAAGTTCTATCGACCAACGATACAACTCTACGCACGCTTGACGTTCGCTTTACCTAGAACAAGTATAAAACTAGAAGTACTTTGTAGTTGTTGTTGGATAGGTTTGCAAGATAATAAAGAACATGTAAATAAAAGCTAGGGGCTGTATAGATAAAGACACAACTAAGTTAGTTTAGCGAGTGTGGAAAAGTGGTGGTAGGAGTTGTGAAATTGTCCCTAAGCAATTGACTACGTTACTAGATCAATAGCAAGTTTTATGTGGGAGAGGCCACTGCTAGCATGTCATCCCTGACTTAGAATTCTATGCACTTATGATTGGAACTATTAGCAAGCATCCACAACTACTAACGTTCATTAAGGTAAAACCCAACCATAGCATTAAGATATATTGGTCCCCCTTCAATCCCGTATGCATCAATTTCTATGCTAGGTTGAAGCTTCTGTCACTCTTGCCCTCCAATACATAATCCTATCAACATACAACTAACCCTATGGTGTGATCCACGCGCACGCTCATATGATGGGCACCAAAGGACAGCAACATAACCACAAGCAAATTAAACCAATCATAGCAATTCACCAATTACCGATAGGACAATGAAATCCTACTCAGACATCATAGGATGGGAACACATCATTGGATAATAATATGAAGCATAAAGCACCATGTTCAAGTAGAGGGTACAGCGGGTTGCGGGAGAGTGTACCGCTGTAGATAGATGGGGGAAGGTGATGAAGATGTTGGTGAAGATGACGGCGGTGTTGGTGTAGATCGCTGTCACACGACGATGGCCCCGGCGGCGTTCCGGTGCCACTGGGAGAGAGGGGGAGAGAGCCCCCCTTCTTCTTCTTCTTCCTTGACCTTCTCCCTAGATGGGAGAAGGGTTTCCCCTCTGGTCCTTCGCTTCCATGGCATGGGAGGGGCGAGAGCCCCTCCGAGATTGGATCTGTCTCTCTGTATCTCTCTGTTTCCACGTTCCTGATTTTGCCCTTTCACCGTTTCTTATATTCCCGGAGATCCGTACCTCCGATTGGACTGGAATTTGGACCCCTTTTTTATCCGGATATTGGATTTCCTGCGGCGAAAGAAGGGCACCAACCGCCTTACGGGGTGGCCACGAGGGCCCAAGGCGTGCCTGGCCCCCTGGGGGCGCCCCCCTGCCTCGTGGCCCCCTCGGGCATCATCTCGTGTTGATTCTTCTTCCAAAAATCACATATATTCCAAAAATAATCTCTGTGAGTTTTTATCCCTCTTGGACTCCGTTTGATATGGATTTTCTGCGAATCAAAAAACACGCAACAAACAGGAACTGGCACTGGGCACTGGGTCAGTATGTTAGTCCCAGAAATAGTATAAAAAGTTGCCAAAAGTATATGGAAGTTGTATAATATTGGCATGGAACAATAAAAAATTATAGATACAACAGAGACGTATCATAGGCCAATAAAAACTGGATTGCAATACCTTATGTGCAGTTCTATCTCCAGCGTGGTGTCCTCCATATGCCTCGGAGTGACACTTGCATAGGATCTGTTCCTGTTCATGCTCAGGTACACAACATCTAATAACACCATCTACTCCTTCTTTATAAAGGTGTGGGTCATTCCAGAAGTAATATCTTAAATCATAGAAAAACTTTTTCTTTTGCTGGTATGTGAAACTAGGTGGTATAAATTTAGCAACAATGTAATTAACATAATCAGCATACCCTGGAGCAGTACGAGAAGCATTTATGACAACTAATTGTTCATCAGGAGAACTATCATCAATAGGGAGTGGGTCATCAAGAACATTTTCTAACCTAGACAAGTTGTCTGCAACGGGGTTCTCAGCTACCTTCCTATCAATAATATGCAAATCAAATTCTTGTAGCAAGAGAACCCATCTAATAAGTCTAGGTTTAGCATCTTTCTTTTCCATAAGATATTTAATAGCCGCATGATCAGTGTGAACAGTTACTTTAGAATCAACAATATAAGGTCTGAACTTATCACAAGCAAATACAACTGCTAAAAATTCGTTTTCAGTAGTAGCATAATTTCTCTGGGCACTGTCTAGAGTTTTACTAGCATATTGGATAACATTTAATTTCTTATCAACTCTTTGTCCTAGAACAGCACCTACAGCATAACCACTAGCATCACACATAATTTCAAAGGGTAAATTCCAATCAGATGGCTGAAGAATAGGTGCAGAAATCAAGACTTTCTTAAGTATTTCAAATGCTTCTACACAATCATCATCGAAGACAAAACGAACATCTTTTTGTAAGAGATTAGTCAGAGGCCTAGAAATATTTGAGAAGTCTTTAATGAACCTCCTATAAAAACCGGCATGGCCAAGGAAACTTCTTATACCTTTAAAAGGTAAAGGGTAATGATCTTTTCTAGTAGCTTTATTTAATTTGCGGAAGTCAATTACCATTCTATAACTTGTAACAATTCTTTGTGGGATCAATTCATCTTTATCATTAGGAACAACAGTAATACCTCTCTTCTTAGGGACACAATGGACAGGACTTACCCACTAACTATCAGCAACAGGATAAATTATACATGCCTCCATAAGCTTTAGTATTTCATTTCTTACCACTTCTTTCATCTTAGGATTCAAACGTCGTTGGTGATCAACAACTGGTTTAGCATCTTTCTCCAATTTTATTTTGTGATGGCATAGAGTGGGACTAATGCCCTTAAGATCATCAAGAGTATATCCAATAGCAGCACGGTGCTTCTTCAGAGTTTTCAATAATTTCTCTTCGTCCTGCTCTGAAAGGTTAGCACTAATAATAACACGAAATATCTTCTTTTCATCAAGATGCAAATTTAAGAGTATCAGGTAAAGTATAAACTCAAACACGGGATCACCCTTGGGTGGAGGAGGATTCCCTAGGATTTTAACAGGCAAGTTGTGTTTCAATATAGGTCCCTGTTTAAAGAATACTTCATCTATTTTTCCCTTCTTTCATTCATGAACATATCAGTTTCATGGTCAAGCAAGTATTGTTCTAAAGGATCATTGGGAGGCACGGCAGTAGAAGCAAGACCAATAATTTCATCTTTACTAGGCAATTATTTATCATGGGGTTGTCTATGAAATTTAGCAAAATTAAAATCATGAGACATATCCCCTAAACCAACAGTAACAATATCCTTTTCACAGTCTATCTTAGCATTAACAGTATTCAAGAAGGGTCTACCAAATATAATGGGACAAAAGTCATCTTGTGGGGAACCAAAAACAAGAAAATCAGTAGGATATTTAACTTTCCTACACAAGACTTCAACATCTTTAACAATCCCAATTGGTGAAATAGTATCTGTATTGGCAAGCTAAATTGTAACATCATTATCTTCTATCTCAACTGGTGCAATATCATGCATAATTTCTTTGTATAAGGAATGAGGTATTGCACTCGCACTAGCACCCATATCACATAAGCCATGATAACAATGATATCCTATTTTAACAGAAACAACAGGCATGCCTACAACAGGTCTATGTTTATTTTTAGTGTCGGGTCTAGCAATTCTAGCAGCTTCATCACAGAAGTAAATAACATGCCCATCAATATTATCGACCAAGAGATCTTTAACCATAGCAATACTAGGTTCAACTTTAATTTTCTCAGGGGGTGTAGGTGTTCTAGCATTACTCTTACGAACCACAGTTGAAGCTTTAGCATGATCCTTTATTCTAACAGGGAAGGGTGGTTTCTCAATATAAGCGGTAGGAACAATAGGATCAACGTTATAAGTAATAGTCTTTTCTTCAACTTTAATAGGTTCTACTACTTTTACTTCAATGGGAGGATGATATTTAAACCACTTATCCTTGGGGAGATCAACATGAGTAGCAAATTACTCACAGAAAGAAGCTACTATCTCAGAGTCAAGTCCATATTTAGTGCTACATTCACGAAAAGCATCGGTATCCATAAAAGATTTAACACAATCAAACTTAGGTGTTATACCTGAATCCTTACCTTCATCGAGTTCCCAATCTTCAGAGTTGCGTTTAATTCTTTCCAATAAATCCCATTTGAATTCAATAGTCTTCATCATAAAAGAACCAGTACAAGAAGTATCGATCATGGAGCGATTATTGAGAGAAAGCCGAGCATAAAATTTTCGAATAATAATTTCTTTTGAGAGCTCATGATTGGGGCATGAATATAACATTGACTTAAGCCTCCCCCAAGCTTGATTGATACTTTCTCCTTCGTGAGGCCAAAAATTATATATATAATTACGATCACGATGAACCAGATGCATAGGATAAAACTTCTGATGAAATTCCAATTTCAATTGGTTGTAGTTCCATGATCCAATATCATCACATAGCCTAAACCATGTCAATGCCTTTCCCTTCAAAGATGAAGGGAAGACCTTCTTCTTGATAACATCCTCGGGCATACCTGCAAGCTTAAATAATCCACAAACTTCATCCACATAGATTAGGTGCATATCGGGATGTAATATTCCATCTCCTGTAAAAGGATTAGCTAGCAGTTTCTCTATCATACCCGAAGGAATTTCAAAGTAAAAATTTTCAGTAGGTTGAGGAGCAACTCTTTGCTCTACTGGTCGGGGTGAAGATACCCCGAAGAAGCCCCTCAAAGGATTATTTTTCATAGTAACAAGTGACAGTAAATTTCAGCACACTATATAAATTTTTCCTTACCAAATTCCACCTACCAAAGGTGCTTCACTCCCCGGCAACGGCGCCAGAAAAGAGTCTTGATTACCCACAAGTATAGGGGATCTATCATAGTCCTTTCGATAACTAAGAGTGTCGAACCCAACGAGGAGCAGAAGGAAATGACAAGCAGTTTTCAGTAAGGCATTCTCTGCAAGCACTGGAATTATCGGTAACAGATAGTTTTGTGATAAGGTAATTCGTAACGGGTAACAAGAAACAAAAGTAAACAAGGTGCAGCAAGGTGGCCCAATCCTTTTTGTAGCGAAGGACAAGCCTGGACAAACTCTTATATAAAGGAAAGCGCTCCCGAGGACACATGGGAATTATCGTCAAGCTAGTTTTCATCATGCTCATATGATTCGCGTTCATTACTTTGATAATTTGATATGTGGGTGGACCGGTGCTTGGGTACTGCCCTTCCTTGGACAAGCATCCCACTTATGATTAACCCCCCTTGCAAGCATCCGCAACTACGAAAGAAGAATTAAGGTAAACCTAACCATAGCATGAAATATATGGATCCAAATCAGCCCCTTACGAAGCAACGCATAAACTAGGGTTTAAGCTTCTGTCACTCTAGCAATCCATCATCTTCTTATTACTTCCTAATGCCTTCCCCTAGGCCCAAACAATGGTGAAGTGTCATGTATTCGACGTTCACATAACACCACTAGAGGAAAGACAACATACATCTCATCAAAATATCGAACGAATACCAAATTCACATGACTACTTATAACAAGACTTCTCCCATGTCCTCAGGAACAAACGTAACTACTCACAAATCATATTCATGTTCATAATCAGAGGGGTATTAATGTGCATAAAGGATCTGAACATATAATCTTCCACCGAATAAACCAACTAGCATCAACTACAAGGAGTAATCAACACTACTAGCAACCCACGGGTACCAATCTGAGGTTTTGAGACAAAGATCGGATATAAGAGATGAACTAGGGTTTGAGAGGAGATGGTGCTAGTGAAGATGTTGATGGAGATTGACCCCCTCCCGATGAGAGGATCGATGGTGATGACGATGGTGACGATTTCCCCCTCCCGGAGGGATGTTTCCCCGGCAGAACAGCTCCGCCGGAGCCCTAGATTGGTTCCGCCAAGGTTCCGCCTCGAGACGGCGGCGCTTCGTCCCGAAAGCTTCCTTCTTATTTTTTTTCCAGGGCAAAAGACACCTTATACCAGAAGATGGTCATTGGGGGGCTTCTAGGTGGCCCACGAGGAAGGGGGCACGCCCAGGGGGGTAGGACGCGCCCTCCACCCTCGTGGATAGTGGATGGCCCCCCTCTGGTGCTTTATTTGCCCAATATTTTTAATATATTCCAAAAATGACTTTCGTGGAGTTTCAGGACTTTTGGAGTTGTGCAGAATAGGTCTCTAATATTTGCTCCTTTTCCAGCCCAGAATTCCAGCTGCCGGCATTCTCCCTCTTCATGTAAACCTTGTAAAATAAGAGAGAAAAGGCATAAGTATTGTGACATAATGTGTAGTAACAGCCCATAATGCAATAAATATCAATATAAAAGCATGATGCAAAATGGACGTATCAACTCCCCCAAGCTTAGACCTCGCTTGTCCTCAAGCGGAAGCCTATATCGAAATATATGTCCACATGTTTAGAGATAGAGGTGTCAATAAAATAAAATACGGACATGAGGGCATCATGATCATTCTTAGAATAGCAACATATATATATATATATATATATATATATATATATATATATATATTGTCATATGATTTCCTATGCTGAAGTAACAATCTATTCACAATGTAAAGTATGAATCAGAAACTTCAATGAAAACTAACAAACTATGATCTCAGTCATTGAAGCAATTGCATTTTATCATAACATCGGAAAGAGTCAATATAAGAGCTTTTCAGCAAGTCCACATACTCAACTATTATTTAGTCTTTCACAATCTTTATCAGTTTCCTCACTTGATGCTAGTTCATGAATATCTCATTGCCCCATACGCAGAAAGGCTCGAAGTGTGGATCTTTGGCAATGACATATGTACCTAAAAGCACCAAGTTAATATTAGAAGCTAAACAACAATTGCAAAATGATATAGTAGAACACTCCCTCCATCCCATTATATAAGATTTTATTACATGTATATCTAGACATCATCAGAACATTAAGGAACACTCTTCCTTTTTGCTATGTAGCCTGGGATTGCATATTTAGTCATTCAGTACAATGCATGTTGCTATGTAGCCTCAGATATATTAAATATGGCCCTAGTTAACCTACTGATAAATGGGTTATAGATATATTCAGTGAAATGTCCGATTCGACGATTAATCCATTATCAGCCCCCAGGCTATATGGTACCAGCTACCGATATCCTAAACAGTGAGTAAGCAATGCGATGAAACTAACCTCGATGGAAAACAATATTGTTCTCAATATTGTCCTGTATGAGTACATATAAAGGCATGTTAAGCACAACAGGCTAAACATCAACCAAATATATCCATGGTAGACAACATAATCTACAAATCATAGCTTCAGTGTGCAGGCTTAAACACGCTAGTTAATCAAAACAAGAAGTGGAAAGGTGTGTTAATTGCATCAGGCATATCATTTATAAACAAGCAAATAGTCATTCAAACTGGTATTGTGCAGGTCTAGAGTACACTAGTTATTGTTAAAAAACGAAAAGGCATGTTAACTGCAATACCCTTAACAGCAACCAAATATTGTAATTCATAGTGGTATTGTTGAAACTGTTATTGATGAAATTGAACTGCACGGCAAATAGTTGCACATATAGAGCATCACATTGTGAAGAACTGAAATAAACAAGGCATCAGGACATCTCTAGCCAATCCTTTAAAAGTTAAATGACTAAAATCCTTAGTGGATATATATATGTATTCCAGCAATTTTTGGCTGTTTCTAATCGGCCCCCTAAACTTAACGTTGTAAACTTCAATTTGATCAAGTTCAAAGCAGGTTCAACCAAAAGTAGCATGCATTCAAACATAAACATCGATAGTTTTGCATAACCAAACATAAAAAATAAATTTAAACTAAGCTAAACTACTTTCGGTCGAAGTGGATGTCGAGCCAATCCTTCGTTGTCAGGTACGTGTACCGCGAGCCGGGTCCGGGCCGGTGCCGTCGTCGGGGTCGTTGGGGAAGACACTCCTCCACTCGTCGACGTCGATCTCCTCGTCCTCGCCACCCACCTCGACGCCCTCCGCGCCGCCGTCGTCGCCGCCTTCGACCTCATCATCGGAGGAGAGCGCGATAACCTCGCCGCCCTCCGCGTCGGCAAAGATCGCCCGCTCCGCCTCCACGAGCTCCGGGTGCTGCAGGCGGAGCTCTTGCATGCAGGCCTCGTCGGCGGCCTCGGCCTCGAGGCGTTCCCATGCCTCGCGGTCGTCCCACGCCATAGCCGAGCTCACCACCCTGGCTCCGGCGGAACGAGGTCGATCGGACGTGTGCCGAAGGGGAAATTGAGCCTAGCCACCGCGCCATGGTAGCGGACCTGCCAGCGGTCGTACTCCATGGCCGCGAGCTCGGCCATGTGGAAGCTACCGAGCCACCGGCGGGTGTGGGTCTTCCGATCTGTAATCTCGGCGACCTACGTCCCCCACCGCCGCTGCCGAACCCCGAGGTAGGACCTCATCGGCTGCCGGGTCCGAGGGAGGACGGGGAAGTCCTCGAACCGGCGTAGGGGCGTGAAGGCGGGCGGATCCGGGGACCGGCGACATCGGATCAATAAAGAGCCCGCGGAGGACGACGGGGACACCTCGGCGGCTACCTCGCCGGCGTCGGGCGAACAGGCCGCGATAAACCTCTTTTTGGCCATCGGCTCCTCGAGCTCCCTGGCACACAGGCAGAGATTGAGGATGGAGGCGGCGACCTACCAATGGTTTCGGGGGTGGTGTGTGTCTGTGTGAGCGGAGGTTTTGGGGAGTGTGTGGTGTGTGTCGAGGGAGGGCAAGGTGGTGTTTGAGGAAATACCGCGGCAACTGAAAATTTTACTAGGTGGGAGTAACAAGGGGGGCTACTGAAAATTTGGATCAAGGGCATTTTACTAGGCGAGAGTAACAAGGCGGGGCTACTGAAAATTTGGATCAAGGGCAAGCAGATATTTTTAAGATTGCGAGGGATGCAGAGGCGGGAGTATTTGGGGAGCGAGCAAGTGTGCTTGACATGCCGGCTGTGGACTGTAGCCGACGCACCTTCTCGCGTAAGCCATAGGCGTACTATACACTGACGGTGGATATTTTGTATTGCATCTCACACGGTTGGTGATAATAAACTGTGTGCGATCTACATGATTACATAATGGGGTCACAGCGGCAATGGACGGTGTTTGAATTGCTAGAACTTTTATCTGTAGTGAACATGCAACTATAGGTGTGTCGTCAAAAAAATTGGAATTATTCAGCTTTAGTTTGGACATTTTTATACATTAACTTGGTTTTCTAGGCATTTCAGGTGTACAATTCAAAATTAAACTACATGCCACCTTGGGGGACGAAACGATATATGTTGCCTCTTCTTACTTTCAAAATTTTCTCGTGCCAACATAGAATAACAAGAGTGTTGTTTAATTTTTGGATTTTTTGGGGATTGTTTGGACATTTTTATACGTTAACTGAGTTTTCTAGGAATTTATGTGCATAATTCAAAATTGAACTAAATGCACATGCTCCAGTACATAAAAACGGGTTGAAAAATCAAATGTTTGTCCTTGGTTGCAAGCTTAGGTCACATGCAAGAAATGAGAATGAATGTCAAACACCTTGACACTGTCGCTCGGCCACTAACATTGAGATACATGGTTTTAAAATTCTATTAAATAGAAAAATCGTCTGAAATTCATGGAACTTGACATGATATCATGGAACGGCATCGACATGCCGTGGTAAAAATATTGAACCATTTAGGGCAGGTTTGGGTATAAGTTTCTCGCAAACCGCAGCTTCTCTCACAACAAGCCTGATAGTTTTAGTAGGGAACGTGCCACCTTGGGGGACGAAACTATATCTGTTGCCTCTTCTTACTTTCCAATTTTTTTCTCGTGTCAACATAGAACAACACGAGTGTTGTGTCTATTTATGGGATTTTTTAGGTTCACTTGGACATTTTTATACATTAATTGAGTTTTTTATGCATTCATGTGCATAATTCAAATTTGAACTACATGCACATGCTTCAGTGCATATAAATTGGTTCAATATTGGAATGTGTGTCCTTGATTACATGCTTAAGTCCCATGCAAGAAATGAGAATGAATGTCAAATACCTTGCCACCGTTGCTCGGCCGCTAACATTGAGATACATGTTTTTTAAATTCTAGTAAATCAAAAACGCATCTAAAATTTATGAAACTTGACATGCTAGCATGGAACGGCATCAACATGCAGTGGTAAAAGTATTGTCCCATTTGAGACAGGTTGGGGTATATAAGCTTCTCACAAACCAGAGCTTCTCATAACAAGAGCCTCATGGTTACGGTAGGGAATGTTTCACCTTTCTGGACGAAACGGTATCCATTGCCTCTTCTTGATTTCAATTTTTTTTCTAGTATTAACATAGAACAACATTAGTGTTGTGTTAATTTTAGGAATTTTTTTGGAACTAGTTTGGACATTTTTATACATTAACTGGGTTTTCTATGCATTGTTTCTATACAAACCAATGCATCTTGTGGTGATCCTCTCCATCTCCCCACCAATAATGTGATATTGCATAAGTGATCCTCTTACAAATGTTCTTCAGGAATTTGAAAACACTCTAACGAGTCCCAAAATAAAAATAAGCATGTAACCTATGCTAATGTAACTACTTGTTGAGTCCAACCATGGCCGGATTTAGGCCCCTGGCAGAAGGGGCGGCAGCCTGGGGCGTGAGGCCCATGTCCTTCATATACTTGCGCACTGTAGCTACAGTAAATTGCTACAGTCAACAGAGCTGCCTGGGCCTTGGCTCATTCATGGGTCCGCCACTGAGTCCAACCACGTGGAGATGTGCTAAGCTATCCTTAAGAAATGCTATTTTGGATGGGTCCAAATGGTTTCTTGGATTGGTTAGATACACTATTATATATTTCTTGCAAAAAAAGGTACTCCCTCTGTCTCAAAATTCTTGTCTTAGATTCGTCTAGATACGGATATATATAATACTAAAACGTGACTTGATACATCCGTATTTAGACAAATCTAAGACAAGAATTTTGGGGCAGAAGAAGTACACCATTATATTTTTATGTCTGGCTAATTTACGCAATCGTCTATGTTAAGCTTGACCTCTTAAAATGTTCTCCTATGAGACCGTAGAATTTTAGAGATAATTGTCCCTAGGAATGGTCGTGAGATTTCAAGGGTCCAGAGCAAAGCTAAAACTCATGACTCTTAATATAAACATCAAAATAATAATTAGTATCTGTGTGTGCATTTAAAATGTTACCACCGGTAAACATTTAAAGTACATCCAAAAGCAATATGGATTTTTTTTTCTAACAATCCTTGCAGATGCATCACATCTCTTCAGTCTTCACCAATTTTGTCTTTCGAAAAGCTTATTTAAGATGATTGACTCAATCACATGCATAGTAAATAAGATCTGATAAGAAATAGAAATATTTGGTTTACTATTAACTTTTCTCACAAACTCAAAAATCTCCATAGCAGACATTGGTCCCTCTGGTCAATTGTGTGTGTAACACTCAACTCACAAATATATCAATTAACATAATATAAGGTCTCTTTCACATACTCCCTCCGTTCCTAAATAATTGTCTTTCTAGAGATTTCAACAAGTGACTACATACGGAGCAAAATGAATGAACCTACACTCTAAAACATGTCTACATATATCCGTATGTTGTAGTCCATTTGAGATGGCTAGAAAGACAATTATTTGGGAACGGAGGGAGTAGTTTACAATAAAGATGACTCAGTTAAGGAGGTCCAACGCACAAGTCTCTGCGAGCAATGCCCTAGTCTCTTTCATATAGTCCAGGATGAACAGGGCTCCAATAAGGAGGTCACTGGTTTCCACCCGCCAATTTTATTTTTGTTTTGTTTCTGAGGAGTCTAGTCTATCCTAAGTTGATGGCTTGGAATGAGTTACTTGTGATATGCTAAATGAAGCACACCACTCGAATGGATGTGATGGGTTTAGGTGCAATCAACATCGGATTACAGCTACGAATGAGCACGCAAATCACACAGTTGTTCTGATCAAAACAGCATTTCTCACCAACACCAAGTCACCCTTGTTGGTAATTACTTCTTGAATCTCAACAAGTTCTAATTCCTCGTCAAACAGCGACTGTTTTTTTTGTTTTGTTTTTTTTTTTTTTTTGAGAAACGGAGCCTAGCTCCTAATTTCATTGCTGAAATTGGTAACACAAATGCAACCTACCAGTTCATGTAAAAACTGTACGGGTGCTGTAGCTGCCCAAATCCACCATCCATTACAATCTGATGGCTCTCCTGTCTCCTTCATTCTCCTCAGTCTTAGCAGCAATAGAACGACGATGACGGCCGCCGGAAGCACCCTGGTAAGGAAGCGGCAGTCCACACTGACGGTCTTGTGTGCACTGCTGTCATCCGTAGCACCTCGGTTCCATCTATTTCCACGATCACGACGTTTACGAATCCCCGCCCCCAGAAGCGACGTCCACTTCTCCCTTCCTGACCACCTTTTCTCTGTGAGACCTTCGCCGCCGCCGCGCGCGCTATGCATGCATGCCGACTGCCTGGAGAGTTTCTCAGCCACCAAGAGCGCCGCGTGGTCGTGTTGTACAACAAGGTAAGCCCTTCGCAGTGGTCGAGGCAGCGTGGCTGGGAAGTGGGAAGGAGTTGTGGTAAGGGGGCGGCATGGACACCGCCGGCCTGATCATGAACATGCGAGGCGCGCTCGAGGGCGAGTTCATTGACGCACTTGTTGAACATCCCGAGTTGAACGAGCAGAAGCTTTTTGCCATTGGGCCACTGAATCTCTATTGTAAGCGAGGGCTCGGAGGCCGGCGAAGACGCGATGCGAGTGTATGGACCATCAAGATTACAACGGATGGTGGATATGGCCAGCTACAGTACCCGTACAGTTTTTACTCAACTGCAGAGGAGCCGAACCCTTCACGACCCGGCAAAATGGCAAAGAGGCTAACGAAAACAGGATTCAAACCATGAAGAGCGATCAACTCAGCACCATAGAAAGGACCAGAGCATCACAGCAGACATCCTCAACAAGTCTGGAAAACAAGAACAGGTCTGAAGATTAACAACCAACAGCGCAAAACATAACAGCAGAAGCTAGCCAGACCATCAAGCCGCGAGGCAACAAGCTGCTCAAGAATTTATCAAGAGTATCAGCGGGCCCCATCCAAGTCGTCCATGGAAGACCTCAGTGGCCCTCTCGATGAGCAGCCTTGCTCCGCTCCACTGTCATTTTTGAAGTATTGGTTTCTGAAATTTTGACCCGAAAGATAAGTAGGGAGCAACAGCAAAAATCGCACTAGTGGGAACAGCAGGGAAAACTTTCCTAAAGCGGTCATCATTACGAGTTTTGCATGAGTGAAACAGCAACTGTTATCCCGTGCTATACTATATGTTGAGATTACTGAAGTTTGGTGCTCTAGTTCAACAGATGGAGATCTTTGTCAAGACCGCAGGACAGCTACCATTGTGGTTGACCCGTCAGATACCATCCATGGTGCCAAGGCAAAGATCCAGGATCAACGACGGACGCGCTCTAGCAGATTACGACATCAAAAGGATGCATCGACTCTCCACCTCGTTCTGCACATCCAGAGAATCTTCATCAAGAAGTTGACTGGTGAGACCCTCGTTCTCGAGGCTGAGAGCCCAGATACCATCGGAGATGTCAAAACCAAGATCATGGAAAGGATGGAACGCCGGTGGACAAGCTGGGTCTCGTCTTTGGAGGGAACTAGACCTGCAATTTTGCAGTACTATGCATATCCAGCAAAACTGTTCATGTGTTTGCCCAGATAATACTGCATTCAGCAGCGACGTATACCCATCTGCCCTGTTAAAATGGTGACTAGGGCATATGATAAAATGGCAAAATACCTATAGCGCAAAAGTAATGTGTTAATTTGACGGTGCAGTTTGTGGAAAAGTCCAGCATCTTTGTTGGATAAAATTGATGGTTCAGAATAATAATGTGAAAGTTTTGCGCACCAGGGCGCAACAAGTCAAGGCAGCAACACAAGTTGCAGTGCACGTAAGTGTCTACCAACAAACGGTAGTAGCCTCAATATCAGCATTGGCACAACCACGCCAGTAGTGGTGTCTTGTGTTGAAGAGATGCTGCCATGGGAGAAGGCAAAGGATCAAGACAAGAAGCAACTCATCAGGGAGGTGGTGAAAATAAGGATGGCCAATCCGCAATCAGGAGAACAGAACGACGCACATCAGATGCGACGCGGTGTGGTGAGACTGAAACCACATGCTCATTGCCCATAAGAGAAAGGAACTCTGTCTAAGGTGTGGTGGCAGCACAGGCCCATGAACGAAGTGACGGCATGAGATATATGATGTTCAGTTTGTTCGTAGCCTAGATTGTGAGTCCTGTGTATAAATGGACTCGAGAGATGAATTAATCGAGGAAGAAGAACTGCAAAATATTCAGTGCTTGCTTTGTCCTTCCAGTGCCTAATTTAGTCAAATCATGCTCCAGACTTAGTTTTTCTACGAGGACTGAAATGCAATCCCTTGCGTCGCTATGCTGCTACCAAAATAGTATTCTTGGATGCAGGCTATCATACACCAGAATGTAACAGAACTAAATATTGCATTTGTGAGATTTGAAGTCACATGCCACATAACTAGTTTATGGTTGCAATGAAAGTGCTATCGACACACAAGTTTTATAGCAGTCACAGTTTAATCACCAAATTCTTGGATGCAAGTTAGCAAGTACCAGAATGTAACAGAACTAAATATTGCATTTGTGAGATTCGAAATCAACGCCACAGGACAAGTTTATAGTTGCAAGCAACATAACTTGCTTTTGTTCAACGAAGTGCTATCGACACACAACTTTTATAGCAGTCACGGTTTCATCATCAAATTCATGGATGCACTGCAAAAAAATAAATACCACAATGTAGGATTAATAAACATTGCATTTGTGAGGTCTGAATCCACATGCCACAGAACAAGTTTACAATTGCAGGAAACTAAACTTGTTTTTTTTTGTTTAAAGAAAGTGCTATTGGCACCTAAGTTTAATCATCATCATACGAGACATGCCAAAGACCGACCACAAACCTAGTTATGGGAGCAGCTTCCCGGCCATGAAGCAACCGAACTTATTGCTCCGAGAGTACTCATACGGCACCCCAGCGACCGTGAGCAGCCGCTCGAGGACCTCCTTGGCCTGGTCGGGCTCCGCTGTCTCGCACTCGAGCTCGTAGTTGGTGCCGAAATCGAAGTGCGTCTCGTCGAGCTCCAGCACGAGCCCTTGCCCCTCGCCCTCCCCGAGCTCATACACGCCACGGGTGTTCCGGAAGCCGCCGAGGCAGACGAACGGCGCGGCGTCCCCGCCGACGCCGTACTCGTCGGAGACGAGCCGGACGATGGGGGAGTCAACCGCGCCGAGGCGGGCGGGGTCGTCGAGGCAGGCGAGGGCGAGGGCGGGGTCGAGGGGCTCCTCGACCTCCTCGACGCGGCTGACGCCGGCGTCGATGCGCGGGCGGCGCTTGAGCGCGAGGACGGCGCGGGAGGGGGCGCGGTCGTCGGGGCCGTAGAGGCGGACGCGGAGCGCGGCGGTGGCGGCGGCGAGGGGCCGCGCGGGGGCGTCGAAGAAGACGTTGCGCTGGGCGTCGGTGCGGAGCAGGCGGGGCGCGAGGAAGGAGGAGAGGCGCCCGTGCGCGGCCGCGTCGGGGAGCCGGAGCTTGATCTCGACTTCCATGGGGTTGGGGTTGGGGACGGGGGAGATGCGGCTAGGGCTGGGGGGGCGGGGGGTGGAGGCCGATGCGCTGGGCCTTGGAGGGCGCGGCGTCGGACGGCGGGTGGAGGAGGCGGAGGAGCGGGTTGGAGACGGGGTTGGACGCGCGCGGGGTCGAGAGGGGCGTGGATTCGGCGGCGGATTTGGCGGCGGCGGCCTTGGAGCGGAGGTGCTCCTCGAGCTCGTCGCGGTCGGAGCTGCGGAGGTCGATGCGGGTGGGCTGGCGGCGCAGCATCGACGGATGGATGGGGATCTGGCTGTGGCTGTGGCCGTGGGTTTGGAGTGCGGCGAGCGGGCGAGGGTCGCAATCAGGGGAACGATGCGTGGGCGCATTGGTGTGGTTGCATATCCGGATTCTCCCCTTTGAGGCGAGCCGTGCGCCGCGCGCGTGACGTTCGTGTTGCATCCTGACAGGTGACCAAGACCACACAAATTAGACCCCTAAAAAAAGGGAAACGTTTGGGCGCGGTGCACCGACCGAACTTCTGGCCAGCTCGCTTGCCACGCTGGCCCAACACGCAATACGCAGTGATCCCCACATGTCCCGCCTCCATCCCCTACCTCCAACCCTCACGCCCGCATCCCCTCCCCCTCCCCGGGCTGCCACGGGGACCACCACGAGCTCCATCGCCGGCGGCCAGGCGCTCCCTCGCGCACCCGTCATGGTTGCCTGCTGCCATGGCCAGATCCATCCCCTACCTCATCCTTCACGCGCGCACATCCCCTCCCCCTCTCCTATCGGGCTGCGACTAGGCCACCACAGGCTCCATCGACGACGATCAGGCGCTCCGTCGCCGGCCGCCATGGCTGCTTACCACCATGGCCGGATCCACCCGCATATACAAGTGTTGCAACCGTCATCTAGAAAAGCTTCAACAGCTATTGAAAAAAGCTTCAACCATAGACACAGAAAGCTTCAATGGCACTTCATAACAAGGGGAAGCTGCAATCGTAGTTGGATTTTGCTACTACCGGCTAAGCTTTTTGCTACATCCATCAGGCGGAGCTGCGACCTCGCGACGACGACAACGACGATTTTTGCTGCAACCGTAGTAGATTTTTGCTACTATCGTTGAAGTTTTTGCTACATCCATGTAAGGCGGAGTTGCGACCTCGCGAAGACGGGGACGGTGTTTGATTTTTGCTGCAACCGTAGTTATTTTTTGCTACTACGGGTGAAGTTTTTTGCTACATCCTTTCAAAATGGCGTTGGTTGACTGACGGCCGCCATCGACATAATTCCCTGCAGCGAGCATCAATGGCGAGGGGCGGCGGCCGAGCTACAATTGCCGCCGTCAAGAGCTGCAACGCAGGTGGAGTTGTTGCATGGGGACCGACAACGGAGAGGACCGACGACGAGGACGGCCGGCGAGGGCGGGATCCGGCGGCGACGAGGAAGACCGGCGAGGGTGGGGACCGACGACCACCGGAGGGGACAGGAGGCGCGGCGCCGCGCTCCCCTGAACAGGACTGCCCGAGGAAGAAGAAAGAGAGCTGGGGGTGATTCGTTTTCTTTTGCTTGGATCCAATCGAACGGCTGTGCGCACATGGCATCGGGCGGTTGCGGTGCGACCGGCCGAAACTTTCGGCCGGCGCACCAGCGCAGAGTGCTGCCCTAAAAAAAAGACCACACAAATTAGGGTGTGATGCTATATTTTTTTTACAGGAGTGTGATCCCATGGTTATGATCACAATAAATCCCCTCTATTGTTGGCCCCTCTGCGCCGAACGCAGTCACGGACCATTGCCACATGGGTCATGTTGCGCTTTCGCATTGTAACATGGGTCATGTTTGTGGTCATCTTCAGCTTGCCTGACATGGGCTTTTGGTCATCAATTGTAACATGAACCATGTTGCAGTTAACATGGACACTGACTTGCAGGACCAACGCTGCTGCATCCAACTTAATCATGGACATAATTAGGATGAAAAGTTGCAGTTTCAATGGGAGAGAAACCTGCATAAAACTCCGACCAGCAAACATAATACTCCTGATTTCACTTTCAGAGGCAACATCTTCATAATATTAGATGATACCCCGCGCGTTGCTGCGGGACTTTGTGCTTTCCATGAGCGGATTCAAAGAAAACCATATACTATACCTTTACATTTTAAATTTTGGTTTTGGATATCCAATGGAATCTTGATATTTACATTTGAAATGCTGGACAAATATATTTCTACACAAACATAGAATTATTAGTAACGTTCACCGATTATCTCCCAAGTAACTATGTTGGATTTTAAGAGCATTGAAGTAATTATAGTACACTTGGTTATCATACAGTTGCTCCAAATGTGACATTTGTTCACCTACAAAAAATTTCATTGTGTGGCCAAATCTTAACAACTAGAAAAATAAAGTATGGGCATATGATAGTACACGTGGAGCACACATGAAAAGTTAGTTGAGATATATGTTTCGAACATCCAAGGAGGCATCATGAATAGCATACATCACTAGTAGAAAAAGGGGCTATCGTTGAGGCCTGTTTTGCCCATTAGTCCTGGTTCAATCCGAACCGGACTAATGTGAGCATTTATCCCGTTCGTGAGCCTGGGGGCGGCCGGACCACGTGGCCATTGGTCCCGGTTCGTCCGGACCTTTTGGTCCCGGTTGGTGGGACGAACCGGGACCAATGGTCCTGCTCTGGCCCACCACTATTGGTCCCGGTTGGTGGCATGAACCGGGACCAAAGGATTCCTTAGTCCCGGTTCGTGCCACCAACCGGGACCAATAGTGCTGCCTATATATACCCTCGCTGAAAGCAGAGCACTCCAAAGGTTCTGCTTTTTTCTTGCCGGCGAGGGGGCTTTGTGGTGCTCTAGCTCACCTCCTATGCACATGAGGTGTTCATGAAATGCCCGAGCCACACTGCTTAAGCTTTCTCCTCTCAAGCTCGACCTCCAACCTCCATTTTCCTCAATATTTGTCTAGGTTTAGCGGTTCGTCACGCCTGTCCCGCCTTCACCGCCGTCGATCACCCGCGCCGATCTCATCGCCAAGACCACCGTGGTGAGCCTCTTGTTCTTATCTTCTTTCCGAAAGGAAAAATATTCTTACTTGTATTATTTTCTTACTTTTATTATTGCATCTTATATAGTGCGATGGTTTTGGTATCCGCCCGTCGGCCCTCGTCCCTGTCTATGATTCGGATGTGGTATATATTATCTTTTCATAACTATTGGTTCATTTATTGTTTATGAAAATTAAGCCGACCAACGTGACATAGATTTTATTTATCTAGGAGGTTGTTGAACCGGAAATTCCAACCGACCCTATTGTCGAGAGGTTAAATTTAGTTGAAGAAGAAAACAATTTCTTGAAGGAAAAATAAAAAACTTGAGGAGGAGAAGATGATATTGGAGTTGCATGTTGCGGATGTCGCCGATGATCACAAGATCAAGATGGATGCAATGCGCTTGAAGATGAGAAAGATTAGAAAATATGCCATTCATACCGAGGCTTGGTATCATTATGCCGTTGGATCAGTTGTTACCTTGGTTGCGATTATGATCGTATTTGTTTTCACATTGAAATGGTTTACATAGTTTCAATGTATGGTTTAATTAATTTAGATGCTCTGCAGAGCTTTATGTTGTTAGATGAGAACTATGTATGTACTTTGGTTTTATGTGATGATGAACTTCTATTAATTTGGTCATTTAATTATCTATTCATGATGTTCGTAATGATTTTTGACACACTTAATTATATATAATGCACGCAGATGAACCGCAATGGATGTACGGTGACAGACACACCTCCGAGTACATTAAGGGCGTGCATGCTTTTCTCAAGTGGCTGAGGCAAACAAGCAGAATGGTTTTATGTGTTGTCCATGCCCTATATGTGGAATACGAAGTCTTACTCGACCGGAAAATCCTTCACACCCACCTGCTTACAAGGGTTTCATGCCACACTATAATGTTTGGACGAGGCACGGAGAAATAGGGGTTATGATGGAAGACGGCGAGGAAGAAGAGTACGATGACAACTATGTGCCCCCGAATACGGGATGCTATCGAACATCAAGTTGCACTGACGATGTGCACGATGGTGCTGCAACGGGCGAAGCTGCTGAAGATCAAGATGAACCGACGATGTGCCCCATGATGATGATCTCCGTCGGGTCATTGTCGATGCAAGGACACAATGCGAAAGTCAAAAGGAGAAGCTGAAGTTCGATCGCATGTTAGAGGATCACAAAAAGGGCTGTACCCCAATTGCGAAGATGGCAACACAAAGCTCGGTACCGTACTCGAATTGCTGCAAAGGAAGGCAGAGAATGTGTGCTCGATAAAGGATTTGAGAAGCTACTGAAAATAATGAAGAAGAAGCTTCCAAAGGATAACGAATTGCCCGACAAGACATACGCAGCAAAGAAGGTCGATGCCCTCTAGGATTGGAGGTGGACAATATACATGCATGCCCTAATGATCGCATCCTCTACCGTGGTGCCTACAAGGATCTCAAGGCATGCCCGTATGCGGTGCATTGCGGTATAAGATCGACGAGATGACCCCGGTGATGTTGACGGCGAGCCTCCGGGAAGAAGGTTCCTCGAAGGTGATGTGGTATGCTCCTATAATACCACGGTTGAAACGTCTGCTCGAAACGGAGAGCATGCCAAGTTGATGCGATGGCACGATGAGGACCGTAAGAAAGACGGTAAGTTGAGAGCACCACGACGGGTCGCAGTGATGGAGAAAATCGAGAGAAAGTACTGGGATGAGTTTGCAAAGGACCCAAGGAACGTATGGTTTGCTTTAAGCGCAGATGGCATTAATCCTTTCGGGAGCAAAGCAGCAATCACAGCACTGCCCGTGACTCTATGTATGTATAACCTTCCTCCTTGGATGTGCATGAAGCGGAAGTTCATTATGATGCCGTTCTCATCCAAGGCCCTAAGCAACCCGCAAAGACATTGATGTGTACCTAAGGCCATTAGTTGAGGAACTTTTACAGCTGTGGAATGGAAACGGTGTACATACGTGGGATGAGCACAAAAGGAGGAATTTGACCTGAAGGCGTTGCTTGTTCGTGACAATCAACGATTGGCCCGCTCTCAAGAACCTTCGTGACGAGACAAACAAGGGATACCACACATGCACGCACTGTTTACTTGACACCGATAGTATATACCGGAAGCTGCAGGAAGAATGTGTACCAGGCCGTCGCCGATTTCTTCCGACCAACCATCAATGTCGAAAGAAAGGCAAGCATTTCAAAGGCGAGGCAGATCACCGAAGAAGCCTGCCATGCGTCGGTGATCACGTACTTGCTATGGTCAATGATTTACACGTAATCTTTGGAAAGGGTCCCGCGGACTAGCTGTTCGAATGACGCCGAGAATCACGCACCCATGTGGAAGAAGAAATCTATATTTTGGGACCTACCCATGGAAAGACCTAGAGGTCCGCTCTTGATCGACGTGATGCACGTGACGAAGAACCTTGCGTGAACCTGCTAGGCTTCTTGGGCGTGTATGGGAAGACAAAAGATACACCGAGGCACGAGAGGACCTGCAACGCTTGCACGAAAAAGAGGGCATGCCTCCGGCAATATGAAGGTCCCGCCACTACGCTCTTACGAAAGAAGAGAAAGAAATATTCTTTCAATGCCTGCTCAAGATGAAGGTCCCGACCGGCTTCGTCGAATATAAAGGGAATAATAAATATGTCGGAGAAAAGTTCCGAACCTAAAGTCTCATGACGCCACGTGATTATGACGCAATCGCTTCGGTTGCATTGAGAGGGCTTCACCGAAAACGTCCGATTAGCCATTGTGAAGCTATGTGCATTCCTCAATGCAATATCTCGTAAGGTGATCGATCCAGAAATCGTAGCAACGCTAAGGAGTGATGTGGCGCAATGTCTTGTCGGTTTGAGCTGGTGTTCCCACCATCCTTCTTCAATATCATGACGCACGCCCTAGTTCATCTAGTCGATTTAGATTGTCATTCTGGGGCCCGTATTTCTACACAATATGTACCCCTTTGAGAGGTTCATGGGAGTCCTAAAGAAATATGTTCAGAATCGTGCTAGGCCGAAGGAAGCATCTCCATGGGCCATCAAACGAGAGGATGTCATCGGGTTTTGTGTTGACTTCATTCCTGGCCTTAATAAGATAGGTCTCCCTAAATCGCGGTATGAGGGGAGACTGACCGAAAAGGCACGCTTGGAAGAGACTCAATAATATGCAGGGACGGATATTCTTGGTCTCAAGCACACTACACAGCTTCTACGTAACTCTACCTTGGTGACCCGTATGTCGATGAACACAAGAACGATCTGCGCTCCAAACACCCGGAGCAAAGTCGACGATCGGATTACATGTGAACACATCAGACTTTCAGCAGTTGGTTGGAAAGACGCCTCGGAGGTGACAGCACTGTTTGTGATGAGTTGTACTTGTTGTCCAGGGACCATCTTCGACTGTAATGATTTGGAAAGGATACTGAGATAAATGGGAATACATTTTACACGATTGACCAAGATGAAAAGAGCACCAACCAAAACAGCGGTGTCCGCTTTGATGCAGCAACCGACAAGGAAATGACACATATTATGGTTACATAGTAGACATATGGGAACTTGACTACGGAGTAGATTTTAAGGTCCCTTTGTTTAAGTGCAAGTGGGTCAATCTGTCAGAGGCGGGAGTGCAGTAGACCCACAAGATGCGGAATGACAACAAGGATCTGAAAAATCTTGGGTACACCGACGAACCGCTCGTCCTAGCCAATGATGTGGCGCAGGTTATCTATGTGAAGGACATGTCTACCAGACCGAGGAAAAGAAAAGATAAGGAAGCGAATACATCATACAATGAGCCAAAGCGCCACATAGTTCTTTCAGGAAAATGGACATCCCGGGAGTGGAGGGCAAGATGACATGTCTCAAGAGTATGAAAAGTTTCATGAAATTCCCCCCTTCAAAGTCAAGGCTGACCCAAGGATCCTGATAAATGATGAAGATTATCCATGGTTACGGCGCAATAAGCAAACGACACAAGCGAAGAAAAAGTGAAGACTTTCTCCCGCAACTATTATGATGATACCATGCCAACTTTGTAACACACGAGTATGATACCATTAAGCCCGTCCCTCTACGCCTTGTTGAGCTCACAAACTTGTGATTCACACAAATTTCAAAGAATTCAAATTTTATAAAACTAATGGCACAAACAGAAAGTTTATAATTGTTCTAAAACAAATGGCACTAACAGAAAGTTTATAATTTTGCTGACCTAAAAGCAAAAAGAATTAAAAAATAAAGCAAAAAACCAAAAGAAAATAAATAATGCAGAAACAAAACAAAAAACTTGAAAAAAATAATAATAGCAACAATAAGCATTTTTTGTAAGTAGAAACAAAATAAAATAAATAAAGCAACAAAGAAAACAAAAAAGTGTTTTTGAATTTTAAAACTAATGGCACAAACAGAAAGTTTATATTTTTCTAAAACTAAAAGCACTAACGGAAAGTTTATAATTTTGTTGACCTAAAAGCAAAAAGAATTAAAAATAAAGCAAAAACCAAAAGAAAATAAATAATGCAGAAAACAAAACAAAAAATAATAATAGCAACAATAAGCATTTTGTTGTAAGTAGAAACAAAATAAAATAAATAAAGCAACAAAGAAAACAAAAAAGTGTTTTCAAATTTTAAAACTAATGGCACTAATAGAAAGTTCATATTTTTCTAAAACTAAAAGCAAAAGGAAATAAAATATAAAGCAAAAAAACTGCCACCTACTAGGCCCCCACGGCCTGAATACGACTAGAAACCCTACATGGGCCAGATTCAGCCCGCAGAGGCCCAATAGGCCTGAGCAAGAGTGCATGATTAGGCCAAAGCCTGCATTTGAGAGGAGCTCGAAGGGGATGCACACCAGCTTATAAACTAGAGCCGCCCTTCAACTAGCGAGGTGGGACTAAACATTTGGGTTCGGGCAGCCTTTTGGTCCCGGTTGGTGGCACCAACCGGACTAAAGGGGGCATTGGTCGCGGTCGTGCTACCAACAGGGGCTAATGCCCCTTAGTCCCGGTTGGTGCCACCAACCGACCAAAGGTCCCGCTTCCGCCCTTTGGGCTGCTGAAAATTGGCCTTTGGTCCCGGTTGGTGGCATCAACCGGGACTAAAGGGGGGCATTAGTCCCGGGTCGAGGCACCAACCGGGACCAATGCCCTTGCTATATAACCAGGACTTGTGAAAATTTCACATCTCCCTCGCCAGTTCCCCCCCGACGACGCCGAGCTCATCGACGCCGCCAGGCTGCCCAGATCGACATCGTCCATGCCCCGCCGCCGCCGCCGTCTGCGCGCGCCGCCGCCTGCCGTCTGCCCCGTCGCCCCTGCCCCTGTCGTCGCCTTGGCGCTGCCCAACGCCGCCGCGACGCCGCCGCCGCCGACGTCGTTGTCGCCTTGCCGCCCGTCGTCGCCAGCCCACGCCTCCCTGCCCGCCCGAGCCTGCTGTCGCCGCCCCCCGAGCCCGCCGTCCTCGTCGCCCCTGCCCGTGCCGCCCGAGCCCGTCGTCGCCCCTGCCCGCGCCTCGAGCCGTCGTCGCCGTCGCCGTCGCCCTCGCCAGCCGCCTCGTTAGAGAGCCGCCCGCCGAGCCGCCTGCTTTTTTATTTTTTTGTTCATATGTGATGTATATGTGTATGTGGCTATAATGTATATGTTTTTTATTTTTATTAGTTTAGTTTTTGTTCATTTATAGAAAGTTACAATTTTAATTAGGTTAGTGCATTTTAATTAGGTTAGTGTAGAGGAAAAGTAAAATAAGGAAAAGGAAGAAAGAGGAAGAAGGAAGAAGGAAGAAGAAGAAAAAAGAATGAGAGGAAAAGAAGAAAAGAAGAGGAGAAGAAGAAAGGAATAGAGGAGAAGAAGAAAAAAATAGAATTTTTTTCTATTTTTCTTCTTCTCCTCTATTCTTTCTTCTTCTCCTTTTTTTTCTTCTTTTTTTCTTCTTCTTCTTCTTCTTCCTTCTTCCTCTTTTCTTCCTTTTCCTTATTTTTATTAGTTTATTTCTTTTGTTCATATGTGATGTATATGTATATGTGGCTATAATGTATATGTTTTTTATTTTTATTAGTTTAGTTTTTGTTCATATATAGAAAGTTACAATTTTAATTAGGTTAGTGCATTTTAATTAGGTTAGTGTAGAGGAAAAGTAAAATAAGGAAAAGGAAGAAAAGAGGAAGAAGGAAGAAGGAAGAAGAAGAAGAAAAGAATGAGAGGAAAAGAAGAAAAGAAGAGGAGAAGAAGAAAGGAATAGAGAAGAAGAAAAAATAGAATTTTTTTTCTATATTTTTTCTTCTCCTCTATTCTTTCTTCTTCTCCTTTTTTTTTTCTTTTTTTCTTCTTCTTCCTTCTTCCTTCTTCCTCTTTTCTTCCTTTTCCTTATTTTCCTTTCTCGAGGGATAAGAAGAAAAAGAAGAGGAGAAGAAGAAAGAAAGGAATAGAGGAGAAAGAAGAAACTTTGACACGAGGGGGGGGGGTACCGATACCCCCTCCCCGATATAACGAGTGTGTCGAGGATCGCCGAGGGGTCGAGGGTCGGGAACTAGTGTAGAGGGTCGAGGGTCGTTAAGGGGTCAAGGGTCGAAGGTTTCAGGGTCGAGGGTTCCTATAGTGTCAAAGTATTCAAGAAATCCATGGCTTCATCATTAGCCGGAAGTAACCATGGCATGATGGTGCGAAGTCCTCAAAGTTGTTGCCTCGAATGGAGTCCGGATAGGATAATTTGCCTTTTGCTGAACTTTGTACCAAAAAGCTAATTATCCTATCTGGGACTCCGCTCCAAAACAACTTTGGAGAGCTTCGCACCATCATGCACCTGTTACTACCCTAATGATGAAGACATGGTTTTGTTGAATCCTTTGAAACTAGGCAACCTCCCGACCCTCGGCGATCTTGACCCTTGACCTCGACCGCCGGGCGATCCACGACCCTCTACCCTACTTGTGGGGCATAGATGTACTGTTCAACGCCGACCCTCCCGATAGCTTCAACACGTGGGGGTCGATATTACGCACCCTCCTAGCTTGAAGCGTTCTCAAGGCCACCCCTAACCCTTGAAGCGTTGTCGAGGCCACCCCAAACCCTAGAGAAGCAGCGCCGAGGCCACTAATATGATTCCTTATTGTGATTAGCTAGCTAGTTCTACGTTGGCACTAATATATCCATATCTGTCATGTTTGAATAATAATTGCCATGTTGTAAATATTTGTAGAAACTATGGACACCCCCGAGACGAAGCACAAGAAGCGTTGTTGAGGGACATAATCGCACACGGAAGTGATGCCGCCTCCTCGATGATGTTTCTCAACGTCGATAACGATGGTCCGGAAGGAGAGGGTGAAGAAGCAGCTGGCTATGATTTACATGGCTCCGATGACCCAATGCCGTGCAAGAAGTAGACCGTGAGGACGGCTCCGGTGATCACCAAACCGAGTCCGCCAGGTATATATATTAGTTAAGCTCAGTCTTGACTAGCTCTCGCCTTTGTTTTGGTATACATATATGTACACATATTAATTAACTCTCGTCTTTGTTCTTTTTCTAGCCCTTGGATCGAGCACAACTTCGGTAAAGAGACGAGGCCCAAGAAAAGTTGAGCTCGGATGAAAAGTTTGAGATCATACAAATCGCGCGACGGCCAACCGATTGAACCCTACCGGACAAAGAAGGCATTTGTTGCTCAGTCAATGGGTTCTGTTAGGGACAAGATCCCGATCAGCATCCACCAATGGTATAAGCCTAAGAACGAAGACCCGAGGTGTCTTATGTCAATGATATGCGAAAAATGATCTTTGGACCGAGCTGAAGTCAAATTTTACCCTACCGCCAGAGGATGATCCGGAGAAGCCAGAATAGAGCCATTAATCAAGTCTTTTGCTCTTAAGAAGATGGCAGAACAATTCAGGAATGGGAAGAAAGACCTCAATACGTATGTCGAAAAAATGAGACACCAGAATTCACGGCAAATATGAGAAGATCGAGATGTCCGCCCGCATTTGTGGCCTACAAGACATCGGAAAAGAGTAAAAAGATGTCAGCGACAAACAAGGGAAATGCTGCGAAGAAGAAGCTTCATCATCGCACGGGGTCAGGTGGCTACCTCATAGCCCGGCCTAAGTGGTCCAAGGCTGAGAATGATCTGCTTGATAAAGGGATCGAACCCGAGACAATGAACTGGCCAGACCGTTGCCGGACTTGGTTCTTCGGGGCCGGCGGATCCTTGGTGTTGGGGAACGTTGCAGAAAATTAAAATTTTTCCTACGGTTTCACCAAGATCCATCTATGAGTTCTACTAAGCAACGAGTCAAGGGAGAGAGTTTGCATCTACATACCACTTGTAGATCGAGTACGGAAGCGTTCGAGGGAGTGGTGATGATGAAGACGTTCCCAACGTGATTCCGATCACCGATGACCAAGTGCTGAACGGACAGCACCTCCGCGCTCAACACACGTACGGGACGACGGCGTCTCCTTCGTCTTGATCCAGCAAGGAGGAAGGAGAGGTTCAGAATGATCACTCCAATGGCAGCACGACGGCGTGATGCAGATGGAGAGATCAGATTCGGCAGGCTTCGCCAAGCGTGTCGGAGGAGGAGAGGTGTTGGGAGGGAGGGCTGCGCCTTCAATGGTGTGCAGCCTCCCCTACCCCTCTATTTATAGGGGAAAGGAGGAGGGTCGGCCCCTCTAGATCCATCTAGAGGGGGCGGCGGCCAAGGGAGGGGGCTTGCCCCCAAGGGGGCGCCCCTTAGGGTTTCCCCTTCAACCCTAGGCGCATGGGCCAGGGGAGGGTGCGCCCAGCCCATGAGGGGCTGGCTGCCCCCACGCAGCCCAAGTGGCCCCCAAAAGGGTGGCCCTCCCGGTGGTCCTCCGGAACTCTTCCGTGGACCCTCCATAAACCGATATGACCGAAACTTTTCCGGTGTCCGCTTGATGACTTCCCATATATAAATCTTTACCTCCGGACCATTCCGAACTCCTCGTGACGTCCGGGATCTCATCCGGACTCAACAACATTCGGTAATCACATACAAGTCTTCCTATTAACCCTAGCGCCACCGAACCTTATGTGTAGACCCTACGGGTTGGAGACATGCGATATGACCGACGCTCTCGGTCAATAACCAACAGCGGATCTGGATACCCATGTTGGCTCCCACATGCTCCTCGATGATGTCATCGGATGAACCACGATGTCTAGGGTTCAAGCAACCCGTATGCTATTCCCTTTGTCAGCGGTATGTTACTTGCCCGAGACTCGATCGTCGGTATCCCAATACCTCGCTTAATCTCGTTACCGGCAAGTCACTTTACTCGTATCAGAATGCATGATCCCGTGACCAGACACTTGGTCACTTTGAGCTCATTATGATGATGCACTACCGAGTGGGCCCAAGTGATACCTCTCCGTCATACGGAGTGACAAATCCTGTCTCGATCCGTGTCAACCCAATGACACTTTCGGAGATACCTGTAATGCACCTTTATAGTCACCCGATTCGTTGTGACGCTTGGTACACCAAAGCATTCCTACGGTATCCGGAGTTACACGATCTCACGGTCTAAGGAAGAGATACTTGACATTGGAAAAGCTCTAGCAAAACGAACTACACGATCTTTGTGCTATGCTTAGGATTGGGTCTTGTCCATCACGCCATTCTCCTAATGACGTGATCCCGTTGTCAATGACATCGATGTCCATAGTCGAGAAACCATGACTATCTGTTGACCAACGAGCTAGTCTACTAGAGGCTTACTAGGGACGATTGTAGTCTATGTATTCACACGTGTATTACGATTTCCGGATAATACAGCTTATAGCATGAATAAAGACAATTATCATGAACAAGGAAATATAATAATAATGCTTTTATTATTGCCTCTAGGGCATATTTCCAACAGTCTCCCACTTGCACTAGAGTCAATAATCTAGTTTACATTGTGATGAATCGAACACCCATAGAGTTCTCGTGTTGATCATGTTTTGCCCATGAAGAGGTTTAGTCAACGGATCTGTGACATTCAGATCCGTATGCACTTTACAAATTTCTATGTCTCCATCCTGAACATTTTCATGGATGGAGTTGAGCGACGCTTGATGTGCTCGGTCTTCTTGTGAAACCTGGCTCCTTGGCAAGTGCAATAGCTCCGTGTTGTCACGTAAGAGTTTGATCGGCCCCGACGCATTGGGTATGATTCCTAGGTCGATGATGAACTCCTTCACCCAAATTGCTTCATGCGCTGCCTCCGAGGCTGCCATGTACTCCGCTTCACATGTAGATCTCGCCACTCGCTTCGCTTGCAGCTGCACCAGCCATCGCTCCACCATTCAACATATACACGTATCCGGTTTGTGACTTAGAGTCATCGGATCGTGTCGAAGCTAAGCGTCGACGTAACCCTTCTGACGAGCTCTTCGTCACCTCCATAAACGAGAAACATGTCCTTTGTCCTTTCGGTACTTCAGGATATTCTTGACCGCTGTCCGGTGTTCCTTGCGGGATTACTTTGGTACCTTCCTACCAAACTTACGGCAAGGTTTACATCAGGTCTGTACACAGATGGCATACATAATAGATCCTATGGCTGAGGCATAGGGATGACACTCATCTCTTCTTTATCTTTTGCCGTGGTCGGGCATTGAGCTGAGCTCAATCTCACACCTTGCAAAACAGGCAAGAACCCTTCTTGGACTGATCCATTTTGAACTTCTTCAAAATCTTATCAAGGTATGTGCTTTGTGAAAGACCTATGAGGCGCCTCGATCTATCTCTATAGATCTTGATGCCTAATATATAAGCAGCTTCTCCAAGGTCCTTCATTGAAAAACACTTATTCAAGTAGGCCTTAATGTTGTCCAAGAATTCTATATCATTTCCCATCAAAAGTATGTCATCTACATATAATATGAGAAATGCTACTGAACTCCCACTCACTTTCTTGTAAACGCAGGCTTCTCCATAAGTCTCATAAACCCAAACGCTTTGATCATCTCATCAAAGCGAATGTTCCAACTCCGAGATGCTTGCACCAGCCCATAAATGGATCGCTGGAGCTTGCATACTTTGTCGACATTCTTAGGATCGACAAAACCTTCGGCTGTATCATATACAGCTCTTCCTTAAGATAACCGTTAAGGACGCTGTTTTGACGTCCATCTGCCATATCTCATAATCATAGTATCGGCAATTGCTAACATGATTCGGACGGACTTAAGCTTCGCCACGGAGAAAAAGTCTCATCGTAGTCAATCCCTTGAACTTGCCGATAACCCTTAGCGACAAGTCGAGCTTTATAAATGGTGACATTACCATCCGCGTCGTCTTCCTCTTAAAGATCCATTTGTTTTCTATCGCTCGCGATCATCGGGCAAGTCACCAAAGTCCACACTTTGTTTTCATACATGGATTCTATCTCGGACTTCATGGCTTCTAGCCATTTGTTGGAATCTGGGCCGCCATCGCTTCTTCATAGTTCAAGGTTCATTGTTGTCTAACAACATGATTTCCGTGACAGGGTTGCCGTACCACTGCAGTGCGGGCGTGTCCTAGTGGACCTCTGAAGTTCAGTAGCAACTTGATCCGAAGTACCTTGATCATCATCATGAATTTCCTCTTCGCTTGGTGTAGGCATCACAGAACATTTTCCTGAGTTGCACTACTCTCTGTTCAAGAGGTAGTACTTCATCGAGTTCTACTTTCCTCCCACTTACTTCTTTCGAGAGAAACTCTTTTCCGAAAGGTTCCGTTCTTGGCAACAAAGATCTTGCCCTCGGATCTTAAGTAGAAGGTATACCCAATGGTTTCTTTAGGGTATCCTATGAAGACGCATTTTTCCGACTTGGGTTCGAGCTTTTCAGGTTGAAGTTTCTTGACATAAGCATCGCATCCCCAAACTTTTAGAAACGATAGCTTAGGTTTCTTCCCAAACCATAATTCATACGGTGTCGTCTCAACGGACTTAGACGGTGCCCTATTTAAAGTGAATGTAGCTGTCTCTAGGCGTATCCCCAAAATGATAGCGGTAAATCGGTAAGAGACATCATAGACCGCACCATATCCAATAGAGTGCGATTCGACGTTCGGACACACCATTCTGCTTGAGGTGTTCGGTGGCGTTAGTTGTGAAACGATTCCACATTTCTTAAGTGTGTACCAAATTCGTGACTTAAATATTCTCCTCCACGATCTGATCGTAAGAATTTTATCTTTCGGTCACGTTGATTCTCTACTTCATTCTGAAATTCCTTGAACTTTTCAAAGGTCTCAGACTTGTGTTTCATCAAGTAGACATACCCATATCTACTCAAGTCATCTGTGAGAGTGAGAACATAACGATATCCTCCACGAGCCTCAACGCTCATTGGACCGCACACATCGGTATGTATGATTTCCAACAAGTTGGTTGCTCGCTCCATTGTTCCGGAGAACGGAGTCTTGGTCATCTTTCCCATGAGGCATGGTTCTCATGTGTCAAATGATTCATAATCTAAAGACTCCAAAAGTCCATCAGCATGGAGCTTTTTCATGCGCTTGACACCAATGTGACCAAAGGCGGCGAGTGCCACAAGTATGTGGGACTATCGTTATCAACTTTACATCTTTTGGTATTCACACTATAAACATGTGTAATACTACGCCGAGATTCATTAAGAATAAACCATTGACCATCGGAGCATGACCATAATACATATCTCTCATATAAATAGAACAACCATTATTCTCGGATTTAAATGAGTAGCCATCTTGCATTAAACAAGATCCGGATACAATATTCATGCTCAAACTTGGCACCAAATAACAATTATTAAGGTTCATAACTAATCCCGTAGGTAAATGAAGAGGTAGCGTGCGACGGCGATCACATCGACTGGAACCATTCCCGACGCGCATCGTCACCTCGTCCTTTGCCGACTTCGCTTATTCCGCAGCTCCTGCTGTGAGTTACAAATATGAGCAACGGCACCGTATCAAATACCGGGGAGTTACTACGAGTATCGGTAAAGTACACATCAATTACATGTATATCAAATATACCTTTGGTGTTGCCGGCCTTCTTGTCCGCTAAGTATTTGGGGCAGTTCCGCTTCGAAAGACCCTCCCTTGCAATAAAAGCACTCGGTCTCGGGCTTGGGTCCATTCTTTGACTTCTTCCCGGCAACTTGCTTGCAGGGCGCAACCTCCTTGCCGTCCTTCTTGAAGTTCTTCTTGCCCTTGCCCTTCTTGAACTTAGTGGTCTTATTGACCATCAACACTTGATGTTCTTTCTTGATCTCAACCTCGGCTGACTTCAGATAGAGAACACTTCAGAATGGTCTTTACCATCCCCTGCATGTTGTAGTTCATCACAAAGCTCTTGTAGCTTGGTGGGAGCGACTGGAGGATTCTGTCAATGACCGCCTCATCAGGGAGGTTAATATTCAGCTGGGTCATACGGTTGTGCAACCCAGACATCTTCAGAATGTGCTCACTGACAGAACTGTTTTCCTCCATCTTACAACTATAGAACTTGTCGGAGATGTCATATCTCTCGACCCGGGCGTGAGCTTGGAAAACAAGTTTCAGCTCTTCGAACATCTCATATGCTCCGTGATGCTCAAAACGCTTTTGGAGCCCCGGTTCTAAGCTGTAAAGCATGCCGCACTGAACGAGGGAGTAATCATCAGCACGAGACTGCCAAGCATTCATAATGTCTTGGTTCTCTGGGACGGGAGCGTCACCTAGCGGTCCTTCTAGGACATATTGTTTCCTAGCAGCTATGAGGATGATCCTCAAGTTCCGGACCCAGTCCGTATAGTTGCTGCCGTCATCTTTCAGCTTGGTTTTCTCTAGGAACACGTTGAAGTTCAAGTTGACATGAGCGTTGGCCATTTGATCTACAAGACATATCATTCAAAAGTTTTAGACTAAGTTCATGATAATTAAGTTCATCTAATCAAATTATTTAAATGAACTCCCACTCAGATTTGACATCCCTCTAGTCATCTAAGTGTTACACGATCCGAGTCGACTAGCCCGTGTCCGATCATCACGTGAGACGGACTAGTCTCGTCGGTGAACATTCTCATGTTGATCGTATCTTCCATACGACTCGTGTTCGACCTTTCGGTCTCCGTGTTCCGAGGCCATGTCTGTACATGCTAGGCTCGTCAAGTAAACCCTAAGTGTTTTCGCGTGTAAAATCTGTCTTACACCGTTGTATGTGAACGTAAGAATCCATCACACCCGATCATCACGTGGTGCTTAGAAACGACGAACTTTGGCAACGGTGCATAGTTAGGGGAAACACTTCTTGAAATTGTTGTAAGGGATCATCTTATTTACTACCGTCGTTCTAAGTAAACAAGATGTATAAACATAATAAACATCACATGCAATTATATAGTAGTGACATGATATGGCCAATATCATAAAGCTCCATTGATCTCCATCTTCGGGCTCCATGATCATCTTGTCACCGCATGACACCATGATCTCCATCATCATGATCTCCATCATTGTGCCTCCATGAAGTTGTCACGCCAACGACTACTTCTACTTCTATGGCTAACGTTTAGCAATAAAGTAAAGTAAGTTACATGGCGTTCTTCAATGACACGCAGGTCATACAAAATTAAAGACAACTCCTATGGCTCCTGCCGTTGTCATACTCATCGACATGCAAGTCGTGATTCCTATTACAAGAACATGATCTCATACATCACAATATGTCATTCATCATTCATCACAACTTGGCCATATCACATCACATGACAATTGCTGCAAAAACAAGTTAGACGTCCTCTAATTGTTGTTGCATCTTTACGTGGCTGCAATTGGGTTCTAGCAAGAACGTTTTCTTACCTACGAATAACCACAACGTGATCTTGTCAACTTCTATTTACCCTTCATAAGGACCCTTTTCATCGAATCCGCTCCAACTAAAGTAGGAGAGACAGACACCGCCAGCCACCTTATGCAACTAGTGCATGTTAGTCGGTGGAACCGGTCTCACGAAGCGCACGTAAGGTTGGTCCGGCCACTTCATCCCACAATACCGCGGAAGCAAGATAAGACTAGTAGCGGCAAGTAAATTGACAAGATCCACGCCCACAACTAAATTGTGTTCTACTCGTGCAAAGAGAACTACGATAGACCTAGCTCATGATGCCACCGTTGGGGAACGCTGCAGAAAATTAAAATTTTTCCTACGGTTTCACCAAGATCCATCTATGAGTTCTACTAAGCAACGAGTCAAGGGAGAGAGTTTGCATCTACATACCACTTGTAGATCGAGTGCGGAAGCGTTCGAGGGAGTGGTGATGATGAAGACGCTCCCAACGTGATTCCGATCACCGATGACCAAGTGCTGAACGGACAGCACCTCCGTGCTCAACACACGTGCGGGATTTACGACGCGTCTCCTTCATCTTGATCCAGCAAGGAGGAAGGAGAGGTTGAGGAAGATCACTCCAATGGCAGCACGACGGCGTGATGCGGATGGAGAGATCAGACTCCGGCAGGGCTTCGCCAAGCGTGTGCGGAGGAGGAGAGGTGTTGGGAGGGAGGCTGCGCCTTCAATGGTCCTGCAGCCTCCCTCTACCCCTCTATTTATAGGGAAAGGAGGAGGGGGCCCCTCTAGATCCATCTAGAGGGGGCGGCGAAGGGAGGGGGCTTGCCCCCAAGCAAGGGGGCGCCTTTAGGGTTTCCCCTTCAACCCTAGGCGCATGGGCCAAGGGAGGGTGCGCCCAGCCCATGAGGGGCTGGCTGCCCCACGCAGCCCAAGTGGCCCCCAAAGGGTGGCCCTCCCGGTGGTGCTCCGAACTCTTCCGGTGGACCCTCCATAAAACCGATATGACCAAACTTTTCCGTGTCCGCTTGATGACTTCCATATATAAATCTTTACCTCCGACCATTCCGAACTCCTCGTGACGTCCGGGATCTCATCCGGACTCAACAACATTCGGTAATCACATACAAGTCTTCCTATTAACCCTAGCGCCAAATAACCTTATGTGTAGACCCTACGGGTTCGGAGACATGCGACATGACCGGGCGCTCAGGTCAATAACCAACAGCGGATCTGGATACCCATGTTGGCTCCTACATGCTCCTCGATGATGTCATCGGATGAACCACGATGTCTAGGGTTCAGCAACCCGTATGCTATTCCCTTTGTCGCGGTATGTTACTTGCCCGAGACTCGATCGTCGGTATCCCAATACCTCGCTTAATCTCGTTACGGCAAGTCACTTTACTCGCATCAGTAATGCATGATCCCGTGACGGACACTTGGTCACTTTGAGCTCATTATGATGATGCACTACCGAGTGGGCCCAAGATACCTCTCCGTCATACGGAGTGACAAATCCTCGCCTCGATCCGTGTCAACCCAATGACACTTTCGGAGATACCTGTAATGCACCTTTATAGTCACCCGATTCGTTGTGACGCTTGGTACACCCAAAGCATTCCTACGGTATCCGGGAGTTACACGATCTCACGGTCTAAGGAAGAGATACTTGACATTGGAAAAGCTCTAGCAAAACGAACTACACGATCTTTGTGCTATGCTTAGGATTGGGTCTTGTCCATCACGTCATTCTCCTAATGACGTGATCCCGTTGTCAATGACATCTGATGTCCATAGTCAGGAAACCATGACTATCTGTTGACCAACGAGCTAGTCTGCTAGAGGCTTACTAGGGACGTATTGTAGTCTATGTATTCACACGTGTATTACGATTTCCGGATAATACAGTTATAGCATGAATAAAGACAATTATCATGAACAAGGAAATATAATAATAATGCTTTTATTATTGCCTCTAGGGCATATTTCCAACACTTGGACCCTATAACGGGGAAGTGCATTTGGACGGACGAACAATTGGACATACCAGTCAAGAGGCTTAAGCATTATATCGAAGCAAACGCAGCAAGGGAAGTTCGTTCCAGCATGGGGAGAAGGACGAGCTCACAATGGCCCTCGGGAATCCTGAGCACCACGGACGGACACGAGGCACGCCAGCTCCCTTTCGTGGAAGGCTGGATTTCGGACGCGAGGGGTTACAAAACCCATGAGAGGAGGAAGAAACGGAGCAGAGCCTAATGCAGGCGCTGCACGAAAGGGTAATGGGGCTAGAGGAACGAGAAGAGGAACGAGAAGCAGCCGATCACAACAAACGACCTGCGAAGCTTCCCCGGTTACCCCGCCATCTCGGCGGAGAAGCAGCGTGGCTTCCACCGAGCTGCTTCACCAGAGCAGCATGCCTTGACGGCTCCTGCCAGCTATCCGTGGATGCTATCACGGATGCTGAAAGTTGCCACCTTATGGCGCAATGGAGCAATTTAAAGGTCAAGGCGGCTGTTGGCTCTGTTTATCCCACTAAACCCGACTCAACTTTTCACCGCCGCCGATTCCGAAGGATATGCTAAGGTGATGGTCGATGAAATAACGGAGGATTTGAGGAGCTCCGGCTTGACCACCCTACCGGCGAAGGGGAGTATCGGCTGGGTTCTGCTCAAGACTCCATGCCTATGGCGGAAGGATCTCATCAACCTTCCGAACTGGGCGCCTCCGCCTCCTCCTCCTCCGCGAGTCGGGGCACTCCGCCTCCTCCACCGCCTCCTCCTCCTCCGGCGAGTCAGGCACTCCGCCTCCTCCACCGCCTCCTCCTCCGGCGAGTGACGATCAGGGCACTCGACCGCTCCTTCTCCGGCGCGTGGCGGCACTCCGTCTCCTTCTCCGCCTGCACCGGCGCGTCCGGCAGCCAGCCTCTTCCTTCTCCGCCTCGTCGGCAAGGGCGGAAGAGACCGCCGCCGCTCCGGCTGCTCCGTGGCGTCGTAGTCCTTCTCCTCCGCCTCGTAAGCAAGGAAAGAAGACATCCGCCTCCGCTCTGCTCTGCCGGCGTTTAGCAAGACTGCCAAAGGCGGAGGAGATCTGATTCGGTCCTTCTCTCAAGACTCGGAGAAGTTACCGTCGAGAGGAGCGAGGAGGAAAACGCGAAGATCGCGCACCGAAGTGGATGACTGGTTTCAAGGGTTGAAAGCAAAGAGACATCCACCTCCGGAGGAGAAGGTAGATCCGGTCAAAGCGAAGCGCACTCGCTGCCCCGACAAAACCACCCAAGTCTCCGCCAAAGGCAACTATGAGCGCATTATTGGAAAGGCATTTGCCGAGGCGGAGAGATCGAAGTATCTGCGGTGATCAAAGGATGAAAGAACGACGAGCTGGGAAACAAATTGCCCAGCTCGGCGAACAAGCGAAGGAATCGTGCCCCCGCTCAAGGTGCTGCTAGCGACATCGTCGATCCGAGGATGGTGCCCGGTTATGGCAATCATGAAGATTACTCGCCCGACGATGTACAATTTGATTTCTTGGAGGTGCAGATACAAAGATACGAGTACGGAAGCCTCTCGTCAAAGATGAAAGCTCTCTAACAACGATGATGCTAAGATTGCATGATTGGTACATGAAAACCTGCAAAGAGTCCGACGGAGGAATACTTTGTATTTGAGAGTTAAAAGGAGCATGACCTCCTTGGAATTGAACTGCTGCCTATTCCATTTGAGGAGTTCTATCAGTTTTTCAATCAATTGGCCATCGACAAAGCAACGGTCACCTGCTACTGTCTGTAAGTAGTACTACTTCATCATTAAGTATCTCTATATAACTCAGCTCTTTCATTGCATGTATTTATAAATATCCTCACTATATTATGCAGATTGAAGATCGCAGAAATGAAGGAAAACAAGTGGGTGATATTGGGTTCATTAACACATATCTCATCGATGCAAATGAGGTTAAATATCGTGCCAAGGAAACCGAGGCCAACTTGCTACGATCGTTGGAAATAAATGAACACAAAAATACAATACTCTTTCCTTACAACTACACGTGAGTGTTACTGTCTTGTGGCATATTCGGTTTCCTTATTTAGTCCAGGTTATAGAAATGTAATATTGATGAGTTATGCATGCGCAGAGTTCCACTATATTCTCCTAGAGATTAAGCTTGAGCAGGAGTAGTAACTGTCTTAGACTCGAGACGAAAAGATCCCAAGGAGTATGCGGAAATGACTGAATTGCTCGAGAAGTAAGTTAAATCGATCATTATCCACCATATCAGCAACTTTGTTCATTTCTGATATCAAGTAATTGTTTTCTTTGTATGGCAGGGCTTGGGAAAATTCACCAAAAAGCTCCGGGACTACCAAGAAGCTGCAATTTAGACACCAGTAAGTACTATATAGTAGCATATTCCACGCATCTCCTAGTGATTCAAGCGCTAGTTTCATCAATACCATTTAGCATGTGCTTGCTATATATAATTATCAGTTTGATTGACCTCTGTTTCTTGTAAAGTGGTTGTGGCAGGAACAAGGAATGATTTCTGTGGATACTACGCTTATGCAGTCCATCCGCCACACGACCTGTGAGAGGGCTACTCCGACAAACAATTTGAAGTGCGTAAATAAAATATTCACAATTTTATTTTATTACCATCATTTGTGTTGAGTTTCATTCATTCATATATATATATATATATATATATATATATATATATATATATATATATATATATATATATATATATATATATATGTATATGTATTGACCCTTTCTTAAAATTAGATGTTTCGCAGCGGATGAACTCCTAGCACCAGATCGCATGCAGCAATTCAAGAGGAATTGGCGCATTCTTTCTTGACCATGTGATCGCTGAAGACGGAGAATACTATGTGGACCACGCGTCGTCGTATTGTAAAAGATAACTATTGTATATATGTAGCCGGTAGTGTCGGATAGATATACGAGAACTTGTTGTTCGACCAATCTCTCGGAGAAGGAGAGGTGGTCGATATCACTTCTCTCTGTATGCATATATATGTTCATGACGATCTTATGTTTGCTTAATTACTAGCTAGCTAGCATGTCTAGTTAGTCCTCTCTATACGTATGTATAGTACGAAGCGCCGACCAAGCACGGACAAAAGAAAGGACACTTTTCTATTAATTAGCTAGCTATAGCACAATATATGAAACACCTAAATTAACCCCCAAAACCCCCAAACCCCCCTCTTTGAAAAAAAAACAAAACCAGAGCCAAAGAAACGCTGACGCGTGGATGTTTATTGGTCCCGGTTGGTGCCACCAACGGGACCAAAGGCCCTCCCGCTGGGCTCAGCGGACAGGCCACGTGGAGGCCATCTGTCCGGTTCGATAGAACCGGACTAAAGGGCGAGGGTATTAGTACCGACCCTTTAGTCCCGGTTCATGAACCGGGACTAAAGGCCCTTATGAACCGGGACTATAGGCCCTTTTTCTACTAGTGCATTGATATAGTTCTTTTAATTGCTAAGGAAGCAATATTGTACAGAAACAAAACTAAATTTTATTTGTTTATATTGGCATGACAACTTTTTTGAAAGACTTATACCTGTAGGTGCACCTTGTCTAGAAATTACATACTCATATGATTTTACCTTTTTCATTCGTAGCAAGGCAACAATTAGAAGTTGTGTTGTACTTGGCCTTGTTGATTCCTCAAAGAAATTAAAATGGGAGAATAGATTCTTCATATTTTTGTTCATAGCCATTCCATTAAGATCGCCGTTGAGTGGAAGCTGCAAGATCTCCTACGAAAGCAAGACACGACAGTGAGGCAACAGGTTGTCCACAACTGGAAGGGGAGTATTAAACATGAAGTGTGTACGATATCCCATAGAGCCAGTGAAACAACCTACAATGCTCCATAATTTTTCTACAATATGATGTTACCTTTTAGTTTTGTATTGATGTTGCGCATAGCAAAACTAATAATGAAACTCCAGCCTTCCATGTACCATAACCATCCATGTTTCACTGTCCTGATGTAGGAAATTAGATAGCACAATTTAACAATAATCCAGAAGAACAACCAATAAAGATGTATCAATGGGATGGCAAATAATGCAAAGATGCATTCTCTGCAAACATAATTACATAAGGCATGGGAAAATAATGATAATAAAATTCTATAGGATAACTTCACAGTAAGTAGGAAGATTGCGTACCAGCAAACGGTGAGAACTCCAAATTTCTCCGAGCACTATAACTTGTATGAGTAACATACATGAAGAGAACAAATAAATAGCACGGCAAGACAAATTTGAGTGATATAATCAGGGATTAAGGTAAGATAATACTTACGTTATATCTCCTCCTAATAAATTCACCCTGTCCCAAAACAAATGTACTCCCGTATTCATGTTTCTGTGAAAGTCATGTAGCTTGGTAACTCTGCAGTATCACTTATAGGACCAGTAAAAGATGTATATAGATAAGAGAAAATGTATTGATTAACGTCACAAAGAAAATTTACAATTGCCAGCCCAGAGTATGCTCCAAATCTGGCTCCGCCTCCGATTTTCATCGTCAGACAATATCACCGCCATGGCTATAGCTCTATGCAATCAGAGATTTTGGCAGCGCATGAACTTGACAAAAGCATTATTTAGAAGAAAAGAAGAGCTTTACCAGAGAAGAAATGGGACACAGCAGTGGGCTCGTCCAGCTTGCCGTCTTTAGATCAAGGAGGAAGAAGCTGTCTGGTCGGTGGGGAAGGGTGGGGCCAGTGACACATGCGAAGCTGGTTCCGTTGGGCGAGCGCTGCTCCATGGGCGTGAGGGAGGAGGGTGGGAGCCAAGCCCGATGGCGCTGGAGGAGACTGGCCAGCAGGGGAGATCGGATCACGGGGCACTGATCGGTGTTGGAGGAGCTGGCTCCGCAACCAAGGATTAGTGAGGTTGTCGACGTGTCACGCGGCATGTAGCTGTGTTGGCAGCAGGGGCTCGGGAATATTGCTAGCAGTGGCACGCGGCAAGATTGGGGCAAGTGGCACGCGCATCAACTTGGTCGAGGGCATCGCCGACGGTCAGGTGGCTGGCGACGGCGTGCTGGTCGCTGGCGGCGACCTGCTTGATCCAGATCGGGAGGCCGGTGGGGGATGGGCAGCGGCGGATGACCCTCGTGGGGTGGACGGCTGGGAGCGGCAGCTATCTAGGCCATACGACGGCCGATGCGCTTCCAATCGCTATGGTGAAGACGGAATTTTCTGTTACTCATGAATTTATTTGATGGAGAATATGAATAGGAATAGGTGACAGAAATTAATGGGGAGAGAAGTTAATTGGGGAGATTATGGTGATAGAAATCAATGGGTAGAGGAGTTAATTGGGAGATTATACGGGGAGTGGAAAGAGGTCAAAGAGGAACTGGTGAGAGAGAAAGAGAGTCAAGGAGAGAAGGTTTGCATCGGTTCTTATCTGTAACTGAAGTGATAACATGACAATTCCTCAAAAAAAAAAAGGTGATGACATGGCAATGCTGAGGTGGACTATCTGCATGTTAAGGGTGTGTTCAGTTGGGGGACCAACTGTCATGGAATGGAATGGTTCCATTCCAGAGGAACGGGTCCGTTCCATTCCTGTGTTTGGTAGGAGCAAAAGAGTAGAACGGGTCGGTTCCGTTCCGGTGTTTGGTTGGAAGCACGTAATGAAAAATGGAATGACCTAAAATTTAAAATTTCGGCAGCATTTCATTTGTAATTTGATTAAAAACAAATAACAATTGATATTGACAAGTTTATAACACATGAATGACAGCTCATAATATAATTTTCAACAAGGTGCACATACAACCATACAGTTCACAAACAAAATTCCCAAAAGCATCAAAGTGCAATAGTCATACATGTCAAGTTCACCACTGGTTGACAACCACATATGTCAAGTTCACATACGCAATCTCCAAAAGCAGCCAAAGTGCACATAGTAATGTGTCAAGTTCACATAATTGACAAGCATACAACCATATTGAATTTAGAAGTTCTTCTTCACAATTACTGCCATTGCAGCTAGTGCAAAAAAAACAGCAGGTCCACTAACCATCTTTTTTCTTTTTGTTCATCTTCATGACCATCTACAAGTTACCAATGATGCTTACATCAACATATATATTGCAAACATACACTGGACAGCAAATAAACATGAACACTAGCTGCATATAAGGGGGGGGGGTTATTCTACCTTCACAGTTCGAGTCCAGCCGTCGAGCACCCGCTGCTTGGAGTCCTTCCGTCGAGCTGTTGCAAAACATTAGAGAAACAGAGGTTATCAGGCATCCGGAAGGGAGGAAACTGCCGATGGGGATAGGAAACAGCCGACATGGATGGGAGGAACCGGCCGCCATGGAGAGGAGGACCCTGTCGCGGCCGGGAAGAGGAGGAACGGGCGGCCAGGGATGGGACGAACTGGCGCCGCCGATCAGGAAGGGAGGGCTGCAGCTCAGATCCATGGAGTGGGGAAGGAGGGAGAGGAGGGGGAGGGGAGAGGAGGGGAGGGGAGCAGCCGCCGACGGGGGAGAGAGGACCGGCGCGCTGCCCAGATCCATGGGGAAGGGAGGGGGAAGGGAGGGGAGGGAGGCGGCGCACCTGCGGGGCTGAGGACGAGTGCGAGGGAGGCAACGGTTCTGCGTGGTCCGACCATTTTCGAGGTATGACTTCGTTACGCGTCTGGGCAGAATATTCGCTCGAGGGGAACCAGTGCGTGCCCGTCCCAATTTTAACTGAACGCGAGAACGGGGGCTAGGGGCGGGTCGGACCCGTGCCATCCCAGGCCATCCCTTCAACTGAACACACCCTAAGAGAATGCCTTGTAGTGGGGAGCAACTTCTTAAGAATGTAAGATTCGTGCAATATGTCCATGCGAGGGGTAAAATGATGCACCATATGCCTTATTGAACTCCCTTTTGCCTTCCTCACTCAAGTACTTGTTCACTTCAAGCATCCCCTGGTAAAAAGCGGGAAATTGCACAAATAAGTAAAGATGAAACACTAGTAGAATAAGGGCCTATTGTCCCGGTTGGTAGGTTTTAGTCCCGGTTCCTGAACCGACTAAAGGGTCGGATTAATACTCGTTTTTAGTCCCGGTTCAATCCAACCGGACCGATGGGCCTTCATGTGGCCTGTCTGCTGAGCCCAGTAAGAGGGCCTTTGGTCCCGTTGGTGGCACCAACCGGGACCGTCAAGATTTCTATGGCAGTGGTGTTTGTTTTTTTTGAAAGGGGGGGTTGGGGGTTTTGGGGGTTAATTTAGGTGTTTCATATATTGTGCTATAGCTAGCTAATTAATAGAGAAAAGTGTCCTCTCTTTGTCCGTGCTTGGTCGACGCCACGTACTATACATATGTATAGACACGCTAGCTAGCTAGTAATTAAGCAAATGAAGATCGTCATGAACATATATGCATACAGAGAGAAGTGATATCGACCACCTCTCCTTCTCCGAGAGATTGGTCGAACAACAAGTTCTCGTATATCTATCCGACACTACCGCTACATATATACAATAATTATCTTTACAATACGGACACGTGGTCCACATAGTATTCTCCGTCTTCAGCGATCACGTGGTCAAGAAAGAATGCCGCCAATTCCTCTTGAATTGCTCGCATGCAATCTGGTGCTAGGAGTTCATCCCGCTTCATAAACATCTAATTTTAAGAAAGGGGTCAATACATATATATATATATATATATATATATATATATATATGAATAAATGAAACTCAACACAAATGATGGTAATAAAATAAAATTGTGAATATTTTATTTACGCACTTCATATTGTTTGGGAGTAGCCCTCTCACAGGTCGTGTGGCGGATGGACTGCAAACGTAGTATCCACGTAAATCAGTCCCTTGTTCCTGCCACAACCACTTTACAAGAAATGTAAGTCAATCAAACTGATAATTAGCAAGCATGCTAAATGGTATTGATGAAACTAGTGCTTGAATCACTAGGAGATGCGCGTGGAATATGCTACTATATAGTACTTACTTTGGTGTCTAAATTGCAGCTTCTTCGGTAGTCCCGAGCTTTTTGGTGAATTTTCCCAAGCCCTGCCATACAAAGAAAACAATTATTTGATATCAGAAATGAACAAAGTTGTTGATATGGTGGATAATGATCGATTTAACTTACTTCTCGAGCATTTCAGTCATGTCCAGATACTCCTTGGGATCTTTTCGCTTGGAGTCTAAGACAGCTTACTACTCCTTCTCAAGCTTAATCTCTAGGAGAATATAGTGATAGCTGCTTTACATTCATAACTCATCAATATTACATTACTATAACCTGGACTAATAAGGAAACCGAATATGCCACAAGACAAGAACACTCACTTGAAGTTGTAAGGAAAGAGTATTATATCTTTGTGTTCATTTATTACCAGCGATTGTAGCAAGTTGGCCTCGTATCTTGGGCACGAAATTTAACCTCAGTTGCATCTATGAGATATGTGTTAATGAACCCAATATCACCCACTTGTCTTTTCTTCAATTCGCGATCTTCAATCTGCATAATATAGTGAGGATATTTATTAATACATGCAATGAAAGGGCTGAGTTATATAGAGATACTTAATGACAAAAGTAGTACTACTTACGAGACATAGCAGGTGACCGTTGTTTTATCGAGGCCAATTGATTGAAAAACTAATAGAACTCCTCAAATGGAACAGCAATAGTTCAATTCCAAGGAGGTCATGCTCCTTTAACTCTCACATACAAAGTACTCCTCCCCGCACTCTTTGCAGGTTTTCATGTACCAATCATGCAATCTTCGCATCATCGTTGATAGAGAGCTTTCATCTTTGACGAGAGGCTTCCAGTACTCATATCTTTGTATCTGCACCTCCAAGAAATCATAATGTACATCGTCAAGGCAGGTAATCTGCAGGATTGCCATAACCGGGCACCATCCTCGGATCGACGATGTCACTAGCAGCACCTTGAGCGGGGGCACGATTGCTTGCTTGTTCGCCGAGCTGGGCAATTTGTTTCCCAGCTCGTCGTTCTTTCATCCTTTGATCAGCGACAAGATTCCCGATCTCTCCGCTTCGCAAATGCCTTCCAATAATGCGCTCATAGTTGCCTTTCGGCGGAGACTTGGGTTGTTTTGTCGGGGCAGCCGAGTGCGCTTCGCTTTGACCGGATCTACCTTCTCCTCCGGAGGTGGATGTCTCTTGCTTTCAACCCTTGAAACCAGTCATCCACTTCGGTCTGCGCGATCTTCGCGTTTCCTCCTCGCTCCTCTCGACGGTAACTTCTCCGAGTCTTCAGAGAAGGACCGAATCAGATCTCCTCCCGCTTTTGGCTGTACTTGCTAGACGCCGCAGAAAGCAGACGGAGCGGATGTCTTCTTTCCTTGCTTACGAGGCGGAGGAGAAGGACTACGACGCTACGGAGCAGCCGGAGCGGCGGCGGGTCTCTTCCGCCTTTGCCGACGAGGCGGAGAAGGAGGAGGCTGGCTGCTCGGCGCCGGTGCAAAGCGGAGAAGGAGACGGAGTGCCTCCACGCGCCAGAGAAGGAGCCGCCTGAGTTCCCCGATCGTCACTGTCGGAGGAGGAGGCGGAGTGCCCGACTCACGGAGGAGGAGGAGGAGGCGGAGGCGCCCAGTTCGAAGGTTGATGAGATCCTTCCGCCATAGGCATGGAGTCTTGAGCAGTAACCCAGCCGATACTCCCCTTCACCGGTAGGGTGGTCAAGCCGAGGTCCTCAAATCCTCTCGTTATTTCATCGACCATCACCTTAGCATATCCTTCGGAATCGGCGGCAAGTGAAAAGTTGAGTCGGGTTTAGTAGGATAAACAGATCCAACAACCGCCTTGACCTTCAAATTGCTCCTTTGCGCCATAAGGTGGCAATGTTCAGCATCCGTGATAACATCCACGGGATAGTTGGTAGGAGCCGTCAAGGCATGCTGCTCTAGCTGAAGCAGCTCGGTGGAAGCCACGCTGCTTCTCCGCTGAGATGGCGGGTAGCCGGGGAAGCTTGGCAGGTCGCTTGTTGTGATCTGCTGCTTCTCGCTCCTCTTCTCGTTCCTCTAGCCCCATTACCCTTTCGTGCAGCGCCGCATTAGGCTCTGCTCTAGTTTCTTCCTCCTCTCATGGGTTTTGTAACCCCGCGTCCGAAATCCAGCCTTCCACGAACGGAGCTGGCGTGCCTCGTGTCCGTCCTGGTGCTCGAGATTCCCGAGGGCCATTGTGAGCTCGTCCTTCTCCCTGCTCGAACGAACTTCCCTTGCTGCGCTGCTTCGATATATTGTGAAGCCTCTTGACCGGTATGTCCAATTGTTCGTCCGTCCCAAATGCACTTCCTGTTATAGGGTCCAAGGATCCGCCGCCCCAAGAACCAAGTCCGCAACGGTCTGGCCAGTTCATTGTCTCTGGTTCGATCCCTTTATCAAGCAGATCATTCTCAGCCTTGGCCCACTTAGGCCGGGCTACGAGGTAGCCACCGACCCGTCGCGATGGTGAAGCTTCTTCTTCGCAGCATTTCTCTTGTTTGTCGCCGACATCTTTTTACTCTTTTCCGATGTCTTATAGGCCACAAATGCGGGCCACCATCTCGATCTTCTCATATTTGCCCTTGAATTCTGGTGTCTCATTTTTTTCGACATACGATTGAGTTCTTTCTTCCAATTCCTGAATAGTTCTGCCATCTTCTTAAGAGCAAAAGACTTGATTAATGGCTCTATTACTGGCTTCTCCGGATCATCCTCTAGCGGTAGGGTAAAATTTGACTTCAGCTCAGTCCAAAGATCATTTTTCGCATATCATTGACACAAGACACCTCGTGGTCTTCGTTCTTAGGCTTATACCATTGGTGGATGCTGATCGGGATCTTGTCCCTAACCGAACCCCGTGACCGAGCAACAAATGCCTTCTTTGTCCGGTAGGGTTCAATCGGTTGGCCAGCACAGCGTGATTTGTATGATCTCAAACTTTTCATTCGAGCTCAACTTTTCTTCAGGCCTCGCCTCTTTACCGAAGTTGTGCTCGATCCGGAGGGCTAGAAAAAGAACAAAGACGAGAGTTAATTAATATGTGTACATACCAAAACAAAGACGAGAGCTAGTCAAGACAGGCTTAACTAATATATATACCTGGCGGACTCGGTTTGGTGATCACGGAGCCGTCCTCACGGTCTACTTCTTCACCCTCTCCTTCTTGCACCGCATTGGGTCATCGGAGCCATGTAAATCATAGCCAGCTGCTTCTTCACCCTCTCCTTCCAGACCATCGTTGTCGTTGAGAAACATCAACGAGCGACGGCATCACTTCCTTGTGCGATTATGTCCCTCAACAATGCTTCTTGTGCTTCGTCTCGGGGGTGTCCATAGTTTCACAAATATTTACAACATGGCAATTATTATTCAAACATGACAGATATGGATACATTAGTGGCAAACGAGAACTAGCTAGCTAATCACAATAAGGAATCATATTAGTGGCCTCGACGCTGCTTCTCTAGGGTTTGGGGTGGCCTCGACAACGCTTCAAGGGTTAGGGGTGGCCTCGAGAACGCTTCAAGGAGGGTAATATCGACCCCCCACGTGTTGAAGCTATCGGGAGGGGGTCGGCGTTGAACACTACATCTATGTCCCACAAGTGACGTGGGCATCGACGCCATGATGGGTAGAGGGTCGTGGATTGCTGAGCGGTCGAGGTCAAGGGTCGAGGATCGCCGAGGGTCGGGAGGTTGCCTAGTGTCAAAGGATTCAACAAAACCTCGGCGATCCTCGACCCTTGAACCTCGACGACCCTCGAACCTCGACCCTAGACGACCTCGAACCCTCGATCCTCGACCCTAGAACCCTCGATCCTCGACCCTAGAACCCTCGATCCCTCGACAACGCTTCAAGGGGGTAATATCGACAACGACGAGATACATACACGGGGAATTAATGTTATCGGGGAGGGGGTATATAGACGACCCCCCCCCCACGTATTGAAGTTATCGGGAGGGGGTATATGGACCCCCCCCCTCGTGTTGAAGTTATCGGGAGGGGTATATCGACGATGACAGAGGAGAAGATCGAAGAAAAAAAAGAGGAGAAGAAGAAAGGAATAGAGGAGAAGAAGAAGATCGTGCCTCAGGTGTATCTTTTGTCTTCCCATACACGCCAAAGAAGCCTAGCAGGTTCCCGCAAAGGTTCGTCGTCACGTGCATCACGTCGATCGAAGAGCGGACCTCTAGGTCTTTCCACTAGGGTAGGTCCCAAAATATAGATTTCTTCTTCCACATGGGTGCGTGATTCTCAGCGTCATTCGGAACAGCTAGTCCACCGTGACCCTTTCCAAAGATTAGGTGTAAATCATTGACCATAGCAAGTACGTGATCACCGGTACGCATGGCGGGCTTCTTCCGGTGATCTGCCTCGCCTTTGAAATGCTTGCCTTTCTTTCGACATTGATGGTTGGTCGGAAGAAATCGACGATGGCCCAGGTACACATTCTTCCTGCAGCTTCCCAGGTATATACTATCGGTGTCAACTAAACAGTGTGTGCATGCGTGGTATCCCTTGTTTGTCTGTCCTGAAAGGTTACTGAGAGCGGGCCAATCGTTGATGGCCACAAACAGCAAAGCCTTTAGGTCAAATTCCTCCTTTTTGTGCTCATCCCACGTACGTACACCGTTTCCATTCCACAGCTGTAAAAGTTCTTCAACTAATGGCCTTAGGTACACATCAATGTCATTGCCGGGTTGCTTAGGGCCTTGGCTGAGAACTGGCATCATAATGAACTTCCGCTTCATGCACATCCAAGGAGGAAGTTTATACATACATAGAGTCACGGGTCAGGTGTTGTGATTGCTGCTCTGCTCCCCGAAAGGATTAATGCCTGTTGGGGAACGTAGTAATTTCAAAAATTTTCCTACGATCACGCAAGACCATGGTGATGCATAGCAACGAGATGAGAGTGTTGTCTACGTACCCTCGTAGACCAGCAACGGAAGCGTTGACGCAACGTAGAGGAAGTAGTCGTATTTCTTCCCGATCCAACCGATCCAAGTACCGAACGTCGGCACCTCCGAGTTCTGCACACGCTCAGCTCGATGACGTCCCTCGAACTCCGATCCAGCCGAGTGTTGAGGGAGAGTTTCACGAGACGACGGCGTGGTGACGATGATGATGTTCCACCGCGCAGGGCTTCGCCTAAGCTCCGCAACGGTATATTCGAGGTGTAGTTTGGTGGAAGGGGCACCGCACACGGCTAAGGAACGATCTCAATGATCAACTTGTGTCATGGGGTGCCCTCTGCCCTGTATATAAAGGAGGGAAGGGAGGGCTGGCGGCCACCAAGGGCTGCGCTGGGAGTCCTACTCCCACCGGGAGTAGGATTCTCCCCAATCCTAGTCCAACTAGGATTGGCCAAGTGGGAAGGGAGAGAGGCGCCACCCCTTCTCCTAGTCCTAATAGGACTAGGAAGGGGGAAGGTGCGCCAGCACTTGGGCCCCTTTCCTCCTTTCCACTAAGGCCCATCAAGGCCCATTGACCCCGGGAGGTTCCGTAACCCCGGTACTCGGTAAAATTCCCAATTTCACCCGGAGTGATTCCGAGTCCAAACATAGGCTTCCAATATATCAATCTTTATGTCTCGACCATTTCGAGACTCCTCGTCATGTCCGTGATCTCATCCGGGACTCAACAACCTTCGTACATCAATATCATATAAACTCATAATAACTGCCATCGAAGCGTTAAGCGTGCGGACCCTACGGGTTCGAGAACTATGTAGACATGACCGAGACACCTCTCGGTCAATAACCAATAGCGGGACCTGGATGCCCATATTGGCTCCTACATATTCTACGAAGATCTTTATCGGTCGAGACCGCATAACAACATACGTTGTTCCTTTGTCATCGGTATGTTACTTGCCCGAGATTCGATCGTCGGTATCCAATACCTAGTTCAATCTCGTTCGGCAAGTCTCTTTTCTCGTTCCGTAATACATCATCTCACAACTAACACATTTAGTTGCAATGCTTGCAAGGCTTATGTGATGTGCATTACCGAGAGGGCCCAGAGATACCTCTCCGACAATCGGAGGACAAATCCTAATCTCGAAATATGCCAACCCAACATGTACCTTGGAGACACCTGTAATGTACCTTTATAATCACCCGATTCGTTGTGACGTTTGGTAGCACCCAAAGTGTTCCTCGGGCAAACGGGAGTTGCATAATCTCATAGTCATAGGAACATGTATAAGTCATGAAGAAAAGCACTAGCAACAAACTATACGATCAGGTGCTATGCTAATGGAATGGGTCATGTCAATCAGATCATTCAACCAATGATGTGACCTTGTTAATCAAATAACAACTCCTTGTTCATGGTTAGGAAACATAACCATCTTTGATTAACAAGCTAGTCAAGTAGAGGCATACTAGTGACATACTGTTTGTCTATATATTCACACATGTATTATGTTTCCGGTTAATACAATTCTAGCATGAATAATAAACATTTATCATGAAATAAGGAAATAAATAATAACTTTATTATTGCCTCTAGGGCATATTTCCTTCAGTCTCCCACTTGCACTAGAGTCAATAATCTAGTTCACATCATCATGTGATTCAACACAAATATTCACATCTGTATGTGATTAACACCCATAGTTCACATCGTCATGTGACCAACACCCAAAGGGTTTACTAGAGTCAGTAATCTAGTTCACATCGCTATGTGATTAACACCCAAAGAGTACTAAGGTGTGATCATGTTTTGCTTGTGAGATAATTTTAGTCAACGGTCTCTGTCACATTCAGAGCCGTAAGTATTTTGCAAATTTCTATGTCTACAATGCTCTGCACGGAGCTACTCTAGCTAATTGCTCCCACTTTCAATATGTATCTAGATTGAGACTCAGAGTCATCTAGATTAGTGTTAAAACTTGCATCGACGTAACCTTTTTACGAACCTTTTTCACTTCCATAATCGAGAAACATATCCTTATTCTACTAAGGATAATTTTGACCGCTGTCCATTGATCTACTCCTAGATCTCTATTGCACTCCTTGCCAATCTTAGTGGTAGGGTATGCAATAGATCTGGTACACAACATGACATACTTTATAGAACCTATGGCTGATGCATAGGGAATGACTTTCATTCTCTTTCTATCTTCTGCCGTGGTCGGGTTTTGAGTCTTACTCAATCTCACACCTTGTAACACAGGCAAGAACTCTTTCTTTGACTGTTCCATTTTGAACTACTTCAAAATCTTGTCAAGGTATGTATTCATTGAAAAACTTATCAAGCGTCTTGATCTATCTCTATAGATCTTGATGCTCAATATGTAAGCAGCTTCACCGAGGTCTTTCTTTGAAAAACTCCTTTCAAATACTCCTTTATGCTTTGCAGAATAATTCTACATTATTTCCGATCAACAATATGTCATTCACATATACTTATCAGAAATGCTGTAGTGCTCCCACTCACTTTCTTGTAAATACAGGCTTCTCCAAAAGTCTGTAAAAAACCATATGCTTTTGATCAAATCATCAAGCATATATTCCAACTCTGAGATGCTTGCACCAGTCCATAGATGGATCGCTGGAGCTTGCACATTTTTTTAGCTCCTTTAGGATTGACAAAACCTTCTGGTTGCATCATATACAACTCTTCTTTAATAAATCCATTAAAGAATGTAGTTTTGACATCCATTTGCCAGATTTCATAAAATGTGGCAATTGCTAACATGATTCGGACAGACTTAAGCATCGCTACTGATTGAGAAAATCTCATTGTAGTCAACACCTTGAACTTGTCAAAACCCTTTTGTGACAAGTCGAGCTTTGTAGATAGTAACACTACTATCAACATCTGTCTTCCTCTTGAAAATCCATTTATCTACATGGCTTGCGATCATCGAGCAAGTCAATCAAAGTCCATACTTTGTTCTCATACATGGATCCTATCTCAGATTTCATGGTCTCAAGCCATTTCGCGGAATCTGGGCTCATCATCGCTTCCTCATAGTTCGTAGGTTTCATCATGTTCTAGTAACATGACTTCCGAATATGATTACCGCACCACTCAGTGCGGATCTTACTCGAAGACCTACGAGGTTTGGTAGTAACTTGATCTGAAGTTTCATGATCATCATCATTAACTTCCTCACTAATTGGTGTAGTAATCACCAGAACTGATTTCTGTGATGAACTACTTTCCAATTCGGGAGAAGGTACAAATTACCTTATCAAGCTCTTTACTTTCCTCCCACTCACTTCTTTCGAGAGAAACTTCTTCTCTAGAAAGGATCCATCTTAGCAACGAAAAACTTGCTCGGATCTGTGATAGAAGGTGTACCCAACATTTTCTTTTGGGTAATCTATGAAGACGCACTTCTCCGATTTGGGTTCGAGCTTTATCGGTGAAAACTTTTCACATAAGCATCACAATTCCAAACTTTTAAGAAACGACAGCTTAGGTTTACTGTTAAACCATAGTTCATACGGTGTCATCTCAACGGATTTAGATGGTGCCCTATTAAACGTGAATGCAGCTGTCTCTAATGCATAACCCCAAAACGATAGTGGTAAATCGGTAAGATACATCATAGATCGCACCATATCCAATAAAGCGCGATTCTGACGTTCGGACACACCATTAAGCTGTGGTGTTCCGGTGGCGTGAGTAGTGAAACTATTTCACATTGTTTTAATGAAGGCCAAACTCGTAACTCAAATATTATTCCTCTGCGATCATATCGTAGAAACTTTTATTTTCTTGTTACGATGATTCTTCACTTCACTCTGAAATTCTTTGAACTTTTCAAATGTTTCAGACTTGTGTTTCATCAAGTAGATATACCCATATCTGCTCAAATCATCTGTGAAGGTCGAAAATAATGATACTTGCCGTGAGTTTTAACACTCATCGGACCGCATACATCAGTATGTATTATTTCCAATAAGTCATTTGCTCGCTCCATTGTTCCGAGAATGAGTCTTTAGTCATCTTGCCCATAAGGCATGGTTCGCAAGCATCAAGTGATTCATAATCAAGTGATTCCAAAAGTCCATCAAGATGGAGTTTTCTTCATGCGCTTTACACCAATATGACCTAAACGGCAATTGCCACAAATAAGTTGCACTATCATTATTAACTTTGCATCTTTTGGTTTCAATATTATGAATATGTGTATCACTATGATCGAGATCCAATGAACCATTTTCATTGGGTGTGTAACCATGTAAAGTTTTATTCATGTAAACAGAACAACAATTTATTCTCTTACTTAAATGAATAACAGTATTGCAATAAACATGATCAAATCATATTTATGCTCAACACCAAATAACACTTATTTAGGTTCCACACTAATCCCGAAAGTATAGGAGTGTGCGATGATGATCATATCAATCTTGGAACTTCTTCCAATACTCATCGTCACTTCCCTTCAACTAGTCTCTGTTTATTCTGTAACTCCTGTTTGAGTTACTAATCTTAGCAACCGAACAGTATCAAATACTCAGGGGCTACTATAAACACTAGTAAGGCACACATTAATAACCTGTATATCAAATATAACCTTGTTCACTTTGCCATCCTTCTTATCCACCAAATATTCAGGGGTAGTTCGCTTCCAAAGACCAGTTCCATTGCAGCAAAAGTACTCAGTCTCAGTGCTTAGGTCTAGACTTGGGCTTCTTCACTCGAGCAGCAACTTGCTTGCCGTTCCTTTTGAAGTTCCCCTTCTTCCCTTTGCCATTTTCCTTGAGACTAGTGGTCTTGTCAACCATCAACACTTGATGTTTTTCTTGATTTCTACCTTCGCTGATTTTAGCATCGCGAAGAGCTCGAGAATCCTTTTCGTCATCCCTTGCATACTATAGTTCATCACGAAGTTCTACTAACTTAGTGATGGTGACTAGAGAATTCTGTCAATCACTATCTTATCTGGAAGATTAACTCCCACTTGATTCAAGCGATTGAAGTACTCAGACAATCTGAGCACATGCTCACTAGTTGAGCGATTCTCCTCCATCTTTTAGCTATAGAACTTGTTGGAGACTTCATTTCTCTCAACTCGGTATTTGCTTGAAATATTAACTTCAATTCCTGGAACATCTTATATGGTCCATGACGTTCAAAACGTTTTGAAGTCCCGATTCTAAGCCGTTAAGCATGGTGCACTAAACTATCAAGTAGTTATCATATTGAGCTAGCCAAACGTTCATAACGTCTCAGATTCGCTCATATTGAGCTAGCCAAACGCTCATAACGCCTCGCATCTGCTCCTGCAATAGGTCTGTCACCTAGCTGTGCATTAAGGACATAATTCTTACAGGCAGCAATGAGGATAAACCTCAGATCACGGATCCAATCCGCATCATTGCTACTAACATCCTTCAATACAATTTTCTCTAGGAACACATATGAAAACATAGGGAAGCAACAACGCGAGCTATTGATCTACAACATAATTTTGCAAAATACTACCAGGACTAAGTTCATGATAAATTAAAGTTCAATTAATCATATTACTTAAGAACTCCCACTTAGAAAAATATCCCTCCAATTCTCTAAGTGATTGCGTGATCCATATCAACTACACCTTGACCGATCATCACGTGTGATGGAGTAGTTTCAATGGTGAACATCAATATGTTGATCATATCTACTATATGATTCACGCTCGACCTTTCGGTCTCCGTGTTCGAGGTCATATCTTATATGCATAGCTCGTCAAGTATAACCTGAGTATTCGCGTGTGCAACTGTTTTGCACCCGTTGTATTTGAACGTAGAGCCTATCACACCCGATCATCACGTGGTGTCTCAAAGACGAAGAACTTTCGCAACGGTGCATACTCGGGAGAACACTTCTTGATAATTTAGTAAGGATCATCTTATAATGCTACCGTCAATCAAAGCAAAATAAGATGCATAAAGGATTAACATCACATGCAATCAATATAAGTGATATGATATGGCCATCATCATCTTGTGCTTGTGATCTCCATCGCCAAGCACCGTCATGATCACCATCGTCACCGGTAGCGACACCTTGATCTCCATCGTAGCATCGTTGTCGTCTCGCCAACTATTGCTTCTACGACTATCGCTACTCCTTAGTGATAAAGTAAAGCAATTACATGGCGTTGCATTTCATACAATAAGCGACAACCATATGGCTCCTGCCATTGCCGATAACTTCGGTTACAAAACATGATCATCTCATACAATAAAATATAGCATCACGTCTTGATCATATCACATCACAACATGCCCTGCAAAAACAAGTTAGACGTCCTCTACTTTGTTGTTGCAAGTTTTACGTGGCTGCTACGGGCTGAGCAAGAACCGTTCTTACCTACGCATCAAAACCACAACGATACTTCGTCAAATAGACTCCGTTTTAACCTTCTCAAGGACCGGGCGTAGCCACACTCGGTTCAACTAAAGTGAGAGAGACAGACACCCGCCAGTCACCTTTAAGCAACGAGTGCTCACAGCGGTGAAACCAGTCTCGCGTAAGCGTACGCGTAATGTCGGTCCGGGCCGCTTCATCTCACAATACCGCTGAACCAAAGTATGACATGCTGGTAGGTAGTATGACTTGTATCGCCCACAACTCACTTGTGTTCTACTCGTGCATATGACATCAACGCATAAAACCAGGCTCGGATGCCACTGTTGGGGAACGTAGTAATTTCAAAAATTTTCCTACGATCACGCAAGACCATGGTGATGCATAGCAACGAGATGAGAGTGTTGTCTCACGCACTCTCGTGAGACCAGCAACGGAAGCGTTGACGCAACGTAGAGGAAGTAGTCGTACTTCTTCCCGATCCAACCGATCCAAGTACCGAACGTACGGCACCTCCGAGTTCTGCACACGTTCAGCTCGATGACGTCCCTCGAACTCCGATCCAGCCGAGTGTTGAGGGAGAGTTTCACAAGACGACGGCGTGGTGACGATGATGATGTTCCACCGGCGCAGGGCTTCGCCTAAGCTCCGCAACGGTATATTCGAGGTGTAGTTTGGTGGAAGGGGGCACCGCACACGGCTAAGGAACGATCTCAATGATCAACTTGTGTCATGGGGTGCCCTCTGCCCCTGTATATAAAGGAGGGAAGGGGAGGGGCTGGCCGGCCACCAAGGGCTGCGCCTGGGAGTCCTACTCCCACCGGGAGTAGGATTCCTCCCCCCCAATCCTAGTCCAACTAGGATTGGCCAAGTGGGAAGGGAGAGAGGGGGCGCCACCCCCTTCTCCTAGTCCTAATAGGACTAGGGAAGGGGGGAAGGTGCGGCCAGCACTTGGGCCCCTTTCCTCCTTTCCACTAAGGCCCATCAAGGCCCATTGACCCCGGGAGGTTCCGTAACCCGGTACTCGGTAAAATTCCCAATTTCACCCGGAGTGATTCCGAGTCAAACATAGGCTTCCAATATATCAATCTTTATGTCTCGACCATTTCGAGACTCCTCGTCATGTCCGTGATCTCATCCGGGACTCGAACAACCTTCGGTACATCAATATCATATAAACTCATAATAACCGCCATCGAAGCGTTAAGCGTGCGGACCCTACGGGTTCGAGAACTATGTAGACATGACCGAGACACCTCTCGGTCAATAACCAATAGCGGGACCTGGATGCCCATATTGGCTCCTACATATTCTACGAAGATCTTTATCGGTCGGACCGCATAACAACATACGTTGTTCCTTTGTCATCGGTATGTTACTTGCCCGAGATTCGATCGTCGGTATCCAATACCTAGTTCAATCTCAAGCTTCGCAAGTCTCTTTTCTCGTTCCGTAATACATCATCTCACAACTAACACATTTAGTTGCAATGCTTGCAAGGCTTATGTGATGTGCATTACCGAGAGGGCCCAGAGATACCTCTCCGACAATCGGAGTGACAAATCCTAATCTCGAAATATGCCAACCCAACATGTACCTTCGGAGACACCTGTAATGTACCTTTATAATCACCCGATTCGTTGTGACGTTTGGTAGCACCCAAAGTGTTCCTCGGCAAACGGGAGTTGCATAATCTCATAGTCATAGGAACATGTATAAGTCATGAAGAAAAGCACTAGCAACAAACTATACGATCAGGTGCTATGCTAATGGAATGGGTCATGTCAATCAGATCATTCAACCAATGATGTGACCTTGTTAATCAAATAACAACTCCTTGTTCATGGTTAGGAAACATAACCATCTTTGATTAACAAGCTAGTCAAGTAGAGGCATACTAGTGACATACTGTTTGTCTATATATTCACACATGTATTATGTTTCCGGTTAATACAATTCTAGCATGAATAATAAACATTTATCATGAAATAAGGAAATAAATAATAACTTTATTATTGCCTCTAGGGCATATTTCCTTCAATGCCATCCGCGCTTAAAGCAAACCATACGTTCCTTGGGTCCTTTGCAAACTCATCCCAGTACTTTCTCTCGATTTTTCTCCACTGCGACCCGTCAACGGGTGCTCTCAACTTCCCGTCTTTCTTACGGTCCTCACTGTGCCATCGCATCAACTTGGCATGCTCTCCGTTTACGAGCAGACGTTTCAACCGTGGTATTATAGGAGCATACCACATCACCTTCGAGAACCCTCTTCCCGGAGGCTCGCCAATCAACATCACCAGGTCATCTGGTCGATCTTATACCACAATGCACCGCATACCGGGCATGCGTTCAGATCCTTGTAGGCACCACGGTAGAGGATGCAGTCATTAGGGCATGCATGTATCTTCTCCACCTCCAATCCTAGAGGGCATACGACCTTCTTTGCTGCGTATGTACTGTCGGGCAATTCGTTATCCTTTGGAAGCTTCTTCTTCATTATTTTCAGTAGCTTCTCAAATCCTTTATCAGGCACAACATTCTCTGCCTTCCACTGCAGCAATTCGAGAATGGTACCGAGCTTTGTGTTGCCATCTTCGCAATTGGGGTACAACCCTTTTTTGTGATCCTCTAACATGCGATCGAACTTCAGCTTCTCCTTTTGACTTTCGCATTGTGTCCTTGCATCGACAATGACCCGGCAGAGATCATCATCATCGGGCACATCTTCTGGTTCCTCTTGATCTTCAGCAGCTTCGCCCATTCCAGCACCATCGTGCACATCGTCTGGTGCATCTTGATGTTCAGTAGCATCACCGTATTCAGGGGGCACATAGTTGTCATCGTACTCTTCTTCCTCACCGTCTTCCATCATAACCCCTATTTCTTCGTGCCTCGTCCAAACATTATAGTGTGGCATGAAACCCTTGTAAAGCAGGTGGGTGTGAAGGATTTTCCGGTCAGAGTAAGACTTCAGATTCCCACATATAGGGCATGCACAACACATAAAACCATTCTGCTTGTTTGCCTCAGCCACTTCGAGAAAATCATGCACGCCTTAATGTACTCGGAGGTGTGTCTCATCACCGTACATCCATTGCCGGTTCATCTGCGTGCATTATATATAATTAAGTGTGTCAAAAATCATTACAGAACATCATGAATAGATAATTAATTGACCAAATTAATAGAAGTTCATCATCACATAAAACCAAAGTACATACATAGTTCTCATCTAACAACATAAAGCTCTGCAGAGCATCTAAATTAATTAAACCATACATTGAAACTATGTAAAACATTTCAATGCGAAAACAAATACGATCATAATCGCAACCAAGGTAACAACTGATCCAACGGCATAATGATACCAAGCCTCGGTATGAATGGCATATTTTCTAATCTTTCTCATCTTCAAGCGCATTGCATCCATCTTGATCTTGTGATCATCGGCGACATCCGCAACATGCAACTCCAATATCATCTTCTCCTCCTCAAGTTTTTTATTTTTCCTTCAAGAAATTGTTTTCTTCTTCAACTAAATTTAACCTCTCGACAATAGGGTCGGTTGGAATTTCCGGTTCAACAACCTCCTAGATAAATAAAATCTATGTCACGTTGGTCGGCATAATTTTCATAAACAATAAATGAACCAATAGTTATGAAAAGATAATATATACCACATCTGAATCATAGACAGGATGAGGGCCGACGGGGGCGGATACCAAAACCATCGCACTATATAAGATGCAATAATAAAAGTAAGAAAATAATACAAGTATCTATCTAAACAAACAAGTAATAATATTTTTCCTTTCAGAAAGAAGATAAGAACAAGAGGCTCACCACGGTGGTGCCGGCGATGAGATCGGCGCGGGTGATCGACGGCGATGAAGACGGGGACGGGGCGTGACGGACCGCTAAACCTAGATAAATATTGAGGAAAATGGAGCTTGGCGGTCGAGCTTGAAGAGGAGAAACCTTAAGTAGTGTGGCTCGGGCATTCCATCGAACACCTTATGTGCATAGGAGGTGAGCTAGAGCACCACCAAGCCCTCTCCCCCTCGGCCAAAAAAATCAGAGCAGTGTGCTCTGCTCTTGCGCGAGGGGCTATATATAGGCAGCACCATTAGCCCCGGTTGGTGGCATGAACCAGGAGCCAGGACCATTGGTCCCGGTTCGTCCCACCAACCGGGACCAAAAGGTCCGGACGAACCGGGACCAATGGCCCACGTGGCCCGGCCGCCCCCCTGGCTCACGAACCGGGGCAAATAGCTCCATTGGTCCCGGTTCTGGATTGAACCGGGACTAATGGGCTAAACTGGCCTGGACGAAAGCCCTGTTTTCTACTAGTGAAAGGTGCCTGCAAAAAGAAAATTAATGGCGGCATACCTTCTTTGAGATGGCCTTTGAGAATAATCCAACTCATCATCTATTCCTTGCTCTATGTATCTCCTAAACAGAGCCTCCGCAATGCTATGGACAGCGCCCAACAAAATTCATGGACACAAACTGGTTAGTTACAGTGCAAAATATAGTAGGCACTATAGAGGTCATGAAGAGGAAAATAGGTTCACCTCTTTCCCCAAAGATATTACTCTTTGTATCCTTGTTCTAGAGTAGTAGCAAAGGTGAACGGGGATCCTAGTGCAACCGACCATCCAAGAGCAACATTGGTTGCCATTCCATCAACAGCCTAGTGCACCAACCATCCAAAAGCAAATGCATGCAGGTGCTTAGTGCATAGCTGCATGTCTTCACACCAAATCGATAGTTGAGAAGTGTTCAAAATACCATACAAGGTGAACAGTAAAGCTAGCGTTGGTTCCAGCATCATTTACTTCTTTGCCCTGAACATACGGTCTCCAGACCGATGGGCCCATTCCCTTTGGACATACAACAACCACACTTATGTTCTTTTGGAAATCATGGCCATGTGATTGCGAATGTTCAAGAAGAAATTCATGAGATAAACAGAGAATACTGTTTGGTTTCATGTGAGAGAAGATTTTCTCATAGTTGTCTGCTTGCAAAAGGTAAATGAGAATTTTAGTTACAAGGATAGAATAAAGTGATGGCGGGACTCGACAAATGTATCATGCAGTGAATGATTAATACTCCCTCTGTATTAAAATATAAGATGTTTCTGTAGGCTAGTTTAGCCTACAAAAACGTCTTATGTTTTGGTACAGAGGTTGTAGTATGCTCTAGACAGAGCATACAAGTTAAATTATTTAATTCAACCAACAGGATGCAAGGAAACATCATCCTGAACCTGAGCCTGATCTAAACAAACACTTGACAAAGGAAATCTTAAAATCATGCAGAAAGCCGATGATCATGATGCGCACCTGTGCAGAATCTGAGATCAACAGAAGCAGAAGATCACTGCTCGAAACTGTCTCCCATATGTCTCCCGATGCCCCGCTCCTTAGTGAATCTAGCTGCACGTGCTTCCTCAAGAGATTTAGATCCTTTCCTGAGACAAATCTGAAAGCGAAAAGACAACTTATTGACCAACTGGCATGATAGTCCAAAGTACATACCAAATGGGACAAAATATCATCCGTCACATACTTTTCATATTCCAAGTTGTACAATATCAAATGCGCACTTTAAGCAAGAACGTGTGATAAACAGTACCCAATGCAAGTTATAAAGCCAAAGAAAACAATAAACAATAATTGTGGGTTTTCACTCAGGGCTGCAAGCCAAAGCTTCAGAGATTTTCACTCAACACACGGTAAAAACTCAATCCCATGTCTAAAACTGGAGATACATGAGAATAACAAACCTTAATGATGATGTCAGACTTGGCTTGAACCAAATAATCGTTCAGGTTCTGGGCCTTGAAAAAGCACTAGGAAAATATTCTGTGAGCCAGTGCACAAACTTACAGATTCTGAATCCCAAGTAGCAGAACGGAACAAATATGTGTGAAATTCGTCACTCAATTCGAACACACCGACTGATGTTTATATTCAAGTGTGTCTCGAGTAGATAGACATTTAAATCTCGAGAGTGAGGGGAGAAAGCGTACTGCAAGGGGAACAAACTGAAGCTGGGATGAACTTGGGAGCCCCATCCGATGACTCCGATCTTCTTGACGCCCTTGAACACCTCGCGAAACAATGGTAAGAGGTTTCGCCCGCCCCTCACGATGTACTACAGGGTACAACACACACAGAACAAAAGCGTCAAAACCTAATCCCGGGAGGGATAACGAGAGTGATGGAGTGGGAGCAGGGGTGCGTACCTCCTTGTGGCCGGCGAGGGAGACCTGATGCAACGAAAATGAAAAAACGAAAACAACGAATTTTTTTTTGAGGGGTAAAAAGCCAACGAAATAGGAGCGCGAGACCACACATTCCTGATTCGTCTCATGGGCTGCGCTCTGTTACATCGGCCATGACCCGCGTCTCCTTCCAGGTTCTCGGCCCAGCCTCTCGCTGAGGACTGAGGCTGCGCTGCGCTCCATGCCTTCTCTATTTAATTAGTCCCACCTCGCTAGTTTAGGCGACGCAGGAGTGGTTTATAATGCGGGGCGCGGCTGTTTGTAGCACGACCTTACTTGAACAGGATCTGTTCTATAGGCTCGTACCGCTGCATCCTTTACCAATAAGGAGGCAAGCACTTTAGTCTGGTTGATGCATTCTGACCTCTCGGCCGGAGCGTGATTAACGGCTAGGATTCACCTGATGGCTGTAGAGGATCGTTCCTGGATTGGCTTCTGTCTCTACAGGGTGGCCTAGAGGTTGTCTGACAGACAAAAACATTTCTTTTTGCATTTTTTCCCAGCTCCTTTTGGCAATGTGATCTGTACATCATCTGCAAATTTGATTCAGTTCGTGTAAAAACATTTCTTTTTGCATTTTTTCCCAGCTCCTTTTGGCGATATGATCTATACATCATCTGCAAAATAGATTCAGTTTGTGTTAGTTACCAGATTTTTTGCCTTTCATCTGAACTCCTTTTGGCAATGTGATCTGTACATCATCTGCAAATTTGATTCAGTTCGTGTTACCTACCAATCTTTTTGCCTTTTCTCGGATTCCTTTGGGCAGTGCGATCTGTACCATCGTCTGCAAAGTAGATTCAGTTGGTGTTAATTACCCTAGGCAGCTTCAAGTTCAGAGTGAAATCCATGAATGGATGATATGAGACACGGAGGTGAACCCTTGTTTCACTTAGTAGGATGACTTTGCAAGCTGCCAATTGAAACAGAGGTGAACCCTTGTTTCAACTGTCTGAATATCACATAAGGCACATGAGTAAGATTGCTCTTGTATCCAGTCAGTCTCTTAGTGGTGGCACCAAAAATTGATGCTTCCTTTGACAGCAAAATTGACCGCGTGTGCAAAGTAACCACGATTCAGCCAGCGATTCTCTTACTACAAGTCCAGTGGATGATCGTCTGAAATTTGGCACCGCTGAGAGTGAGAGTAGTGGTGAGATGTTTCACTACTGAACAGGGAGAGAAAATTGACCAAGATGGCAAGGAACTAGTGGCTGAACAAGTATGCTCAGGAACGAAAATGTGTACAGAGACTGATTTCTGCAGAACCTGAATACCTATTTCTTCCCCCGCAAAAAAAAAAAAAGAATACCTATTTCTTCACACACAAATTATTTTACATACATCTGTGTTACATCAAGTTGGTAAGCCAAATGCTCTATGGAAGACTAACACCTTTCAACACTTTCCTGCACCTGCAGATTAATCCTTTGAAGAAGAGTTTGAAACATTATCCACAAAATCATGTCGCAGATTAATGCTAGAGGAGTGCTAGGAGCACTTAGCAAACTGCCAGCTGAAACAGAGGTGATCCCTTGCTTCTACTGTCTGAAGACCACACATGACACATGAGTAAGATGCGAGAAAGGAGTCTTTCCTATGCAACATGGCGCTTGTAGTAGCCAGATAAATAAATTTGACCGGAACGCTGAATCTTTGATTTTGAGAAGGAACTCTGCACCATTGATTTTGAGAAAGCATTAGGTGGTTTTCCTACTGCAAGTAGTATGTTGAGAAAGAAAGGAAAATCTGTGTAGAGAATCCCGGCAGAGTAGTGTTACCTGAATCCCGGCAAAGAAAGAAGCATATGACCATTATTAAGGTTCCATAGATTGAAAATTCAGCAAAGCACCAGTGGTCTAGTGGTAGAATAGTACCCTGCCACGGTACAGACCCGGGTTCGATTCCCGGCTGGTGCATTTTTTTTTGTTTTGTTTTATTATATGGTATCTTAGTTTTTTTTAAGTAGCAACAAAAAATTGTGACTGAAGCTTCTTCTAGCCAAAACTCGGGAAAGTTGCGATTTCCCAATGTGTTTGTGCAAGGGTACTATTGTGACTGATTGTCTTGTGTGTGCCATTTTTCACTGCCATGTGTATCCTGTTTTTCAGGTATAATTAGAGGCTCGCACACCCTGCAGAAGAAGAATAGAGCCGAGCCCCTTGTCGACCGACGGATTGACGCCTGTCGTGTCAGCTGGTTGTATAGATACTCACACTTGCGTGGTACTATTCATCAGCTTGGCAAGGCCTTGACGAGCGACATTATCCGTCGTCGATGTTCGCCGTCAGCGCTTCCTTTCACATGTTTTTTAGTGACTGACTTAGCCTGTTTCAGAGGTGTTGAGAAATTATTCCTTGATGTTTTTTCTAAAAATCAACTATTCCTTACTGCAGATCAGACGTGGGCTAAGCAGCATTTGCCATATATTTAAACTAGTTCAAAATCTCCACAGCTGAACATTTCTCTAATGGCCTGGGCTTTGCTCATTCTCGTGCCCTTGTACATGGGCCACTAACCTCCTTCGGTCCAAGCTCTGCCTAAGGAGGCGCTGCTGCATGTGCCTGCAATACTCAATTAGTCCCACCTCGCTAGTTGAAGGGACGCTGGAGTGGTTTATAAGGCGAGACACGGCTGGTTGTAGCACGACCTTACTTGAACAGGATCTGTTCTATAGGCTCGTACCGCTGCATCCTTTACCAATAAGGAGGCAAGCACTTCAGTCTGGTTGATGCATTCTCACCTCTGGGCTAGAGCGTGATTAACGGCCTGGATACTCCTGATGGGAGCTATTCAACGGCTGTAGAGGATCGTTCCTGCCTGGCTCACACTGGTGCAGGGTGGCTCAGAGGTTGTCTGACAGACTACAACAATTCTTTTTTGCTTTTGCAACTCTCTGAAAACCATTTCTCCTTGATCAGACTACAAAATTTTTATTGGGAACTATGCATGATTCAGTTCTACTACGATGGATCTGGAATGCAGATACATTTTTCTTTTCGAACTTGTTTAGCCAACAAATCTCCCTCCTTGATCATATTGGGAGGAGGAAATTCTTCGTAGTGGTTTGGTTCTGATTGAGGCCGATTCAACGCCTTCATCCGACACGGCGTGCCATACTGCATCCATGTGTGTGAAGTAATCTAGATCCATTTTGCTTTTGCAACTCTCTGAAAACCATTTCTCCTTGATCAGACTACAAAAATTTTATTGGGAACTATGCATGATTCAGTTCTACTACAATGGATCTGGAATGCAGATACATTTTTCTTTTCGAACTTGTTTAGCCAACAAATCTCCCTCCTTGATCATATTGGGAGGAGGAAATTCTTCGTAGTGGTTTGGTTCTGATTGAGGCCGATTCAACGCCTTCATCCGACACGGCGTGCCATACTGCATCCATGTGTGTGAAGTAATCTAGATCCAGTTAGTCTCTACTGCCCAAGGCAATTGACTACAAGACCAGTAGATGAATCATCTGACAGTGAGGGTAGCAGTGAGATAATTTTACTACTGACCTGGGAGAGGAAATTGACCCAGATGGCATAAAACTCGCGGCTGGATAAATATGAAGAGACTGATTTCTGCAGGACTCATCTTCATAGGACCTGAATAAAAATTTCTCCACGCATAAATTATTTTACATAGATCTGTGTAACATGAAGCTAGCAACCCAAATGCTCTATGGAAGTCTGAGTTCAGCTCATCTTTCAACACTTTCCTGCATCCGTAAAGTAATCCTCTGAAGATGTGGTAACTCCTGGTAAAGCATGTTCCAGGAGACAAGAGTGGGTGTTGGTTTCCAAGAAAAAGAAGTCTTAGTGATTGCTTCCGTGAGTGTTTGAAACATATTAAAACAATCATATCCAATATTAATGCCATGGCATAATTAGGAGTACTTAGCAAACTGGCAGCTGAAACAGAGGTGATCCCTTGCTTCTACTGTCTGAACTCTGAAGACCACACATGGCACATGAGCAAGATGGGAGGAAGAAGTTCTTCCTTAGCAACATGACGTGCGCGTGTATTTAGTCTGTCTCTAAGTAGTAGCCAGATAAAAAAATGATGGGGACTCTGCACCTTTGACTTTGAGAAAACAGTAGGTTGTTTGCCTGCTGCAAGTATGTTCAGCAAGGAAATGTTGTGTAGAGAGTCGGCAATCTAGCTGTGGAATTCAGAACTAGACTTTCCATAATGTAAGACGTTTTTTGACACTACAATAGAGTCAAAAAACATCTTACATTATGGAACGGAGGGAGTATTTTACATAAATGTAAATGAAAAGTATAGGCCATGCAGCAGTAGATATTAAACCGCTTCAATACCTCCAGACTCCACAGCCGATGCAACGAAAATGGAAAGAGGACAACGAGATCATAAATAATTCAAATTCGCAAAAAAAGATCATAAATAATTCCTCACATGGGCTGGGCTTTGATCATGGGCCATGATCCGGGTACCCTTCCAGCCGTTCCATGCTCTGGCTGAGTAGGCGCTGCTGCATGGCTGCTTTCTAATTAGTCCCACCTTGCTAGTTTAGGCAACTGTAAACCAGTTTATAAAGCGAGACACGGCTTAACATAGCACGACCTTACTTGAACAGGATCTGTTCTATAGGCTTGTACCGCTGCATCCTTTGCCAATATATAAGGAGGCAAGCACTTTAGTCTGGTGGGTGCAATCTGACCTCTGGGCCAGAGCGTGATTAATGGCCTGGATTCACCTGATGGGTGCCATCTAACGGCTGTAGAGGATCGTTCTTGAATTGGCTCCTGCCTCTACAGGGTGGCCGAGTCGTTGTCTGACGTTCCACATGTACAAGGCTACAAGCTATTCCCTCCAGAATAGATTGAGTTTGGGTTCAAGTACGGAAGTACCCAATGCAGCTTCAGGTTCAGGGTGAAATCCATGGAATAATCATCAGAATTAGCTAACTTTCAGGAACCTATGAAGGCTGGGCTGCAGTAATCCTTTGAAGATGCTCCAGTGTGTGATGATGTTCACAAAAGAAGATTAACGGCTTGCTTAAGAGTTTGAATTATTATCCAAAAGATTGCAAACTGACAACTGAAACAGAGGTGACGGGTGGAACAAATGCCAGGCAGAACCTGATATACCTGTCCAGGTGAGTTCGCCATCGATATGTGCAGAGATCACTGAATTGACAGTAGGTGGTTTGCCTACACATGTTCAGGAAGGAAAATGTGTACAGAGACAGAGAGTCCCAGCAATGTATTGCTACATCATATATAGCGAGTGTTGCACTCCCAAAAAAGGCTTGTTGATTGCTTGCTTGCTTAAGATCAATGCCAGGGCATAATTAGGAGTTTTCTGAACTGCACATGATTTGCTTCTTTGGTTGGGTTTTCTGAGTTCCTGTACATGAATCCGGTTCACAAGGCTGAACCAAACAAACCATTTAACTACTACTCCTTCCGCTGGGTTCAAATTGAACTAAAACCACACCACTTGGTTCCACATGTTTAACTACTACTCCTTCGGTCGTTCATCAACTTGGTTAGATAGATTCTTGTTTTTCGGAATTGTGCTGAACAGGAACAACCAACTTGCTTGCTGCAAGTGTTTGATTTTTCTTGTTGCTTGATTTGGAATCTTTGATTTTTCTTGTTGCTTGATTTGGAATCTTTATCTAGTGAATTTGCGAATTCATTCCCAACATTTCTTCCCGTTATGCTGCCAAAATTTTGCGCAAATTTTCTCCCGACTTGTCTAAATTTTGTCCTTCTTTGCATCAAAACCAAAACCTTAAGGTGCTCACTGCGAAATGCTAGGGTCTTCACTGCAAAATGTTAGGGAAAACTTCTTGATGGATGGCTTTTACCAAAAGATCATCAAATGATTCTTGGTCCATAGGTGATTGTATACGTTTCAAAGATTCTAGTTGCTACCGGCGTTTATTTATTTAGTAACCTTCCGACTTGAGACAACGAATGCAAAGACTTTCTCAAAATTTGGCTATCTAAAGAAGCTACGCTATGAAGTCGAATTTGTATGATCAAATTCATTGATGGAGGGGATTCTCAAAACGTACATGAATGCTCATGTGCTCTCTATGGCAGTATTGAATTACATAAAAGCATCCAACCACATTGTTGTCGCGCCACGTGGTATCCAGTGGTGTTCCTATTTATGCATGAGAAAACTGATGGTCCATCATCATAATTCACAAAGAAGAAATCATGCGAGCCTGAGTCGAGCGAGGAGTAGGGATCACTCATTGTTAGATTCGCATGATCATATGTACTCGCAATGTACATAAGTTTTGCACTTGACAAGAATTGCTTTTGCATTACCACCAAAACCCACGCATAAGTAGGACTTGGAAGCATCCGGATTTGTGATTGTATTGACCTAGATTCCAACATGAAGCCACATCACCATTAGGAAACCATTTATTTGTAGCAGACTTTCATGAGTACTTGTAGCCACTAACACAGGGCAGCTTGCATGATATGGGACGCCCAATCTTCTCAACAGAATTATGCATAACCGTGTTTGAGATTATTAAACACGAGCTGGCAGAAGGCGTGGCTGCACGCCGCACCCGTGCTGAAGCCTGTGCGTGCATGCGAGCCTACCTAAGTCAATCTGTTTCATGCAATCCCTGCTGAAATTTGATGGAAACTGTCACCCTTTAATTAAGGGTTTTGCCAAGCAAAGGAATTTATAGATGCAACAGTTTTGCATCCTAGAAAGAACTCGAGCTTCAGAAATGAATATTGCTAATATAGTGCAGAACAAATGTATTGTTTCCACACAAAAAAAATTGAATAACGTCTATAGAACAGGAGCTCTGCAAACTGTGTTATCAAAAATTGTAAAATCTACCTAGTAATTGGGGCCATCAAGGACCTCGAGCCGCTCGTGATTGAAAGCGGTAGAGAGGCTCGACGCGACTTCCTTCCCCCTGGAGCATGCGGACGCCGCCGGCCCATTCAAACCACGCAACTCAGAGCCGCCTCCTTGATCTGTGCCTGGACCGCGTACACCACGCCTAGGCCGCCATGAAATTTGGATGGCTAGCAAATGAGCGAGGCCTCGGTGGTGACTGCGCCGTCGCTGCCGATGGGTGCCTTCTGTTGACATCAGATTTTGGCATGGCATAAAAGAAAATGAGATGGCTTCGAGTGAAAGGGTTTTCAGCATGGAAGTTTCATATCGCCGAGTGAAACAACTTTGATGTTTAGGTTATCATCATCCGAACCCATCTTAGGGATCGAAATTGTACTCCAAGTGGCAGAATTCAATGTTCCGAGTGGTTTTCGGCCGATCACGCCTTCAAGACGACCTCGGATGAAGGAGCACTTTAAAGGAATTGTCTTCGTCTCGTCAAGGCAATCGATTTTGATATATAAATCATTTCAATCCGAATTCATATGCAAAAGGTACAGTCAATACAGTCCAGCCCTATCAGAGACCAAAATATTATGCTCGACACCAGACACATGTTGATGAGTGTCTGATGCTATGCGTGAGCGCTTCGGCCCTCAAGAAAGCCTTGAATTGAAAAACCTTCAACACGTGAAAGTTTCGTCTCGTCGAGTGGATCAATTTTCATATATAACTCGTCTCAATCCGAGGTCGTATGAGACCCAGAGAAACAAATTAAGATCAGGCTATGTTTTCAGTCGGGAAATCCAAGTGAAAAGCTTACCATCCGAGTGAAAACTTATCGATCGAGTGAATGTTTGCCGTCTGAATGGACTTATTATTATCCGAGTGAAAATATAGTCATCGGAGTGAAATTGTCCTCCAGGTGAAAATATTCCGAGTGAAAAGATTACCGTCGGAATGAAAACTTGTCGATCGAGTAAGATATTGCCTTCCGAGTGAAAATATAGTCATCTGAGTGAAAGATTGTCTTCCAAGTGAAAAAGCCCAGTCGGACGATCCGAGTGAAAGACTCTAATATCCGAGTGCATGAGCTCGAATCCGAGTGAAACTGAACATGTGCCCGAAAGTTTGTCAAGATGACATCAGATGGAGAAGTATTCAATACAGAAGTTGTGCGTATCGACAAAACAGTAAACTTTGGTTTTGGAGTCATAATCATCAGAGATAGTATATGGCCTGGAAATTCACTATGAGACTCGGATAATCCAGTCCGCTGCAAGACCGAATCCGACTGGAAGGTAAAGATGACCTCCAAAAGTATTCAAGATGGGCTTATTTGAAAAAGTGATCAACATGAGAGTTGTTCGTATTGTCGAGGTGCATAAGTTTGATATTTGGGCCGTCTAGATCGGAGATCATATGCAAGCTCGACGGCCCGTGCAAGGAGGAAGACAGAAGTTGGGCCAGATTCAGACTGAATCCGAGTTGGAATAGAACTAGGACTCTAAGATGTGAATTGATGTAATTTTTTGTAAGGAAAGCCTAGATGAATCCTTTACTTGTATGGGAAGTCCAGCCGCCTCTTATATATGTTGGGGGTGATGGCCGATTGAAGAACACACAATCGAACAAATCAATATACTACATTTCCAGTCTACGTTTTATCTCTCCACCGTTTTCTCTCTCGTTCTTCGCTGTTCTTCGTGTTTGAGAGCTGCGAATCCCGAGGCTCTAGGGGCGAGCGAATCGACCTAGGGAAGCCCATAGCCGCCACACTCCCTGACGGGGTCCCTCCCAGGGGTGTGGGGCTTTCGGGTCTGCAAAAGCGCCCGTCGACTGTCTTGCGTATCGCGCTGTCGGTCGGGTCTCCTTCGACGTGAGCTGCGGTGCATCACCCATGGCGTCGAGGGTACACGTGACGTGTTCGTGTGTCAACCCACTTTTTGGCGACTCCGCTAGGGACTGAAGATCAATCGTCATCATCCACCATGTCAGTCCGATCTTCCCAAGCCATCTGAGGTAGACGCCGATAACATCATCAAGCCCAGTCTATGAGGAGTACAAGAAGGCGCGCGAGGAGAAGGACTTGCATGAGTTCCTTGCAAAGTTCAAGAAGGATCGCCAAGGCAACATCACTCCGATTGAAGAAATCAAGTTCCCTCCTCTTCAAGCCGAGCATGTTAAACCCTCTGTGAGTACTACCTTTCCTCCTGAGCAGTGGGCTGAGATTGAGAGTCGTACTGCTGATGGTAGCAATCTAGTCTATCAAACTTTCATAGAAAATACTAATGCTCAGAAGAATATATCTCAATCGTCTAGTGGTAATGATGGTGTAGCTGCTAGTGTGCAAAACCCTAATCTGGCTTTACCTATCTCATCGGCGCCTCTCATGCCGATGACTTATTATCCTACCCAAACAAATCAGATTGTGGCTGCACCCATTAATCCTATTATGAGCATGACAGGTTCGGTGGCAACGCAGAACCAACCCTACCTACAACTACATCCACTCGACCACTACCAAATTATGGGTCAACATACATGCCACAATTCCTACCTACAGCTAGTAACCCTACTCCTTCTATGCCACTGCCACAAGCTGCATCGTCCACTATGGATGATGGTCTAGCTAATCTTAGAGAGGAGATGGCTAAGATGCTTCGAGATAATTTTGGAGTTGAGCTACCTCGGAATCGGATTTACCAACAGCCGTACCCCGAGTACTTTGATGCCGTCCAGTGCCCTCCAGGATATAAAATTCCAGATTTTGTTAAGTTTAATGGAGAAGGCACAAAAACCACATGGGAGCATGTTAGTCAATATTTAGCACAACTGGGTGAGGTAAGCTCATTGAATGAATTAAAAGTGCGTTTATTTCCTTTATCATTAACTGGTACCACGTTTTCATGGTTTTCTTCTTTACCACATGGTTCCATTCGAGTTTGGTCGCAGCTAGAGCAGAAATTTCCTGATCACTTTTATAGCAGCGACAATGAACTCAAGTTGTCACATCTAACACCGGTTAAACAGAAGCATGATGAATCGGTCTCCGATTACGTCAAGAGATTCAGAGAAACAAAAAACCGGTGTTTTAGTTTGGTGATAACCGATAGAGACTTGGCAGACCTAGTGTTGAGTGGTTTGAGAACTCCCACTGAACATATAAAGATTGCTAGTACCCGCCATTCCAGCGCCCTACGCGTCTCAGATTCATCCTGCCCGCTCGATTCGCCTCACTTGCCCTGGTAAATGTACTTTCCGTCACGCTGGTAAATATCGTGTCGCTCGTTATTTTGTATGCCGCATCATCGAGGTAGGAGCAGCTGATGAGTGGGCCAGGCTTGCGCACGGGTGATGTCTACTATACAACCTTCTTCTTGTAGACGTTGTTGGGCCTGCAAGTGCATAGGTTTGTAGGACAGTAGCAAATTTCCCTCAAGTGGATGACCTAAGGTTTATCAATCCGTAGGAGGCGTAGGATGAAGATGGTCTCTCTCAAACAACCCTACAACCAAATAACAAAGAGTCTCTTGTGTCCCCAACACACCCAATACAATGGTAAATTGTATAGGTGCACTAGTTCGGCGAAGAGATGGTGATACAAGTGCAATATGGATGGTAGATATAGGTATTTGTAATCTGAAATAATAAAAACAGCAAGGTAACTAAAGATAAAAGTGAGCGTAAACGGCATTGCAATGATAAGAAACAAAGCCTATGGTTCATACTTTCACTAGTGCAAGTTCTCTCAACAATAATAACATAGATAGATCATATAACAATCCCTCAACATGCAACAAAGAGTCACTCCAAAGCCACTAATAGCGGAGAACAAACGTAGAGATTATGGTAGGGTACGAAACCACCTCAAAGCTATTCTTTCGGATCGATCTATAAAAGAGTTCGTACTAGAATAACACCTTAAGACACAAATCAACCAAAACCCTAATGTCACCTAGTTACTCCATTGTCACCTCAAGTATCCGTGGGCATGATTATGCGATATGCATCACACAATCTCAGATTCATCCAACCAACACAAAGTACTTCAAAGAGTGCCCCAAAGTTTCTACCGGAGAGTCAAGAACGTGTGCCAACCCCTATGCATAGGTTCATGGGCGGAACCCGCAAGTTGGTCACCAAAACATACATAAAGTGGCACGCGATATCCCATTGTCACCACAGATAAACAAAGCAAGACATACATCAAGTGTTCTCAAAGTAAAGACTCAATCCGATAAGATAACTTCAAAGGGGAAACTCAATTCATCACAAGAGAGTAGAGGGGGAGAAACATCATAAGATCCAACTACAATAGCAAAGCTCGGGATACATCAAGATCGTGTCATAGAGGGAACACGAGAGAGAACACGAGAGAGAGAGAGAGAGAGAGAGAGAGAGAGAGAGAGAGAGAGAGAGAGAGAGAGAGAGAGAGAGAGAGAGAGAGAGAGAGAGAGAGAGAGAGAGAGAGAGAGAGAGAGAGAGAGAGAGAGAGAGAGAGAGAGAGAGAGAGAGAGAGAGAGAGAGAGAGAGAGAGAGAGAGAGAGAGAGAGAGATACATTCCCACAGCCCGACATTCCTCAGCCCCGAGGGTGAACTACTCCTCCTCGTCATGGAGAGCGCCGAGATGATGAAGATGGCCACCGGTGATGGATTCCCCCTCCGGCAGGGTGCCGGAACGGGCTCCCGGGAGGTTTTTGGTGGCTACAGAGGCTTGCGGCGGCGGAACTCCCGATCTATCTTCGTATTCGATGTTTTTAGGGTACGTAGGCATATATATGCGAAAGAAGTCGGTCGGGAGGTGCTCGAGGGGCCCATGAGACAGGGGTGCGCGCCCAGTGGGGGGCGCCCCCCTATCTCCTGGCCTCCTCGAGTATCTTCTGACTTGATCTCCAAGTCCGCAGGATCATATTCTTCCAAAAAATCACGATGCCGAAGGTTTCATTCCGTTTGGACTCTGTTTGATATTCCTTTTCCTCGAAATACTGAAACAGGCAATAAAACAACAATATGGGCTGGGCCTCCGGTTAATAGGTTAGTCCTAAAAGTAATATAAAAGCGTATAATAAAGCCCATAATCATTCAGAACAAGTAATATAATAGCATGGAACAATCAAAAACTATAGATACATTGGAGACGTATCAAGCATCCCCAAGCTTAATTCCTGCTCGTCCTCGAGTAGGTAAATGATAAAAATATAATTTTTGATGTGGAATGCTACTAGGCATAATTTCATTGTAATTCTTCTTAATTGTGGTATGAATATTCAGATCCGAAAGATTCAAGACAAAAGTTCATTTTGACATAAAAATAATAATACTTCAAGCATACTAACAAAGCAATCATGTCTTCTCAAAATAACATGGCCAAAGAAAGTTATCCCTACAAAATCATATAGTCTGGCTATGCTCTATCTTCACCACACAAAGTATTTAAATCATGCACAACCCCAATGATAAGCCAAACAATTGTTTCATACTTTTGACATTCTCAAACCTTTTCAATCTTCACACAATACATGAGCGTGAGCCATGGATATAGCACTATGGGTGGAATAGATGGGTGGTTGTGGAGAAGACAAAAAGGGAGAAGATAGTCTCACATTAACTAGGCGTATCAATTAATGGGCTATGGAGATGCCCATCAATAGATATCAATATGTTTGAGTAGGGATTGCCATGCAACGGATGCACTAGAGCTATAAGTATATGAAAGCTCAACAAAAGAAATTAAGTGGGTGTATCCAACTCGCTTGCTCATGAAGACCTAGGGCATTTTGAGGAAGCCCATCATTGGAATATACAAGCCAAGTTCTATAATGAAAAATTCCCACTAGTATATGAAAGTGACAACATAGGAGACTCTCTATCATGAAGATCATGGTGCTACTTTGAAGCACAAGTGTGGTAAGAGGATAGTAGCATTGTCCCTTCTCTCATTTTCTCTCATTTTTTTATTTGGGACTTTTCTCTTTTTTTATGGCCTCTTTTTTTCCATTTTTTTATTTTTCGTCCGGAGTCTCATCCCGACTTGTGGGGGAATCATAGTCTCCATCATCCTTTCCTCACTGGGACAATGCTCTAAAATATGATGATCATCACACTTTTATTTTCTTACAGCTCAAAAATTACAACTCGATTCTTGGAACAAAATATGACTCTATAAGAATGCCTCCGGCGGTGTACCGGGATGTGCAATGACTCATGAGTGACATGTATGAAGGAATTATGAATGGTGGCTTTGCCACAAATACGATGTCAACTACATGATCATGCTAGCAATATGACAATGATGAAGCGTGTCATAATAAACGGAACGGTGGAAAGTTGCATGGCAATATATCTCGGAATGGCTATGGAAATGCCATGATAGGTAGGTATGGTGGCTGTTTTGAGGAAGATATATGGTGGGTGTATGATACTGGCGAAAAGTGCGCGGTATTAGAGAGGCTAGCAATGGTGGAAGAATGGGAAAAAGTGCGTATAATCCATGGACTCAACATTAGTCATAAAGAACTCATATACTTATTGCAAAAATCTAGAAGTTATCAAAGTAAAGTATTACGCGCATGCTCCTAGGGGGATAGATTGGTAGGAAAAGACCATCGCTCGTCCCCGACCGCCACTCATAAGGAAGACAATCAATAAATAAATCATGCTCCGACTTCATCACATAACGGTTCACCATACGTGCATGCTACGGGAATCACATACTTTAACACAAGTATTTCTCAAATTCATAACTACCCAACTAGCATGACTCTAATATCACCATCTTCATATCTCAAAACAATTATCAAGCATCAAACTTTTCTTAGTATTCAACGCACTCATAAGAATTCTTACAAATCTTGTATGCTTATATTAGCATATTATGATTATTTAAGCAAATTACCATGCTATTTAAGACTCTCAAAATAATAAAAGTGAATCATGAGAGTTCATCTATTTCTTAAAAATAAAACTACCACCATGCTCTAAAAGATATAAGTGATGCACTAGAGCAAATGATAAACTACTCCGAAAGATATAAGTGAAGATCAATGAGTAGTCGAATAATTGTACAACTATGTGAAGACTCTCACTCATTTAAGAATTTCAGATCTTGGTATTGTATTCAAACAGCAAGCAAAATAAAATGACATTGCAAGGATAGCACAACTCATGTGAAGAAGCAAAAACTTAGGCTCAACCGATACTAACCGATAGTTATTGAAGAAGAAAGGTGGGATGCCTACCGGGGCATCCCCAAGCTTAGATGCTTGAGACTTCTTGAAATATTATCTTGGGGTGCCTTGGGCATCCCCAAGCTTGAGCTTTTATGTCTCCTTAATTCCTCTCATATCATGGTTTCTCTTCTTTCTATCAAAAGCTTCATTCACAACAAACTCAACAAGAACTCGTGACATAGGTTAGTATAAACCAATGCGAAACCTTATCATTTTCTACTGTGGCAAATCACTAAAATTATTATTCAACATTGAATACTAAATGTTTCTGCATATTTAATACTCATATCCTTAAATAGAATCATTAAACAAGCAAACATATGCAAACAATGCAAACATAACAGCAATCTGCCAAAACAGTACAGTCTGTAAAAATGCAAGATTCATCATACTTCTCTAACTCCAAAAATTATGAACTAAAATTACCACTGTAATAAATTTATCATATCTCAATATGCAAAAATATTGAACATTATACCACTCTCTGACTTTTCTAGGGAATTTTTGCAACAGCGGTAAACTTTCTGTTTTCAAACAGCAACATGTATACTAGCAAAATAAGCATGGCAAAGGCTATACTTGACTTTTTTTTTATTGAAACTAAAGATGCAAAACATTATTATAACTAACAACAAGAAAATAATAACAAGATAAAATGACGCTCCAAGCAAAACACATATCATGTGGTGAATAAAAATATAGCTCCAAGTAAAGTTACCGATGAACGAAGACGAAAGAGGGGATGCCATCCGGGGCATCCCCAAGCTTAGGCTCTTGGTTGTCCTTGAATATTAACTTGGGGTTCCTTGGGTATCCCAATCTTAGGTTCTTGACACTCCTTATTCCATAGTCCATCGAATCTTTACCCAAAACTTGAAAACTTCACAACACAAAACTTAACAGAAAACTCGTGAGCTCCGTTAGCGAAAGAAAACAAAACACCACTTCAAGGTACTGTAATGAACTCATTCTTTATTTATATTGGTGTTAAACCTACTGTATTCCAACTTCTCTATGGTTTATAAACTATTTTACTAGCCATAGATTCATCAAAATAAGCAAACAACACAATGAAAACAGAATCTGTCAAAAACAGAACAGTCTGTAGTAATCTGTAACTAACGCAAACTTCTGGAACTCCAAAAATTCTAAAATAAATTGGTGGACCTGAGGAATTTGTCTAGTAATTATATGCAAAAAGAATCAACTAAATATCTCTCTCCAGTAAAAAGTTATAGCTAATCTTGTGAACGCTAAAGTTTCTGTTTTTTACAGCATGATCATAAAGACTTCACCAAAGTCTCCCCAAAGGTTCTACTTGGCACAAACACTAACTAAAACATGAAAACACATCTAAACAGAAGTTAGATGGATTATTTATTACTAAACAGAACCAAAAAGCAAGAAATTAAAATAAAATTGGGTTGCCTCCCAACAAGCGCTATCGTTTAACGCCCCTAGCTAGGCATGGTGATTTCAATGATGCTCACATAAAAGATAAGAATTAAAACATAAAAAGAGCATCATGAAGAATATGACTAGCACATTTAAGTCTAACCCACTTCCTATGCATAGGGATTTTGTGAGCAAACAACTTATGGGAACAATAATCAACTAGCATAGGAAGGCAAAACAAGCATAACTTCAAAAATTGAAGCACACAGAGAGGAAACTTGACATTATTGCAACTCCTACAAGCATATGTTCCTCCTCATAATAATTTTCAGTAGCATCATGAATGAATTCAACAATATAACCATCACCTAAATCATTCTTTTCATGATCTACTAGCATATAAAATTTACTACTCTCCACATAAGCAAAATTCTCCTCATTCGGAATAGTGGGAGTATCATAAGAGACTTGAACACTAAATTTTTTTCCACATTAAAAGAGTAATGTTCAGAAAATGGGTAATCATAATCATGACAAGATTTGTAAATATAACCATCACTACTTTTTATAGCATAAGTTTCATCACAATAATCATCATAAGTAGCAACTTCGTTCTCATCATAATCGATTGAAACCTCTCCCAAGATAGTGGAATCACTAAATAAAGTTGACACTCTTCCAAATCCACTTTCATATTCATCACAATAAGATTCAACATCCTCCAAAATAGTGGGATCACTAATTCCTAAAGTTGACACTCTTCCAAACCCACTTTCATCGATATAATCATCATAGGTAGGAGGCATGCTATCATCATAACAACTTTGCATATCAAAACTTGGGATGCTAAAAATATCATCTTCACTAAACATAGAATCCCCAAGCTTGGGACAAACATTAATTTCAGCAAATATATTCTCAAATATTTCATCCTCATCAAACATAGCTTCCCCAAGCTTGGGCTCTTTCATATCATAAGCATAATCACTCTCATCATTAAAAATATTGATAGCACCAATAGTATAGCAGTTATCATCATCACAATGAGTAGTAGGAGCAATATCAATTGGGAGGGATACCTTTCTACCTTTGTTTCTCCTTCTTTTCTTTTTCTTCTTCACATTATGTGTGGGTTCAGCCTTCCTCTTTGAGCTCCTTATTGATGAGATTGGTTGAATAGAAAGCTCCTCCTCGTTACCTGATTCATCATAAGAAATAATAGGAGGATATTGGGAAGTCTCTTCCCTTTCATTAGTATTCTCATCATCTTCCATTTGCTTTCTTTTCTTTATGTAATTGGCAATATAAGGATTTTCAATGCAATTCTCCACACAAAACATATAAATATCCTCTAGATCAAAATCAAGAAATCTATCAAGATTAAATTTTGGAATACCCTCAGTTATACGTTTCATTTCTTCATACCCCAAAAGAAGACTAAGCTCTTTATGATGCCCAAGGGTAATCAAGCTACCACAATTTTTGGGCACGATCCGATCATAAAACAATTTGCATTGGAGATTTAAATGACCACGTTCATTGCAAAGTTCACAAGGAGCGCGAAAATATTGCATCTTCTAGCACTCTCATCAAGACTTTCTTGCAAACCTTTAGTTTTTAAATACTTATGGCTCTTGCAATATCTATTTTCTCTATTTGGTGTGTCCATGCAAATCCAATCTACTCCACAAAAATCAACATGCTTATAGGAGACATTTTCATCATAACTAGTGCAATCATCATTAGTACTATGGATATTCAAAGAGTTCATACTAACAACATTGCAATCATGCTCATCATTCAAATATTTAGTATCAAGCATTTTAATGCATTCTTCTTCTAGCACTTGAGCACAATTTTCCTTTCCATCATACTCACGAAAAATATTAAAAAGACGAAGCGTATGAGACAGACTCAATTCCATTTTTTTGTAGTTTTTCTTTTATAAACTAGACTAGTGATAAAACAAGAAACAAAAAGATTCGATTGCCAGATCTAAAGATATACCTTCAAGCACTAACCTCCCCGGCAACGGCGCCAGAAAAGAGCTTGATGTCTACTACACAACCTTCTTCTTGTAGACGTTGTTGGGCCTGCAAGTGCACAGGTTTGTAGGATAGTAGCAAATTTCCCTTAAGTGGATGACCTAAGGTTTATCAATCCGTAGGAGGCGTAGGATGAAGATGGTCTCTCTCAAAAAACCCTACAACCAAATAACAAAGAGTCTCTTGTGTCCCCAACACACCCAATACAATGGTAAATTGTATAGGTGCACTAGTTCGGCGAAGAGATGGTGATACAAGTGCAATATGGATGGTAGATATAGGTATTTGTAATCTGAAATAATAAAAACAGCAAGGTAACTAAAGATAAAAGTGAGCGTAAACGGTATTGCAATGATAGGAAACAATGCCTAGGGTTCATACTTTCACTAGTGCAAGTTCTCTCAACAATAATAACATAGATAGATCATATAACAATCCCTCAACATGCAACAAAGAGTCACTCCAAAGCCACTAATAGCGGAGAACAAACGTAGAGATTATGGTAGGGTACGAAACCACCTCAAAGCTATTCTTTCGGATCGATCTATAAAAGAGTTCGTACTAGAATAACACCTTAAGACACAAATCAACCAAACACTGATGTCACCTAGATACTCCATTGTCACCTCAAGTATCCGTGGGCATGATTATACGATATGCATCACACAATCTCAGATTCATCCAACCAACACAAAGTACTTCAAAGAGTGCCCCAAAGTTTCTACCGGAGAGTCAAGAACGTGTGCCAACCCCTATGCATAGGTTCATGGGCGGAACCCGCAAGTTGGTCACCAAAACATACATCAAGTGGCATGTGATATCCCATTGTCACCACAGATAAACACGGCAAGACATACATCAAGTGTTCTCAAAGTAAAGACGCAATCCGATAAGATAACTTCAAAGAGGAAACTCAATTCATCACAAGAGAGTAGAGGGGGAGAAACATCATAAGATCCAACTACAATAGCAAAGCTCGGGATACATCAAGATCGTGCTATAGAGGGAACACGAGAGAGAACACGAGAGAGAGAGAGAGAGTGAGATCAAACACATAGCTACTGATACATACCCTCAGCCCCGAGGGTGAACTACTCCCTTCTCGTCATGGAGAGCGCCGGGATGATGAAGATGGCCACCGGTGATGGATTCCCCCTCCGGCAGGGTGCCGGAACGGGCTCCCGAGAGGTTTTTGGTGGCTATAGAGGCTTGCAGCGGCGGAACTCCCGATCTATCTTCGTATTCGATGTTTTTAGGGTACGTAAGCATATATAGGCGAAAGAAGTCGGTCGGGAGGTGCTCGAGGGGCCCACGAGACAGGGGGCACGCCCAGTAGGGGGGCGCGCCCCCTATCTCCTGGCCTCCTCGAGTATCTTCTGACTTGATCTCCAAGTCTCCAGGATCATATTCTTCCAAAATATCATGATGCCGAAGGTTTCATTCCGTTTGGACTCCGTTTGATATTCCTTTTCCTCGAAATACTGAAACATGCAATAAAACAACAATATGGGCTGGGCCTCCGGTTAATAGGTTAGTCCCAAAAGTAATATAAAAGCGTATAATAAAGCCCATAATCATTCAAAACAAGTAATATAATAGCATGGAACAATCATAAATTATAGATACGTTGGAGACGTATCAACGGGCCAGGCTCACAGCAATAGGGTCCATGCGCGCTTCTTCTGTCGACGAAAAGGAGAGGCGAGTCGCTCGTGGGCTGGGCCCAGTGCGGATGGATCGAGCTGCAGGTGAAAACGCCACCAAACCAGTGCGTCTTCGAGCAGCCAATCCAGCCCCGCTCCCCTCCCTCTCCCCGGCGCCGCCACCTCCTCCCCTTCTGCCCTGCTCTCCACCACGCCGCCTCTTCCTCCCCTTCACTGTTCTCTCCAGCGGCGGCAAAGATCTGGCGGCAAAGGGAGACGACAAGGGCGCTTGATCCGATCTGCTGAAGAGAAAAGATGAGAGGGAGAGAGACAAGGAAGGAGAGGAGGGAGAAAGAGAGAGGAAATAGGAGAGGGAGGTGTGGCGGCGTATGAGAGAGGGTCACCGGAAGGAGCGTGACGACCTGCAGGCAAAGGGCGGCGGCGACGCCGCTCGGTTTGATCTGCAGGAGAGAGAAGATGAGAGGGAGAGGGAGAGAGAGAAGGAAGAAGAGGAGAGGAGAGCTAAAGAGAGAGGAGAGAGGAGAGGGGGGAGGGGGCGACGGCGGTCGGGAGAGGATCACCGGAAGGAGTGCCGCCGGCTCGTCGTCTTTCATACCTACGCACACAGGTTCATCCTCCTTCCTTTCTGTACTCCCCTCTTTTGATTAGTGAAGCTGCAACTACATGTCCCTCTATCTACCCCCTGTCCTCACTCGCTTCTTTTCATCCCTTTGTCTCATGGATGAAGCTGCCGGCTGCAGGGGTGTTGCGAGGAGTTAGAGGTCGTGCGCCGGCCGGAGCAGCAGGAGCAAGGATATGGCCGCCTCTCTTTTCTGCCACGGTTCCCTCCTCTTCCTTCAGCTCTCGAGATGTCGACCTGCAGGTTTAGGTGCTTGTGTCTCAACTATCTTCCTCCCTGTATCCTCACATTTTTAATTTCTGATTCGTGTGTCACCATAAGGCTCTGCTCGGGTTTTATCTCCACAAAAGATGGCCCACACTACTTTAGAAGGAACTGCTGCTGTCCAGTTTAGGGTTATGTTTTCTAGCTCAGGCATTGTTTGAATTTCTATGACCCAGGCTCCAAGTGAGATTAATTCTTTCATTTTGTTTGTGCTAATGTGAGTGATTTATTTCTCATAGAAACAAAATTCCGATTGATGTACTGACAAATGTGTATGGCATACTATTTTTAGGCAAACCATTGTTTGACAACAAATATGCGGAGGCGTTTTTATGGATGTGCGTTTCACCTGAATCTGGAGAGCTATTCAATCTGTCGTGGATATTTTTGGTGGAATTCAATGCTTCAGTAGGTATTCTTGACCTCTATATTCCCTATCATGTGTATTTAACAAGTATTCAGTGATTCTCGATTTTTTCCTTTTTAATCTATGAATGTAATCCTTAATGTGATGGTAAATGTATTATACATTTTTTGTCGAGCAAATATTGATTCATGCCATGCATGTTATGGGCGGGTTTAAAAAAGGGCCATTTGCATTTCTGTCCCTAACTCGAACCACCTAATCAGATTTGCCCCTAGTTTCAAAGCCTGCTCAAATTTGCCCCTCCGCCGTTAGGTGACCTTATAGAAATGCCCTTCCGTGCCGTTTCCGTTAGGTCAAAGGCCTTTGACCGTCTACCGGACGTTTTCTGGACATTTTGCCCTTGCCTCTGTGTGTCACTTACATGTGGGACCCACTCAAAGAAAAAGAAAAAGAAAAAACGCTTTCTCTCACCCCTCTATCTCTCACTTACACGTGGGTACCAACTAATAAAAATAAAAATAAAACTAGATATGGACCGGTCAAACTCTGTATATGGCCCACATGTCATTGTTCAATTATTTTCTCGTCAACGCCTATGCTGAATATTCTCGTTTATATTAAATTAAACAAATGTGCACCTAAACTAATTCCTTCGAGGGTTCCCGACGGCGACCAAATCTCGCGGCGGAGGCACGCCGGGAGGCTTCGGGGAGGCCGGCTGAGGGAACCACACGATAGCCTTGGCTCGACCGCGTCCACATATGGTGTCTTAAGACCATATGGTCGCCGGAGCTGATGATTTAAGACCGTTCCTTGGCGACTCGGGCGGCGCAAGCGGCGAAGCTCTCTGTGCAAGAGGGAGCGGCTAACAGGATGTGCGAGACTAAGGAGATGACTAGGGGCACGATGGCGACACTGCTAGGGCTCGAGGAAGACTGAAGTGTGTACTTCAACGACGGCGGGCATGGCAGTGCTCGGAGCTCGCGGGGAAGACGACCGGAGGTCACGAGGCCTTCTGTAGAGGACGCTCACATCTTTCGAGGTACCTCAGGATGCTCGGGGAACACAAGGGGGCGGCCAGGGAGCTTCAATGGCGTCGAATCGGCGGCGGCTATTCGAGATCTGAGGCGGGGAAGATGCATTGTGGCACTCAGTCCTGAGTTTCTCTGGTCGAATTCGTAAGCTGGGAGGGCGAGGGCATCTCGTACAAGCTTCCTGGCGAGGTGGTGGTGCTTGGGGTTGCCGTTGGTCGCGCGGAGACGAAGGCAGCGGCGACGGTGGCGCTCTGCACAGGGAGAAAGGGAGAGGGAGGGAGGGAGGGAGGGAGGGAGGGAGGGAGAGGGGGAGGTGTGGAGGAAGGGGTGCGGCGCGTGGGGAGCTAGCGGCGGCGGCGCACGGTCCTTGGGCAGCCGGCGCTCGCCGGAAGTGTGAGAGAGAGGTCGTGAGGTAGGGGAAGAGAGGTGGGAGGTGAGAGAGACACCGTGAGGGGGCCACATGTAAGTGTGGTAGAGAGAGGAGGTGAGAGAAAGAGATTTTTCTTTTTATTTTTCTTGAGCGGGTCCCACATGTAAGTGATACATGGAGGCAGGGGCAAAATGTCCAATAAACGCCCTGTAGACGGTCAAAGCCCTTTGACTGGACGGAAACGGGACGGAAGGGCATTTTTGTAAGGGCACCTAACGGCGGAGGGGCATTTTTGAGCAGACTTTTGAATTAGGGGCAAATGTGAGTAGTGGGTTCGAGTTAGGGACACAGATGTAAAAGACCCTTTAAAAAAAGCCATCTTGATTGTAGTGTGACAGCTTTAATCAAAGTTGTTTTAGTTACCCAGCCTTCTATTTTGATTGCTTTTGTATGATTCTTGAAAACAGAGTGTGGGTTGTGTTTATCAATAATATGCTTCAAATGTCAGTTATGTTGCCAAATGATCTAAACTTGATTTACCCACTTCTAGAACAGAAAAGAATATGGCATTTACCTTCCGTGGATTTACTTGAACGACTGTACAAGTATCTTCGCTTGGTTTATTTCCCATCTCCAATTATTAATTGTTTGCCAAGATATTTTTATGGTGTTCTTACTCCTGATTTACTGACATGTTTGATTTGTAGTCTCTTAGTATATAATCAAGTAGTTGTAGCTAAACAAACGTATATCTTGCCATGCTTTGGTGAAAGTATTAAAGTTTGTCTCTGGTTTTACTTTCCATGTGCTATCCATACCTATGCTTTATGTAGTTAATTAATAAACTCTCTTTAAATATGATGATCCCAAGAGATTAGAAGGTTCATGGGGTGATCTTGTAGCTGAGTTGAAAGTCAGAGGGTTTGTGCTATGGGTGATAAGGAATGGTCATAACCTTATTTGTTGGAATATTGCCGAAGATGATCCAAGCTAATTATTTTAGGCACTTGATCTGTTATATTGCCATAAACTGATTTTGTACTACTCGAATATGAGGATCTTTTAGCAGTTAGCCATGTCAAAAACAGGATATATGTCTAACATCTAATTTGAGATGAAGCTGTCCTGCTCAATTAATTTATAGTTTTCTGGATGTTCTAGTTTTCAGCTTGGGAGCAAGTAGAAATACCTGATTTGATGCTCATGCTTCCAAAATTTTCACATTTCGCGAGAGCTAGGCGTACTTCTCGATGACCTTGCCGTCTCCAACCCATCCGTGGGTATTTCAACTCCCCTTCTGTTTTTTATTTTTCTGCGCACATTTGCTCTAGTCTCACTGTGCCTGGTATGCTCTCATTTTCTTAGATTTAGATTTGCTTGTTCTATCTCCTCCCATTTTCTATTTGGTGTTCTTTTCTCTGCTTTTAATTTGGTTTTTACATCCTATTTTATTTATTCTTTTTGGCTACGACATAATGAATGGATTATTGCTTTATTTGGCCTTTATTATATTGTTTCCCATCTACTATATGGTTCACTTTGCTAGCTATAAAAAAAGCATTATGGGTTACTGCCTGGTGGACCTCTGAATATTTTTTCACCTCAGCTTGATTGACAAGCTCACCGGCAGGAAATGTAGTATGAGATGATTTTTTTTAGTTTCTCTACCTTTTCTTTTTGGTATGTACAGAAAGGACAAAGTCTTGTATACTTAATATCGAGTCTTATTCATCTGCATTTTTGGAATACCATTGAAAATCTTGAATTACCTTTGCTCTGATGGGTAATCTATCTCTAAAAAGAATATAGCTTCCAGCCTTCACACATAGAGACTAATTTAGTACTTCGGTTGGGCTGTCCTATTTTCTGTGTGGTCGAACAGGAAAGCTAAATGTACAGTTTATTTGCTCGGCACCATTTATTGTGCCACATAGAAGTACATCTTTTTCTTATTTTTTCTAATGCAATCATCAATACCGTACCTTAGTTAACCTTCCCAATTTTTGTTCTCTTTTTGGTCATACATTAGGATTATTATGTTTTTTCTGAAGGTGGTGGCGGGGGTTGCACGGCATGTTCCGTCTGGTTTCAGAAGTGTGTGCTGCACCTGAAAAAATTTCTCGGGTTGTCTCTCTTCGTATTTCCACCTTAGTTGTGATATTTTATTTATTGCTAATCATTTGAGTTAGTGTACAATCATATATTTGTCACCCATGGCTCCCTAGAGAGTTGAACATGCTTGGTTGGATTCGTCGTCGTCCTGGTTGGGGAGATGAGCATGCTTATGCTTATATTACAAAGATTAGTGTGTAGTCCTTCTATGCCTTCTAATTAGATAGTTTGGCTTGATTTTAGATGCTTACAATCTCTTGTCATAGAATTTTATAATTGCTTCTCATGGAAAGCAGCCCTCTCCCAAGCTGACGGACTTGGTTTGTTTTTCAATGTAGGCATCAGGTCT